>CM054155.1:32064836-32087336 GCA_028751875.1 Rapana venosa | reverse complement strand
GAAGTGGCTGGCATGAAATGGTTTTGCTGCACGCTGTGTGACCTTGCCTTGGCATTGTGGATTTCTGTCGAGTAAGATAGTATCTGGAGTCAGAGGTCTCGTGGTGTAGATCTGTAACTGTCGTCTGTTTTAAGTCACCACAACGTAATGACATGTTGGCTCCTTTTTCCCTTGTCTGCCCTATTTCTTTGTTCACTCGCTTAATGACTTTCGCTTGGACCGATTGGAGGCCGGAAGGATGTGATGTATATATATGTATATGTATATGTATGTATAACTAATATTATCTATATCTATATCTATTGTGTGTGTTGTGTTGTGTGTGTGTGTGTGTGTGTGTGTGTGTGTAGTAGTAGTAGTAGTAGTAGTTTCAAATATTTATAAAATGACTTCTAGTAAGAATGGTAGTTTTGCAAAATGAAAGAAAAAAGCTCATAATATAGGTAAAGAAGCCGTGTTTAGTTTAACAAGGACTGCAATGTAAAAAGAATTACCTTTACATATAACAGTTGACTTATTCGGGTAAAATGGTCGTATCAGCTTTATGCTATGGATGTAGAAATTTGGGGATATTAAAACCTTGGCACTTTTTTCAACCCACGTAAAGTTGCAATCATTGCAAGCTGATTGAATCTAAATATCGAAAAGTTCTTCTAAAACATTAAATTTGCTGGTATTAAAAAGAAAATTGATAGTTAAATAGAATTTGATTTTATTCTTTTGAATCTTTATTCATTTTTAAAAGAAAGCCGATTTTTAAAAAGAAAATTAACATTGAATAGAATTTGATTTTATTCTTTTGAATCTTTATTCACTTTCTAAAAGAAAGCCGATTTTTTAAATAGAAAATTAACAATTGAATAGAATTTGATTTTATTCTCTTGAATCTGTACTCAAATTACGTTTTTAAAAGAAAGTCGATTAAAAAAAATCTCAACGTATATTGTTTGTTATTTCAGTGTTACTGTTATTTCCGTGCTGAGCATTTGTATTTCATTTTGTGTTGGCACTCAAGACACTTGTTGTGACTGCCGGTAGGCTTGTTCTCCTATTAACCGCGAATGCAAACCTTCTTACCGCAAAACATTCATACCCTAGAAACCCTTATAACCCAAACTTTATATACCCCGAAAGGAATGAAATCTTAAATCTTGTAACTTCCAGCTGATATCTTCTTTACCTCTTATAGCACAGAGTCGAAAGACTAGGAGAGAAGAAAAATAAGATTAGAGAAAAAGTAGCCGTGTGTGCGTGTGTGAGAGTGAGAGAGAGAGTGTGTGAGTGTGCGTCGTGTGCGTGCACGCGTGCGTTCGTGGGTGCCTGCGTGCGTGTGTTAAGCGATCAACAAAACAACTGTCCTGATTTAACTGATTTTAGTATCTTACAATCTCTCTCTCTCTCTCTCTCTTCTCTCTCTCTCTCTCTCTCTCTCCTCTCTCCTCTCTCTCTCTCTCTCTCTCTCTCTCTCTCTCTACTCTCTCTCTCTAACAACTGTTTCAGAAAATGTAAACACCACTGACGTTATCTGCTGTCATCGGTTGCTGTTTTCTTTCCTTTTCTTTCTTTCTTTCTTTCTTTCTTTCTTCTTTCTTTCTTTTTCTTTCTTTCTTTTCTTTCTTCTTCTTCTTTCTTTCTTTCTTTCTTTCTTTCTTTCTTTCTTTCTTTCTTTTCTTTCTTTCTTTCTTCTTTCTTTCTTTCTTTCTTTCTTTCTTTCTTCTTGTCACAGACATCATCTCATGCCGTTGATGACTGTTTTTGTTTGTTTCTGTCCTGTCTGTCTGTCTGTTTGTCTTCCGTGGATTTTTTTGTTTGCCGAGATTTCCCGTCATCATATTTCCCGTGCTTACAAGTCGTTTGTTTTTGTTTGTTTGTCTTTTTCTTGGTTTGCTTTTTTCTTGTTTGTTTGTTTGTTTCTTGTATTTCGTTGTTTTTTGTCTCCCCCCCCCCCCCCCCCCCCCTCTAGATCTTGCTTCTTTTGTTCCTTTACCCCCTCCAGCCTTGGTTTGGTCCCACCTTTCTTTTTCCTGTCTTTTTTTGTTTCTTCCTTCCTGAAATTTTTACTATTTTGTTTTCTTTATTTCACTCTTTCCTTTTTTGTCATCATCTCGCTTTCTTTGTGTGTTTATTCTTGCAGCCTGTATTACTGTATATTATAAATAATAAAATAGGTATCGCTAGTTCTTCAGGAAAATCGTATTGTATTATTGTATATCAAAAAGAATCAAACAGATATCGCTAGTCTTCAGAAAAAGCGCATTGTATTAATTGATATCAAAAAGAATGAGATATCACTATTCCTCACGAAAAAGCGTATTGCATTAATGTATATAAAAAATAATAAAATAGACATAGCTAGTCCTTAGAAAAAGCGTGTTATATTATATATGTCATCGCTAGTCCTTAGGAAAAGCGTATTGTATTATTGTATTATAAAAAACATAATAAAATAGATATCGCTAGGCTTCAAGAAAAAGCGTATCGAATGCTACAGTTCCCTAGTCTTGCTATGTAGTTGACTATGAAACTATTCCTCACTGGTTCACATCTGCGCCTGGAAGTAAGAGTCTGAAAGAAAACGATCCAATACAAGAAGAAAGAAGCTTCATTAACAAGAACGGATGAAGGTGTGAGGGAAGCCGGGGGTTGGGGTTGGGAAGAAACGACAAAATTAGATTAAAGTAAAGGGTGGGGTGGGGTGGAGAAGGGAAGTGGGATTACTGGATGGAAAGAGAAGAGGAGGGGGATTGGCTGGATGGAGAAGGGTGGTGATGGTGAGACGACTTGATAGAGAGGGAGGGTGGTAGTGGAGTGGAAGGACTTCATAGAAATTGGTGATGTTAGGACTGGATGAAAAAAGAAAGGGGGGAGGGGAGCAGGAGGATTGGATTGAAGTAAGGGGAAGAAAATCAGGACTAGATTGAAGTAAGTGGGAGAAAATCGGGACTGGATTGAAGTAAGGGGGAGACAATCAGGACTGGATTGAAGTAACGGGGAGAGAATCAGAACTGGTTTGAAGTAAAGGGGAGAGAAGCAGGACTGGATTGAGATAGGGGGGCGGGGGATCAGGACTAGATTGAAGTAAGGGGGGAGAGAATCAGGACAGGATTGAAGTAAGGGGGAGAGAATAAGGACTAGATTGACGTAAGGGGAAGAGAACAGGACTAGATTGACGGAAGGGGGAGAAAATCAGGACTGAATTGACGTAAGGGGGAGAAAATCAGGACTGAATTGACGTAAGGGGGAGAAAATCAGGACTGAATTGACGTAAGGGGGAGAAAATCAGGACTGGATTGACGTAAGGGAAAGAGAAGCAGGACTGGATTGGAGTACAGAAAATGGGGAAAAGGAGAGGAAAACGATGACTGGGTTGAAGTAAAAGGGAATAAGGGTGAGGAGAGGAACAGGACTGGATTGAAATAAAGGAGAGCGGGAGTAAGGCTAGAAGCAGAACTGGATAGAGGTAAGAAAGGGATTCCCGTTCAAGGGGGATATTTTCCCCTGGAGTGAACATCAGTGCAGGCTCCACTCTCCCCAAAAGTCTTTCGGATGAGACTATAAACCGAGAGGCCTCGTGTGCGAACGCACGCAGAACATCTTGCGCACACGTTAAAACCTGTTCCGCTTTTCGTAAGAGTAGGCCATTGTGTGCCGGTGGGAACAGATGACAATTTACAAAACCGCATACACACGGGGACTGGATGTAAAAAAAAAGCACATAAGTGCTTATTCCATTACCCTCAATATGAAAAAAAAGGGGGGTATAGGGAGAGCAATAGGACTGGATGGGGGGGGGGGGGGGGGCAGGGGGGGCGGATAGAGACGTGATGGTGACTCTGAGATGTGGTTGTGGAGGGGGGGGGGGGCAGGGGGGGGGGCGGGGCGGGGGCGGAGGGCGAGGTAATGGTGTGTGGGACGTCTGTGCTGGAGCCTGGCTGTAATGAAGAGGGATGTGAGCTTTACGATACTGTAAAAAGTCTGGAGATCAGACAGGGCAGAAAGGACTCACTTAGTCTGCAGAGTGTCTTTACCCCCACCCACCCCCCCCCCATTCCCCCCCAGCCCACCCCACACCCCCGTCCCATTCTGCTTATCTTCTCTGTTTTTCTGTCTGTGTTTCTGTCTGTTTCTGTCCTTTCTGTGTCTCTGTTTTTGTTGGTATGTGTGGATTGGTAGGTGGGTGGTTGGGGATACGTTTGTGCGTGTGCGTGTACACTAGGAGTGTTTGCCCTGTCCATGATTCAAGCTGGCTGAAAAACTGTAGGTTGGAGATGAAAGCTCGTGACAGTGACCACAGTGATGGAGATGACAATGAGCACAGTACACTGTGATGATGGAAATGACAGTGACAACAGTACACTGTGATGATGGAGATGACAGTGAAAACAGTACACTGTGATGATGGAGATGACAGTGACCACAGTACACTGTGATGGAGATGACAGTGACCACAGTACACTGTGATGGAGATGACAGTGACCACAGTACACTGTGATGGAGATGACAATGACAACAGTACACTTTGATGATGGAGATGACAGTGACCACAGTACACTGTGATGAAGATGACAGCTGCTGACAGTGATTGTAGTGACGGGTACCAGACCCCCTCTCTCTTTTGTCAATCAATTCCGGATGATGCAGGTCGTGATTAAATCACTCGATCTCTATCACCTGTTTCATTTCACTTATCCCATTAAACTTTCTTTTCTACTTTTCTTTCTTGAGGTGGGAGGTCTTTGTCAGGGTGGGGAATAGGGAGTGCGGTAGGGGGTGGATGGGAGGGTGTTGGGTGCAAAAGCGCTTGGGCACGTGTGTGTCTATGCGTGAACATGTGTGTGGGTGTGTGTGAGGGAGAGAAAAAATCAGAGAGAGAGAGAGAGAAAGAGAGAGACACAGAGAGAGAGAGAGAGAGAGAGAGAGAGAGACAGACAGACAGACAGACAGACAGACAGATAAGAAAGTGTAGAAAGTACTGATTATCTTTGATGGCAACTGAAAACTGAAGCACATGTGGGTGAGGCTATTCCAAGTGTCTACACCTTGATGGAGTGTCTGTCAATGAAATAGGTAGCCCACTACCAGTTTTCTTTGGGTTTCAGTTACTCAAAGTTGTGTCGATGGGTATGGAATAGTTCATAACAGTTACATGCTACACGCCATCTGTTTGATTCATTTTATGCACGTGTCAGTGGATAGGAATAGAAGATTACGAAGACAGTGAAAAGGAAGTCTTTTCGGAATCAGCTGAAAAGGTGATTGAACATTTTAGCACAATGGTGTGCGCTTGAAAAATGCAAGTTTGGGCTGAACAATATTTCTTATTAAACATACAACTCTGCCTTAAGTTTTAAAAAGCAACATAGAATATCTGCTATATATATTATGCCAGATACCGGGTTAAAAAGAGAGCAAAACCTCTTTTGACAACCAAGCCAGCAGGCGAACAGATAAACAGCGGCTCTAACACGCAGACAAGCCCAAACCATCCGAATCCCCCCCTTCAGTACTGCGATCAACCCCAGGCCTGGGAGCAAGTCTCCAAAGCGTCGAACCAATCCAATAGAGTTAGGGAGGATAAAGTCCGTTGACTCAGACAACAGACTGTACACACAGAGAAAAGGATCGATGGTGGACAGTGACTGAGTGGGCTGAGGACGATGTTTTCTGACTGTTATCTCCGCCACTGTGTGGAGACCGGTGACCTGTGTGAACTGTGATGGACACTGGAGGACGTGGTGTGTGAACTTCTGGCGCTTGACTCTGTCCTGTCTGCCCTGGCCCTGATTAACCCTCCCTCTCCCAGCCAGTAGACATTGCTGCTTTTCCTTTGTGCCACACCACTGACCAGAGGGATGGACCAGTCAATTACGGACATTGAGGTACAGCATTCACTGACAAGAGGAAGAAAGGAAAGAGGGACAATGAAAAATGAATGAGGAACAATGCCGTAAATGAACGAGGCATCCGGAAAATAACGAGGAACAGATGGCAGACCACAGAGAAAGAAAAGATGGAAGGATTAGAAGTAAGAAAACAAAACAACACCCCCCCCTCCCTCAAGAAAAAGGAGAAGAGAATAACACCATGAAGAAAAAAGGTGATTCTGAAATCATGATGGTAATATGATGACCATGATAATGAATTTAAATTGATATTTAAAGCAGGAAACGGAAAGACAAACAAAACGAAAAACAGAGAGAGAGAGAGAAGAGAGAGAGAGAGAGAGAGAGAGAGAGAGAGAAGAGAGAGAGAGAGAGAGAGAGAGAGAGAGAGAGAGAGAGAGAGAAAAGAAAGAGAGAGAGAGAAAGAGAGAGAGAGAGAGAGAGAGAGAGAGAGAGAGAGAGAGAGAGAGAGAGAGAGAGAGAACAAATCTAAAAATGAGTATATGCACGAACAAATTAAAAAGAAAAAGTAAGAGTTAAAAATCGTTATGATGACATTATGATCGTGATAAACAAGATACGTTGATAGTAAAGAGGACAGAGAAAGGGAAAGAAGGCAATTAAAAAGGTAGAAAGAAATAGATTTAAATAAAAAGCCTACATCCAAGACAATGATGAATGATCTATGACGGTTTTAGCCACAGCAGGAAGTGCTGCTGACAGATGAACAGACCGACAGTGAAAATGGCTTCATTTGAAGAAACTGTCAAATGATACAATCATTAAAAATAAGATGATCGGCAATTGATCACTAGATACGTAAGAAAACAAAACACAATGGGTCTACATACATGAAAACACTTACACACAACGCACACACACACACACACAACACAACACAACACAACGCAACGCAACGCAACGCAACGCAACGCAACGCAACGCAACGCAACGCAACGCAACGCAACGCAACGCAACGCAACACAACACAACAACAACACAACACAACACACACACACACACACACACACACACACACACACACACACACACACACACACGGTACATTACACACACACACACACACACACACACACACACACACACACACACACACACACACACACACACACACACACACACACACACACACACACACACACACACCACACTCACACACACACACACTTACACACACACACACACACACACACACACGTGGTACATTACACGCACATTCCCACATTCACCAACAAAAGGGATATTCAATAAAAACTCATCACTGTCGAGGAGCAGTGACAATCTAAAAGACATCGTGAAGGAGGCCAGAAGCCACTTCAGGAGGCAGGCGGGAGAATAAAGCTGTATTGACCCAGCACCAGTGCCAGCAGACGACACAGCCCTCACATACAGACCACACTGAACACCAGTGTCATTAGACTACACAACAATCACACACAGACCACACTGAACACCAGTGTCAGCAGACTGTACAACAATCACACACAGACCACACTGAACACCAGTGTCATTAGACTACACAACAATCACACACAGACCACACTGAACACCAGTGTCAGCAGACGACACAGCCCTCACATACAGACCACACTGAACACCAGTGTCATTAGACTACACAACAATCACACACAGACCACACTGAACACCAGTGTCAGCAGACGACACAGCCCTCACATACAGACCACACTGAACACCAGTGTCATTAGACTACACAACAATCACACACAGACCACACTGAACACCAGTGTCATTAGACTACACAACAATCATACACAGACCACACTGAGCACCAGTGTCAGCAGACTGTACAACAATCACACACAGACCACACTGAACACCAGTGCCAGCAGACTGTACAACAATCACACACAGACCACACTGAACACCAGTGTCAGCAGACTGTACAACAATCACACACAGACCACACTGAACACCAGTGCCAGCAGACACAACAATCACACACAGACCACACTGAACACCAGTGTCAGCAGACGACACAACAATCACACACAGACCACACTGAACACCAGTGTCAGCAGACTACACAACAATCACACACAGACCACACTGAACACCAGTGTCAGCAGACTACACAACAATCACACACAGACCACACTGAACACCAGTGTCAGCAGACTACACAACAATCACACACAGACCACACTGAACACCAGTGTCAGCAGACTGTACAACAATCACACACAGACCACACTGAACACCAGTGTCAACAGACTGCACAACAATCACACACAGACCACACTGAACACCAGTGTCAGCAGACTACACAACAATCACACACAGACCACACTGGACACCAGTCAAACCTTCCTCAAAATGATTGTCTCTAAGTCAGGGAACAAACAAGGATGGTTGCTTTGAAACTGAGTCTTTTAATTCGTAAAATAGTTCCCCATATTTTGAATTCTAGTGAGAAATAGTTCCACATATTTTTAATTCTATTGACAGATTAGATCACGGGTTTCGTAGTTGATTACTTGTTTGATTGAAGTGAGCGTGTTTTTCTCGACTGACTTCTAAAATATGTCTTCTCTGAAGTTTTGTTTTTTAATTTTTGGAATCGCGAGCCACATTTTCATTTATAAAGTTAACATAAAACAAGCAAAACACGACGAATTTATTCCAGTATTTTATATCCAGATAAAAACAACAAGAACAAAAAGTTACAAATATAACTGTGTCACAAAGACCTAAGCTTAAGGAATATTTGAATCCAGACTCATCCCCTGTCCCCATCCCCACGCAACTAACAACAAAAGGAATCGTCCCCTAGTCAATGAATGAACTGGTTTTGCTTGAGAAAGTCCTTCTCTCTAGTCCCACCTAGTTGACGGACCAGTGCTGAAGAAACTGAAGTGACTGGAAGCTCCAATGTTTTCTTTCTGCTGAGCTACACAGCTGGCTGGGAGGGATGAATACAGTCTTCGAGGCGGACAGACAGGGCTGGAAGGACAGCAAGAGGGAAAAGAAGAGGAAGGAAATCGAAGAAGCTGAGAGAGTTGGGGTAAAAGAAAATGGAGAGAATAGTGCAATGAAAAACAGGAGGGAGCAGAAATTTTAAAAAGCGAAAAATGTAAAAAAAGATGTGGAAAAAACCCACACCATACCAAAGCAAAGCAAACCAAAACCTCACCACACTACACCATACTAAACTACATCACATCACACCATATGTCTCTATGCATGCATGCTCAAACGTACCATTCAAAAGTGACTGGACTAGATAGACCCAGTGAACTGCAAGAATAGATCACAATGTCCAATACTGCAATACCGTCAGCGAATGACACTGACTGACAGGGAATAACTCATGTCTGACATGGGCTCCTTGCCAAGAGGCGAACGATTCCATTCTTTTTCACCAGAAAATGGAAGTTGATAGGACTTGGCCTTGAAACAAGTCTCCAAAGCGTCGAACCAATCCAATAGAGTTAGGGAGGATAAAGTCCATTGACTCAGACAACAGACTGTACACACACACAGAGAAAAGGATCGATGGTGGACAGTGACTGAGTGGGCTGAGGACGATGTTTTCTGACTGTTATCTCCGCCTTTGTGTGGAGACCGGTGACCTGTGTGAACTGTGATGGACACTGGAGGACGTGGTGTGTGAACTGCTGGCGTTTCACATTGGCCTTTCTGCCCTGGCCCTGATTAACCCAGGAGAGAAGAAAGAGAGAGAGAGAGAGAGAGAGAGAGAGAGAGAGAGAGAGAGAGAGAGAGAGAGAAGAGAGAGAGAGAGAGAGAGAGAGAGAGAGAGAGAGAGACTGAGAATGTGTGTGCGTCAACTAGATACCTACCATCTTCTTTCTGTGCTATACCACTTTATTAGGAAGGTTTAAGGTATGCAGTGAGAAAGAAAAGCTAAGGTGTACTTTAAAGAAACTGTAGAAAAAAATACGACAGAACAGCAATTTTGATGTGATTGTGTGGAAAGAAAATAAGACTAAAATGGTGAAAATCAACGGGAAAAACCGTCTAGGAAAAATCCTAATCTACAAATTGACAGCATCTCTCCTTCTAGAAGATGTGAATGCACAGACACGGGACTGTTGAAGTTGAGACATAGACGACAAAGCAGTAGTGTAATGTTAGACCATTATGCTTTCAGACTGTCAGTTAAAACTGGTATAAAAGTGAACTGAGCTGTGAGTAGACGAGTGCAATGTCAACCAGCCTCATGGTCTGAACCAACCTTTGTGCCTGATCAATCACAGTCCTCCAAACAACTGTCCAAAGCACTCAACCAATCAAATAGAGTTACAGAGGTCACAGTCTGTTGACCCAGACAGTAGACTCCACTCAGAGAACACGATGGTAAATTAGTTGAAAGAAGACATTTACCTTCCACCAGTGTGTGTGTGTGTGTGTGTGTGTGTGTGTGTCTGTGTCTGTGTGTGACCTATGATGGGCACTGGATGGTTTGCTGTGTGAATTACTTGTTCTTCAGTCTTCTCTGACCTGGTCCTGACTAACCCGTCTGTCCCCAGAAATGGAGTTTGTCAGGACATCGAGCTATTCGTTTATGCTATAGCTGATGCTTAGCATGCATTAAATTCTTACAGTAAGAGAAACACTACCATAGTAAAGAAGGGGTTCTTGTAAAAGCCATGAACTTCATATTCCTATAAATATCAAAATGAATAATTTGTCAAAAATCTACACATTGTGAATTCATGTTTTGCCTCGAAATTCATACAGCTCTAAGACCAAAAACAAACAAAAATGAGCCACACATAAAAAAAACAAACAAACAATAATGGATTGATAGCTGACATTTCCTTGTAAAGATTTGATGTGCACTGTGTGCCCATGACGTTGACAGATCATGTATCCCCCCCTACCCCCCAGGCGCTTTTAAAACAACTTGTATAGAAAATCAAAACACAAATCTGGAGGGGGGGGGGGGGGGGGTAGCCTAGTGGTTAGAGCGCTGTACTTGTGATCTGACGGCCGGAGTTTGAGCCAAAGCCGAGGCCCCCATTCAATTGGATTTTTCCTCTGTAGTTAACATAGGTACTGACTCCACGGGTCTTTTGGGTGAGACACAACCGAGGTCCGTGTGCAAACGTACGCAGAGCATCTTACGCACACGTAAAAACCCGTTCCGCATTTTGGAAGAGTACGCCAAGAGACACGCGAAGCAATGGTGAACTCTCAAAGGAGATGCTCAGACTCCAGTTCCTTTAAAAGTAAAAGAAAACGAAGGTGATGGGATTAAAAAAGCTTTGAACAATAGTTCAAACAGTCTGACCAATCAAACAGTGTAATTGAAATGCCATTCAGTGTGATTGATGATAGTTTTGGACACAGACCTAAAAACATTTAACTAATCGAAGGCAGAAGAGTAAGACAACCAAAGACAGAAGAATCAACCAATCAAAGACAGAAGAATCAACCATTCAAAGACAGAGACTCAAGAATCAACCAATCAATTTCAGAAGAATCAAGACTCAATTATCAACCAATCAAAGACAGAAGAATCGACCAATCAAAGACAGAAGAATCAAGACTCAAGAATCAACCAATCAAAGATAGAAGAATCAACCAATCAAAGACTGAACACTAAAGCCAATCAAAGACTGAAGAATCAACCAATCAAAGACAGAAAAAATCAACCACTCATAGACAGAAGAATCAACCAATCAAAGACGAATCAACCAACCGATGTCAATCATTCAAAGATAGAAGAATCAACCAATCAAAAATAGAAGAATCAAATAATCAAAGATAGAAAAATCAACCAATCAAACACAGAAAAATCAACCAATCAGAGACAGAAGAATCAACCGACCTATATCAACCATTCAAAGATAGAAGAATCAACCAATCAAAGATAGAAGAATCAACCAATCAAACGCAGAAAAAAAAGTCAACCAATCAGAGACAGAAGAATGAACCAATCAAAAACAGAGAACAAGGTCCACTGACCCAGACAAGACACTCCGCAAGGAGGAGAGAGGGGGCAGTCGGTGAATTGAAAGAGAGCTACGTGTCCTGGCTGTTCTCTCCATCGATGATCTGTGTGAACTGTGATGGACTCTGGAGGACGTGGTGTCTTCACTCCTGGTGCTTTTGTTCTGTCCTCACTGCCCTGGCCCCGATTAACCCCACACACCCCACACGTCAGCAGACCACTGATGCTTTTCCTTTGTGCCCCACCCCTGATAGGGTGGAGTGATTAACCCTTCCTTTCCCAGGGACACCAACAGTTGGAAACTCTAGTGCTCGGCTTTTGTGTTGCAGCCCCTGACTTAGATGGGTTGAGTATTGGTTGACACAGATGGACATAACTTGTAGGAGACGGATAAAAAAAAAAGTGATATTGAATAATGGTTGTTACGGGATCAGTCAGATGAAGTTTATTAACGGATATGATTTTTTGATTGGGGATGTGGTGCGGCGTGGTGTGATGGGGGTTGCAATGTATTACTGATTATATGTATAACAGTTGATGCATATGCACACGTGTTTAACAGAGTTGATGGATATAGAAAAATGATGGACAGTTGCTTGTAGCTTGCTTTGTACGACTTGAAAATTTTGTGCCAATCATTCTAAGTTTTCTCCCATCATAGTGAGATGACATTGATAATGATAATGATTTTTCCTTTTTTTTTTTTTTTTTTTTTAACAAACGAAGATAATTAGTACTGAATGGGATTACTATGTGTTTCAGCAGAATGAAGTAAACGGTAAGAAAGCAAGACAAAACTGTTCCTAAAGTCTTTCTTTAAAGAAGTGTCTGAACTCTGTTGTCTGTCTCTCTCTCACCATCCCTATATGTTTTCCTCCATTCCTCCTTCTCTTTCTTCCCCATCCTCCCCCCCCCCCCACCCCGCTCTCTGTGTATGAGAAAGTCGATGTTTAAAAAGAGAAAGCATGTGTCATAACCAAGTCACAGATAAATGAAAAGCGCCGAAGAGTTTGTATTTCTTAAACACGCCTTTGAACATTAAAGCATTGTTACTTCTGAACAAAGCCATGTCAGGCCGGTTATTAGTTGAATCTTTTATGTGCTATATTCTAAGCTTGTATTGTATAATTCGTGAATATTGATTTGTTGTTTGTATAAAAAAAACACTGGATAGAGTAACATGATCAATGATTTGCTATTACCACTGGCTGCCTTCATCTTGTTCTCTTACTGTCTTTTTTAAAAAATTGCGTTTTTGTGTGTCGGATTAGTTCCCTTCGTTGCAAGGAAAACAATGTGAATACTGATGAATTATTCAATATCATTTTCAACTTATTTTCCATCATTTTAATGCTATTACATTGTTGCTTTGTTGTGTGTCTTTTACTTTTTATACCACAATAATAATAATTTAAAAAATCTTCACATCGTGTAATACCTGGAACTTTTAGTTGATGTTAGTGTTATCAGTGAATATTATTGTATGATTTTTAAAAAAATATTATTTAAACACTGTTTCCTGATTGAAATAAAAAGTTATATCAAGTGTGACAGCAAATTTGAAAAATAGTTATGAAGCAATTACTTCTACAGTTGGAAAATAATTCAGAACTAACTCTCTCTCTCTCTCTCTCTCTCTCTCTCTCTCTCTCTCTCTCTCTCTCTCTCTCTCTCCTCTCTCTCTCTCTCTAGATAATTACATTCCTTACACCTTGGTTGAGATGAAGGGGCTTTTCTTATTGTTTACCATTGAAAATATTTTGCGATTTTTTTTCTCTTTCGAGGGCTGGATGGAAAACGAGCATGTCTGCGTATGCCATTACTTCCCTCCCCCCCTTCTCTCTCTCTCTCTCTCTCTCTCTCTCTCTCTCTCTCTCTCTCTCTCTCTCTCTCTCTCTCTCTCTCCTCCTACTCTCTCTGTATGTCCCAGTGCCGAGTGTCAGACATGGTGCAGAAGTGAAAGGGTGGTGGTGGTGGTGGTGGTGGTGGTGGTGTAGATATATATATATATACATATATATATATATATATAGAGAGAGAGAGAGAGAGAGAGAGAGAGAGAGAGAGAGAGAGAAGAGAGAGAGAGAGAGAGAGAGAGAGAGAGAGAGAGAGAGAGAGAGAGAGAGAGAGGAGAGAGAGAGAGAGAGAGAGAGAGAAGTGTGTGTGTGTGTGGTACACAGAGGTGATGTATGGAAACAGGTGGGAGGCAAGAGTAATTGGGCAAGTGGCACGTCTCTTAGATCTACCCGCAGTAGCAGCAGCAGCAGCAGCAATGGTAATTCATTCCCTGTATCGTGGACACAATGTCACCTAGTGTTCATGTTTTTTTTTTCTCTCCCTCCCCCATCAGCTCTGTGTCTTTTTTCTGTGTGTCTGTAGAACTTTTGTTGCTATCCATTTCTGCTCTTACTATATCTTTCTATCTGTCTGTCTGTCTATCTGCCTGACACCTTCTCTTCCTTCTCTCTCTCTCTCTCTCTCTTCTCTCTCTCTCTTCTCCCCACTCTCCTCTCTCTCTCTCTCTCTCTCTCTCTCTCTCTCTCTCTCTCTCTCTCTTCTCTCTCTCTCTCTCTCTCTCTCTCTCTCTCTCTCTCTCTTCCCTATCTCTGTCTCTCTGTGCGTCTCTTCCAAACAACAATTACAGTGTATGGCGAAGTAGAAAGATTTTCGTTGTATATATAAACTCTGACATTAGTACTGTAAGATACTGGTTTAGTATACTGCAGATGAATCAAAAACAGGCTACCCTACGCAACATACCAAATGTTACTGGAATTAGGTAAAGCTGGGAAATCATGTTGGGTGTCCAAAGTTAAGGAACTTTTCTGTCAGTCAGGGTTTTGTGTTGTGTGACTGCACCAAACAGGGTGTAGGGGATGTGCGACAGTTTCTTTGTATCTTGAAGCAAAAGCTCCTAGATATTTTTGCTCAAGAATGATCGGGAACAATTAAGGATTGGGAAAATGTTTCTCTCTCATTGTTCTTACAGATCATTTAAAGCTAACTTTGAAAAAAGAAAAGGATATCTATAAAGCCGACGCTTACTGTTTGAGGGTGGCGCATCATCTCAGGTTAGATGTGACCCATTTCTGCTATTTGAAACTGCACATAGATATGCTGAAAATGAGTATCAGAATATCGGTCCGTTTTGTATAGGTCAGTTTGAAAATAAACACAATTCTCTGAAAAAATATGCTCTATGTATAAAGATGTGAGGATTAAATTCATTCAAAGCTAATGAAAGTTTTATTGAGTGCTGCTTTGATGTGTACTAACAACGCTCAGCGGAACAGAAAAGTTATCAACATTTACTTTCATCCGTGCAATCAAAAAGAGAACTCATTTTCTTCATTTTAGTTAATAGCGTTAGCTAATACAGTATTGATTATTCGATGTTTTCAAAGATGTCTGTACACCAGAGCATGCAAACTTCCTCCCCCCCCCCCTCTCCCATGCATTCTTCGCTTATGTTTGAATTGTGGCCCGAGGCTGCAGTTCAATAAAGTATTTTTCATTCCATTCCATCTCTCTGTCTCTCTCTGTCTGTCTGTCTGTCCGTTTCTCTCTTTTGTGTGTGCGCGGACGTACACGCACCCTCCCATGTGAATTTGTATATTCTGTGCGTATGCATGTGTGTGTGAGAGAGAGAGAGGCGCACGCGTGTGCGCACGCAGGCACGCACACACACACACACATGCAAAAACTGAATTAAAATTAATTTTTATTTTATGTTATTGTTTTTGTTACACACACACACACACACACACACACACACACACACACACACACACACACACACTCACACCACACACACACACACACACACACACACACACACACACACACACACACACACACACACACACACACACACACACACACACACACACACACACACACACACAACACACACACACACACACACACACACACACACACACACACACACACACACACACACACACACACACACACACACAACAATGAGACCTCTTCTTAAACAACCCACCCCCTCCAACACAAAAGAAACAAAAAACCCCCTCCAAAATGTCAGCTGTAAAAATAAGAAGAAAGGCAGCAAAAAAAGAAAGAAAGAAGTAAGCTGGGTTGTACACGCCTCATCGGATTAATCTGTCCACATGTCAGCGCTTCGCTGGTGCCTTACGCAGTAAAGCATACAATCCTCTCTACCGGCAGGGCATCGCAGCCGCTGTTGTAAGCTTTCTCTGCAAGGGGGTCACCCATGTCACCATGCTTTCTTGTGTGTCGTAAACTCACACAGACATACAGAAACACACACTCACACATACACAAGAGCACACACACACAAGAGCACACACACACAAGAGCACACACACACACACACACACACACACACACACACACACACACACACACACACACACACACACACACACACACAAGAGCACACACACACACACACACACACACACACACACACACACACACACACACCCCACACACACACACACACAACACACACACACACAACACAAGAGCACACTCACAAACATGCACGAACGCAGGCACGCACGCAAACACACAGATACCACCACCATCACCAGCAACACACACGCATCTGTAATATATCATACACACAGAGATACACACGCACGCACCACACACACACACACACACACACACCACCACACACACACACACACACCACACACACACACACACACACACACACACACACACACACAACACACACACACACGCACGAGCGCGCGTGCGCTCATACACATATGCCACCACTACCACCACCACCACCACCACCACCACCAAAGACACTAAAGATTTGTTTACCTCAGTCTGGTTGGAACCGATTCGATTAGGTGTGTAGGTCTGACAAGTCCTATTTGTAGGAAAGAAAGAGATAAGTCAGTCGTGATTACAGAGATAGGAATCATGTTTAGCTACGTTATATACATCAGGACGCTGTGTTAGTTCTGGTGGGATTGTTTCAGACATCAGACTAAATATATATTGGAAGTTTTTGTTTTGTTTCGTTTTGTAAATATCTGTTAACTACTAGGTGATATAGGCGCGCGCGCGAGCACGCACGCAGGTACACACGCGCGCGCACGCACACACACACAAGCACCCCTGCAAGCACACACACACGCGCGCGCACGCGTGCACACACACACGCACACACACGCTCGTGAACAGACGTAAAATTGAAGTCAACAACAACAACATACGCTCGAGGGAATATTTTCCCCTGGAGTTAACATCAATGCAGACTCCACTCCCCCCAAAAGTCCTTCGGATGAGACTAAAAACCGTGTGTGAACGCACGCATAACAGCTTGCACACACGTTAAAACCTGTTCTACTTTTCGGACGAGTAGGCCGGTGGGAACAGATGACAAAAGTTACAAAACTGTTTACACACGGGGACTGGATGTAAAAAAGCACAATGGTGCTTATTCTATTATCCTTGAAATAAAAGAATAAATAAAAATAAAATAAGCAAACAGGCAAGCAAGTGCGTGCGCGCGCACGCACGCATGCACACACGCACACACACACACACACACACACACACACACACACACACACACACACACACACACACACACACACAACACACACACGGGCGCGCACACACACACACACATTACATTGGTAAAGTTTGCAGTAATGTAGTATTTCAGTATAATCATTAAGAAATTTGTTCTTAGATAGATGGCTTGATGAAAAAAAGCCAATGCATCGCTTATTCAATGTACCATCAAGAAATAAAAATTTGACTTGACTTGACTTGACTAGTATTAAAGAGCAAATGTCTGAAATCCCTGCATATTGTGCATTCATTTCATACGTCCAGGCTAGGCTGTTTTATAGTCGAGTTGAAAAGTTGTAAGGAGTGCCAGAGGGCAGGCTGGGTTGTTACCACAGGGGGGACAAGTAGAACTTTGAAATCCGTGGGTATTATGTCCCTTTCTCGTCTGACGAGGTGTGCTGCACTGCATGTAAAGTACATTCAGAGTTGTGTGTATGCGTGCGTGCGTGCGTGTGAGTGAGTGAGAGGAGAGAGACAGAGAGAGAGAGAGAGGGAGAGAGGAGAGAGAGAGAGAGAGAGAGAGAGAGAGAGAGAGTATGTGTGTGTGTGTGCACGCGAGTGCGCGCGCGTGTGTGTGTGTGCAGTAGCGATGTATTGATTTTGGCCATAGTTTATTACATTACCATCAGAGGTTTGAAGTCAGTGACTGTGCGAGTCTGGCACAGGACAACCAGCAGTCATCCTGAAAATTAAAGTAGTGGAAGTAGGGGGGAGAAGGGGGAGTGGTGAGGTAGGGTGATCTGCCGTCTGCCGCTAGGTGTGGTGTTTCCCTCCTTCCCTGTCCCCCCCATAAAAAAAAAAGAAAAAAAAAAGAAAAGTTATTGACATTTTTATGGATACTGACTGTGTTCCTGGTTTCCATTATTTTGGGATTATTCTGCTTTTGAAAATAGGATATGTATTTGTTTCCTTTGACTAATTCCTTCGGATGAGACTATAAACCGAGGCCCCGTGTGCGAACGCATGCAGAACATCTTGCGCACACGTGAAATTTTGTTCCGCTTTTCGAAAGAGTAGGCCATTGTGTGCTGGTGGGAACAGATTACAAAATTTACAAAACCGCATACACGGGGACTGATGTAAAAAAAAGCACATGAGTGCTTATTCCATTGTCCTCGATTAAAAAAAACACCTTTATCTGAGCGCTTTGATTTGTTGCTTTACAAGATTCAGCGCTATATAAATTCCATACATTATTATTATTATCATTATTATTATTATTATTAATTGTATTTCTGTCTGTGTCTCTCTGTATCTTTGTCTACATTATTTTGCTAGGACAGATCTCTTGTAAAAATGAGACACAAGTTTGGTTCAACCTTTTTTTTTAACATGCCTGACTCTGCACATCTTTGTTTCAGTTATTTTTTGGGGGTAAACGGTTCTCTTTGAAAAAATGGGACACACGGATGTGTAGATTTCCAAATGGGCACTTTAAAGCATTACGTAATAGGATACTAGAGCCCTGTATAACAGAGAGATTATGTCTGAACTTCTTGCACATGTTGTATTCATTCCACACAGGCAGGTTGTTATAGAGCCAAGTTCAAAAGTTGTGATATATGATAATATACCGTCAAAGGTTAGGCTGGGATGTTACCGTAGTCTGAAAAAGCAGACCTTTGGAATCCATGGACTGTGTGTCCTTTCATCATACGATAGAGTGTGTTGCATGTGAAGTACGTAAGTACGTGTAAGCGTGCGCGCGCGCGCGCGCGTGTGTGTGTGAGTGCAATTTTTTTATTTTGTGTATTTTATTTTTTATATATTTTATTTTATTCTTTAATATCGAGGATAATGGAATACACATTTATGTGCTTTTTAAAAAATCAAGTCCCCGGTATATGCGGTTTTGTTAATTCTGTCATCTGTTCCCACCGGCACACAATGGCCTACTCTTACGAAAAGCGGAATAGAATTTTAACGTGTGCGCAATATGTTCTGCGTGCGTTCGCACACGGGACCTCGGTTTTTAGTCTCATCCGAAGGACTTTTGGGGAGAGTGTGTGTGAGTTCAATTTGTGTGTGTGTGTGTGTGTGTGTGTGAATGCGCACGTGTGAGCGTGTATGTGTATGTATAGCTCTGTGTGTGTGTTGTGTGTGTGTATGTGTATGTGTTTATGTGTATGTGCACGCGTGCGTGTGTGAGTGCGCAGTATGTGTAAGTGTGCGTGCGTGTGCGCGCGTGCGTGCGTGTATGTGTTTATGTGTGTGCATGTCTGTACGTGTTTATCTATTCATTCTTTTATATCGAGGATAATGGAATAAGCACTTGTGTGCTTTTTTACATCCAGTCCCCGTGTGTATGCGGATGTGAATTCTGTCATCTGTTCCCACCGGCACACAATGACCTACTCTTACGAAAAGCGGAACAGGTTTTAACGTGTGCGCAAGATGTTCTGCGTGCTTGTTAAGTAGAAACGTGTGCGTGTGTGTATGTGTATGTGTATGTGTGTGTGTGTGTGTGTGTGTGTGCGCACGCGCGCGCGTGTGTATATGTGTGGGAGTGAAATTTGTGTGTGTGAGTGAAATTTGTGTGTGAGTGCGCACGTGTGTATGTGTGTGTGTTTGTGAGTGTGTGTTTATGCGTGTGTGTATGTGTGTGTGTGTGTGTGTGTGGTGTGTGTGTGTGTGTGTGTTGTGTGCGTGTGTAGGGCCTGGAAGAAGGGTGTATTGATGTAGGCCCCATGGTTTATTACCATCAAGGGTTTGAAGTCAGTGTCTGTGTGGGTCTGGCACAGGAAAGCTCCAGTCATCCTGAAAATGAAAAAAGATAAGCGCCATGTGTGTGTGTGTGTGTGTGTGTGTGTGTGTGTGTGTGTGTGTGTGTGTGTGTGTGTGGTGTGTATGTATGTATGTATGTATGTGTCTGTATGTATGTATGTATGTATGTATGTATGTATGTATGTATGTATGTATGTATGTATGTATGTATGCATGCATGCATGCATGTATGTATGTATGTATGTGTATGTATGTGTGTGTGTGTATGTATGTATGTGTGTGTGACGTGAGTGTGGTGTGAGTGTGTATGTGTATATCTCTGTGTGTGTGTGCGTGCATGCGTCTGTATGTATGTATGTACGTATGTATGTATGTATGTACGTACGTACGTATGTATGTATATATGTATGTATGTACGTACGTATGTATGTATGTATGTATGTATGTATGTATGTATGTATGTATATATATATGTATGTATGTATGTATGTAAGTATGTATGTGTGCGTGTATGTATGTGTGTTTGTCTGTTTGTGTGTGGTGTGGTGGTGGTGGTGTGTGTGTCTGTGTATATCTGTGTGTGTGTCTCTGTCTCTGTGTGTGTGTGTGTGTGTGTGTGTGTGTGTGTGTGTGTGTGTGTGTGTGTGTGCAGGGCAGGGAGAACGGAGCAGGGGGTAACGGGTAGGTAGGATGATGTGCCGTCTGCCGCCAGACGCAGGTCTTTTATTATCTGTCAAAGATATTGAACTTTTTATGGGAACTGACTGGGATCGTGGCCTTCATTTTGTTGGGCGTTATTCGGTTCTTGAGAATGGCGTACACGTCTGTGCGTGTGCGCGCGCTCACGAACACACATATACACATACATAAACAGATTCACACAAACATTCACCCGCGTACACAAACACACACATGCATACACATACATGCACACACGCATACACACGCGCGTACACAAATGCAGATATGTACTCACGCAGACATACACAAGGTACACACGCACGCACGCGCGCGCTCGCCCATGCACACACCCACACACTCACACACACACTCTCTCTCTGTCTCTGTCTGTCTGTCTGTCTGTCTCTCTCTCTCTCTCTCTCTCTCTCTGATTAAGAGAATACGATCTGTGAAAGCAGAAAAAGCCTGCCCCAAAAATCATTCACACATCAAACCCCTCCCCCCCCCCATCCCCCCTCACACCACCACCACCACACGGTGACATTCAGAAAAAAAGATCCTCACTAGCTTAACTAGAGAGAAGGAGACTAAGTTTAAGAGCAGACGTAAAGGAAAACGTTGAGTCAGAATCCTGATCAAGGATGGGTAGAGAGTTCCGAAATAGTAGGAAGCAGAACATAAAAAAGGACTACCAGAAGTTTTCTGTCGTTAGTAAGGGGAGATGGAAGGATGCAAGTACCTAAAGTAGGGAAAAGTCGGTGAGATGGAATGGGCATCTAGAGAAGACAAGAAAGTTTCTCTTAACACTCCTGTCAAGAAAGAAACTGAAAAGGGAAAAAGATAGGAATGTCCTACTTTATTCCTAGGTTAACATACTCCCACGTGACGCTGCTTTTGCGGCTCGCGCTCTCTTTTTAAGGACAGTATTCTGAATGTCACTGTGACTTGACAGTAGAGTACAAGACAGTGAAATACGATGTAAAGCAACGCAACGCAACGACATACAGTAGGAACTGGTTGACTTGGATCAGCGTGTTTGGTTATTGTCCACCGTCGCTGTACACGATTTCAATTCAATTCAATTCAATTCTTTTATTGTCCTCTGTTTAAAGGAAATTTGTTTTGCAGTGAAACGTATATAGAAGCGTATATAGAATGAATGCGCGTGATAAAACTCTTCTTAAACGTTCAGGAAACGTTATCCTTTCTACCCTTTCGCCTGTCTCTCCTCCGCACCCTATCTTTTTTCTATTTTCCCATTCCCCCCCCCCCCTCCCTTCTATGTGAAGGGATATAGGATAAAATTTGAATGAAATGTCGGTGGTCTAGCGGTATTTCACCCATGCAGAAAAGGGAGAGGTTGCGGGTTTAGTTTCAACTTAAGCTGTACGACTTAACGATGAATAATCTTCCGGACACAGGTCTTTTGGAGAAGACTATAATAATAATGTATGGAATTTATATAGCGCTGAATCTTGTAAAGCAACAAATCAAAGCGCTCAGATGACATTTAAAAAAAATTGATGCGTGTGTATGCGGTTTAAAAAAAAAATTGTCATCTGTTCCCACCGGCACACGATGGCCTACTCTTTCGAACAGCGGAACAGGATTTAACGTGTGCGCAAGATGTTCTGCAAGCGTTCGCACACGGGGCCTCGGCCTATA
>CM054155.1:32057336-32059836 GCA_028751875.1 Rapana venosa | reverse complement strand
TTCCCAGAACAAGAGTGATTCATTACTATAGTTGTTATAATGGTATTAGCCCCGAGAATATTATCTGCTAATAGCGTTGATAATAACCAGCACAACTGCATCATAATGATAATAATTCAAGAATCCAAAATAGAAACTAGAGAGTCAGAACTCAAAGCTCAAGAATTCTTCATAATTGCAAACTTCATTTTCATAACACGACAGTCTCAAATCTGAAAAAAATACTTTAATATCCGAAACTTTGTTTTCGTAACAAAGAAGTTGGAAAGGCTCAAGGCTGAAGAATACTTTAATATCTGACACTTCTTTTTCATATAACAGGAGCTCAAACATCTGGTTCTGCTGGAGACAATAAGCAAAGAGGTTGCAGGCATACAGAAACAGAAGCGGACATGAAGTTAGGGTGTATACCTCCACCCCTTAATATTGTTTCCTTGTCTTGAAATCCATTTTGAGAAAGGTAATATGGCTGTATTTTGAGTACGCTTTCATCGTGATTTTTCTTTAAGTATAAAGCCATCGCAATAGTATTTCAGTGAACAATCCGTACACCGCTTTTGCTTACTAAAGATTAAAACCCGTCAATCAATCAATCAATCAATCAATCAATCAATCAATCAATCAATCAATCGACTAATCGATCAACTATTTAAAAGCATTGTTGGGGAAGGTGGTAGATAACGAGTGTGGCTGAAGGGAACGAAATAAAAAACCACACTACGCTTTGCAGTAAATCACACACGCACACGCGCGCGCACACACACGCGTACATACACGCGCGCACACACACACAGACACACAGAGGTATGCTTTCATATCATGCACATAATTGACATTGCATAAGCATATGTGTATCAAAGAAAAAAGAGAGAGAGAGAGGAGAGAGAGAGAGAGAGAGAGAGAGAGAGAGAGAGAGAAGAGAGAGAGAGAGAGAGAGAGGCTCTTACACACGGACAAACAGAAAGATAGAGACAGAGAGAAACTGTTCAGCGATCAATTCTTTATCGAAATGAAATAATTAAAAAAAAAGAACCCAGACAGACAGGTAGACCGACAGACACACAGACCGACGGATAAACAGGGCGAGAAACTGTTTGGCAATCAAATCTTTATCGAAATGAAATAATTCAGAAGAAAAATGAAAGGAAAGCTTCCAAGTTCCATCTGAGTTATTGCATTTTCCACATTATTATTATGGAAATGTGAAGAATTGTCCAGATCTGATTGCCCGCGTTATAGCTTGCCGAAGATAAAAGCCTGACTTTGTCAAGCACACACACACAAACACACACACACACACTCACACACACATACACACACACACTCCCACACACACACACACACACTCACTCACTCACTCACTCACTCACTCACTCACTCACAGATACACGGACACACACACAACACACACACACACACGCACGCATACACACGCACACACACAGAGAAGACATCTCCTTATCCCCATGGCGGTCTATTATTTCATACAAACAGCATAAGAACACAGCATTGAGAGTCAAGATTGTTTTATGCTGAAATAATAATTCTAGAGTACTAACACATTCTTCCATTCACACATCACCACCGACACACAATGTATTCATATGAATACACACTCACACGCACACGTGCACATACACGCACGCGAGCACAACACACACACGTTTGCATGCACACAATCGCATACACACGCATACAGACACATTCACGCGAATGTATATTACACACATACATACACACACAAATACACACATACACACCCATACACACACAACCACAACACACACACCCATACACATACACACACAAAACAAAAACACACACCCATACACACACAAAACAAATACACACACAACACACACAAACAAAATACACACACACAACCAAAACACACACAAACAAAACACACACAAACAAAAACACACACACAACCAAAACACACACACAAACAAAACACACACAAACAAAAACACACACACAACCACAACACATACACACACACACACACACACACACACACACACACACACACACACACACACACACACACACACACACACACACACAGAACGGACATTGCCCGTGCCCCGGACACACTGTATACTTTGGTACACACATCATACAAAAACAGACCCAACAGAAACGAAAGCAGGTTTTCATGCTGAAGTAATTGCCGAGCAATAACATTCTGGCAACAATACAATGACTGTGTCTGCTTTGGCGGCATTTTTTCCACCTGAATTGTTGTGCATCTGCCAAGCAGACACCCTCTGAGGGCGATAAACCATGGTCACTGTCAATACACCACGCACACACACACACGCGCGTTGGCACGCACGCACGCACGCACACACACACACATATATATATTATTATATATATAAATATATATTTACATATGTACACACATATATATATATACACACACATACACACACAACACATGCGCACGCACACACATGCAGTCACACACACACACACACAACACACACACACACAC
>CM054155.1:32044836-32052336 GCA_028751875.1 Rapana venosa | reverse complement strand
TTGAACGGAAAGAACATGGCTGTGCGTGTGTGATGGGAGAAGGAGAAATCAGCATCTGATTTGACAAAACCAGAGCCTGGTTTTAGTCCACTTTGAAGCTTACTGAGCGAATGTGAAAATTGGCAGATCCTTGATCATTGGTAAATGAGCCAAAAATTAAAGCGTTTTCTGATTTCTTTACAAATGAAGGAAGCGTGGTCACTGTTGGATGTTTTTGTAACTTTTCTTCTTGACTTTGAAAGAAAATCTTTCGGGGGGGGGGGGGGGGGGGGGGAGGGGCGGATAGCGTACTGTTTAGAGCATTGCACTGTGATCTGTCAGCCCAGGATCAAGCCACCACACAGTCACCCGTTTTAAGGGATTTTACCTTGGAGTTAATATTTTTTCTGATGCCACTCCTCAAAACGTCCTTGGGATAGCCTATAAACGGAGGCTTCATGTACAAACGCAAACAGAATCTCTTGGACACATGTTAGAAACTCGTTTTACCTTTTGAAAGAACAGGCCATCGTGTGCATTTAAGACTGGATGACAGTATTTAAAGCAAATGCACGCACAAGGTGTGTTCAGACACCATCACAGAACTCAGAATGCAACTCCCTAAATGTTGGGTACAAATGGTCGTTTATGC
This sequence comes from Rapana venosa, assembly GCA_028751875.1. Lineage (NCBI taxonomy): Eukaryota > Metazoa > Mollusca > Gastropoda > Neogastropoda > Muricidae > Rapana > Rapana venosa. Next base: position 32,051,705 of record CM054155.1, on the reverse strand, counting down.
AAAATCCTACCGTTGGTGAACCTACGAAGTCTACTTGAGGATCGACAAAAAATATCAGGAATTCTTTTTTTTTTACAGAAAAGAAACAAGCTTGCCGGGGATTTTTAAGCAAAGCATTTTCGATGTGTTTCAGAAAAGGTCACATAGAAACACTCTAGACTTTTAACTGCCTACTTTAATCAGATTGTATTTTCATATATTGTTCATCTTGCTGTATGAAGGCATTTTTCTGAACGTTGAAATTTCTGGGGGTATTAATTAAAATAGACATGAAGGTATATAGTTATATTCCTGTCAAATAATGTTTTTGTCGAAGTTAATTGAAATCGAAAACCCATTTCATTAATGGCATAGATATTGTGCATTTCAAGTATTAAGATCAAAATAAAATAAAGAATATAAAAATAACAACCTTAATATCTTAGTAATATGAAAAGAAGATGCCACCTTACAACACTCCAAAATACCTGAAGACAGTTATAATTTTAATAGAAACAATATTACTAAGTACTAGTACACTGAACTCATCATAGTCACTAAATCCCTCACTCCAAATACATTAGGCTGAATTTTGTGTTGGCCTATGTAGAAAAAAAGCTATAAGTGGGAAACCTGATCATGTCTAATGCTGCCATCCACTGTAGGTATCCAAGTAGCCATTAACAAGCCATCTGCTGTTCATGATCGTGGGAAATGTTTAATTCCTTAACTCAATACATCAACAAGACACCACCTGTGATGGAGCAACAAATTCCACTTATTTACCAGTGTTGACGATAAGCCATTCGTGCGAGAACACAGTAAAAGGACACCAGAGACACAAACAGTCATCTGGTTACTGACTGGGGTTTTCGGCACTGAGTTACGGCCCTTTGATAGAGCAGACACGTATGGACTGAATTGATGGCAGACAGGAAGATGATTGCTTTCATGTGTAACATGAGGACAACAGTTCCTGTGCTTTCTTGTAATGTCTGTGTTTGAGCTGATGTGGCCTGACAGACGTTGTGGTGATGGGTGATCATCTGCATTCACTCTTTGTCCTTTTATGTGTTTGCCATTTTGTATGTGTCTTATTTGTTTTTGTTTCACTCCTTGTGTCTCTTTGCTATAGTTCAGTCTCTATAAATTTTGTCCAGACATTTCTGCAGGTGTTTTGGTGTGTGTGTGTGTGTGTGTGTGTGTGTGTGTGTGTGTGTGTGTGTGTTGCAGCATCTTGAGTACTTTCCTGATTGTAGTACACTTATACAAAATAGGGGGAAAGCTTTGTGCAGTTTAGTTTCATACTTGACATTTTATTTATTTATTCTCTTTTATCGAAGGTATGGAATAAGCACTCATGTGCTTTTTTGATACAGTCCCCGTGTGTATGCGATTTTTAAAATTATGACATCTGTTCCCACCGGCACACAATGGCCTACTCTTGCGAAAAGCGGAACAGGATTTGACGTGTGCGCAAGATGTCCTGCGTGCGTTCGCACATGGGGCCTCGGTTTATAGTCTCATCCGAAGGACTTGGGGGGAGAGTGGAGTCTGCACTGATGTTAACTCCAGGGGAAAATATCCCCTTGAACAGGAATCGAACCCGGGTCGTCAGATTGCGAGCGCAAAGTTCTGGCCACTAGGCTATCCTGTCCCATGGACACAGGTAGATAATTTCTCCACAGAGACACACCCCCCCCCCCCCCCCCCCCCCCATAAATATGCCTCTTGCATCCTGTTACCCCCTCTACCACCGCCTTTATTCGCCTTAGTCCTGTCTGTCTGTCTGTCTGTGTGTCTGCCTGCCTCTCTCTCTTATGCGTCTCTCTTTTCCTTTCATCTTTTAGAATCAATTTGTAATTAAAACTGTTAGCAGAACTGCAACATCAGTAACGTTCATTCGATAAATCTGAGTGCAATTTGAGATTTAGCTGGAAGTGATTTACTTTTGCTCTTTAAGATAAAGGGAGCCCGTGAATTTGTTTGAAAAGTGGAGTAGGATTTTTTCCTGTCTCCTAATTGATCAGCAGCTTGTGTAACACTGGCACTCTCTTTCCCCTCCATCCCTTTACCAGCTGTGTTTCTCTTTGTGTTTTTCCCCCATTTCTGTCTCTTTTAAAAAATTTCTTCTTCTCCTCATCATTCTCTTCCTGTCTGTAGTTGGGTCTGTCTCTCTGTGTGTCTGTCTCTCACTCTGTCTATGTTCTTCTCTCTTTCTCTCTCACACTTTCTGGGTGTGTTTGTGCATGCGTGTGTGTATGTGTGCGTGTGCGTGCTGTGCAAAGTAGCAAGCCCAATAAAAGTACACCACAAAATATCACGTGCATATAAACAGATTTTGGTAGAATATAATATAGATATTTGATAAAGCTTCTTCAGCGTATGGCATACAGATCAGTGCACAGAAGATCCAGTTGATGACAAATAGTGCCAGCGGCATCAGCTCTGATAGACAACATGAAAATTGAGACCATCCATAGCTTTAAATGTATGGGAGCTATAGCATCAGATGAACGATGCAACCTCAAAGCTGTCTTCAGGATAGCCCAGACCACAGCTGTAATGCTCAAACTGAAAGTCCTCTGGAAGAACAAGGACATCACTATCAGCTTCAAGATCAGACTAATGCATTCCCTGTTTAGGTCAAGGTTTTTGTAGGCGCGTGAAACGTGGACCATAGCAGCAGACATTGAAAGAGGAATACACGTAATGAATAGGAGATACTTTTCCAAACTTCTTGGTATCTCATACAGAGATCGCATAACTGATGAGAAAATGAAAACCTGAATCGGAAGCCTCACAGGGCCGTATGAGAGTTCCTGACTTAAGTGAAAAAACGCAGATTGAAGCGGTATGGGCAGGTCACATGAACATCTGGACTTGCCAAATCTGTTCGACAGGAAACAGTACTACGAGAGAAATGAAGAAGCAGACAGAGAAATGAAGAGGCAGACACAGAAAACGATGGGAAGACAACGTCAGAGAAAGAACTGGCCTTAAGTGGAACGATATACTATGAATAACTGAGGACTGCAAGGAGTGGGGGAAGCTGGTTTTAAAATCTTCAGTGGTCGACAAGACTATGGGATAGGTTAAGGTGAAGATGAACAGAAACTATCCTTTTGTGGGTACACGTTTTAACATCCAGTAGATGCATGTGTCATTCTAGATCAGACATGATTGCTTCGGGCAAAATGATCAGAGGACATTTAGACAGACAGCACAGCATCATGTAAATCTATTTCAGATGTGCTTTTATTCCTGCAAGGTTGGGGATGAACTTTTTTTCTCGTGTTCAGTTCCTTTCTTTTATTTTTATCTCTCTTTTTTGTGTGTTTTGCTTTTTCCTTTTAAAGAAATTTGTTACAGTAGAATGTGACAACTCCAAAAGTACAGAAAGAGAGAGTACATGCATACTTATGAGAGAGAGAGAGAGAGAGAGAGAGAGAGAGAGAGAGAGAGAGAGAGAGAGAGAGAGAAGAGAGAGAGAGAGAGAGACTGGGAGATAGTCAGTCTTAAATCAGACACGTGCAAATATCAGTGTGGAACGACTCAGTTCTGATCTTTGCCATCATAAACTGGCCATGTCCCTTAAGTTCTTCTCCCAATCCCTGGAGAAAGACACAGTGCCATTGGCTGTGCTGAATTAGCATCCCTCACGTGTCCTCACAGCCTATCACTCATTGGATCACGGCATACAAATGGCGACATTTTACACCTCGGTGATGGCAATTTGTTTTACGAGCAAGGGAAGAGGTAAAAAAGTGTAAACTTGAACGGAAAGGACATAGCTGTGTTTGTGATGGGAGAAGGAGAAATCACCTCATGCTGAAAAAAAATGTTCGTTGTGGGCGTTTTGACTGTTGGCATTTGGCTGCATTAAATAAAGGAATGGATGTTTAGTCCAGCCATTAATTTGTGTTATTATCAGAACTTGGTTTTATTTCATTATGCTATTAAACCTTGAAGGTTACTGAGTGAATTTAAAAATTGGCTGATCATTATTCTGCAGTAAATGAGCAATAACTAAACATTTTCTGACTTTAAAAAAACCCACACCCAAAAACGAAGCGTGATCTCTGGTGGATACTTGTGTAGCTTTACTCTGGTCTTTTTAAACATCAGTGATTATTTTTAAGGATAGATAAAGAAGATTACAAAGAAATTTTACCGCAAAGCGTTTTAGATGTTTCAGAGTAAGCTTTAGAAATGTACTCGCAAGTTAAGCTTCCAATGTTTTTCTCACTAGTTCTTGATAGATTGTGCATCCTGTTGTAAACATGGTTTCTAATGTGTGTGCGCAAGATGTTCTGTATGCATTGGTTCATAGTCATATCTGATAACTTTCAGGAAAGTGGAGCCAGTACTGATGTTAACCCCAGAAGAAAATCTCCTCAGTAGTCGTTTGAGCCTGGGTCAACAGACTACGAGCTCAATGCTCTAACCACTAGGCTATCCCCCATCATAGGCAACATGAGTGCGTCCAAGTAGTGCCATCAACGGAGTTTCACAAAATAACCATCAACAAGCTCTCTGCTGTTTATGATCATGGCAACCTTAATCATGTTTCGCAAAGAAAATAGAGCCCACGATGGAACAACAAAATCCACTTATTTACCAGTGTTTACGATAAGCCATTCATGCGAATACACAATAAAAGAACACCAGAGACACAGACAGTCATCTGGTTGCTGACTGGGATTTCCGGCACTGAGTTACGGCCCTTTGATAGAGCAGGCACGTATGGTCAGAAGTGGTGGCAGACAGGAGATGATTGCTTTCATGAGGACAACAGTTCCTGTGCTTTCTTTTAATGTCTGTGTTTGAGCTGAAGTGGTCTGACAGAGGCTGTGGAGATGAGTGGTCATCTGGATACACCGATAGGATTAGGTGGACTGTAACTGACTCTATACAATTGACAGTACTCTGTCTCTCTTTCTTTGTGTGTTTGTCTCTGTGTTGGTTTGCTTACCCTTCTCTGTAGTTTTTTGTTTATGTGGTTTTAGTTTTATCCCCTCCTCTCCCCTATCTGTTTTGCTATGTTTCATTCACTTAACTTACATTCATGTGTGTGTGTGTGTGAGTGTGTGTCTGTGTGTGTTCGTGTGTGCGTGTGCGTGTGTGTGTGTGTGTGCTCGTGTGCGTATGTGTGTTCGTGTGTGTGTGTGCGGTGTGTGTGTGCGTGTGCGTGCGTGCGTGCCTGCGTGCATGTGTTTATGTACGTATGTGTGTATTCATGCACAAGCACACAGTCTCATATCATGAAAGACTTCAAAGAATGAACGAAGAGAACCTCTGTCTCTGTCTGTCTGTCTCTCTCTCCCTTTCTCTCTCTCTCTCTTCATCGGATTAAATTTGTAATTGAAAACTGCTGGGCAGAAGTTGAACAATGTGCATCAGTGTTCAATTGATAAAACCTGAGTGCAGTTTCACATTTGGCTTGAGGTGCTAAATTCTTTTTGGCCCTTTGATGGAGAATTGTTATCGATTTTTTCCCCCTGAAAACTGGAATTGTCTTTTCTCCTTTCTCAACTGATCAGCAACGTTTGCAACTAACATACTCTCTCTGTCTCTCTGTCTGAGTCTGTCTGTCTGTCTCACACACACACACACACACACACACACACACACACACACACACACACACACACACACACACACACACACACACACACACACACACACACCACACACAACACACTCTCTCTCTCTCTCTCTCTTTCTTTCTTTCTCTCTCTCTGCAAGGTGTGTGGTGTATGTGTATGTGTGTGTGCGTACGTGCGTGTGTGTTGGGGGGCGGGGGGGGGGGGGGACAGGGAGGAGTGTATAGTGCAAACATTGTGAACGTGTGTGTGTGTGTGTGTGTTTGCGCGCGTGCACATCTACGCGCGTGGGTGTGTGCGCGTGTGCGTGCGTGCGCGTGTGTATGTATGTGTGCACGCGCGAGTATGGGTTTATAAGATAGGAGAGTGAAAACGAATGTTGTGAAAGATTACATGAATATGATCAATTTTAAAAGAATGCATTTGAAATAGAAATCCTTTTATTACTCATTTTTTTCTCCTGTCTTACTGCTCTTTTGTGCGAAAGGTTATCTTCTTTTCAGGACTGATTTAAAGTAGAATTATCTTACATTCGACCTTTTCATGGGGCATATAGAATGTGGCTTAAGTTGACCAGATCCTTTTCATGTAAACCAGAAGATAATATTCACCTCAAACTTCCGCCCTGCTTAATACTTTGTCGTTCACTTTGTTCCACACCAAGACATTAAAATGTGTTCTAAGCTGTTGTCCAAGATCTTTAACGATGTTATGACCCATCATTTTTTTCCCACACAGAAGATTCCAGTTTAATACACAGGGTCCGTGCTTTCAACTTTCGCATTTGCTTTCCTAGGCCTTTCCTAAGTCCTCGCTGGTGAATTTCATGCCAAATTTCTGTGAGGCTGGTTTTTCTTATTGGGGCCTGAGTAGTGCAATGCTGATCTTCTTCCTCTGCGTACCCAGGACTTGCTAAACCTTTAGTCCACTCCGGATGGCGAAGCCCGCAATCTGCCGCAGCGACACCGCCCACTCTTCACAGTTTCCCTTGAAGCTCCCTCCATGGGCGGGCCGCGTCTACTGTCTCCAGTATTGAAGGGCGGAGCAGAGGAGGGAGATAGATGTTTTTTGGGCATATTATGCGACAAAGTCACTGGTCAGTATGGGTATATTTTCAGGCGGCGGAGATTGGACAGAAACTGAAAATGTCCTGTAAGCAGTCTAAAGATGGTGACTTTAGCTCCTCTATCTATACGTGTAAAGATGGTGACTTTAGCTCCTCCATCTAAAAGTCTAAAGATGGTGACTTAAGCTCCTCCATCTAAAAGTCTAAAGATGGTGACT
>CM054155.1:32019836-32039836 GCA_028751875.1 Rapana venosa | reverse complement strand
TGGCACTGACGGGTAAAGCGATAGGGGCATAGTTGAGCTCATAATGGGTAATTACCAGGCTCTAATTTCACGTTTCTTTATAATTGCACATCATAGTTTGCCAGACAAGTGTGAGAACCAGACGACTTTTTGATCTGATTCAAATGAGTGATTGAATATTGTCATAATTATGGCAAATACATTTGCCAGATTTGTGACGGAGAATTGCAGTTACGGATTCATTGTTATGCATTTTGCTGTTAGTATTACTAATACAGTTTACTAGATTAGTGAAAGCAAAACAGCCATAATCACTTTCTGATTTCCAGACACTTAATTCCTGTTGTAGTTGCCGTTGGTTTGCCAAAGGAATGACAATTGTAGTAGAAGTGATGGTGGTGATCTTGTTTAGTTATTGTTTTTTGTGTTACTTTCCATTTTAAATAAAACCAGGTTGTTTCAAGGTGTTTTGAGAAGATGAAAGTTTTGGCAGGTTTTTAAAGTGAGTGGACTGGACTTTTGTGTACATCAGGATGCCTCAAGCTCATCCTCCTACTTCAACATAATATAATCACCCGAGGAAGACATTGATGGGAAATATGACCACGTCCATTTGCACTTACATAGAAGGATATGTTACTCATGATCAGGTAGCGCAGACCTTTGTGTGTATCTACAGTCAGTAATAAGACTGTCAACACCCTTTATACCAGAACATTGCAGTTCATCAGAGTTATTCAAAACACTAATGAACTCTAAGGTTTCTGAATAAACATGATGCATGAGGATCACACTTACACACCAAAGGGACAGCTAATTGTCAGATTACCAGTCCATATTTCCAGAATCTAGTGATGGGTCTTTGACATAACAAGTCTGTATCGATCAGACATTGGTGGTAGAAAACGCGATAGTTGCTTTCCTGCGTAACATGAGGACAACTGTTGCTGCCCACGTTTGTGCCCGTGTGGTCTGGCGTAGGTCGCGTTGACGTATCGACACCTGAGTCAGCTGTGATAGGATTACGCAGGCTGGGTGAGGGCTTCCCTGACTGCTGATGTTGGTTTCTCTGTCTCTTTCAGGGCTTGTTTCCTTCTTGGTGTTGTTTGCTGCTTGTCTGTTTTTGTTGTTGAATGTCTGTGTGTTTTCTCTCTGTCAGGGTCATCCTTCGGATGAGACTATAAACCGAGGCCCCGTGTGCGAACGCATGCAGAACATCTTGCGCACATGTTAAATCCTGTTCCGCTTTTCTAAAGAGTAGGCCATTGTGTTGTTGAGTCTTTGAGGGTGCCCCCACGGTCGTCAGACTACGGGACAGATAGATAGATAGGCCATTGTGTGCCGGTGGGAACAGATGATAAAATTTACAAAACCGCATACACACGGGGACTGGATGTAAAAAAGCACATGAGCGCTTATTCCATTATCCTCGATTAAAAAAAATATCTGAGCGCTTTGATTTATTGCTTTACAAGATTCAGTGCTATATAAATTCCATATATTATTATTATTATTATTATTATTATTATGTTGGTATGTGTCTGTGTTTCTTCTGCATAGCTCTGTTTCCTTAACTTCTATATAGTCATAGCAAGTTTGGTAACTAAATTCGGGTTTTTCTATGATTACCCCCTTCAAAGCAGACGCAAGGTGCCAGACCAATTTGTTGTGTGATGACTAGGCCAGCTTTCTTGGGCCAGCAGCTGTTGCATAATGCACACCATCCCCCACTGCTGCCGGCAGAGTCTGATGGTACAGCGCTGTATCCAGCACCTTCTGAAACAACGCTGACAGCTCAGCAACTGTGCAGTTCTTATATTTTCTATGTTGCTGTGCTATCATCAGGTGGCAGGAACCAGAGATCATTGATTGTGTTTATGGTTGTGTCTTTAAAACATCTGTTCTCTAATAATCATTGCCATCTGTGCACCTGAGCTTACTGTGCTGATTATAAAAAAAATTGTTTACTGATCTAAGACCAAGACCCCAAGGGGGACAGGATAACCGAGTGGTTAGAGCGTTGCGTGTTGTGCTCACGATCTGACGGCCCTGGATTTTTCCCTTGGAGTTAAAATGAGTACCGACTCCATCCTCCCCCCCCCCCTCCACGAAAGTCCTATGGGTGAGACTATAAGCCAAGGTCCAGAGTGTGCAAGCACACAGAACATCTTGCCCACACGTTAAAACCTGTTCCGCCTTTTGGAATAGTATGTTATATGTGCTGGTGGGAATACACATTATTTATATACCACATGCACACGGGGACTGGATGTAAAAGCAAAACAATACATGAATGCTTATTTCTTTATGTTCGAAATAAAACGAGTAACATAATATGTAGATGAATAAATACAAAAAAGTGTTACTTCGCAGTCTGAAGTGTGTTATGACTAAATTTTTCATCATTCCACACATGACCCTCGTTTTGCCGGAAAACTGAAATTCGTCAATCATGTTATTCTAGCAGGTGTTTCTGTAAATTTAGCTTAGGGTAATAGAATAATTTATATCGTTGTTATAAATTGTAAAAAAAAACCCACCAACTGCTCTGCACCAATCTTCAGTCTATACATAGATAAAAACGGCATTCTTTCAAAAAAACAACAACTAACAACAACTGAGTGGGAAGAAAATCCAACTATTTCACATCCATTACAGAGAGAAGGGCTTTGTTAAGATTATTCTTGATCAAGGGAAAGAAGTGAGTCTCGGCTTTCCTGAGCCACAAGGCAATCCACTAGATCTAACAGCAGACTGCTGTGGCTGATGTGGTTCTTCATCCCCCTCCCCTGCTTCTTCAACTTGTATAACAGCAAGATACTGGGGAGACAAAATCTGCTTTACGAAAAGAAAAGCTTCCCAGTGGGAGGAATAGAAACGTAACGCTGAGGAAGCTGTGATGTATGAGTCTGTGGATTGTATCAAGTCAGTCTGACCTACTTTTCATGCAGCTTTATCTTCCACCTTGTCCTCCCCCTCACTGTCTTCTTGACCTATTATTTATTTATCGATTAATTTTGCTATATGAAGGAGGGTAGATTCTGTTTATAAAAACAACAACCCAACCCAAGCGTTTTATGCTTTTTTCTTTGGATGTGTGACAAAATGTATTCATGATTCTTTTTGTGAACATTTTATTCTTTGATGGTTATCGTTTTCACTATCATTGTTGAGGTAAACTGTGTACTTATGCATTCTACTACAAGGCAATTGAACCAAAATTGCAAACTTATCAATTTTCTAAAAAGGCAGATATTCCTTCCTACTCATAAACCACATGATCTGCAAACCCCCCACAAAAGGTATAACGTAATATCCATGGATATAGTTTTACACAATAAAGAATAGACGTAAAGAGATGGATAAGTTCAGCATGTAGGCTGATAGAATCCAAGTTGACGTGCCAAGCACCGGAATGAATGTTTACACCTGATAGCCCTCGTTCATGCCTCCAGACACTTCGCCCGGAGAGTCCTTTTATCTAGCCAGCAGGAGGCGCACTTTCATTAGCTTGATGAGTTCATCAGTCCTAAAATCTTTTTTTAACCCTTGCTTTGTTACTTTTGCTGATGACCTGAAACAGCTTGTAGTCCCTTCGGGTTTCAATGAGGAGAGGGGTTCCATTCTAGAAAATACTCAGCATAATTGACTCATATAACATGCCTGTAACTGGTTCATAAAGAAATGAAGGGTTAGGTGCCTTGGGATGTTAGGATTGAGGTGATAGATGCAATAGATCCTGGTAGTAAGAACGACTGACTCTCTCTCTCTCTCTCTCTCTCTCTCTCTCTCTCTCTCTCTCGTTTCTCTGTCTGTCTGTCTGTCGGTCTCTCTCTTTTTGCCTCTCTCTCCTTGTGTATGTGTGTGTTTGCATGCACGCACACACAAAACAGGCTGAAACACAATCTAAATTTAAACAAAAAGTAGTAGTTGAAAAAGAAAGTGGCTCTGATAATTCATGGCAGAGAGGGGACCAGGTGGAGAGAGCCAGAGCGCGAGCGCGAGCGAGCGAGAGAGCGAGAGAGAGAGAGAGAGATTGAAAAATATCGTGCTGATTAGCAAAAGCCATGAATCATTCCCTGTCAGTGGCTAAAAATGGAATTGCTTCTCTGCCCAACTGCTGTCTTCGCTGCACGTGCACATGTGAAAGCTGCATCCTGCTTGCTCATGCACATCCCACCTGTGTGCATAGTCAGCACGTGCTGCACGCTTGCTGTCATGCACCCTGCTCTCTGTCTGTCTGTCTGTCTTGTCCATCTGTCTGTCTATCTAACAATAATATAAACACGCATATATTTGTGTGTATGTATATGTGTGTGTTTGTACGTGTGTGTGTATGTGTGTGAGAATCTATGTGTCTATATATGTTATATATTTTTTGCTCTCTCTTTCTCATTCTCTCTCTTTCTCAATCTCTTTTTGCATCTCCTCTGTGTCTATTTGTGTATCATTTTGGAATACTTACACACAGAGGCACACACATTTATACACACTTACACACACACACAGTGTTATATCTTCATTCATTACTACATGATTCATGGCTAGAAATATGCTAACAGCCGTGAGCATAATCAGCACCATTATATCATCACATCTGTTTCTTGAAGATTTCAAGACTCAAGAATACTTTATTATCTCAATAGAGAAATTGCAAGAACTTGCAAGAAAAGAAATTGCAAGAACTAACGCATAATGAATAACTTGCCACAGTTGCTGCATTACGAATAACATCATTAAAAGCGTTCATGATAGGTAATATCAGCATGACCATTGCTAACCCAACTCAACTCAAAGAGAAGAGCAGCATATCACACCCACTTCAAGTCAGCATGGTGGCTGATTTACGATATCTGCAGACAACGTTATTCATTACCCAATGCACCCCTCTTTTGTCAGATTGCCCGAAGCGGAAGTAGAGTGCTGAGTTGTCTTCCTCCTTCCCTCCCATTTCATGAACTAATTGGATGAAAATTTGAAGTGTAGTCATGCTCCTGTCCCTTGGTACCTCCCCCCCCCTCTCTCTCTGTTCTCCATCTCTCACTGTGTATGTGTGTGTGTGTGTGAGTGACTGAATGAGTGAGTGAGTGAGTGAGCGAGTGAAAATACACTTACACCTTTACTTATATACATCATAATGAATATATATGTGTGCATGCATTTATATGCAAATTCACGCATGCACAGACGTACACACAGATCTCTTATGTCACAAAATGGAAATATGTGGAATGTTCATCAAATTAACTGACTGCTGATACCAAAATGGTTGACTTTGGAATAAGATCTAATTGAAATCTGTTGCGAAAAATAGTCTAGAAGAGATATGTTGATAAAGAGTCACCAAAGTGCTTTTGAGATTGTTGTGATATCTTCGTCAGTTCTTCTAGCAGTTCTATCGTGATTGTCTCTGATTTCTTTCCAAAGATGTCGCATCGTTTTGTCTACAGACTAGCGTGCAGGAATCTGACTACCTCCATCTGTTTAACGCTATACTGTAGTCCCAGGCTGCTGTGATGTCTTGCAAGAATCCTAACTTCCTTTAAGCAAAAAATAAATCAATACTATTGTTGTTCTTTGACGAACTGAGAAGGTAGATTCTTGCTGTGTGCTTTGCTTTTTCCTGAAATTGTGTCCGTGGATATTTGCATTCCATTAGCAGTTGCTGTTTGGTCCCAGTCTAGGTTATAGGCTGTATATCTTTATTTCCTTCTTTTATGCTCTTCCCTATTCTGTTCACCCAGGTTTTTGATCATTATCAATAGGAGAAAAACTAAAAGTGGCATGAAAGTAGAACAATACAAGGAATATGTCAAATAAGAAGCTTGCCTCAGACTCACAATGTTAGCACTTACCATGGGCCTGGATTGCTTTGGAGGTCTTTTCTTATCACCCCTCTGACACTGTTAGCAGATTTGTTGTCCTACTCAGCTTTTCAGACATGTTCTTTGCAGGCAATAAAAAGAAGAGCCTTTGCATGGTTCAGGTTTAGGGAGAGTTGCTTTTTATGACTTACTTCATTGATCAAAAGTCATGTGTGACATGTTGTGCATGCAGCTTACGTCTGCAGTTGCTGAAGTGTATACAAATGAAAAATTGCGCATTTGTCCAATGAGGCAGAACACGTTTATCATACAGTTTATGTTCATAGATGTTTTTCCAGTAACATTGTGTTTGATAACTTCCACAAATTGATGAGTCATCCATTTATGATTAGTTCCTCTTCTCCAGCCCTTTTTCAGCCCATCTCACTCATTAATAGTCATTTACTTTTTCTTTGAAGTATAGCTGTCAATGGTGTGAGATTAAAAAAAATCTGCCTTACATCCAGTCTGTTCATTCAATGTATGCTTACGATCTCACAGTGATTCCTATATTATGTGAAATGGAAGCCAGTACGCACGTTGTAGATAATGCTGAAGATGTTAGGTTAGGGAACACTTAACCACAACGGCAAATACCCTCTTCAGTATATCCCTTCTCATCTGTTTTTCTGCCTCAGGTCATTTTCCTGGGAGATGAGGTTTCTCCTTTTACTGGGAGATCTTGCGTGCATTGCATCTTTAAGCAGAGCAAAGACCAAGCACAGAGGAAATAGGACAGATCGTAAGCAAGGACATACAGAAAAGTGGAGGCGGAAATTGGCTGAAGAAGCAGCTGTTGACAGAGTGCCCAAATCGTCCAATACAGTTATGAGGAACTGGAGGTAATGCCACAGCAGGTTTGCAGGTGGTGGAGCTTAAGCTTATAGACTCATGGAAATCAGGCTGAGCTTAAAAACTAGCTTTCCTCTAGGACACAAGTGGAAGCCCAAACATGGCTGTAAAAGCTGGAGGTGACTAGAGCTGCCATCTGATCCTATGGAAATGTGTTGCCATAGAAGGCTATCTATAAAACACTTATCTTGTGGAGAGAGAGACAGAGGGAGGGAGGGAGGGAGGGAGGAGGGAGAGAGAGAGAGAGAGAGAGAGAGAGAGAGAGAGAGAGAGAGAGAGAGAGAGAGAGAGAGAGAGAGAGAGGAGAGAGAGAGAGAGAGAAGAGAGAGAGAGTTCACTCATAGACATGAGAAACAACGCTGACAGTCCAAGTATTGGGTTTGTTTTACTTGATCTGCTTCTTCAGAACGCCACACACGGTCTTTTCTCTGATTGATGGGCAAGTTCATCCAGGAAACGGCAGCCAGAGCAGTTGTTGTGTAATGCACATCTCAACATCTCTCAGCAAAGTCTGAGTGTTGAATGCTGCATCAACACCATCTAGAACAAACAGTGACAGCTGAGCAACTGTACAGCTCTTGATGACACTGTTCATTACATTTTGCATTGCCGTGCCATGCCGGTGCCATTAGCTAGCTGGCAGCAAAAATCACATATTCAGAAATTCTTATTTCTTGTCCGATCTGTTACAAGATGTTACAATTGATGTAGATAAGCTGACAGACTGTTTTTAATGTAGCAAATTAACAGACCATTTTATCCACTTTTTTGTTATTACTGTATGCTAAGGGCATACTTGTTAGGGAAATACACATAATCATTTCCTGTTCGAAAAGCGTTATTTTGTCATCACTTTCAAAACTAATAACCAGATCATCAATATGTGGTCCTCAGTCTACAAATATAAAACCCCAAAGTGCCAATCAGAAAAGACACTTTTGACAGGAAGAAAACTAATTAGCTCATATCAATCCAGGCTTGATTGGCTTCATTGAAATCTTTGTTGGCCATGAAAAGGGGACTGTTTTCCTGAACCATTTGGCAATCAAGGGATTTTCAGAAAAAGACATGATTTTTCTTCTCCTTACTCTTGCATCCTTGCATGGCAGAGTGCAGACCTAAACTGCTTTTGTGAAGAAAGTTTCCAGTTGCTAGAAATGGAAATGTATCACTGTGGAAGGTGTGATGCATGTGTCTGTGGACTGTCCTAGGAGTCTGCCCCCCTTTTTTTAAGCATCTTTATTTTGTATTTTACTGTTCACCTCCTGTTTTTCAGTACCTCTCTGTCCATGTGTGTAGAGCTAGTTGTCATAAAATAAAGACTATGTATTTTTAAAGAGTGTAGGGTTTGCTGTCATAAAAATAAAGTCTGTATGTTTTTTTAAGTTAGATAAATGACAAACTTTTCTAGAAATTCCCTTTACCAGGTTTTTTCTCTCACTTGACTGTATTTTTCTAGCTTTAGTTGCTTTGAGTTCAGGTATGGTTCAGGTCAAGCATTTTACAAGAAAACCATGGAATATATCGATTCTGGCTATTGCAATGTTTAACAAGGCAGACATTATTGAATATTAACTCTCCACATGATCTGGTTAGACCAATCTATATCTCACTATAAGCCACCAGTCCACGCACAAACAATAGGACAGAATGATAAAGAGACGAACAAGCTCAGCAAGTTGGCTGATAGAATCCAAGTTGGGGTGCCAAGAACCAGAATACAAGTTTACACCTGGCAGCCCTTGCTCATGCCTCCAGACACTTCACCGGGAGAGTCCTTTCATCTATCCAGTAGGAGGCGTGCTTTCATTAACTGATAAGCTCATTAGTCTCTTTTTGAACCCTTGCTTTGTTACTTTTGTAGCTGACTTGATGCTGGTAGCGTTTACCTCTGGCTTCAATGAGTCGGAGGAGGAGGAGGTTCCTTTCCGAAAGATACTCAGCATGATTGACTTAGGTAACATGCCTGTAACCTGTTTAAAGAAATGAAGAGTCAGGTGTGGTTGGATGTTGGGCGCTGATGTGATAACAGCTAAAGACCCTGTTAACAGTAGCACATGTCTCACAGTGTGTGTGTGTGTGTGTGTGTGTTGAGTGTATGTGTGTGTGTGTGTATGTGTGTGTGTACTTAACAAATAGTCTAAGACAGAAAGCAGTGGCCAACATTTATACAAAAAAGGAAACAGTTCCTCAGAGATAATCTTTTTAACTTATGGCAGAGAGAGAGAGAGAGAGAGAGAGAGAAGAGAGAGAGAGAGAGGAGAGAGAGAGAGAGAGAAGAGAGAGAGAGAGAGAGAGAGAGAGAGAGAAGAGAGGGAGAGAGAGAGAGAGAGGGAGGGAGAGAGAGAGAGAGAGAGAGAGAGAGAGAGAGAGAGAGAGAGAGAGAGAGAGAGAGAGAGAGAGATTGAAAAATGTGTGTTGATTAGCAAAAGCCATGAATCATTCCTTGTCAGTGGCTAAAAAAAAGGAATTGCTTCACCGCCCAACTGCTGTCTTCGCTACACGTGCACATGTGAAAGCTGCATCCTGCTTGCTCATGCACACCCCACCTGTGCACTAGGCTTCTGACTCAGCACGTCCTGCACGCTTTGGGTCATGCTCAATCTCTCTTTCTCTCTTTCTCTTTCTCTCTTTCTCTGTCTCTCTCTCTCTCAATGTGTCACTGTCTCGCTTTATCTGTCTCTATTTGTCCCTGTCTCTGTCTGTCTGTCTGTGTCTCTCTCTCACACAGTGTTATTCTCTGTTTCTATATCTGTCTGTCACTCTTTCCACCAGGCTGGCTTCCTTTCTTGCTCCTTTCATTAATTTCATTTATCTTGGTTTGTATGTGTGTGATCATTTTTGTCCACACGTTCATGCACACAGAGTGTACACGTGTTATCATTTGTGCCCACACACAATTTTATCCACACATGCACATAACTGATGTGGATAAGAAACACTATCATGTAATTACATCTGTTGCATGAAAAAATATCAAGAAAGCTATTACATAATCAATAGCCCATCACAGCCTTTGCATTATGAATAACACAGTTAAAGGTGTTGAAAGCAAATAATATCACCATAGCCATTGCTAACTAACTCAAAAAGAACGGCAGCATATCACAACCCCTCCAAGCCATCATGGCCGCTGATTTATGTTATCTGCAGACAGTCTTTCATTACCCAGTGCACCCCTCTTTTGTCAAGTTGCCGGAAGCGGAAGTGAAACGCTGAGTTGTCGCCTTTTCCCCTCCGATTTATGAGCTAATTGGATGATAATTTGTGGAGAAGCCATGCTTTCTACTCCTGCCTGTGTGGTCGTTAAGTTTCCAGCATAGTGAGTTTTAAGTTTGAAGATGTGGCTGTAAGTTGGATTGCATTCATGATTGCGTGGATGTTAGTGGACTGCACAGAGAGAGAGAGAGAGAGAGAGAGAGAGGAGAGAGAGAGAGAGAGAGAGAGAGAGAGAGAGAGAAACAGAGACAGAGACAGAGAGACAGATGTATTCACGCACATTCTTGCATGTATGCATAAACACGAACACACAAACTTAAAGCGAAGAAAATACACACATGCACACACGCACTCACCTAGGTACTGACATGATTAAGGGATTTAGTTTACTTCCAATACTCTAAAAATAATGTGGAGTGTGCTTGTGAATAAAGAAAGAGACATCTATCGATATTTTGTTGGTATCATTATCATCAACAGTCTGGATCCATTGCTAACACGGTTTTGTTAGGACCTCCAAATCTTTGCCAAAAATTCCACATTATTTTGTCTATAGACTTTCCTTCAGGAAGTTTACTGTCTCCATCCTTTCTATATATTCTGGAGTCAGATTTTGGAATGAACGTCCAGTCATTATTCTGTACAGAAATGAAAATCGCCTTTCAACAGAAATCATGCAGGGAAAGATTTACTCGTACATATTATTGTTCGATCTATGAGAACAGATCCTCTCTGCTTTCTTCGCTTCTCCATAAATTGTGTCTGTGGATATTTGCATTCCGTCAACGACTGCTGTTCTGGCCCAGTCTCGGTTACATCCGTATTTATTTCCTTCTTTTATGTTCTGATCCATTCTATCTGCTTTGCCCTTCATCAATATTAATAGGGGAAGGGCTGGTGGTGGCATGGCAATGCTGCAATACAAAGGCCATACAAGTGGATGGCTTGTCAAGTGAGAAGCTTGCCTCAGGCTGGCAATATTAGCAGTTAACATAGGACAAGGTTTGTTTCAGAAATTTCTTCTATTATCCTCTGGGTACTTTCAAGCAAACTTACAGTTCTACTCTTGCTTTTTAGACACGTTGTCACTAAGTAATAATGTGCAGATTTTTACTGGTATGGTATGAGGGAGCTGTGTTTATCGGCTTTTTATTCTATCAAAAGTCGCATGGTATAGTTTTTTTAAAATGAATATGTGTCTTACTTTTATTCACGACTATAGAACTAAGAAACTGTGCCATGAATAACTAAAACAGAACAGTATTTAACATCACGTGTTTTCATAGCAGCAAGATCTTTCTTAGTGTACCCTTGCCTCTGCTACTGTCCAGTGGTTGGTAAACCGTGGTGGCTTTTATTTCAGCAATTACTCATTCTCCACCCTTCATGAAAAGCACATCTCGCCCATTCATCTTTATGCTCTCCTCAACCTATCCATTCCCATTTTCAGATCTCTTTTATTCAAGAGACTGCTGAGCATTTGGCTTTCACTGGGAGAACTGCGTGCATTGCAATTTTGAGCAGAGTGATTGCGAGAGGAAAGGAAATAGGGCAGACGATAAACACGGAAATAAAGAAAAATGAAAACGGGAGTTCGCCAAGGAAGCTGGCTGTTGACAGAAAGCAGATATATCCAGACTCGATTTATGGAGAACTGGAGGATACGGTAGTCAGTGTGCTGAGGGTGAGGCTTAAGCTTTCAATGCCTGGAAAGAAGTAGGGTTTCAGAAAATTTTTTATATGAATGGCCGGCCTCCTTCAGAAGGATATTGTTCAAAGTCCATGCACGGGTCTCTGAGCTCATAGTTGAAAATTGCATGGGAATCTGAAGGAATATTGATGTCTTAGTAGGCTGTCCATAAACAGTTGTATATGTCTGTTTGTTTGCCCGTCCTCTTTAACTCCTTTATTGTTTTGGGTTGCAATGAATTTACGTCCTATATGACACTTCTATATCGTGATATCACTCTATAATAAGGGCGGAGGTTGGATGTGAAAAAGCACATAAGTGCTGAACTGGAAATAAACACTTTGTCCTTACTTTTTGCCTTTCTTTGCCTGTCTCTCTGTGCATTTTAAAACTAACTTTGAGCAACATTTTAAGATTAAGAAAACAATTTCATATTCTTGTTTCTGCTATCTTGCTGTTTCATTCATTGAGCTGCACGCGTCAGTATGTGCGGGTGCTCCCATTTTCAACAGCTGCCATTCTTCAGAATTCAGTCAGCAGGTATTTCTCACCTGCAGCATTTATGCTTTTGTCCCCTTTCCCCTTTTATTCGGTGTGAAGACGCAGGACGTAGGGACCTTTAGCACAACTGCAGGAAAGGACTGGCGCCAAAATCAACACCACACCAGCTGCACAGAAGATGGAGAGAACTACCTTCGTGTGGGGTCAATCCCATCCTTCCTGTCTTGCTTGTTTATCGTGTGGTGTGTTGAATTGTGCTGAGTTATTCCGCATTGGGCTGCACTGTATTATATTGTATCGTCTTGTGCTAAATCTATGTCACCCATCTTTAATTTTCTTGAGTTAATCTGTGTTTCAAAGTATTGCATTGTTTCTATGATTATCTAATGTAATGTACCGCATTGTATGATGTCGCACCATTGCACCATTTTATGATGTAGTCATATATTTCTCTGCATGAAGTTGTTGTAACTAAGCTTGAGGGAAAAGCGTGGCCATGCCGTTGGTCACAATATCCCCTCGCGTGCATGCATGGTTGTTAATTAGCGAGAGCGTGTCTTTATCTCAAGAAAGTTTGCAAACTGAAACCCCTGTTGCTGTCTTAGGTTTGTGAAATTTATACCTAATGCTTGCCTTTGACAGAACTTCCCTTCTGTCTCATTAAAAACAACAACACCATAGCGCACATTTACCACATTGAAAGTCTGTTGGAATATAAAAAAAACCTCTAATATTTGAACAGAGGGGTTCACACCGCTAATATTTCGCTTCCAGTAAAATGTAGCCTGCCTCGAAGGTAACCTGAGCATCTGTTGCGAATCTTTTCCTACCTGGTCATGGCTGTACTGAAATCAGCCACGTGCAGTTATGGTACAAGAAAAACTGTCAGTAGAAAACCACATGCTCCTTCCCCAGGTAAAAAAACAGAACCCATCATGAGAAAGAATAACAGGTGTAGAAGGACAGGAAGGAGAAACAACTGGATGGTGCTTGGTGGGGTGCAGTCCAGGGGGGGGGGGGGGGGGGGAGATAGGGAGGGGGTTAGGTACCGGCACTGCCGGTGAGGTTATACAACCAGACATGAAGATAAACACACACAATGCACAGGAGCCAACATGGGTAAATATTGCGATGAGGACCATATGGCCACTTCCCGCGCAACCGTCTGTGTGTGTGTGTGTGTTGTGTGTGTGCGTGCGCGTGTGCGTGCGCGCGCGCTTGATAGTGGATTTGGGTTCTCCAGTTCCAGACAGGACCCTCCATATAATGTTGACATATTCCAGCCAGGCTGAAGCGGCAAGACAGCAAATGTTTGTCTCCCCTACTTCTCTTCCATCTGGAGACTGGATGTTCCACCAAGAGCGGTCAGAGTTTTCTTCTTTACAGTTGCTGGGAGTCCAGAATGTGGCACTTTGAGATAAAAGTCGGAGTTTTGACTGCACCTCAAAATAAATGGCGTGTTGTCTAAGGCCACTTGACCTCAGAGAAGGAGAGAGAGAGAGAGAGAGAGAGAGAGAGAGAGAGAGAGAGAGAGGAGAGATACAGAGAAGAGAGCGAGAGCAAGAGAGAGAGAGAGAGAGAGAGAGAGAGAGAGAGAGAGAGAGAGAGAGAGGGGAAGAGATTAATCAGACCCTCACCATCAGCCTCTCTCTTGGACTTGATGCGGTGTTGATCACGTTTGTTGTGTCGTAACGTGGTTGCTGTCGTTAAGTGGGCAGGCTCAATGGACATAAAAACACCATCCTAGGTCTGCAAAATTCCTGTATAAACTTACCATATCCTTTCCGTCACCACGTAGGCTGCCAACGCACAGACTGCAAACTGCAAGACGAATAATTCCAAATCTGACAATTCCAATTATTGTCTTTGTGAGCGAGAAAATCGGGTAGAACAACAGATTTTTCCCAGGAAGGCTTTGGGAGTTAGGTTCGCAGTCTCGACCGAGTCTTTACTTGTGTACCATCTTTTACTTGTCCTTATTTTGGGTGGTGTTGTCATGTGTATTTGTATCAAACGACATGCTTAACAGTTTCGACAATACTTTCTGGCTACGTTTGGACCTGGTTCGCGCAGTGAAACGCCTAATCCAGTCAGGGACAAGAGAATCATTTAAGGACACCACCACACACCTCCCTCTTCCCCCTTTCCCTGTATCACCACCTGGGGACGGACCCCTCCCAGCCTCTTATATCCCCTTCCCCATCCCTTTCCCCTCTCCTTCCCTATTCTACCCCCTCCCTCTCCCCTCGTGGGGAGGAGGAGGACGTTGAAGGATGGAGTCTCTGAGGACATGGCGAGAAAGCTGCTCATTTTTCAAGTCAGATTTCCGGAGAAAAAAGAGCGGTGCCGTGGCACACAGCCTGGCCCCTGCTCAGTGCCCAATTGCATTTCTGCATCGTAGATGTCATTAGGAACAAACATTTCCCCATTTGTCACCGCCAAATGACGTTTCTGCAACTTCAATATGGATGTGAACGAAGCCCTGCTTTCTCCCTTTCTTTTTTATAATGATGAGCGAGGATGATGTCTCTGCGGTTATTGCAAGATAACACCTCCGTATCCCTCTTCTGACATAATCATGAATGAATATATTTTGTCTTGACAGTTTTTGATTTGATTGTTATCCTTTCTATTACTTGTGGTCAAGGGGGGGGGGGGGGGGGGGGGGGAGGGGGTGGGGAGGGGGAGGGGGGGGGGGGGGGGCATGGGTGCAATAGCTCTGTGGTTTGCGCATCAGACTAATGAGTGTAATCTAAGATCCCGAGTTCGAGTCCTGCTGAGTTTGATTCTGCTCTTGCAGTCAACACTTTTTTTCCAGCGCCATTCTCCTGCAAGTTCTCCTGATCGCATAATACCAAGCACTGCTGTCCTAAAGCAGACATAGTACATCTTGCGCGCAGGTTTATGAAATCCTCATCGTTCATAGAAAAGTAAACCAGCTATGGCTGATGGCTTAGATCACGCGAACATACCCATCATGCAGCTTGCTACCTGGACAGGAATGGACTCCATCGGGTTCAACTTCCCCAAGCTATGCTGCCTACAACTTTCAGTGCGTTACACTTGGGACTCTTCAGGAAGTTAAGGTGGAAGTCAAGTCCATGACTTTGAGCGACTGTATGTCTATTTGGAAGTTTTGGATTGGATGACATGTCCACATCTTTGATTTGGTCGTCAAGCCATATTCCTTCGTTTGACCTGATGACTTGACTTGATTTCTCTCTCAACTCCTTAAGGAGTTTTTAGAGCACATTACTGTATATTGAGGTAGTGTGTTACGAACAGGTCCATCCTGGCGAAGCCCATCCCTCTACAAACAGTAGGATGTATGCTAGGTATGTTTATGTCATCCAAACCATCGGTCACAGCTTCTATGAAAGATTGGTTGGGGTTTATCGTGTACTTAATTTGTTTGCGTGCGTATGTACACGTGACGTCGGTTTATTGTCTTAACATGACTGTGAAGGACTTGTTTGGAATGGTATTGTTACATTTCTGCATACTTGTTATGATGATAAACGTATTTTGTTCCTCGTGCCGGAAAAAAAAAGGATTGGATTTCTTCATGTGAAATAAAATAACAAACGAATTTTTCTTCATCTTCCTGTCAGCGTTGGAATACACTTTACAACTTGGAAATGAACTTAACTTCGCTTCTTCATTTCTGTTTATTTCTCGCTTTCTTTTCTGTTTGTCTCAGTTTTTCGACTCTTCTGGGATTCGGTTTTGTTCTTTTAGTTGTTTTATTTTCCTCTTCCTCCATTTGTGACAAATTTGCTCTCCTGTGCAGTTCTTTGTTCTGTTTTGCTTTTCTCTCAAATCTGACAAATCTGCACGTTTCTGTGGTATCCTTTCTTTCTTTTATTGCTTTTCTTCTTCCTCAGCACGTGTCAGATATGTCTTCCTTTTATGTCTTTGTTCTACTTCTTTCTTTTTTATTGTCTCTTTTGTTATCATCTGTCATAGGTTTTTGTGGGTTCTTTTTATTATCTCGATTCTGTGAGGGTAATAAAGCATCGTATCGCGATACTGCCCAGCAGACACGGAACACTAGCTGCGCTATATATCAGTCAGCTGGACTGATTTATTTTAATGTCCCATTGTTGTGTTACACACACGCGCGCGCGCATTGACAAACACACACAAACACACACAAAAAAACACACACACAAACAAACGCATCGGCACTCGTGCTTTTACCTCTCTCTGTCTTGTGTGTGTGTGTGTGTGTGTGTGTGTGGCGGGGGGTGGGGAGGTGCGTGCGTGTGTGATGTGTGTGTGTTTATTTTTTCCATTTAAATTTCTTTTTTGCGTTGACAACGAATAAGTACTCATGAGCGTTGTTACATCCAGCGCCCATGCGCGCGCACTTTTGTTAATTTTGTCATCCGTTCCCATCTGCACATGATGACCTACTCTTCCTAAAGGAGGAACAGACCTTAACGTGTGCCCGTGATATTCTGTGCGTGTGCGCGCGTGCGTGTGTGCGTGTGTGTATGGCTGTGTCTGTGTGCGCACACGCGCATGTGTGCGTGTGCCTTCGTTTACCTCTTTGCATGCTTGCTGGTCTAGCGTGCATTCTGCACTGCGGGAAGCCTTTTAGCCTAGAACTGGAATCATCTAGTTCTTTTTTTTCTTTCGTTGTCGGTGTCAGCCAATTCGCCTTTACACAAAGCCTTGCTTTCAAAGCCTCAGTGCCTTATCTCTGGCTGGTTTTTGTTGTCTTCACTGCTGTGCCAGGGTCTTCCTTCAATGCGCCCGGTCAGTTTTTGTGTCGCTCACCATTGACATCTCTGCGTCTCCTTTCACCACTCCCTTTTTTTTTTTATAGTATTCACTGTAGGGATATTTTTTGTTTAGCCTTATCTGGTCTGTCCCCCTCCCCCCCCCCTCCCTGTTGTGATCAGTTTTGGAGAGAGAGAGAGAGAGAGAGTTAAGATATTAGGCACGAGCATTTTACTGCAGATTCCCTGAAGATCCTTTTTTCGGGATGTTCCAACGGACACCATTTTTAACTTTTTGAGAGATTCCGGCTTTTCCCGTTTGCTATGAGTGAATATGTTACAGTTGGTCACTAAGAAAAAAGTCGTTTTAAGGAATCTGGTTTTGTATTTATATAACTTTATATGTGGTTGATGTGGGTTTCCCACAACGCGGTGCCCGTCCTGGGTTGACCCTTATGGTTGACCAGGGCGTTGCTACAAGGAACCACAGTAGAGTTTGGTTTTATACCTTGTTTTAATCTGTATATAGCTGCACAGTTTTAATCTGAGATTTAAAAGTTGACGAGGTGACAACCCTGATATGGCCTCTGTGATCGGCAGGCTATATAAACAGTAGGATTGGACTGGACTAGAG
Source organism: Rapana venosa (assembly GCA_028751875.1). NCBI lineage: Eukaryota > Metazoa > Mollusca > Gastropoda > Neogastropoda > Muricidae > Rapana > Rapana venosa. The sequence goes on along the minus strand of CM054155.1, from coordinate 32,022,373 downwards.
ATAACCCTTCTTCAGATGAATTAACAATCAGACGAGCCTTTGCAACCTTCCCCATAGCAAAGCTGAGCAGGATATGGAAAAAAAGGGAAAGAAATCGCTTCCCAACGAAATTGAAGATGTTTAAAGCATTCTTCATTTCTATCGGAATAGCTCAGTGGTCGGAGCACTCGCTTTCACCCAGTCAAGTTAAGCAGCGTCGAGCGTGCTTACCACTTGGATGGGTGACCGTTTGCGCGCCTTGGCTTCAGTACAGTTCCCCCAGTTCACCCAGCTGTAAATGGGTACCTGTCCTCTTTAGGGCCAGGGAAGGTAAAGCAGCGAGGGAGAGGAGATGGGCGCCGCCCTCACTATGCTGGCCCTAGAGAAGTGAGGTCTCTGACGCCTCGCTCCCCTACGACCTTATAGGTTATGGGAACACCTTTACCTTTCCTCCTTTACCATTTCTATCCTCCTGTACGGGTGTGAAAACCGAACCTTGACTGCAGACTGGATAAGAAAATTCAAGCCTTCGAAATGAAATCGTTCACAAGGTTTCTCCACATCTCCTGGCAGGACCACAGAACCAACGAGTCAGTGTGGCAAGAGGTGACCATGGAAGCTGGGCTTGTCAACCCTTCATGCTGTTGTTAAAAAGAGGAGGAAGCTAACGTGGTTTTGTCACGTCACAGCTCTCTTGCCAAGACTGTGCCGCAGGGGACACTTGAGGAAGGAAGAATTTGATGAAGAGCATAAAAGATTGAACAGGCATTGACATGGCAGTGTGGCTGCGTAAGACTGAAGACGGAGCAGCCGGGAGAAAACGGTCAACCAGTGGACTCCTTATTTCACCCCTACAACCATCTGGAACATGGGGATTGATAAATGATGATATATCATACGACGACATAAGACTTCCTTTTCAATAAAAATAAGAGAGAGAGAGAGAGAGAGAGAGAGAGAGAGGGGAGAGAGAGAGAGAGAGAGAGAGACAGACAGACAGACAGACAGACAGACAGACAGACAGACAGACAGACATAGAAACAGAGAGAATAAGAGAGAAAATGTGACATGCATGGTTTTCGTTTATCTTTCAAAATGTGCCCTAAAGGTGATGAAAAGATCAAGTTTGATGGGGGAGTCATTCTTGTTCCGTTACACCTGATCCGAAAGACTGTAGTTTTTCTGTCTTCTCTGCACAAGTTAATGAATGAGGGAGTTAATGAACTATGCAAAGTGTGAGTGTATATGTGTGTGTATGCGTGCATGCGTGCATGTGTGTGTGTGTCTATTGTGTCTTTGTCTGTGTGTAAATATGGCACGCAAACACACGCGCGTATGTATGAACGCGCTAGCAAGCGCAAAAGTGCACAATTGTGCGTGTATGCGTGAAACGTCAGACGTCTAAAACCGGTCCTGTTTTGCGTGCCCGCAAATTGTGTTAGGGCAAAATCTCTCCCTTCAAAGCCCCAAGTGCTTTATCGCGGACTGCTGTTTTCTTCCGGCCCCTGTTTCTTTGCCTGTCCGTTCTGGGCCCTGGCAGTTTTTAGAATGTTAACCAATTACACTTCATCTTCTCTTTTCACTCTTTTGTTGTCACTGTCCAGTTTTCAGCATCGCTCTGTATCTGTGTCTCTGTGTGTCTGTCTCTCTGTGTCTGTGTGGCTGTGTGTGTGGGTGAATTCTCTCTGGACAGCCTGGTGTGAACGGTTGAGCGGAGAGAGAGAGAGAGAGAGAGAGAGAGAGAGAGAGAGAGAGAGAGAGAGAGACAGACAGACAGACAGACAGACACACAGACACACAGACAGACTCACAGACAAGAGAGACAGAAAGTGAGAGAGAGAGAAGGAGAGATAGATAGATAGATAGATAGGTAGGGAGAGAGAGAGAGAGAGAAGAGAGAGAGAGAGAGAGAGAGAGAGAGAGAGAGAGAGAGAGAGAGTCAGCCAGCCAGCCAGGCAGCCAGACAGACACAGGTGATGATGATAATGATAGTGATGTTGATGTGGACGCTGGCGATGTTTTTGGCTGGGGTAACAGACGAGCATTGTTGCAGTTCTTTTTCATCCAGACTTCAAAAGAACCCCGTGAAACAACACAACACAAAACAGGACACAGCATCAAAAACCCTTAGATATACACACGCACACGAAATTCTTAACTATACTGAAAATGAAAGAAGGATGAAATCAAAATAACTACTACAGTATTGGCATTCAGCATGAAAAGCAATAATGTGCAAAATACTCACTGGTAGTGAAAAACACATACCTTCATTATTCACTAGTAAAACATGACAGAAAACCCTTTAAGTATATCTTGACTTTTCTTAAGGAAAACATGGCGGGAGTGGGGGGGAGTGGTGGTGGTGGTGGGGGGGGGGGGAGAGACGGGCAGAGATAGAGATACAGAGAGAGAGATGATGATGATGATGTGGTGGTGGTTTGTTTTCTCCCAGGGAATAACAGATAAGCATTGTCATCCTCTTTGAGGTCCAGCCTCAAACAGAACACTATCAGAACTAAACTAAACAAAAAACCACAACCCTTTAGATATTACAA
>CM054155.1:31972336-32012336 GCA_028751875.1 Rapana venosa | reverse complement strand
ATTTTTTTGTGGGACACTTAGTCTCTCGGGAGCCATTTTGCTTTAAGACAAAAACTAAGCAAAGGTGACAATTGACGTATCTCGTGATCAACAGTCATCCCATTTTCTAACCTTTCACTGAGAGAGAGAAGAGAGAGAGGGGGGAGAGGAAGAGGGAGGGAGAACCAGAGAGTGAGAGAGAGAGAGAGAGAGAGGGGGGGGGGGAGAGGAAGGGAGAACCAGAGAGAGAGAAGGGAGAGAGAGAAACAGAGATATGGAGAGATAGAGAGGGAGGTGGAGAGAGAGGAGAGATAGAGAGGAGAGAGAGGGGAGAGGGGGAGAGAGAGAGAGAGGGTGGAAGAAAGAGAGGGGATAGAGAGGGAGAGAGAGAAAGAGAGTGAGGGGGAGAGAAAGAGAGATAGAAGGGGCTGGGGGTGGGAGAGGGAGAGACAGAGAGAAAGAGATATACACACAGAGGCAGAGAGACAAAGAAAGAGAGACAGAGAGAGAGAGAGAGACAGACAGACAGACAGAGAGACAGACAGACAGACAGACAGAGAGGTGTCTTCTGAAATGCCAGCGCTGAAACGGATAGTAATCATTTTTGCAGGCGGACTTCCTTCATAAGTCGCAGACGGCAAAGCGGAGGAGTGAAAATGAAAAGTGGGCGATATCGATTCTTTTGGGGTGTGTTGGCGTGTGTGTGTGTGTGTGTGTGTGTGTGTGTGTGTGTGTGTGTGTGTGTGTGTGTGTGTGTGTGTGTGTGCGTGTGTGTGTGGTGGAATGGGTACTGACAGCTTAGAATAGAAATTAGACACACGAAAGCAATCTCACGCTGCAAGTCCATTTTTTGTGTGTGGCCCTTCTCTTTGGTCATTGTTTTTACTTGGCTGTGTCTCACCTTTCGCTCTAAGGTCTCGTAATTTTCTGTCCCTGTCTGCCCTCTCTTCTTCTTCTTCTTCTTCTTCTTCTTCTTCTTCTTCTTCTTCTTCTTCTTCTCTTCTTCTTCTTCTTCTTGTGTGTGTGTATGTGTGTGTCAAAGTCAAACTTTTATTTTCAGATGGTACATTGAATAGGCAGTGCATTTGCTTTTTTTCGTCAAGCCATCTATCTAAAGAAAAAAAAATCGAGAAAAAAGATAATATATATGCAGACATAGAATAAAAAACCTAATCAATGGTAAACCATACAAATCAAACAAGAAGAGACATACATGGAATTAAAAACAAAACAAAAGTGTGTGTATGTATGTATGTATGTATGTGTGTGTGTGTGTGTGTGTGTGTGTGTGTGTGTGTGTGTGAGAGAAAAAGAAGAGAGAGGAGAGAGAGAGAGTTCTCTCTGTGTCTCTGACACGCTGTCTCTGTCAAAAGGAGTATCTATCTGCAAAGTTGGAATGCGGCTACCTTCATGGTGGGCAAAAACGGTTGTAAAATTTCATCATTGGTGAACCTCGGAGCTGTGGCTGAGAAACGAAAAAACAGAGGAAGAAAAGAACATCTGCCTTTGTTTGTGCCTTTTCTTTGTTTTCTTTTTCTCCCTTTTCTTTGTTATCCCCTCTTTTTCTGTCTATCTGTCTGTCTGTCTGTCTATCTATACTCATGTTTGTATATTTGGTTCTGTTTTTTTTCCCGTTCGGATTTTATTTATATTTTTTGCCTTGATTTGATTTTGTCTTGTCCTCTATTTTATTTTCTTCCCCTCTGTTTCTCTGTCTGACTGTCTGTCTGTCTGTCTCCATCTGTATGTCTGTCCGTCTCTTTCTCTCTCTATCATGATTTTTTCCCCCTCTTACACTCATATCCATTATTCACCCGCATCTAACCACACCAGCTTTTGCGTAAGGTGACGAGGATTGTCTTTCAGACCTACACATCCGATCTAGCTTAGAAATTGCTGATCGCACCTGCTGTGAACAGTTGATTTTTTTCTTCAGGAAAAATAGCCTGACGCAAAAGCTTCAGACACTCTGATCTTCCTACGTCTGACTTGATGTCTTCCTTGACTTCTTCAGAAGTCATTGGGGCAGTGAACTGAATTTTTCAGGGGGTGATTGTGTCATGGGTAAGTGGAACTGGGAGGAACCCCTCCCTCTCTCACGGTTCTTCTTTAGGAAATAGCAAATTAAATAGGGATCTCTGAAGTTGGAATGTGGTTACATCCATGGTGGGCAAAAAAAACCCCGGTCGCACGTGCAAAATCTCACCATTGGTGAACCTAGGTCGGGACGCTAGCCGAGGAAAGGAAATATGAGCTGTAAACATCTGGTTTTTCCGGGAAATGACTAATAATTATCAGAATTAGAGATATGCTTTTTCCCCGAAGATAGCTTATTGTCCTAACTGTAAACATCGTATTCTTAATCTGCTGAGGAAATTGATCACCAAATCACCTCAAACATTTTTCCGGAAGGTTTAGACCTCAGTATCAGCTGTAAACATTTCACGTGTTCCAGAAATGTGCTTACTGATATAGTTCCAATTACTGCTTTTGTGTGGTGTCAAGGAACTGTTTAAAGAATTTATGAAAGCAGGGTTTAACATGTGATCTTTCTAATTTAATGTACCAGATATGAATATGTACTTTTTCCCAAGAAAAAGGTTATAGCGCTTGCTCCTGACAATGTATCTTTCCAGGAAATGTTTCCAACCTGTCAACATTGGATTTTTCCAGAATCATGTTGTTGCTGTGGTGATTGTATACCAGCTGTAGTCATGTAGGTGTGCGGAATGGATCAGCCTTGTGGTCGGAGCGCCACACTCCATCGTTCACTGATAACTGGTTGGAGTCTCTGCTGGGGTATCCTTTCAGAGGAATTTTTCTTGGACTCCACATTGGTAGTGACTCCACTTTATCGAAATTCCGTTGGGTAATACGATAAACTATGGTCCCATCTGGTGAGGCATACAGGGTATCTTGCACACAAGTTAAGATCTCACAAAACTTTCGTAGAAGAGTAGGCCAGTTATGGCCTGGCGGATGGATTTGCACGAGTATACCCAGCATGCACGCTGCTACCTGGAGAAGTATGGGCTCCATTAGACTCAACTTAACCACAATACTGTGCTGTAATTTAAAAAAAAATACACCTTGCTAACGACTTTTTTTTACGAATTAAGGAACGAGTCAAGTCGTGCCAAGTCAGGTCATGTCAACCATGTATTTGATCTTTCCGAGAAATAATTTTTTTTTAGACTTTACGTGGATACTTGATCTGTGAAGCAAATGCTGGAAGGAGCCGCTCTAAGCCTTTAACCTATCGAGGAAGATCTTTTTTCCAGATATAAAACACAGGGGGAAGAGGAGAAGCCGAAGAAGAGCGTCATGACCTTACCTTCCGTTTTGCACATGTTACTTTTCTGTCCTCAAAGTCGTTTTCTTCCTTTGACTTCGGTTTTACGTAAACACCCCAAATATAGGGGGGAAAGAATAAAAACGAAATAAAAATGCTTTCAGTTCAGATTGCACATGTTTGTGGTTTTTTTCTCTATGTCTTAGCATCTCCCCCTGTCTATCTGTCTGTCTCTTTCTGTGAGCGCAAGCGCGTGCGTGAGAGAGAGAGAGAGAGAGAGAGAGAGAGAGAGAGAGAGAGAGAGAGAGAGAGATAGATAGATAGAGAGAGAGAAAGAGAAAGAGAGAGAAACAGAGACAGACAGAGACAGATACAGACAGACAGAAAGAGAGAGAGACAGAGACAGACAGACAGAGCATGTGTGAGTAAGTGTGTGGGTGGATATACGACGTTTTGTCTATAACGGATGCCAAACGCCATGCACCATTGTCCAAAGAGCTCAATACAAAGTTAAAGGGACAGACTAGTTCACACACACTGACACAGAACAAGGAAGACATCACTTGGGAGGGGGGGGGGGGGGGGGCGGGGGGTCGACGGCTGAAGAAACATAATCCACATCACATTGTGAACTGCTCAGAGAGAAATTTTCTGACAACCAAGAGATGACGGGTTTATTTGATTTGTCTGTTTCAATGCACATCTTTCTCTCACAGATTGTTGCCTTCTGCTCTTATTAAAGGATACATCGCTTGAGCGAAGCTACATTTTGTGGCTAGTGTTGTGGTTATTTTCAAAAGATTGCATGATGGTAGTGTTTATCAGAAGTTAATTACAGGTTGAAATGGTTTATTTGTTGTCGATTTTTTGGCCGTTGTGAGGATTTTCAGTTAGTACTCTTTTTGAAAAAAAAATCTGGTTTTGTTGTTATATGTTTTGTACTTCTGTGACATTTGTCTATCATTTTAGACATGAATTTTAGCATAATGATGCGTCGTTATTTTTGGCGGAGACATAAGTGAAATAATACGCTATTATTAGAAATATGTAAACAACAAAACAAAAAGAAACCAGCTAACCCAGAAAAACTACCCCCCCCCCCCCCCCGAAAAAACCCCACCCCCCAAAAAGCAAACACCTCTCCTCAACAAAATACCACCCCCTCCCCAAAAGGTGAAAATTTGGATTTGCCATATATCACAATCTTTAGGGCGGGGTTACAGCCTTAGAAAAATTTCTTCGATTGTAAAAGTAAAAAAAAATTCCGCTGTCTTTTTACATAGTAAGAAGATACTTTGATACTTTCAATTCCTGCCCTTGTGCATACATACACACACACACGCACACACACACGCACACACACATACACACACACACACTCACACACACACAATAAAGAATAATTACCCCAGTTCAAAAATGCTACCGCTAATTTTATGATCGGAACGTTACAGAAACACAAGCATATCACCCCGAAAATGTGAATGAGATGGCCTGCACATTTGTTTCTGTAAACTAAACAGTAAAGTGCGATTGACTTTCAATATCTATATCGGGAGAAGCATCTTTCAGAAGAAAACAGAGAATACAAGCCACGACTCAGTCCAGATAATTAATGATTGCGAGTATAAGCAGACTGTGCTTATACAGTCTTCCGATCATATTTGTAGACACCCCGGTAGGTGATTATGCTTCAGCACTAAATGCTGCTGTTCATTTATCTTGTTTTGTTAATTAATAGCGTCATGGTATGTGCAGAAGTACCATACGTTTCGTGCGCAATATCATGTTATCTACAGTCGATAGAAATGTACCTGGCCGTCTGAGATCGTAGAGTGTCGATGTCTGGATGTGATGTTTTCTGACACATCAGCAGTACACACTATTTTCAGTTTGCAAACGAACGTTCCGTGTGCCAAACTTCGCAAAGAATCTCCATGACATTGGGTTATGATTACAGTATGATATTTTCCGGGTTAATGGTGTAGTTTTAAGAGAATACTACCGTTAGATTTTGAACTTGTCATTTTAGAACGACAACAGCAATGATGATAATGATGGTAATAATAATAATAATAATAATAATAATAAGAAGAAGAAGAAGAAGAAGAAGAAGAAGATGATGAATACGATCTTTTATAAAATAAAATAAAAATAAAATAATAAAAGCTTGTTTATCCACAGCAATTTTGATTTCAAGAGTTTAAGGTTACATTGAGAGAGAGAGAGAGAGAGAGAGAGAGAGAGAGAGAGAGAGAGAGAGAGAGGAGAGAGAGAGAGAGAGAGAGAGAGAGAGAGAGAGCCGTCTGTTCCCCACAGTACAGTTCCACAGTACACGATAGGTAAAGGCGACTAAATAGAGAAGCTAGAGGAAGTGAACAACCAGACACCCACAGTGTGGCTGATTGCTCTGACCATGGGGCCCATAACAGTCCCTGTGCTTGTGGCTATTTCGGCCCAGACCCCTAGTCGCTCTCGTCTGCCTGAAATGATTAGGCATGGTAAGGAGGCCATGAGACGTTGCCACAGGGCACACAGTACCAGTGTGTGTCTACAGAACACACACTCTTATCCACATTTTGCACATATATTCAGACAGTATCAAAAATATATTGATCTGTGAGTTTAACCTTTAACATGTTCAGAGTTATGGCCTTGTAGGTGTTTAATCTCCAACCAGGTCAATGCAAGCGCTGTTGTTTCACTAGCTTTCATGCAGTCATAGATTTTTTTTTATAGCCATTGCTGTTTTGTACTATTTCAGTATACTATGATTGATGTTATGCATTATTTTGTAAATACTGAAGAGAGCCCTTTGTTGCAGATATTTATCTTAACATCGATGTAGAGTGAAGCAGTTACACGATCAAATATGATTTAGATTCGGTGCTGGACAAACGTAATCTATTCAGGGGTTGATAGACAGAGTAGACCATGATTCTCATCTGTCAGTTTTGCTATGGTCAATACTGACCAAAGTCGCAAAAAATGATTACAAAGGCTAATGCATTCAAGGGCAAATAGGGGCTTCCTATAGGCATGCCTTCAGCACACAGATGAGTCTGCATCGGACATATCTGGCTGACAAGTAAACTAACCATACGACCTTGGCCCTGACACAGGCAATAAAATCCTGTCCACAGGGATGAGGGGATTTTGTGAGGGAGTGTCAGAAGTGGGAAGAACGTCTGATGGGCTTGACACTGCTGTCAGCTGCAGGGAATTACTTTGGTTCACAGTCGCGTCCCGGCTGACGTGTCATTATCACTGATTACATTTGCAACTGATTGACCTATTGATTGGTTCGTTGATTGTTATAAGATGGGCTTTTGGGTTTGTCCTGGTCCTTATGAATTGAATGATTGATTGATAGGTTGAATGGTGATTAGAATGAGAGGATGGTCTCAACGAGATATTTAGATTTTTTCATCATAGTTTTGGTCTTTTTGAACGAAATTTTGTTTGTATGTTAACACTTTGTCTCCATACTTTTGTCCACTTTCTCTGGCTTAGTAGATGCTGTGAGTCGGTTATTGGCTTATCTGCGAAGAGATGTATCTCTTAGACAAACTAAATACGAAATAACACCAACATTATGGTAGAAAAGATGTATTTAAAAACATATAATTGTTTCCAAGATGCAGAGTTTTTTGTTCATTGAATGCTTATTGTGATGTTCTTTGCGGTTCCGAGCCCACATGCAATCGATTGTCCGCTCAAAAGATAGATTACTTGACCAGTTTGGACCGATTTAGTGGTAATCACAAAGAGACTTTTCATCTATACACACACACCAGAGAGAGAGAGAGAGAGAGAGAGAGAGGAGAGAGAGAGAGAGAGGTGTTTGAAGTCATACTACAAGATCAGTGATTTCAGACATCAGTAACACTGACTGACATTCATATTAAGACAAGTTAAAGCCCAGTAAGCTCACTATTCCCTCTGTAACTCAGGCTGCCACGAAAACTAACCTGTGTAGAAACCCCTGTCAGCCCATTATGTCCTCTGCAACGTGGGCTGTTGTAAAGGTTAACCTGTTTAGAAAACCACAATAGACCCATTATGCGCTCAAAATGCAAAATGAAGTTATCCTCCACTGCTGTGTGGCAAATGGTCCCACCTCCCAAGGCCACGGCCCTCCTACCACCAGCTTCAGCTGCCACAGTGTGTGCTAAGGAACGTGTGTAATTACCAGGTCTGTGGGAGTACCACAGGGAGGGGCTCAGGTGCCCGTCATGTTGACAGTGGAGTGTCAGTTGTGACGTTTCTTCTGCAGCCTCTCGTGCGTCTGCATGCCCGCGGGGACTGATTAGAGAGGTGTAGCCCGCTGTTGGGGAGGTGGTAATGTTGTGTCAGTGGGGAAGGGGAGGGGGTGTGAAGGTAGAGGTAGTGTGGGTGTTGGAAATAGAATTACATTTCCCGTGAACAAAAAGGGTGGTCTTCCTGTCAAGGTTGATGCTACTGTTGTCTCTGTCTTGTCAGACTGTTAAAATACACGACGGAGCAGCCAGTCAATCAATCAACTAATGCTGAACTGACCAGTTTTCTGTAGACTAAGCATTTTTCTTTTTGACAAGAACAATTGTTCCGATAGTCATTTGCAAACTGGCGTAAAAATTTTGTAGATAATTCATTTATTTATCCATTTTTTCCCTTTTCCAACAAATCTTTTATGTATGTATTCTTTCCATTTCTTACATCATGTTTTTATAGCAGCTCTTTTAGTTGGCAGGTTTGTTACTTTACTTTTGTAAAGCAGTAACGCCACGTGTTTTTCAGGATGTGTTTCTCCTTAAGGCACGAGGGATGGTTAAGCAATATCACTGTCGAGTACTCTGACGATGGCTTCTCCTGGAGTTATACTACTGCTGAGTCACATTGGGATAATCTGATGATTCTCACTGCACAAATCCCCAATAGCTGTCTCCAAAGTCTTATAATGATAGGGACGTTCTTACTGTGCTTTTTATTCTTTTTTTTGCTGCCTCATTTTCTGTGATATTCCTGTCCTGCTATTCCCTCGCCACTCTCTCTCTCTCTCTCTCTCTCTCTCTGTGAAAATAAAAACCAACATTATCAGATTACTTAAAACAGTGTGTCATACAATGACAATTTCACTCTTTCAGTTCTTTATATACCCCCTTCAACACACACACACACACACACACACACACTCTCTCTCTCTTTCTCTTACTCTCCCTCCCCTTATTCACCTTAGATGGTCATTGTTACATTTTGCCATTCAAACCCCCACCTCCCCGCTCCCCCTGCCATGCAATCAGTGCAAGCAAAATGAAGGATTTGGACACCAAAACAATCACATTCATAAACGGGGGAAATGATGGCAGCTATATCTAAAACTTCACTGCCCTAAACAAGTTAAACAGAGCACGTATCACCATCCTAACAAACTAAATTCTACTATTACCCAACTAAACAAAACAGCAACCGTTAAGCACGTGACGCAAGCAGAGGTCATGGATCACACCCTGTATGATTTGCATATCGGCACCATCCTTTTTCAGTGTTGTCAAAACCCGTAGTTGGGAAGCGGCGGGGGGAAAGGGCAAGCGCTGGAGGGAGGGAGGGAGTGGTGGGATGGGGATAAGGGCGGGGTTGCAGCCCTTGCATCAATGTGCTGTCCCAGTCCTGTCACCCAGTTCACTTGCCCTGAGGACTCTGCTTTCGAGTGGGCCTTGTTATCCCTGTTTTGATTGGCTGTGTTGGGTGAGGACGGTATAATGGGGAGGTAACTCACACAAAAGTGATTCAGGCGGCGCCATTCCCACAGACCTCCAACCCTCTTCATGTTGAACTTTGAAGTGCTTTGTGTTTGGATTGATTAATAGGATAACATGATTTGATTGGCATTTGTTTCCCTGTGTCAGTTTTGATTTTTCCTCTGGGTTTCTTTTATGGAGGTTTCAACACACACGTATTCAACATTTCTTTGTACCACACAATTATAAGATAGAATATATGCACTTTATTGACTGATATATACATTACACAGCACCAATACACATGCATATGCACACGCATGCAGTGGACGCATGCACACATATAGGTACCAGCAGACATACACTCATTAACATACACATAGGCGCACATGCGCTCGCTCGCACGTAGGTACTCTCTGTCAAAAATAGCCACACACACACACACACACACACATATATATACACACTTGGTCATGGTACAAATAGATTATAATGCAAATGAAAATAATAACAAGGAAAAGGTGTTACTGTCTTCTTGCATACTGGCAAAAAGGCAGTAAATAGCCAGATTAAAAGATATATCTTTTTGAATGCCAACCTTCTGCAGGTTTCGTGTGGAAATGAATGTAAAAAGATACACCCTGGCTTGTCCTCGACCTTTTCATAGTAAAGTGGATTTCTTGGCCGGTCTGTCTGTTTAACTGTCTTTTCTCTCTCTCTCTAACTCCTCAATTTGGATTTTGTTTCTGTTTATCTGTCTCTGCTTGTGATTTCACACTAACACGCATATGTGTGTGTGTGTGTGTGTGTGTGTGTGTAAAATGTATGTATATGTCTCTATATGCATATCTTTCTCCATAAATATATAAAAAATATATATGATCAGTGAAGGAAAAAGAGCGAAGGTTACTATTATAACTTCTTTATCATTGTAAGTGCGATTCCCAAAGATTAAATGAAAATCTAAGAAAACTACAAGGAAAATCTAAGAAAACTACAAGGAAAATCTAAGAAACTACAAGGAAAATCTAAGAAAACTACGCATATAACATTTTGGTTACAACATTGGAGGTCCTTATGCAGTAAGCACCATTAAATGTTGACTTGCCTGGCCTGACTAATAGTGAGTTTCGACTCCTGAATAAGCCATTCTCTAAGGTCTCGGCGTTGGTTTGCCTGGACCATCCCTGGTACTTTAAGGAGAAACGCCTCTCTAAAGTACACAAGTGTGTTTGCTTTCACAGGGATAATGCAGTAATCCTGTGTCTTTCCAGTTCCGTCACCAAAAACCAATACTAAGAAAAGAAGGAACGTATGCTGGAAAATATTGTTGCTAAAAATAAATGAAGAAGTGAAATAAATATGCTAAAAAAAAGTCTTTTGTGTTCATATATGCTTGGGGATTGATTGAATCGAACTCAGGAGGTTATTTTGATATACAGCTTGAGTGCGTTACCCAAACATTGTCAGATCATTTAGACCCGACAGGTAAAAGAAGGTGAAAAATTGCGCGCACACACGCGCGCACACACACACACACACACACACACACACACACACACACACACACACACACACACACACACACACAAACGCGCATGTAGAGGCTCCCACAAGCCGTCGTCTGCACAAAACTAAGTACGCACCCACTCTCAGACAAGTGTTGGGCTCTTCACACCAATTTGCAGGAAAAGAGTCGTGAATTATAGCTCGGTGACAGGAGACGAACAAGTTGGAGAGAAGAAGAAAGAAAAAAAAGAGTGTGAGACAAAAGAACAAAAAAGTGAAAGAGAAGAATGGCAGAGTAAGAGGAGGAAAAGAAAGATGTGGGAGAAGGGAGGAGGGAAACAAAGAAGAAGGCAAAAAAAGAAAAAAAAAACCGTTAGAGGAAGAAGGAGAAGAAGAAGAAGAAGAAGAAGAAGAGAAAGGTAAAGAAAAAGATGAAAAAGAAGAATTTAAAGAAGAATATGAAGAAGACAAAATGAAAGAAGAAGAAGAAGGAGGAGGAGCAGGAGAAGAAGAAGAAGAAGAAGAAGAAGAAGAAGAACAAGAAGAAGAAAGGAAAAGAAGATGAAGAAATTTTTTTAAGAAGAATTGTTACAGGCCAAGGGAAACGAAAAATAAATTTAAAAGGAAATAACTGTTAGAGCAAGAAAGAGATAAAGAAGAAGGGTTGGAGGGAAAAGGAGGAGAAAGAGAATTTTAGGGAAGGGAAACGAATTGTTACAGAGAAAGGAGCAGAAGAGCTTGAAGAAGAAGAAGAGGAACAAGAAAGAGACGGAGGAAGAGGAGAAAAAAGAGATAAGAAAACAAGAAAGAAAATGGAAGGCGGTGACAACGATAATGACAACGGCGATAACGAAGATGACGGCGACAAAGAAGGAGGAGGAGGAGAAGAAGAAGAAGAAGAAGAAGAAGAAGAAGAAGAAGAAGAAGAAGAAGAAGAAGAACAAGAAAGACACAATGATTTAGTTTTAGTTTTTCAGTTTGCCAAGGAGGTCTTACTGTGTCAGGAATGTTCCATTCAAGATACACCACCTCATCTAGAAAACTACACAGCAACTGCTGAAGCAGTGCATAATGTAGCCGAGCATAATGTGGTCTGAAGGTAATGCAGCTGCAGCTGCGTGGAAACCGTGAAATAATAATAATAACAACAATAACAACAACAACAACAACAACAATAATAATAATAATAATAATAATAATAATAATACTGCTACTACTATACTACTATACTACTACTACTACTACTACTACTACTACTACTACTACTACTACTTCTACTACTACTACTCCTACTACTACTACTACTACTACTACTACTACTACTACTACTACTACTACTACTACTACTACTACGACTACGACGACTACTACTACTACTACTACTACTTCTTACTAATGATGCATGGAATTTATATAGCGCTGAATCTCGCAAAGGAACAAATCAAATCAAATGCAGGTTTGATCTCCGTTTGTGCCCAAAACATTTCCCCCATCCTCTAGACATTGATACCTAGCTAGTCTTTTGGATGCGACGATAAACCCAGATTCCGTGTGCAACATGCAATCAGCGCACATAAAAGAACTCACGGCAACAAGAGAGTTATCCTGGCAAAAGTCTGTAGAAAAAGACAGAATTATAAGGAAACAAAATCACTTGCGATCGGCAAAATGAAAAAACAAACCCCAGAGTGTATGGGTGGAGCTTCTCTTGAGGTGAAACTCTCTTCTTGGTAGAGAGTAGCCATAATTTTGTTCAGAGAAATCTGCCATGACTGAAACGGGAATACAATTCGATCCAGTTCGATTCAATATTCCTCAAAATGGCATACCCTTAGTTGTATATTAGGCACTTTTCTGTTTCAGAAACCGACCACATGCTGATCTAAATTATGGGAATTACCAATGGTCATATTTAATCTTGTGCATGCACACCATCAATAGGTATACATTATCTTCTGCATGCGCATTTTGATAGAAGCACATATTATCTTCTGTGTGAGAATTAATGATAGGTATATTATAAATTCTGCTTGTACTTGGAGATCAAAGCACTGGCACAGCTGCAGATAATCTAAGCTTTGAAGTTCACAAAGCCCTCACTCCAATTCTAAACGATACCCGAGGGATTTGTATCACTGGCTTAAGACCCTCAGGCTTAAAAAATCTGTTTATCTCATTAATGGAGAAGATGAAAAAAAGAAAGAAAGAAGGAGAAACAGTCCAAAAAATAAAGAAAGGAGAAGATAAACAAGAAAATGGGAAAAAACAAGGATAGAAACAAAGAAAGAAAGAGGTTAAAAAGGAAAAAAACACATAAAATTAATGACATACTTGGAGGGAAAAATAGATTTTAAAAAAAACAACAAAAAGAAAGAAAGGAGAAAAAAAAAAAGTAGTCATAAAGCTGGAGACAGAAAGAAAAAAAAAAAGGAAGAAGAAGATGTAAAAAGGAAAAAAAAAAGAAAACAAATAGGGATTAAAAGAAAGCTAAGAATAGCACAAAGCAAGCAAGCAAACAAAACAAAATAAGCCAGAGTGGAAGACGAAGCTAAAACGAGGGGAAGAAAAGAAGCAAGCACCCGTGCTACAGAGCAACACAGCTGAAAACGGTGCACACCCACATGACCCCCTACTTAAAAGGATCCACACGGAGGATCACAGGCATGACCTTTTACCCTGACACCAGCATCAGGGTAACTCTCCTCTGTGATGCAGGGTACCTCAGCTCTCTCTCTCTCTCTCTCTTCTCTCTCTCTCTCTCTCTCTCTCTCCTCTTCTCTCTCTCTCTCTCTCTCTCTCTCTGTCTCTCGTTCTCTCCAGCTGTGTACCCATTACACCCAAGTCGGTGACACGCATGGTTAGTTCCATAGCTCAAACAAACACACATGCATCGTGCACAAAAAGCACACACACACACACACTCACACACTCACACGCGTGCGCACATGTACGAAAATACATAGAATTGCAAATTCATTTGGTCGTATGCATACACTCACAGAAGCATGCGCATGCAAGCATATGTGCGTACATGTGCGTTCGCAGGCGTGCACACACACACACACAACACTAACACACACAAAACACTAACACACACACACACACACACACACACACACACACACACACACACACACACACACACACACACACACCACTGACACACACATACAACACTAACACTCACAAAAAACACACACACAAACACACACATAAACACACACATAAACACACACACCATAAAGGGCAAGCAGAGACGTATGTATAAGGTTATCTCGTCCCTTTCTCCTCTCCTCCCTCCCCCTACCTATCCGCCCTCAGTGTCCTGAAATGAGTGTTTTGTTGACAGAATTTATCTGACCTGAAATGGAAGTAAGAAACAGATAATAAAAGAAGAAGAAGAAAAAGCAAAAAGGAAGAATAAATAGGAAAGAAGAAGAAACAGAAGAAAAAGAGGAGGAAGAGGGAGAGCAGGAGGAGGAGGAGAAGGGAGAAGAAGAAGAAGAAAAAGAAGAAGAAGAAGAGGAGGAGGAATACATAATAATAGAATATCTTAATAAATTTCAGGACATACTCCATGAATCCACCCCCCACTATCAGGTGGGCTTACACATATTTTGAAAGTTACCTTTTTGTTGCTTTGGGATTTTTTTTGTTCGTTCTCTGTTTCCTTCTTTATCAGAGAGAGAGAGAGAGAGAGAGAGTGAGAGAGAGAGAGGGGAGAGAGAGAGAGAGAGAGAGAGAGAGAGAGAGAGAGAGAGAGAGAGAGAGAGAGAGAGAGATTCCAAGATGGAAATAAACGGAAAAGACAGAAAGGGAAACAAGTAACTTCAGTGTTCATTGTGGAAGTCTTGTCGTGTGAGACAAATTTGTACGGTAAATTGAAACGACAGACTACGGCCTTGGTAGCTTGCTTGTCTCTCCCCCCTCCCCACAAACATTCTTAGAATTGGCTGCTTATTTAAGCATTGTCTCTTTGAATTTCATGTTTCGCTGCTTTCTTCTGGTTCTTTCTTTTTTTCGTTCATTCTTTCTTTTTTTCCCGAAAGTACTTGTTTCCCTTTAAGCTTTCGCCCTTTTATCTTCTGTTGTATGTTTGTCTGTCTTCGTGCTGATCTGTGTATCTGTATGTCTACACATCAATGAATCCATTTTTCTTTCCTTTTAATTCCTCTTTTCTTTCTGTGTTTTTGGTTAAATTATAGCTTTTGTTCTTATTTTTTAAAAATCCTTATTTTTCATTCATTCTTTCATCTTCTGTCTGTCTATGTCTTCTATCCGTCGGTTTAATCTGACATTTACACTGGTTTGTCATTATTCCACTGTAACCAATGTGTGTGTAATTAAGCCAACAAACAAAAAAGAAAAACAACATGCATTTTAAGGTTCACTAACTACTCCCTTTCCCATCTCTGCTTGAGACAGTGTGTTGCAGCAGAATAGTACATAAGCTAGTTTTCCAAGGCCACGCACTTCGTCTTGGACCAGGTCCAGATGTCGATGGTCATATTGAAATGAAGATAGCCATGAAAACGGTGTACTAGCACGACAGCACGACTCTAGGCAAGATATAAAGACCCATAAATACTCACTAATGGCCTCACAAATGCCCAGTAATGCCCTCATACACACCTTCCATCTGTAATGCCACATGGACTAGGCTAAACGGGTAGTGGTATTATAATCATCAGGAGGGTAGCCCACGTCAAAAGATATCTCCTTACTAATACGGTAACTTGTTTGTTGCAGCTATGTAACCCACGTAAAAAATATAGCCTCACTAGTCTGGTCTCTTGTTTGTTGTCAATATGTAACCTACGTAGATATCTTCTTACTAATGCAGTCATTTGTTTATTGTGGCTATGTAACCCACGTAGATATCGCCTTACTAACACAGTCACTTGTTTGTTGTCGTTATGTAATGGTCATGTAGTGCATCTGATTACGTTAAACGTCTGATAAGGTTATGGAGAGCTACAATAACGAATATATGTCATCATTAAATAACGACTTCTAATTCTAATCCTGAAAATAAGTCTTTGAGTGTACAGTCTCCCTTTTCCTTTTAAGCACACAGTTTTCTCTATTTAGAAATAGTGTTTTTGAAATTTTTGGTGCTAATAGTCTTTTCTGCATTCTTACTTTACTTGATTTTGGTAGTTTATTTGTTTTACTTTGCTGGCTTACCTTCAGTAGCATCTTGCTGTTGCATCTCTACTACTTTTTGACCTTACTCCTCAGTGCAACAAACCAGCCACTCCACCTAAGTAACAAACTGTTTAGCACTGACAGAAGACCGTAAAAGCTGCTGGGTCTTCTCCTCATGGGTGTTAGAGGGTGTCTGGGTTGGCTGCAGGATCAAAGTAGCAGAGAACTGGTCCCCTGGGTGCTCTGTGTTTCCCTCCATGATACACCCCTCTTCCACAGATCACATCTAAACGATTTCTTGCACGGAAAAAAAGCTTGGCAGGCACACAACTTTCATCGGTAAATAGGCAGACCTACCACAGTGCCAAAGTAATGTCGTCAGTGTCTGTTTAAAATATGTCTGTTTTTGCATCTTTGTGAAAGGAGAAAGGAAAAAAAATCATCTGACTGAATTGTTCTATTAGCAGGTCTGTTCACTTACACGGAGGTAATCATATTATATCCAGAGCATTTTGACAGAAGACTGACAAAGCAGAGAGTGCTGGAAGTGAGTACAATAAGTGATGGAGTGATAGTTTTTAGTTTACTTTTCACTGTGAATCCATTCAGTTCACATCTCTATTCTTTAGCGCCCATTATTTATTTATTCGCAGTTGTGAAATAAGATTTAGCCTCCTTATGTAACAATATATAAGTAACATGTTATGCAGAACATTTTTGGATAAAGTGTTCATTATGCAACATTAGTTGTGTGAGTAAAGGAAAGCTTTAAGAAGGAAATCCAGTAAAGAGATTTCATAAGGAATGTGCTGATTCGGATCTTTTGAAAATGATGAACTATCTTGTCCTTTATAATCAAGGGTAAATTATAGAAAAAAATCCTAAAGTCTTTGAACTGTTCTTTTTCGTTATCAGCAAAACTACTCCATTCAGCTCCTATTTTAAAAGAGACGTTTCATGGATCAGAAGCTTTAAAATGAAAGACATACATTGAACAGCTTGATGCCCTGGCCTCTCTGTCAGAGAGGAGTGCTTAGTCTCCATTCGACTGTCTGTCTGGTATACAGTTCATCAAGTGGCCTACAGTCTGCTGTCTAGGTCGGTACGTAACCCAGTGTCACAGCGTTGGCTTTCTTCCACCCATCTTGTCTTCCTACAGCCCGGTACCCATACCTCTAACAGGGATGTGTTTACCTAGGTCTGGTGGGGGTGTGTGGGCCCTCCCAGCTATTTGGTCGTCTG
Source organism: Rapana venosa (assembly GCA_028751875.1). NCBI lineage: Eukaryota > Metazoa > Mollusca > Gastropoda > Neogastropoda > Muricidae > Rapana > Rapana venosa. Next base: position 31,995,446 of record CM054155.1, on the reverse strand, counting down.
CTATGGCTCCATTCCACATCTCTGTGTTTCCAATCTGGGGGTTGGGGGCATGAGACAGATTTAGACAGTCACGCTTAATACTGTGTTTTGGTGTGTCAAAGGCCAGTAGTTGAACCAAGGCAGACACTGTTGGGGTGTTTTTTTGTACTTGGATACTCAGAAATCACTGCTGTAGTTTGTTGGTAGTTTATCACCCAGCAGACCAATAGGAATCTATTTGGGCTGGTTGTAACACTTGCAAAGATTACGCGTTTAAAGATTTAGAGACATGGCATTACAGAACCTAGACAATTTATACAGCAAACTGGACAGTATCACAAGAAGCAACATTTCACTTTTCCCTTATAAATTCATTGGCTGTGGCTAGACTGTGTGTTTAGGGTTAGCAAGGGCCAGAGTGGAAGGAAAGTGCGTTAGACATTATAAAAAAGAAGAGTGGTTGTTTGTCCTCCTAGTAAGGATAGCTTAAAGGGCCATAGAAATGAAAAACTTGTATGTTTGGGCGAAGGTGAACCTGCCAGGAAGACCAAGAAAGAGAACCCGTTAATTTGCTTACTTTCTGTGTATTTGTGCACACAAGGTTTGATTATGTAGCGAAGAGAGTAAGGCACAAGGTAGGTTGATTAAGCAGATCTTACCTTTGCTCTGTATTGCTCATTTATCATTGTATTTAAACTTTGAATGTTGTCTGCATCTAAGTTTTATTTCGGTTTGTCCTTCTGCCTGTCTGACTTGTGAACCTTTGAAAAATAAGGTTAAAAAGTGTGATACTCTTTAACTCTTTATGTGTTTCCCTCTTCCTCTCCATTGTCTGGCTGTCTCTTTGTGTTTTTCTCACAGTGTTGCTAGTATGCCAGTATTTGCTTTGTTTTGACCGGGTGTAACTCATATTTCATCAAAAGTATGTGTTTCCTTTACTGGACGACTTTTTACACGAAGATATTGCTGTATGGAATTTGCATAGCGCCGAATCTTCTAAAACAAACAAAGCGAAGCCCTTGCAGTCTTAACATTTACATGTGTGCAACTGTTGACAAAGGATAAACAGATTTAGACACACACACACACACACACACACACAACACACATACACACATGCACACACAACACACACTCATACACACATGCACACGCAACACACACTCATACACACATGCACACACAACAACACTCATACACACACACACAACACAACACACACATACACACATGCACACACAACACACACTCATACACACATGCACACGCAACACACACTCATACACACATGCACACACAACACACACTCATACACACATGCACACACACATACACACATGCACACACAACACAACACACACACACACACACACACACACACACACACACACACACACACACACACACACACACACACACACACCCCACACCACGCTTAGGCAGGATGAGGGAGATGTAGATGTTTTTTGAAAGTAGCAATGGTGTAACTATGAGTGTCACATAATGCAGAAAAGTTCTAGCCAACACACATTATTATATATTATTATTATTATTATTATTATTATTATTGTTATTATTATATACATATGCACACGCAACACACATACACACATGCACACATGCACACACACACAACACAACACACATGCACACACACAACACACACTCACACACAGACACACAGACACACAGACACACACACACACACACACACACACACACACACACACACACACACACACACACACACACACACACACACCACACCACGCTTAGGCAGGGTGAGGGAGATGTAGATGTTTTTTGAAAGTAGTAATGGTGTAACTATGAGTGTCACATAATGCAGAAAAGTTCTAGTCAACACAGGAGATCCAGATTCATTCTGAAGTTTCCCTGAAGAGGGTAGCCGCTTTATCATTATTCATAGGTATATGAGACACGTATTGAAGAAATACAATTTCATAGTGATTACCAGATGTAGTGTGTGAGACACAGGGAATATTCCAGGTGAACCCAAGGATATCAACCTGGGGATTACCACAGTCTTTCGGATGAGACTATAAACCGAGGCCCCGTGTGCGAACGCATGCAGAACATCTTGCGCACACGTTAAATCCTGTTCCGCTTTTCGAAAGAGTAGGCCATTGTGTGCCGGTGGGAACAGATGACAAAATTTACAAAAACCGTATACACACGGGGACTTAATGTAAAAAAAGCACATGAGTACTTATTTCATTATCCTCGATATCAAAGAATAAATAAATAAATAAATAAATAAATACCACCACCACTACGATAAGCCCCAAAACAACGACTGCATGTGACTGTATGGACTCACGCCAATTCCAGCACAGGAATCATCACAGGCAGACAGCCCACCAGAAACATGAACCTTCGCCCTTTGCAATTATCATATCACAACTCTTCCAGACTCTAACCGCAACGCCAGTCTACCTTTTTTTATTTCAAAATCTTGTTTTGAAAACAATTCTTTTCCTTTAACTGTCTGTGATGTAGCAGATGTGCTGTTGTGTGTGTAAAGCGTTTTGTACGCGTTGACTTCTCTTAAAAACGGGAAACGTGGAGTAATTAAATACAAGCCTTCTCTCCAAGAACAACACCATCTGTCTGTTGATGCCAGCAAACCCTATAGGACTGAAAAATCCTTTCTAAGCATGTCCCTAGCTAATTTAGCTGTCCATAAGAATAGACAAGTCTGTCAACATTTTTGGATTGTAGTTTATTTGTTTGTTTCGTATTGTATTCAGCTTTTTTCATTTACCCTTTAAAAAGTATTAAAAAAATTTACATGGATGCAGAAAAATGATATCCCCAGCGTTTAACTTGCTTAGCGCCTGATGAGAAGCACAGAAAAAAAAAGGAAGTTAATCAGCTCAAACTGGTTTAGCTCCCTAATCAGACTGAGAAAATGAGTTAACTGGTACGTACTTGTACAGTTTCTTAAGTGAAAATTCCGTGTGATTGAGGGTAATAAGATTAGCGATCAACAGTAGAGTGGCGAGGGGGTCCAGTGGTTAAATTCCGTATCTGTAAAACGAGCGGTTCTTCGTTAGAACCACAGAAAGAGACCTTCCAAACTGCGCCTGAGTTTGAGTGATGGTCTGTGCGCTTCGCATGAAATAACCAAAGAAACATAAAATATACCAGAGGAAAACAGTTTAATATCATTTTCCTTTCAGTCAGTGAGTTTAGTGGTTATCCTACCACTGCGTAACTTACACAGACGAATCTTTGGGGATTTTTGGTTTGGTTTTTATTTTTGTTTTAACTAGTGGACACTTAATACTGTTTGATAATCGATTTTCGACAGAAATGTGATAACCTGGGGTGCCCGATGCCTTAAGGTGGATATTGAAAGGTAGGGCGTTATCAATGCGAAATTTATTTAAACAGTTCTCTGAACGTTCATGAAGATTAACTACTTCGACGCAATTATGACGGAAATGTTATAACTTTAGAACGTCATTAGATATTAATTGGGATGCTGTTCAGCATCTTGATGTGCTCTTAAAACAAACAAATAAACAAGCAAAGAAAGACGTTTTGTTTTATTGTGGTGTAAAGAGTTGCAAATATATATATATATATATATATATATCTCATTCACTCACTCACTCTCTCTCTTTCTGTCTGTCTCTCCTCTCTCTGTCTCTCCTCTCTCTCTGTCTCCTCTCTCTCTACCCCCCCTCTCTCCCCCCTTTCTCTCTGTGACACACACAAAGAAAACTGGTATAATGGTACTTTCTAAAAATGATGAAGGAGATACATAATACCACACTTGAAGCTGTGTAAGATCAATGTACTTAAGACTTGACAAACTTCATTCACACGGTCACTTTGTCTCAACGAACGCTCAGAAAAGAGCGTGATGAATTTTGCAGTAGATGAAACCTTACCTCTCAATACCCAGCCTAAGGTCTAAGCTATCCCAGCTTTACGGGATATTATTACAAACTCCTTCCTGTTCCTTCAGCTTTTTCCCCTCCATGTGTTTGCTGAGGAGGTGTGTGATAAGACATGGGGCAGAGATCAGGGGGCCAGGACTGACCTTGTTCGCACACGGGTACGGCATTAGGGGTATTGTGACGCCTTGGTGAAGAAGGATAGGACGACTAACGGGTAGATGATAGCCAAACCAATTTTTGTGGACTTTATTAAGGGTGGGTATAATATCTGATGGGTGAATATTAAGTATGTTATTGGGCACAAGGGGTCTAGTGTTGTACAAAGACAGTGGAGATTTTCCGTGTAAATCCTGAAGACACTTCAAGGTCTAAGCTGGTTCTTGTCCGCTTATTGAGTTTTGAAAATGTGTGTTGTGTGTGTGTGTGTGTGTGTGTGTGTGCGCGTGTGCGCGCGCACGTGTGTATGTATGTGCATGCATTAAGGCATGTATGCATTGCTAGAATGCACGTATTGTGATTATATGCGTGGATGCTTCCATTCACGATATGTTTGTGTATGTCTATCTGTTAGTATTGCTTTCAAATATAAAATCCATTTTTTAAAATAGTTTTTTTTTTAAATACAGCTTCATCACTTCTAAAATTCGAAACATCGTTTTTTCCCCCATATTTGTTTTCCTCATCTTCTATACTAACACAAATATCCCCGGTTGAATTTTAAAATCAGCATTTCAATTTTTATTAATAAAGTAAACTAACCAGTAATTTGAACGCTTAAGGGGTACTCTTAGAGTGAAGTTTCGTTTCGTTGTTATTGACCCTAGGTACTCAAGATCCTTTTAAACCCAGAGCTAAGACTGATGCTCTTTGGCGAATTATTCTCTTGATTTTGTCAACGCGTGGATGAAGAAGGCTTGAAGATAACAATCTCGGTAGGAAAAAGGCAAAATCCCTTTTTAGCTTTGATCGATGTGAACACTTCCGCACGCACCTCTCTTTCTCTCTGTTTCTTGTCTCTTTGTCTCTGTCGCTCTGTATCTTTCTTTGTCTCTTTCTTTGTCTCTGCCTCTCTCTCTGTCTCTGTTTCTGTGTGTGTGTGTGGTGTGTGTGTGTGTGTGTGTGTGTGTGTGTGTGTGTGTGTGTGTGTGTGTGTGTTGTGTGTCTCTCTCTTTCTCCCTAGCTTTTATTCATTGTGTATTTGTATCTCTGTCTCTGACCTGTGTGTGTGTGTGTAAGTGTGTTTTATTTGTATATGCATGCGTGCGTGCGTGTGCGTGCGTGCATGCGTGTGCGTGCGCGTGCACACACACGCGCGCATGTGTATTGTGTGTGTGTGTGCATTCCTGCTTTTGTACCACTACCTCTGTCCACACATCTAAGCAACAACCCAACCACTTCATGATACATGCAACGTTTAGAACTAGGGTTCCGTCTGAACCTACCGTGGCGTTTCAGCCGAGCAGTTCCCCCTCTCTCTGTGTACCATCTGTTCTCTGTGGCTGCAAGATACCCGAGGGACTGTTTTAGAACCAGGTTGGACAGATTTATGATGGTGATGAGAGCTTCATGCAAGGCTCGTGGCTCTTCTGTAGACTTTAGCATGGAATGGTTATGTTTTAAGCTGGCGTCTTCTTTAAAAAAACATTTGGGCTCTGTTGCATCTTTCAGCTTTTTATTTGATAATTTATCAGGCGATAACCTGTTTCTGAGGCTGGTTATTTAATGGGGAATGGGGAAATAAAGGAAAGTAGATGTGATGTGGAACATAGATGTGGCAGAGAGAAAAATCATATAAATTCAGGGCAAGTATGGCAGGCTTATATGATTATAGTGTTTGTTTGTCTATTTTCTCCCCAACGATTCCCCGATGTTTTCTGCTCCTACTGGGTCTTCTCATATTCTCCTTTTAGCTGATTTATTATCCTGCGGTTTTTTTCCCTTTATCTTGCAGTGTTCATTACTAGTACATATATTACATCTTGTTTTTTATGCAGGACTTAGCTTGTGAAAGAGTACGTTGCTTGTCCTATTTTCCTTCATAAAACAGATTTATTGTTTTGCTTTATCATTTCATAAGTTATTTGTTTACTCTTTCCCTTTCTCTTCCTTCTTCTTGTTCTTGTTCTTGTTCTTGTTCTTCTTCTTGTTCTTTCTTCTTCTTCTTCTTCTTCTTCTTCTTTCTTCTTCTTCTTCTTCTTCTTCTTCTTCTTCTTCTTCTTCTCCACTTCCTCGTTCCCCTCTTCTTCTTTCTTCAAGTCTTGCAGTTACATTATAAGAAAAAAAAGTAGCAGCAACAATAGCAGCAATAACAATAGAAGTAGTAGTAATACTAGTAGTAATATCAGAGGCAGCTGCAACAGCAGTTCTAGTAGAAGTAGTAGCAGCAGCTGCAGTAGCAGCAGCAGCTTCAGCAGCAGCAGCAGCAGTAGCAGCAGCAGCAGGCACAGCAGCAGTAGTAGCAATAGTAGCAGTAGTTTGAGCAGCAGCAGCAGCAGCAGCAGCAGCAGCAGCAGCAGTAGTAGTAGTAGTAGTAGTAGTAGTAGTAGTAGTAGTAGTAGTAGTAGCAGTAGTAGTAGTACGCATGGTGGTATCATCCAATACATGCCAACTCTTTCTGCACAGCAAAATCCATCTGTTGAATATACAGCTCGGTGGCATTACAGGCAGGATTAGGTTATTGTCTGTTGGCTCATTAATATTCATGTCTGACATTCAGGATCCTGCTTCTCTGCTTCTCTGGTGTCTTCTTTTCCCCCAATTTACATATGTTAGTCCTCTCGTCCCTGGAGCGAAGAAAAACTGCCAAAGTCTGTGTGGGAATGCAGATAAGAAAAAGTCGGTCAAACTGTTACAGCAGAATGTTTTAACTAGAGGTACTAGAGCTGGTTGAAAAAAAATTTTTTGGTCAGAGATTAGGCTTAACCATAGTATTGTCATACATGCTTACATATGATTATGCACATCTCTGACTTGCTCCCAACCCTTCATTTATACTGCTACTGTTGTGCATTCCTTTTCCCAGTCAACCAAACCGTTGTCTTTCTATATTCAGAAAGCTGGTCTCAGGTGAACCCAGTCTTGCACTGCAGCCAGGTAACCCCCTCCCCCCTTCCCTCCTCTCCCCTCTCTCTGTGGCTGTAAACATGCTGGGAGTGTGTGGGGGAACAAGACGGACAGCTTTACGATGGTGACGAGCACTTCGTCCAACAGTCAGGGCTGCTCTGTACAACTTTGCACCTCACTACCAAATGGTTATGTTATCCCAGCTTGCGTTTTGCCTTCTTCCTTCGTGTGCATGAATGAGAAAGGAAGGGGGGTAGGAGAAACAGTTTAAGGGAGGTATTTGGGTGGTGATCTTTCAGCTTTTCTTTTTTTGTGTGGAATATTTTGTTTGTCAGAGAGAATGTGCGTAGGGATGTGGCGGGGTTGAGAGGATTGCGGTGATAGGAGATTGGAGGTGGAAAAAAAAAAAGACAAGGAAAAAGAAACATCGGGAGCAGTTTGGATTGAATCAGAGGGAAGCAGTTTTTTTTCTTTGCGTTCTTTGCTAGTCTAAGGTTTTTTTTGTTCTGTTCCTGGGTCTCTCCTTTCTTTTGTTACGCTATTTTTTGATTTGTTTCTTCCTTTCTTTCCTTCTTTTCTTCTTTCATTTGTTATTTCTCTTTTTTCTTCTTCTTCTTTTCTTGTTCTTGTTCTTGTTCTTCTTCTTCTTCTTCTTCTTCTTCTTCTCTCTCTCTCTCTCTCTCTCTCTCTCTCTCTCTCTCTCTCTCTCTCTCTCTCTCTCTCTCTCTCTCTCTCTCTCCTCTCTCTCTCTCTCTCTCCTTGTTTTCTTTTTTGTTCCGTTCTTCGTTCATTTTTGTCTTATTTTTTCCAACTGTTTCTTCCTTTCTGTCTTTCTTTGTTTCTTCAGTTTTCTGTCCTTTCCCTGTCCTTTTTAGTTCCTTCATTGCCACCTTTTACTGTAAAGTATTTTCAATGGATGTTAATCTTGTTTTTTTCTTTTAATGGTCACATGTTCAGTAATGCACTTGAATTTTATATCATTCTGACTCTGGTGTTTTAAAGAGAATCAAAATGACAGTTCTAAGCTTTGTTCCAAACTTCTCAAAATGAAAGTGGCTGAACAGTTTTGGAGCAAAATTTTTCCCCCCATATTTTTACATAACGCATTTACATATTTTCCCATACTCTCTATAGATGCTACTGTTGCTATTATTAGATCGATCATCACCATAAAGACAACATCATTATTGACCATTATAGCAATTGTATCTCGACGTTGTTGTACAGCGTCACTATCATCCTTACTAGCTTCTTTGTCTTCCTCGTCATTCTTCACATCATGCTCATTGTCGCCATCACCATCACCATAGTTATCACCAATAGTTTGACTATCATAAGCTTAACTGTTGTCATTGTATCCATCTGGGTAAATCCTCCAAACCACAGTATTGTTTTTTGGTTTTGCCTCATGTTCTTTTCCATCGCCTTCTGCTTCCCATCCTATCCATTTTTGCACTATCTGTTCTCTTTTTCCCCTTCTTCTCTGTCCTTTCTCCCTTCCTCCCTTTTCCCCACCTCCTCCTTTTTAAAAAATTCTTCTTTTTCTTTTCTTCTACGTCTCTCTTTTCCTTCTGTATCCTCTCTTGTCCTTTTAACCTCTAGCCCTCAGGTTATTTTTCTTTCATAGTTCATGTTTTTATGCTATGCCATTGGCCAGGCATCTGTTAAAATGTTTTGGCATCTGTGATGTAACACAGTAGAATATTCCATGTGTTGTAGCACTTTCTGAAGAAAATTGAAACAAAACGTGTCTGCAAAACATTGTTTGCAACATTTTTGTTCTCAGTTATCTAGTTGCTGTTGAGAAGTCGTATATCCATGGCTGTGAAGTGATCTTTGCTGCCGAGGCCATGCTACCACATCGTCCATAGCATTCTGCTCATGTGCAACATTAGAGCGGTCTCTTGAATAAACGGCTAAACAGTGTCACACAGCCAGGCTTGTGTTTCTGCCTGTTGGCTCATTGCTATTCATGTCTGACAGTTAGGATGCTGTGCTGGGCTCCCCTTCTGCCTTATTTCCATCATCTGCTTGCCTCCCCGAGGAAGGGAAAGAAATTGCTGAGGTGTGTGCAGAAATGGAGATTGGGTAAAGACAGTAAAGCTGTTGAAGCTGTTATGACAGCGCCAGTCATAGGTGGCCTTCTGACCTGTTTTTTTAAATATTATTTATCTCTGCAGTAGACCTTGTTGACTACAGTTTCATTATAAATCACAGCATGCATCTTCACTGCTTAGGCAGAATAAGTTTTCGTTTAAAAAGTTGAGTAAAAGTCTCAAACTCGTTGATTTGATTTAGTAGACTTTTTTTGCCATAATTTATCTTTTCTTGATACTTATAAGGAATCAGAATGTTTTTGCTGCTTATTGGTTTTAAAATAAAAGTCATATGTGCAAGCCATACGTTAACAGTCATTGGAAGCCAAAAGAATAAGATAGTGTTAAAAAGAACTCCAGTGAAATCCTGATCTTCTGAAGCAGTCTAAATTTTCGTTTAGTTTTTAAAGGATTAACATGAACAGTAAGGCAAAGCTACATTTTATTAACAAGCTCTAATCTCTATCAGTTAAAATAAAAAAATGTTAACTGGATATCATTCAGAGCTGAGTTTGATTATTCAAAAAGTAATCTGCCTGTCCAAATTATCGTATTTGGTATCTTTTGTTTGATGTTGGTGTTGGTGTAGGTAAATTACTGAGATAATCTCAATCGATAAAAAGGTGTGTGTGCACACATGCACAAAATAATGAGATCAATGTCATTGTGTTTTTGTGAAATTGCCTCTCTACTGTTTTAAACTACCCGAATAAATGACTCAAACGTACACATCAGAACAGTGATCCAATCTGAATCCAGCTCTCTATTCCAACCACACACCGTCCTTTGTATTTCTTTTTCTGTGTAAGGCTGTAAACAGTCCGGAGACTGGAGGAACGAGATGAACGGCTTTGTAATTGTAACAAGCACTTCGCACAATCGCCGCCTTTTGAATCGTCATTATATAGCATGTTGGTTTGGAAGGGTTACGCCATGACTTGTGTTATGTCATTTTGTTATGCTTATGATGGTGACTGAGAAATGAGGCAGAAAAGCAATCAGAGGTAACAGCGTTATTTTATCTTTCTTTCATCATTTTTGCTTGTAATGTAGCTTCAGTACAGTTTCAGAACTACATGTTAGTACTTGCAGTGTTTCATATAATCTCTCTCTCTCTCTCTCTCTCTCTCTCTCTCTCTCTCTCTCTCTCTCTCTCTCTCTCTTCTCTCTCTCTCTCTCTCTCTCTCTCTTTATATAATATATATATATATATATATATATAGAATATATATATATATATATATATATATATATATATATAGAATATATATATATATATATATATATTATATATATATATATATATATATATATATATATATATATATATATAAAGATAGAGAGAGAGAGAGAGAGAGAGAGAGAGAGGAGAGAGAGAGAGTGTTACATATGATGCATGTCATCAACTGCTAAATTCTAGACACAGAACAGAAAAAAGGTAAAGACAGAAAACATGTTTCTTAGAATCATGTTTGCAGCTGTTCGCCAAATGCAAGATTTGCTGCACTTGCGAAGCCTGGAGTTCCTCCTATTACGGGCTGTGCATAAACATACTTCCCCTTGTACGTGTGGGCAGGCATACACGTGAACAAGCATCGTTGTTCCCTTGTCTGCTGTTGGACAAGACGATTGTGGGGGCTCTTCGGTTGAAAACAAAGTGGAGAGAGGCGATTGATAGTGATGGAAGAGATGGATGGGAACGGGGACAAGGAATCAGGGAGAGCAATTTTCGTGGAATAGGGCAGCTCTTTTCTTCTATGTTTTTGTTGTTGTTTTTTTTTTGTTTTCTAATCTACTTTCTTTTCTTCTTTTTCTTCTTCTTCTTCTTCTTTTTTCCATCTTTATTTCTGAACCTGATGCGATCTTCATGGTTGGGTGTTCTGCACCTTTAAGTGACATGAATTGCGTTCATTCTTCCTTTATTTCATTCTTTTTTTTCTGTTTTCTTTTCTCTTTTCTCTTGGTTGTCATGCCTTAGTTCTTTCTTTCATTTCTTCTTCTCTTTCAGTGCTTTGCATTTTTTATTCTTGCTGGTGGTATTGTTGTTGTCATCAATGGTGATGTAGCTTATATTATAAAGGTGATGCTGATTAAAGTGATTCTGTGAGCATTGTCGATCTGTGTCTGTACATATAGATGTAGTTTCACAGGTCACGTCGGTTGGCGCTGTTTAAAGGTTACATTTTATGGTCGGTGTAATTTCCACGGTAAACAGCACGGGCTGTTTAGGCCTTCTGTTTACACTGGCATCAGCACTGTCTGCTGAATAAACAGTTAAATGGCATCAACCCATTGAGTGGATTGCTGCTTATCAGCTCATTACTATTCATGCCCAACGTTGAAAAAAACTGTGATTCTGTAATGTCTCTTTTTGCTTTATTTTCGTGGTCTTCTGACCCATCTGAGGAGAAAATGAAGCTACAAAATCGGTGCAGGAATGCAGATTGCCACAGACAAGCGGAAACCCTACTGATCCCCCGAAACACCAGGTGTTAGTTTTAAATTTGGTGGCCTGTTTTATTAGTGCAAGGAAAGCGAAAGATTCATGACGTTGTCAATTTAATTTACTACAATATCCTGAAATATCGTGTATTACACACACACACGCGCGCGCGCACGCACGCACGAACGCACACATCAAGTCTTTGAATCCGCTGTTAATGAATAATGCAACTGAGTTAAGGGTGGTAGAGATGGTCAATACTCTTTCAGTATTTATCCCACTGTACCCATCTCTGTGATCGTGCTGTAGCAGCTAGTTTTAGCGGTACCTTCAGTTAGCTGTACCCTAAACACTTTAAACAGTCGTCACTAAACACTATCAAAACTGCTGTAAAGCAGGGCAGGGTCTCTCCTGGTCGGTGACATCAAAGCAGCTCAATATTGATAACACTACGAGGACTGCTATTTTTCAGAGTGCGACAGCAACAAAACCTAGCTAGGCATTGCTGTGTGTGCTTAGGTGTGGATAAACAAGATGCCAGGAAGAGCACATAGCGCTGTACAGAAAATGAGACAACAAGAAAGCGATAACTAAAGCAAAAAGGGAAACAAAAAAGCAAGCAATAACATCACATCCTACATTAGATTACTCTGTGACATTTAGGATCCTGCCCCAGTTCTGTGGTGTATTGTTTTACCTTATTTCCATGATCCGCTTGTCCCAAGAGGAGGGAATGACACAGAAGACACACGATGCAATGCCAGCTGCAATACAAACATGAAGCCAGTGAAGCTATGCTTTTTTTTTTTTTTATATATCAATTATGTCTGTAACTGAAGTAGGGCCTTCAGACTTGCAGAAAAGTGTTTCCAGTCTTGCAAAAATAGTCTTGAGCGTATGCAAATTCTCTTATCACTATTCTCATATCGCTCTGCATGCTGAGCTTGAACATTGTTTTTTACTGCTGTGCAATTTTACGCATGACCAATATCATCAGATCTTTGTATCTCTCTTTGTCTCTGTTCTGTCTCTGTCTGAGTGTGTGTGTGTGTGTGTGTGTGTGTGTGTGTGTGTGTGTGTGTGTGTGTGTGTGTGTGTGTGTGTGTGTGTGTGTGTGTATGTGTGTGTGTGTGGATGTGCGAGCGCGCGCGCGTTTAGATGAAAGCATGCATGTGCATGATTGCTTGTCTGTGCAAACAATCTGGTGCCTGAGTGCAGATTTACACGGTTGGTTTAATGCCTGTGATACCCTTGATGCATCAGACAACAGAAATAGAAAGGAAACAAAGGGGTTGATAAGGCAACGATATTGATCTGTCATCCTTTTGTTGCTTTGTGCTGAGGATAACACGTTTGCCTGTGACTTTGTTTGTCTTCCTATGTTTCTGTCTGACTTTGTTCTCCCTGTCTGTGGTGTGTAGTAAGCATACACGAAACAGCCTTTGTCTCTCTGGATATATAGCCTGCACACATGCCACAGGGACTGCAGTAGGAACATGTATGACATGTACAGTACGCAGCATTAAACATTTGCCAAACATGAGGTCAACCAATTTCTGAGATAGTTTACCACCATCTTTATCTGGTTTCTCCATGCCGTGTAGCATACCATTGAGGATTGTCACACAGGCTGTGACTTTTTAATCTGAAACAGAAACTGAAACCATAACACTGTAGAAATAGTTAATCGTTAAGCAGTATTGTGACCTTTTATATCAGTAAATATAGATTTTAGTTTGTGGATTGTTGAATCTGGGAACTTTCTTGTTCTTTCATTTTTGATCAAACTTTCATATTAGCTGTTTTAAATATTGAGAAATTGCTTTAAAAAAATACATTTTTTCCTTTTCCCTCTCTGCTCCTGTCTTTCCTTGTTTCAATTCTGTATTCTACTTCTGAGAAACAAAGCGTGTGCACTTGTGCATTGGTTAACACGGTATTGATTTTTTTAATATAAACTCTGGACATGCGGAAGGGTCAGGTTCATTTAAAAATAAATAACACAGTATTTCGAAATCACACCTGTGACTGCAATTTAAGCAGAAATAAACCACTGAAATGTTTCTGCAAGGGTCACCTTGACCTGTCTCTTTGCAGACGTGATAGAGGAATGTATCAGTTAAAATTCTTTTCATTTTTATTCATCCACACGTGCACCTCGTAAATCCTACTTTAAGTTCCAGTTGCAGTCGAGGGTTTTTCTTACCCGGGGGAGGGGGGTTGGGCTTTATCAAAGCAAAAGGTTCATTGAATTAATTGTCTCCTAAATTGGGTTTTGTTGATGATGATTTTAGTGATAGTTGTGCTGTTGGTGGTGGTATTTCTTCTTTGTTGAAAAACACGTTTATGTATGAAAGGAAGATGGCTGTCTGTACCGTATAGGTTATTCTAAAACATCTTCTGTATCCGCCTAGCAGAACTGGTTGTAACCTTTAGCATAAAGACCTGACTTGTGTCATGGACTTCCCTGCAGACCACAGGGCTGAGGTAACACTCCCTCTGTGGACGGGGTTCTAAATTGACCTTTCAAAATAAGTGAAGCATGCACGATCAACCAATTTAGGACATTCGTCTGGCAATAGACAGTACTAATTGGCAGCCTTCAGTCTCGGAAGACTGGAGCTGTGCTCTAGATGTTAATTCTGGTACATTGTCGGTTGAGGCTGGCCAGTCAGTCCGACACGGGAATGACAGTCCCTATAGCAGAGGGCACAGATAAAGTCTGACGCTGGTCTGTCTGCCTGGGTTGCAGCCTTTCTTCTCACTTTGTTTTTGCCTCGTGCTGCTGAGCAAGCGTATCTTCGAACTTGGAGAGACCTATTTGCACAGTCTGTCTACAGGCTGACCGTTAGAGGGTTGTTGGTTCCCAGTTGTTCTGGTCGATGTTCAGGGCATGTGACAGACATGGCACACTGAACAGTCTTACATTGGTAATACTGTCGGGTGTCTGATGGTACCCTCCTGTCTCAAGGTGGTGATTATACATCATGGCGCATACAGTCATCCAAAACTACACTGTAGTGGTCAGTCACAGCCATTTGTGTGTGATCAGCTGCATAATCTAGGTTTGGTTTTTAAGTCAAATCCTGTTTTATTTAGTGAATTATATCGCAGATTTAAGAAAGGTTAAAGTTGTAAATGTAAACAAAATAAACTTCTAATTTAAGAGAAGAAAACAATGTTTGAGAGGATGGTGATAATCAATTGTATAAGACAGCATACCACATGAAATGTATAAATTTTGGAAACCGGTTCTGCCTTTGGGAAGGAGAGATATGCCGCGCCATTGTGTGTCATTAGGAACAGATGAAACATTTAAATGAAACGCATGCCACACTTGTGTCATGTTTATACATTATCTCCAAAGTTGGAATTTGGCTACCTTCATGGAGGACAAAACAGGTCGCATATGCAAAATCTTACCATTGGTGAACCTCGGAGCTCTAGTCGAGAATGGGACAAAAGAGCTACTCTATGTTGTGTTTCTCCAAAGTTTGTAATAAAAGAACTGAAAGAGAGAGAGAGACAGAGACAGACAGACAGACAAACAGAAAGAGAGGGAGAACATCATGGGGATCAGACGAAATGAAGAAACTTGTCATTGGATAATTCTGCCGGAAGAAAAAGCAACAAAGTAAAGTGAAAGAGAACAAATCAACTCACACCACGCAATATCGATGCTAATGAGATAAAGGCAACATCCACTGTCAATCATCCACACAAATTTTAAATCTTAGAAAAATGTCTGAGCCAAGTTTTTTTCACGCTAACTCCTCCCCTCTCCTCCCCAGAAAGAAATCCTCTTAGAAAATAACATCGGTGAGCTGATGCTAGAAGGAATTGATAATATTCATAGAAAAACCATCTGAATGTATTATGCATTGTAATAATGATGCAGAACAAGGCATTTTGTTATTTTCAAAAGCATTTCAGTGATCAAAGGGATTATGCATTTCATCAATGATGCATAGGATCTTTCATTTTATCTCCTCAAATCAAAACCGTTGTTGCTTTTGTTTACCCCGTTGAACAGAAATCTCTATGAGAGATTTATTTATTTATTTATTTATTTTACTCTTTTATTTCGAGGATAATGGAATAAGCACTCATGTGCTTTTTTATCATGTCCCCGTGTGTATGCAGTTTTGTAAATGTTGTCATCCGTTCCCACCAGCATACAATGGTCTACTCTTCCGAAAAGCGGAACGTGTCTTAACGTGTGCGCAAGATGTTCTGCGTGCGTTCGCACTCGGGACCTCGGTTTATAGTCTCCACCGAAAGACTTTTGGGGGTAGTGAAGTCGGCACTGATGTTAGTTAACTCCTGAGGAAAAATCCTCTCGAACGAAAACCAACCAGAGTCGTCAGCAGGTCACAAAGACATCACTGTAACCACCAGGCTATCCCGTCAGAGAGAGAGAGAGAGAGAGAGAGAGAGAGAGAGAGAGAGAGAGAGAGAGAGAGAGAGAGAGAGAAGAGAGAGAGAGAGAGGGAGAGGGGGGAGGGGGGGGGGGTTATAGATTGTCTGACAGACTAGACAGACAGACAGATGGAAAAACAGAAAACCTGTTGTGCATTGAGACTCCTACTGCCTAGTATAACATTTTTCGAGTTTCTGGTACAGACAGTCTATGCTCTCTTTTGAAAGCAGAAAACACATACACCTGTGATAGTGTTGTTTTTACCGTTATCAGGAATGCAGTAGTGATGCAAATAGGAGAGTCTGGGGTGATAACCAATACATTCTCCAAATCACACGTAAGTCTGACCATCGTTTTTGCCTTAGAAAGTCATCGTAAGTGTTACTCGAACACAATGTGAATATATCAAACTGTGGCTGATTATGTGCTTCGTTATTGCAGATGGGGTCCCTTCTCATGCGGACTTCTGATATACCTGGACAGGTAAGTGTGTGTGTGTGTGTGTGTGTGTGTGTGTGTGTGTGTGTGTGTGTGTGTGTGTGTGTGTGTACAGACATCTGCATGTGTGTGTATGTTTGTAGGTTTTCCTCTCTCTCTCACACACACTTTCACACTAACACACACACTCAGACTCACACACACACACACACACACACACACACACACACACACACACACACACACACACACACACACACACACACACACACACACACACACACACACACACACACACACACACATCTCTCTCTCTCTCTCTTTTTTCCCACCTGACTGTGTCAGGTAACAGTGGCTGTCATAAATTGAAAATGCGTTCACGCAGACGATAGGTTCCTAGTGGTGCACTCAGTTTTCAAATCCCAATGCATCTCACAGAATGCACAACCCATTGGGAAGAAGGTTTGGGAGGATAAGGGGAGGGGGGTGGGGGTGGAAAGATGAGGAGGGGAGAGATGAGGTGGAGGGTTTTGGGAGGGGTCGGGGTGGGGTGGCTGTCAACGTAATGTCTGTGGAAACTGGCTATGAGGCTTTTGCATGCAGGGGTCTGGAAAACTGCCCTGCTTTGATTCCCGCTCTGAAAATTGTGCCCGTCACGATTGCCAATAGGCTGCCTTGTGTTTGTTGAGTTGTTTTAGTGCGTTTGTTTGTTTGTAGATTTGCTGTTTTAGAGTTTGTGTTTGCTTGTGTCTTTTGTTTGTCTGGTTTTTTGTTTTGCTAGCTTGTCGGTGAAGTTGGTTTTTTTGTGGAAATGGGTTTGTGTGATTGTTGGCTTACTTGTTAATTGTTGTTTCTTTTAGTGTTCATTTTCATTGCTGTCTGTCTGTGTTGGTTTTGTTCTGTGTCATTTCCTAATGTTTTTTGTGTTTTCTGTTTTCTTTTTTTGTGTAAAATCGTATTTTTCTGGTTTTGTTTTCTTCCTTCGTCCCTTTCTTTCTTTTATGATTTCATTCTTTCCTTTTTTTTTTTCGTTCTTTGCATTGCTTTCCTTCCTCCCGTTCTTTGTCCAGTCTTTCTTTATTCTTTGACATTGCTCTACATTCCTTGATCGTCATTTTTTCTGAACAATCTTTTCTTTATTTCCCACTTCTGAATATTCCCTCTCTGCCTATCTGTTTTCTTGTTATTTTGGTTTGACATATGCTGAGATCTTGATACCTCCTCCTCCTCCTCCTCCACACACACACACACACACACACACACACACACACACACACACACACACACACACACACACACGCACACACACGCACACACACACACACACACACACACACACACACACACACACACACACACACACACACACACACACACACACACACACACACACATAAATACACTCACACACATAAACGCACACACCGGTCGAATATATCACTCTCTGTTTCTTTTAATACTCTGACCGAGTTAACAACTAATATAGAATAGCCAAATGGAAAAGACAGCAGGCGTCGTTGGGGCCCGAAGTAAGTCTGTCGGTTTAAATCGTTGTGGTGTCTGATGTGTTAATGATAGGGAATTTTCTTGTCTCTCCTTGTCAGCCTTTTTGAAAACCGTCATTTGCTCCATCCATATTTAACCACCCCCCCCCCCCCCCCGCCCCACCCAAATCCAACACCCCTCTCCCCCGAGAACTATGCAGAAAATGAACATTCAGATACAGAAAATCCAGTGACTCATTTAAGCATTGAGTGATCAGTGGAACATACTTAGCAAACACCTGCGGATTTATTAGCGTATTGAATTAAATAGATTGTAAAGCATCTCTCAGCATCTCTCAGTCATTTTCCTTAGAGATGTGCTGAGGGTTTAAAACGCTTCACACAAAGTAATATCCCTTCAGGAAAACTGTAACTGTGAACAAGAAATTGACAAACACCCCCATTCCCCTCAAAAAAGAGAAGAAAAAAGCAAAAACAAAACAAAAAAATAACCCCCCCAAAGCAACAACAACAACAACAAAAGAGTAGAAGATAAAAAAAAGACAATGTTGAGCTCAATATTTCAGGGCGTAGAATACCTTCTACGTAAAATTGTCCCTTGCATTCCCCCAGATCACATTACTGGCCTACATTTAATGACATATCTTCTGCAGACTTTCTTCAACTCAGAGGGGAGATACAAGGAGACACGTGTAATTGCCCTTCATTGGATGATTAAAGTGTTTTTGACTTGACTTGGCACACATTCTCAAGTGATCAAAACACTTGTAACTTTTTTCTTTGTTGTTGTGTTCGATTCTTTTTAACATAGCAGGGTAACAGAGCTGGAATGGAAGTGGGGAGAAGGAAAAGAGGGTGGGAGGGGGAGAACTGGAGAGGATATTGCGAATGTGATGAGTGGTAGATACAGTGAAGATGGAGGAAGGAGGATGGGAGGATGTTTGGCAAAAGGTACGTCTGGCACTAGGTGTAGTAGCACTTGCTTGGGGCTTCAGCAGACAAGCTCTTGGCATCTCAAGCGTAACTGGTTGGTTATTTTCAGTAGTTGAGCAGACGAGAGTTGAACCTGTTTACTGCACTAGAGACCTAAAACAACAACTAATGCTACTACTCCCTCCACCTCCCTCTGCCACCATTACTCTCCCTCTTTTCACCTTCTCCTTCCATTGTCTGTATAAGAATTCTCTCTGTCACTGCAATTACTTTTGTTGTGCTGTGTTGTCTTTGGGGGCTGAGGTGTCTTTCTGGATTGTCCCTCTTCTGCGGTTTTCTTTTCGTTTTATTGTTTATTTTACTATTTTTATTTTCCACAATTTTTTCTTTGATCATAGGCTCAAGAAGAGTGTGATTTTGATATTTTGGTATATATATATATTATATATATGATATTATGTTACATTTAGTTTCATAGTAAAAACAAAAGCACAACAGTCATGATTTAATGTCATTGCATACTTAAAAAGTGCAAGCCAGTATTTTTTTTTTATCAACTATAACTTCTTCAGTATTAATGAACATGCTTCTCAAACGGCTAGAAAGTCATCTATTTGGTGGAGATGTTTAAAATATTTTTAGTGAAATATTGTACAGGAAAACTTTTACTCCAATCATCTTGAGAGCAGAAAGAGAACTGTTATAGCAAACTAAGTGTTATTATAATGCTAAGGGTTTCATCAGGCAGTTAACACATTTTAGCTGTTAGGAAAGAAACCCCCCAGACAAAATGATGATTATTCTCCATGAAATGTGAAGGTGTTTGGAGGTGACAACTGCAATTCACTAATCAAATGAAACGATGAATTCTAGTAGTCTCCCCAGGGAAGCAAAGACATGAGAGACGTACTGTCAGATAACAGGATGTCTGGCTCTGGTGGCATTGGAGAACAATGCAGAGCAATGTCACTCATATGTCAATAGTGATGGGTATTTTGTCCGTGGGAGTCATTTACCTTAGTGGAGCTTGGATTGAGGTTTATTTGATGTATGATGACTTGAATGCATTGGATTTGATTTAAATGGCGTATATCGTTAATCTGGTAGTGCAGTGGTATGTATGTGTCTTTTTAGAATAAGCAGTTAATATTGGGGATACATAATTAGAGATACATGCAGATGGAGCTATAGAGACCTAGAGAGTAACAGAGACAAGGGAAGAGCTCACGAAACAGACAACTACAAAAGCACGTCGACAGGCACAGAAACAAACACACTAATAATACAATAGACACAGAGGTGGACTAAAGTGCATGTACAAGCTCAGCAATGACAGACTTTGTCAGACTTGAGCAGTGTTAGTTAATGTCAATGCCAACACGTGTGGAGACCTGAATAAACCTATTATGTCTCCTAAAACACTGGCAGGCGTGATGTTTAACCTGTGTAGAAACCCCAGTAAGTCTTTCACGTCCCATGCAACACTGGCTGCAAAATGAAGTTATCCTCCACTGCTCTGCGGGAAATGGTCCCGCCTCCCAAGGCCACGGCCCTCAGACCCCCAGCTTCAGCTGCCACAGTGTGTGCCAAGGAACGTGTGTAATTACCAGGTCTGTGGGAGTACCACAGGGAGGGGCTCAGGTGCCCGTCATGTTGACAGTGGAGTGTCAGTTGTGACATTTCTTCTGCTGCCTCTCGTGTGTGTGCATGCCCGCGGGGACTGATTAGAGAGGTGCAGCCCGCTGTTGGGGAGGTGGTAATGTTGTGTCATTGGGAAAAGTGGGGGTGTGAAAAAGAGAGGCAGTCAGCAGATCCAAAATAGAGTTACATTTCCTCTGAGGAAAGAGGTCATCTTCCTGTCAAGGTTGATATCACTTTGGCCTTGGCTCTGAGAGGCTGTCGAAGAGTGTGTGGTATCATTCATTTTTTGCTGAAGTGAGCAGCACACTGTGAACTAAACGATGCTCTTCAAGGAAATAACGCTGGTACAATCGTCCCAACAAACAGTAAAAGATAGTGGTGTGATATATATATTATATATATATATATATATCTATATATATATATATAAAGAGAGAGAGAGAGAGAGAGAGAAGAGAGAGAGAGAGAGAGAGGGAGGGAGAGACAGACAGACAGACAGACAGGCAGGCAGGCAGGCAGACAAGACAGGGAGACAGAGGGGGGGAGGGGTGGATAGAGGGAGTTAGAGATGTAACAAAAAATGACAAGAAGCTCTCTGAAAATAACTTAAAGAATAACTGATTTTTTTGTTCCTTGGCTTAGAGCTCATAGGTTTACAAACGGTGTGGTTTTGTGTATGTGACCAATGTTCCCCACCATTAAGGTAGCTGCATTCTGATTCCGGGGGAATATTTGATACAACTATTGGGTCTCTAAAGCCTTTTAACAGAGGTGGAGTTGCTAAAGTAGTTTGTGAATCAACACGACTGAATTGCCAACACACACACACACACACACACACACACACACACACACACACACACACACACACACACACACACACACACACACACACACACACACACACACACACACACATACACACACATCTGTTTCTGATTCTGATTCACATACATCTGATTGTGATTCTGATTCTCACACACATAAACACGCACTCACAGACACATACACACACACACGCACACACACACACACACACACACACACACACACACACACACACACACACACACACACACACACACACACACACACACACACACACACTCACTCACACACACACACTCCTCTCTCTCTTTCTCTCTCTTTCACACTATCACTCTTTTCTTTCTGCATTGTATAAAACGCCATTGTTACACTACATTCTGCAGTCCACCCCCCCAACTATGTTTTAAGCATAAATAAAGCGTTTTAAAGCTAGTTTATCACAGAATGAACAGAAAATTGGCTGGCGCAAACTTAACAGAATACTTTCTACCTTGCACAAGAAACGCATGGAACCCTCATCATTCTGAAAGAAAGAAAACTGCAGTAGCTAGCAGTCACCCCTTTGATGTCGTAGCATCCAGCAGCTTGTATGTATACACGTGAGAGAGTGCATGAGTTATGGAGCACCACCTGTATGATTTGTATACTGGCTTTCACCCTGCGTTAAATGTCAAAACGCACTGATGGAAAGTGGCAGGGGAAGAATGCAGTGTGGGAAGTAAGGGGTTAAGGATAAAGTGGGGTAGCATCAACGACTTGGTATTATTAGTTCTCTTTTCCCATTCTGGTTACCCAGTTCACTTGCCTCCGGGTCTTGGGTTTCAAGCGGGTCTTGTTAGCCGTGTTTTGATTGGCTCTGTTCGCGTAGGAGTGAGTAAGGGGACGTAATTCATACATGTTGATTCAGGGGGCGCCATTCCCGCGAACCTCCAACCTTCTTCGTGTTATCCTTGGAGGGGGGGTTTGTGGTTGGTTTGATTGATGTGGTAAAGGGTTTGATAGACATGCTTTTCATGTTGTTGTTTCTCTTGGCTTTAACAAGCATATTCCTCTCTGTGTGGGGGCCATATATATGAAAACGTATTATGTGACAAGGCACATGCATGCATTGGTTTAAACAAAATTTATTATTTCAGAAACAACATAGCGCTAATACATGAAATGAGTGCGAAAAGCAATGCTTATTTGAGTACTCTTACATCGTTAGGTGTGCAAGAATGGGCTGCAGCTGAACAAATTTGCATCCAATAGATGAACAATAATGCATTGTCACATAATACATCACAACTTAACACCACACACACACACACACACACACACACACACACACACACACACACACACACACACACACACACACACACACACACACACACACACACACACACACACGTAATCACTCTCAGACAGTTTAGTTGGGTCAGTCTGACACATGTAAATCAAGTTACAGCCAGAACATAAAGAGAGCAAAACCACTTTAAAAATACGGACAACCATCTTATTGCTGCCTTTGTTGCCCACCGCTACAAAATAAAACCCAAAATATTATGCAGAGGCTGAATCTGTCTCTCTGCTTCTGTCTATTCTGTCTATAGCTTTTTGTGTGTTAACATAGGTGTGTGTGTGTGTACGCGCGCGTGCTTGCGTGAGTTCTTCCATGTAAGTATATCTTTACCTCATATTTTTCCATCATGCCTGATTGTCTGTCCATTTTTGTATGTCTGTCTCTATCTTTCTCCTACAATAGACCTGTGGAAAGTATTTGTAACATTTTATGAGGAGGTGGATACTGCGAAGGTTAGTAATCTATTTCTTGTATGGATGGACAAAAATGTTAA
>CM054155.1:31952336-31967336 GCA_028751875.1 Rapana venosa | reverse complement strand
AACCAAAATAACACTGCCATTAAGTTGCAGATATAGGCGTGTTATGGATCAGAAGCTTTAAAATGAAAGACATACATTAAACAGCTTGATGCCCTGGCCTCTCCTAGTGCTTAGTCTCCATTCAGTCTGTCTGTCTGGTATACAGTTCATCAAGTGGCCTACAGTCTGCTGTCTAGGTCGGTACTTAACCCAGTGTCACAGCATTGGCTTTCTTCCACCCATCTTGTCTTGCTACAGCCCTGTACCCATACCTCTAACAGGGATGTGTTTACCTAGGTCTGGTGGGGGTGTGTGGGCCCTCCCAGCTATTTGGTCGTCTGCTGTGGCTCCATTCCACATCTCTGTGTTTCCAATCTGGGGGTTGGGGGCAGGAGACAGATTTACACAGTCACGCTTAATACCGTGTTTTCGTGTGTCCAAGGCCAGTAGTTTAATCAGGCAGACACCGTTAGGATGTCTGACTAGTATTTTGTTCCACAAAGATCATTTTTGTAGAGATATGTTTTACCCAGCAGACTACTATAGCTGTTTTAGGGCTGCTTGTTAAGACTGGTATAGATCACAGGTTTAAAGGCATAGCAGTACACACACTAGACCATTTATGCAGCAAAACTGGAACATGTAAGTAACATTTCTCTTCTCCATGGCATAATCCTTGTCTGTGGCCCTACTGTGTGTGGGACTGACAAGGGTAGAATGGAAGAAAAGTGCAATAGGCATTGTGAAAAAGGAGATTGGTTGCTTGTCCTTCTACTAAAAGGCAATAACGATGGACAGTTTGGGCCAAGAAGGAGAGCTTGTCGAGATGACCAAGTGAGAGAGAGAGGACCAGTTCATTTGCCAGGTTTCTGCTTCTTTTGTGCACACGATTTAATTACGTAGCGATGAAAGTGGAGTGGGAATAAGGGATCCAAGTAGATCTTACCCTTGGTCTGTTTTGCTTATTTATCATTCCGTTCAATCTTTGAGTGCTGTTGTCGAATTAAAATCTTTATTTCAGTGTGTATATGTCTGTCCTGTGAGCATTTGGCAAATAAGGTAAAAAGTCTGTGATACTCTTTGTACTTCTATTCCTTTTCCCTTTCTTCCTGCTTCTCATCTCTGTCTGTCTCTTTGTCTTTCCTCTCACATACACACACACACAGCTGCTGGTGCGTATATAAGTTTTGCTGTATTTTGTCGAGGTGGAAATTAATTCATATTTCCTATACTGGACAATCTTCTTTGCTTCTTCAGCTTCTGTGA
Source organism: Rapana venosa (assembly GCA_028751875.1). Taxonomy (NCBI): domain Eukaryota; kingdom Metazoa; phylum Mollusca; class Gastropoda; order Neogastropoda; family Muricidae; genus Rapana; species Rapana venosa. Next base: position 31,966,091 of record CM054155.1, on the reverse strand, counting down.
CGTTCCTGTCCTGCTGCTCCCACGCTGCTCATTTAAATTTCTCCGCACCAACCATACCCAGATTCGTTATGTTGCAAACTCGCTCTGGGTTAGGGCCGGCCAGAGTAAAAACAAAAATCTCACTGCCTCTTATGGGGTTCGAACCCACGACCGAGACCCTAGGTACTAACACCTGCATCAAGGCGGCAGGTACTGGACGATTTTTTGTACGTAGTGCAGGACAGTTCATGCCAACATTGGAGATTCGGCTCCATCCTTGAATCTCCCAACATGATGTAGCGGCTCTATTGTTTTTTTGTTTTCTGTTAAAGATAATTATATGGTGCATATATTGAACAAATTTATTGTCATAGTGATTACCAGGTCTGATGTGTGAGACAGAGTGCACATTCCAGGTGACCCCAAATGTAGGGATTACCACCACCACCACCAACCACAGCATCAAAAAGACTACTGCATGTGACTGTATGGAGCGGGATGGATTTGAGTTGGTGTTAACTCCAGCACAAAAGAATCATCTCTATCAAACAGTCCACCAAAGACGTGAACGTGCGCCTTTAGTAACTGACAGGCCGCACTCTGACTACGAGGCTATTCTGCCGTGGTATTTCATCATACTCTTGTCAGAAATAGCATTTTCATTTAACTCTCTGTGATGTAGCAGATGTGCTGTTGTGTGTATGAAGTATTTTGTACGCTGTGACTTCTCTTACAATAAGTAAACCTGAAGTGATTTAAAGTAGGGCCTCTTTCCAAAAAGAGCACCATCTCTCTGTTGATAAAAGGAATTTTTTAAATACTACAAAACCTTTAATAACCGTGTCCCTAGCTTATTTAGCTTTGCATAAGTAGAGACAAGTTTGTCAGCTTTTTTGTTTGTTGTTTATTTCCTTTGTTTTGTATTTAGCTTTTTCATGTAGTTGTTAAACACTTTTTTTTTTACTTGATGCATAAAAATGATGCGCCCCCCCCCCCCCCCCCTCCATCGTTTAACTTGCTTAGCGTCTGGTGAGAGGCACGGAAGAAAAGGAAGTTAGTCATCGCAAACTGGTTTAGCTCTCTAATCAGGATGAGAAAATGAGTTAACTGGTACGCACTTGTGCAGTTTCTCAAGTGAAAAATACCAAGTGACTGAGGGAAATAAGATTAGCAACCAACAGTAAATTGGTGAGAGGGTCCAGTGGTTAAATCCCGTGTGTCTAAACGAGCGGTTGTTTGTTAGAATCTAGCCGTGGTATTTCCTTACGTTTTCCTTACTCCACCTTAGCTTGGGGGATGGTTTGCGTGTTTCGGATGAAATAAACAAAGGAACAGAAAGAAACCAGAGGAAAACAGTTTGATGTTGTTGTCCTTACAGTCAATCATCATATTACAGGTGATCCTACACACTGCCTAACTTACAAAGATGAATCTTTTAAAGGAATATACTCCGAGTTCTCTATGACAACTGCGGTTTTGACAGAAATGTGATAACCTGGCGTGTCCATTGTTTTAAGTCGGATGCTGAGATGAGAGGTATGGTATCATAATTTGCAAAATTTAATAATCAGTTCTCTGAACGTTCATGGAGATTTATTATATTGACAAATTTTCAACCGAAATATGATAAACTTAGTATATCTTTAGACATTAACAGGGGTGGTGTTTTTTCAAGATCTTATTTTACTGTAAAAACAAACAAATAAGCACCCTCAAAGTTGGAATGCGGCTACTTTAATGGTGGGCAAAAACGGTCGCATTCGAGAAAATATCACCATTGCTGAACCTGGGAGCTGTAGCTGAAGAACAGAAAAACCCAAATAAACTAGCAAACAAAGAAGTTTCATTTCATTCTGATGTAAGCAGTGGGTTTTATAGGTTACTCTCTCTCTCTCATCCTCAAAGAAAACTAGGAAAGTGATATTATAATAGTGTCATATTTGTAACCTTGGATTAGAAGCTCTGTAAGATCCTTATAGTGTTTAACTGAAGGAAAGGCATGACACATGAAAATATGTGCACTTTTATTTCAGTCTGGGCTTTTTGTCTCTGCGAATGTAGAGAGAACGGTTGGATGAATTTCACAATCTATTGAATCTTACCTTTCAATACCCAGCCTAAGGCCTAAGCTATCCCAGCTTTACGGGATATTATTACAAACTCCTTCCTGTTCCTTCAGCTTTTCCCCTCCATGTGTTTGCTGAGGAGGTGTGTGATAAGACATGGGGCAGAGATCAGGGGGCCAGGACTGGCCTTGTTCGCACACGGGTACGGCATTAGGGGTATTGTGCCGCCTTGCGTGAAGAAGGATAGGACGACTAACGGGTAGATGATAGCCAAACCAATTTTTGTGGACTTTATTAAGGTGGGTGTCTATGATGAGTAGATTTGATAAGAGCGGTACTGAGTACAAAGGGGAGTAGTGTTGTACGAAGACAGTGGTTATTTCTGTGTCAACCCTTAAACGCTTCAAGGCCTCCGCTGGTTTTTGTTAGTTTGATTGAATTTCAGTGTGTGTGTGTGTTGTGTGTGTGTGTGTGGTGTGTGTGTGGTGTGTGTGTGTGTGTGCATATGCTTGATTGCATAGTGGACCGCAAGCGTGCACGAATGCGAGTATTTAGGAAGAAAGGAAGGCAAGCATGCATGTGGTCTAGTAAAGGCATAGCATGCATAGACGCATGAATTCATATTGATTTTAGGTATGCCTATCTGTAGCTGCTTGTCAGTATTGTTCTCAGATATAACACCCATGTTTTGTGCAGTTTTATCTTACTACCCCCTTCCTTCTAAAATTCCCAGATTTAAAAAAAAATATTTTTCTCCTCCTTTAGCTATACGAAAGCAAATATCCGATGTTGGCTTTTAAGCTTAGCATTACATTTCTTATTCATCTGATAAATTGACCAGTAATTTGAACCCTTCAAAGGCACAGTGGGTGGAGGTTTGCTGGCTTTGGTATTGACTCTAGGTACTCAGGAAGCTTTTAAACCCTGTGCTAAAACTGATGCTATTGGGTCAATTGTTCTGTTGATTTTTGTAATGCCATGGATGGAGATGATACGAAGATATTAGTGCCTGTAAGGAAAAGGAGAATCCTCTCTCGCTTTGACTGAAATCAGAACCTTTTTCTCCCTCTCTCTGTACCTCTCAGTGAGTGAGTGAGTAAGTAAGTGAGTGAGTGTGTGTGAGCGTGTTTGTAAGTGTGTGTGTGTGTGTGTGTGTGTACACGCGCATGTTTTATTCTTCCTTTACCCCACTGTCACTGCTCATATACATAGTCAAGAATCAAACCTCCTCCCTGCGAAAGTTAGAACTGTGGTACTCTCTAAACCCAAACAGACCATTCCAGCCAGGTAACTTCCTTCTCTCTCTCATTCTTTCTCTCCACCTTCTGTTCTCTGTGGCTGTAACATACCCGAGAGACTTTTAGGACCATGATGGACAGCTTTATGATGGCGATGAGCGCTTCATGCAACACTCGTGGCTCCTCTGTAGGGTATGGCACCCGGCTGTAGATTGGCTACATTTCAGCTGGTACTTTTCAGCACCTGGCCTAGGGATGTTTGCTGGGTTGTATATGTCCATCCTCTTGTTTTTCATAGGGTAGGTTTATCGTATGATAAAATGGGGATGCTTGTATGTTAGGGAATGGGGGTGGGGGAGGAATAAAGAGAAGTCGAGATGATGAGAAAAAGGGTTGTGATTGGGGAAGAATCAGATGAATTAATGTATGGCAGTTTTATATATTTGGGGGAGGGAGTTGGTTTCCATCCCATACCTTTCTTTACTCCTCTTTTTCTCTTGTTTTACATTCCTCAACTGTCTTCTTCTTGTCTGTTTCTCTCGTATGATTATTTGATTTCTTATCACATATATTTTTTTCATTTTAGTAGATTTCAATACATGGTCATTTATTATATAAAATTCGTAGGTAGATGTGCTACTCTATAAAACGAGTATGTCTGCTTATACCATCATTCTCCTAAAGCTAAATATTTTCGTTTGCTCAATTATTTTTTCAGTGATTCATTCATTCTTGCTTCTTCTTTTCGCTTTCTTCTTCTCATTACTACTACGACTACGACTACTACTACTACTACTACTACTACTACTACTACTACTACTACTACTACTACTACTACTACTACTACTACTTCTACTACTACCTCTACTACTACTACTTCTACTACTACTGCTACTACTACCTCTACTACTACTACTATTTCTTCTTCTTCTACTACTTCTTCTACTACTACTATTTCTACTACTACCACTACTTCTACTGCTGCTGCTGCTGCTCTATATTGTCAGTAGATGCAGAAGCATCAATAAGCAGCAGCAACAACAACAGCACCAATACCAGAAGCAATAACAGCAGTAGCATTATAAGTATGATACTGGTGATAGTAACAGTAGTAGAAGTAATAGCAGCAGCAAGGGTAGAGATTTTGTACTGATGATAGCAGAAGCACATCGTCATCATCAGTAGTAGTAGAAGTATGTGCAGCAGCAGCAGTACCACTAGTAGTAATAATAGTAGTATTTGCATCAGGAGAAGTAATAGTAGCAGTAGAAGTAGTGGTTGGTGGTGGTGTTAGTAGTAAGATCAGTAGAAGCAGTAGTAGAAATATCCATTACGTGCAACTGATGCCACACAAAATCTGTTGAATAAACAGATCAGTGGCATTCGCAGGCAGGTTAAGGTTCCCGTCTGTTGGCTCATTAATATTCATGTCTGAAATTCAGGATCCTGCGTCTCTGGTGTCTTCTTTTCCCCCATTTACATATGTTAATCCGCTCGTCCCAGAGTAGAGGAAAGACTGCCAAAGTCTGTGTGGGAATGCAGATAGGAAGAAAAAGTCGGTCAAGTTGTTATGACTGTTTTTTTAAACTAAAGGTACCAGACTTTTTACCAAAAAACCCCCATTCATTTGTCAGAAAGATGTAGATAATACTAAAATATTGTTTTGATATAGAGGATCATATTTTCTTTTCATGATTAACTGCTTCCCTTATACTCAAATTGTATTGAATTAGTTGAATTTGCAAAGCTTATGGAGAAAACAACCCAGGAAGAAATTCCTCTGCAAATGTCTAGACCTGATGTCATCACAGATATCATTCAAATTTTCAAGACTTTAATGCAAGTTTTCACACACATACACACACGCACACACACGTACGTGCATGCGTGCACACACTCACACATTCAGATGTATGCACAAACACACACACACACACAAACACACACACACAAACACACACACATTGGTGCATAATTACGTGTGTCTGTGTAACCCAGCTCTCCTCACCTCTGCTTTGTTTGTATGCATTCCTTTTCCCAGTCAACCAAACCGTTTGTCTTTCTATATTCAGAAAGCTGGTCTCAGGTGAACCCAGTCTTGCACTGCAGCCAGGTAACCCCCCCCCCCCTTCCCTCCTCTCCCCTCTCTCTGTGGCTGTAAACATGCTGGGAGTGTGTGGGGGAACAAGACGGACAGCTTTACGATGGTGACGAGCACTTCGCCCAAACAGATCAGGGCTGCTCTGTACAACTTTGCACCTCACTACCAAATGGTTATATTATCCCAGCTTGTGTTTTGGCTTCTTCCTTTTTTGTGTGTGGAAACTGAGAAGGGAGCGGGTTGGGGAAGTAGGTGAAGGGAAGGTTTGTAATGGTAGGGTATCACTTTCACGTTTTAGTTTGGCAAGTGTTGTTTGTTAGCGTAAATGTGAGGTGAAGGGATCGGAGATAGGAGGTGGGGGGGGGGGGGGGGGGGGGGACAGAAAGACCATGGACAGTTTGAATTGAATCAGCAGACTGAAGCTGTTTTCTTTTTTTTGGTGGTCTTTGATAGTCTAGCTGTCCTTTTTACTTCCATATAACTTTTTCTGTGATGCTACATTCTTTTTTTCATTTTTTCTTCGTTCTTTTTTTGGGGGGATGGGGGGGGGGGGGGGGGGGGGGGGGGTTCTTATGTCCCCCATTGCCAGTTTCTTCTGTTAAATAGTTTTTTTTATAATCGTCTTTCTCTTTTGGTGTCACACTTGGCAGATACACTTGCATTGTATATTGCTTTGGATGTGGCAGTTTAAAGTGAATCAAAAGTTATAGTTGTAAGTTCGTGTCAAAAGTAAAAATATAATAATCAGAGTGTTGTTGAAGAGGTTCTGAGCAAAAACGTTGTTTTCCCCTACTTTCTTTAACAAATGTTCCCATTTTCTGCTTGTTTTGATTTTCTTTATAGATGTAGTTGTTACTGTTATTAAACCTATTATCACCGTAACCATACTCATGGATTTTTATGGTCTAAGTCTAACGTCATTGCTATTGTAAGTACCCTTACTCTTCAACTTCATTCCTGTCTTCTTCTTTGACAACGTCATCAATGATGCATTTATCGCCAACCTCTTTACAATCCTAATTCAGACTGTTGTCATTATGTCGAACAAACTAAAGCACCTGACCCACATTCTTCTTTTGTTGTTTCTAGATACATTTTTCTTCTTCGTTGTCTTCTCCTTTCCATCCCTTTCTCTCTCTCTCTCTCTCTCTCTCTCTCTCTCTCTCTCTCTCTCTCTCTCTCTCTCTCTCTCTCTCTCTCTCTCTCTCTCTCTCTCTCTCTCTCTCTCTTTCTCTCTCTCTGTGTCTCTGTTCTCTACTTTTCTTCCTTTTATTATCTTTCTGCTTGTCCTCCCTTCTTTTTACCACCCTACTTCCCTCCATCCTTCTGTTTTTGCTTCTTTTTCCTCCTCCTCCTCCACCACCTCCCACTCCTACTTCCTTACATCATCCTTTCTTTTCTTCTCTCCTCCCTCCCTCCCTCACTCCGGAGCCCTCATTTTTAAAGCCCCTTTTCTTCTTCTAACTCCTGTTCTTATATCCTGCTTTTGGCCAGACATCTAAATAACATTCTGTTGGCAGTTGTGGCGTAACACACTAATCTGTCCAGTGTCCTTCAAGATGTTTTGAAGAAAACTCCAACAAAACGTGTTCTACGAAGCAGTGTTTTCAATGTTTTTTTAAATAAAAATTATTCTTGTTCAACGTTGTTGTTGTTGTTGTTGAAAGGTCCTGTAAACCTTGCTGTGAAATGACCTCTGGTGCTGAGGCCACCGCGTATCGTCCGTAGCAGTGTGTGCAACATTAGAGCGGTCTCTTGAATAAACGGCTAAACAGCGTCACACAACCAGGCTTGTGTTTCTTCCTGTTGGCTCATTGCTATTCATGTCTGACAGTTAGGATGCTGTGCTGGGGTCCCCTTCTGCCTTATTTCCATCATCTGCTTGCCTCCCTGAGGAAGGGAAAGAAATTGCCGAGATGTGTGCAGAAATGGAGATTGGGTAAAGACAGTAAAGTCGGTGAAGTTGTTATGACAGCGCCAGTTACCGGTGACCTGCTGTAGACCTTGCTAACTGTTATTATATAAGATATAGCGCTATATAAATTCCATTTATTATTATTATTCTTTTCATTATTTTTATGAACATTATTATTACTATTATTGTGTTATAAATCGTAGCATCATGATTACTTACACAGACTATTTTTTTAAAGATATAGTTTAGGAAAACTATTACATTTGTTGGTTTGATTCAGAGGTTCTTTTTTTTTTAACTATAAATTCTTAGAGCGTTTATAATTATACCTTGAACTTTCCAGACATGATACATACATTAACTCGTTGTTCTGGTAAGATATTGATTTTAGAAAATATCTCACCTTCACGACACATTAGTAAAAGTTCATTGGAAGGCCAAAAGGTAGGAAAGTATTATAAAGAAATCTAGGAACACTCTGATCTTAATGCCATATTTTTATTATTATAAAGATTAACGTGATGGATCAGGTATAGATAAGCTTGATTATCCAGAAAATGATCCGCCTGTTTCACACTGTAGCATTTGATATTTTTCGACGAAGAAGGTGAAGTGTAGTAATTAGATCATCTCAACAAAGGGGTAGGGGGTGTATATTTTATTTACATTTTTATTATTCTTTTTTTTTTATATCGAGGATAATGGAATAAGCACTTAATGCTTTTTTACATCCAGTCCCCGTGTGTATGTGGTTTTGTCAGTTCTGTCATCTGTTCCCACCGGCACACAATGGCCTACTCTTACGAAAAGCGGAACAGGATTTAACGTGTGCGCAAGATGTTCTGCATGCGTTCGAACACGGGGCCTCGGTTTATAGTCTCATCCGAAGGATAAGCTTGATTATCCAGAAAATGATCTGCCTGTTCATACTGTAGCATTTGATATTTTTCGATGAAGAAGGTGTAGTGTGTTAATCAAATAATCTCAATAAAGGGGTGGGGGTGGGGAGGGTGCGTGTGTGTGTTTGTGCAGTGATGTGCGTGTGCGCGCGCGTGCGTGTACACGTGGACATGTTAGATCAACCAACATCTTCAAAACAGTGTACCAGGCTGAATCCAGCTCTCTGTTCCAGCCATACTTTGTCATTCCTTTTCTGTATAAGGCTGTATGTAAACAGTTTGGAGACTGGAGGAAGGAGATGAACGGCTTTGTAATTGTGACGAGCACTTCACACAACAGCTGCTGCCTTTTGAATTATATGAATTTTTACAGAGCGCATTGCTTCAGAAGTGTCATACCTTGGCTTGTATTTTGTATTTTTTAAAATTATTATTATCATTATTCTGCTGATGTTGAATGGGATACGGATGGGACAAAGAGGCTGTCAGAGGTAATGGCTTTTTGTTTTCTTTCCTCGTATTCTTTTTTTGTTTCGCTTATAATATTGCAATTTCTGAAGTAGATGTTAGTGCACACATGGTGTTTTATGTAAAGATATCTCTAATGGAAGGCAAAAACGGTCGCATTCGGAAAAGTCTCATTATTGGTAAGTTTCAGAGTTCTAGTTAAGAAACAAAAAAATTCCCCAAAGAAAACATCATTATCTATTGGGTCCTAGAAACAGAAACAAGAAAACAAGGGGAAAAGTCTACATACACCTATCATGAAATCTACTGTGCAGGTGCTTGATTATTGCAGTCACTGTGCTGGCAAAAATCTTGGGTTGTTACTATCATTATTTGTAGATGTATGTTCTGTAGTATTTGTGAGCATACATGTGGACAAGCAGCGCTCGTTTTCATGCCTTTGGATAAGAAGATTGCGAGTTCCTTTGCTTGAGAAAAGCGGACAGAGGTGATTGGAAGCAATGGATGACATGGACTGAAAAGGGAGGGGAAAAAATCACAGGGAGCAATTGACGTGGAATAGGGCAGCCCTTTTCTTTCTGTCTAGTTTTTTTTTTCTTCTGTTCAGTCGTTTTCTAATCTACTTTCTTCTTTCTTTCCCTCTTTGTTTCTCAGCCTGATGCAGTCTTCATGGTTGGGTGTTCTGCGCCTTAAAGTGGCATGGATGGCGTTTGTTCTTCCTTTATTTTCGTTCTCTTTACCTCTTCCTTTCCTTTTTCTTGGTTGTTACGCCCTTTGTTACGTCTTATTTTATTTCGTTACATTTTTCATAGCCATGTCCTTTTCATTCTTCTTGTTGTTAATGCTCGTTATTATGGATGGTACTGTTCAAAATTATGATGATGGTGGTGATGATGATGATGGCGATGATGGTGATGATAATGGTGGTGGTGGTGGTAACATCGACGACGACGACGACGACGATGATGATGATGATGATGATGGTAGTGGTGGTGGTGGTAGTGGTGATGATGATGATCATGGTAGTGGTGTTGGTGTTTGTAATAATTACTATGATGATGATGGTGATGTCGACGACGACGACGACGATGATGATGATGATGATGATGATCTATGATAATCTGCAGAAATGTATTAGCACCTTCAGTCATGGCTAGCTGCAGTGTTTGCGGTCTTGTAGTGAATCGGTGTTCGGAGTTCTCATTTGCACAGCCATGCTATGTCCTGTGCCACTTTTACAACAAAAGCCACAATCTTATTTTTCAAACTTTTCTTAAAAATTTACGTGGGTACCTGTCTGCTGAATAAACAATTAAATGGCATCACCACCTGGGTTGGGTTACTGCCTGTTGGCTCTTTGCTATTCATGTCTGACATTTAGAATCCTGCTCTGATTGTGTGGTGTCTCCTCTGCCCTCATTTCCATTATGTGTTTGCTCTTCTGAAGAGAAAAGAAAGCTACTAAATCTGTACAGAAATGCAGATTGCTACACACACACACACACACACACACACACAAACCAACACCCACACCACACCCCACACACACACACACACACACACACACACACACACGGGTTATCAAGACATTGGGCATGATCCTAGACTTCATGGCTTAGGAGGTTTTTTAAAATTTAGTTTTGCATTTTTCTGTTGATTTTTATTCAAAGAAAACATTGGTATATCTGATATATTGTTGTCATTCTAATTTCGAAATATCATGTAAAATATTTGAATTGCATGTGTAATGCAATCGAAGGACTGTACAGAAAGTCGGCACTTCAGAATAGATACCTACTTCCTCTGTCTGTATAGAAGTTGTTATTGTCATTTGCATAAACACCAGTAAGGTGTGTCCAGAGTATTGTGGAACACAACAGACACCACTTAACCTCATCAAAAGAACCCAGCAATGCAGAGCCTTCTCTAGTAGGTGGCCTCCCAGCAGTTTCACATTAAGCCCACGGAGATGGCTAGCTGTCAGGGTGCGACAGAAGAAGCCATGGTGTGGTTGAGTACAGTCTGAAATAAGCAGTGGGAGGAATGACACCGACACTTCCACAAAAAAACAAAACAACCAGAAACAAACACAGAACAACAAGTTAAACGAATAAACAGAAACATCACCTCGTACATTAGATTAGTGTGATGACATTTAGGATCCTGCCCCAGTTCTGTAGTGTCTTGTTTGATGCTGTTTTTCATGAGCTACTTGTCCCTCGAGGAGAAAATGATATTAGACACAGGACGTATGCAACAATGCTGACTGCAAAAAGAAGAAAATGAAGTCAGTTAAACTAGTAATTCTTACTGTTATTTTCTCAAATACATTTGTAACTGAGATATTGGCTTATCTGGCATTCAGACATGCAGAAACGATCGTTTATGTAGTATTGAAAAAAAAATCCGACTCAGCAAGAATAAACTTGATTGTATGCAAATTCTCTTTATACTGTACTGATAGTGGCACACATACTTCGCTTTGTTTTACAGCAATGCACAATAACCCATTATCGATGTCATATCTTCGTCTGTCTCAATGTGCGCATATTTGCGCGCGTGTGTGTGCGCGTGCGTGCGTTTGTTTGTGTGCATACTCAGATTAATGCATGCATGTGCATGTTTGCATGCCCATGCGAACAACAAACTTGAATCCGAGTGTGTAGTCCCTGGCTCGGTTGGGTGTCTGTGATACTTCTGATGTTGCAGACAACAGGAACACAAAAAGGTTACCAAAGATTTGAGAGGACAGCGCTATTGATCTGTCCCTTTGTTGCTTTGTGCCGGGAATAACACGTTTGCATTGGGCTCTGTTTGCCCCTCTCTATTTCTGTCTGAATGTCTGCCTCTTCCTGATGTGTGGCATGAACACACGCGACAGCCTCTGTTTCTCAGAGTATGCAGTATGCACACAGCAAAGGGACATGTCTAATGTGGCGAGAACGTAGCAGTAAACGCTCATTAAACAAACAACAGATCATCCTTCTTTTTCGTTGAATGCTCAGACAGCAACTATTTTTGTCTGTTATAAAAGCGAAAATGCATCACGCTGCCGTTAAGCGCCTGACAAGTCAGGCCCAGCGCATCCGACTTCGGCACAAGAGAGAATTGTTATATTTTTAGTCTTTCTGGATAAGAAAAAAAAGGCAGGAGAATGGACCAGGAAGGCAGAGAATAGACAAGAAGGAGGTGACAGGAAGAAAAGGAACACGGCAGAAACATAGTGGCGGAAAGAGGAAATTTCTAGCACAGAATTTCCAGATGGTGGGATGCTATTCATACTGACAGGCCCCAGGCATCCGCATGGGGGAACAGATCATCAAATTTGGGGGGATATTTTACTGTCATCTTTATCTTTTTTACCGTTAAACATTCTGTAGGGCTTAGTAGATTGGGTGTAGGGTATATAGACTATTGCTTAGGCTGTGACACTTCATTACAAAGTGAAGCTTAAACTATGGCACTTCAGAAATAAGAGTTCAGTCATGCCTTTGTCATTAAGCAATATATCTATCTATCTATCTATCTATCTATCTATCTATCTATCTATCTATCTATCTATCTATCTATCTATCTATCTATCTATCTATCTATCTATCTATCTATCTATCTATCTATCTATCTGTCTATCTATCTATATATGTATGTATATATATATATATATATAAATAATTGGTAGTTTGCTGAGAAGTCTTTACTTTCTATTGCCTGTATTCTTGATTAAATGTGTTTACTTGCTATCACAATCATAAACAAAACGCTATAAAAAAAATGTCCATCTCTTTTTCTTCTCCATGCTCTCTTTGTTCCTTTATTTCACATATGTGTTTCACTTCTAAGAAACAAAGTGTGTTGCTATTTTGTTATGCATGCTGCATTGATTTTATAAACTGTGGTGTGGCAGAGGGAAACGGCTTATTCTTAAATCAAAGGTTACTATATTTTGAATTCACAATAGTGTGTGCAGTTAAAAAAAGAAATCAGCCACTAACATGCTTTCAGAAATGTCACCCTGGCATTTCTCCTTGCAGACGTGATGGAAATATGTGTGTCAGTGTGAAACCTATCTCTTCTGTCTTTTCTTCTTCCGTCTGCCTTTCCTTCTTCTTTCTGTATTTTCTCCTTCCTTTTGTCTTTTTTTTATATTCCTTCTGTCTTTTCCTTATCCACCCACATGATATCATTTTGCATATCCTACGTTTAGTCACAGTTAAGGTTATGTGGGCTTTGTACGCCGCTGCGAGTCTTTATCCTAGCAAGGGTTTCACTTGATCATTTTGTCTCCTAAAAAGGGGTTTTTGTTTGTAGTGGTGGCGGTGGTGGTAATAGTTGCAGAGGGGTGTGTGTGTGTGTGTGGTGTTTTGTGTTGTGTGTGTAGGGGGTAATCGTTGTGGTGGTATTTCGTTTTTTGTTGTTGTTTTGTTGTTGTTTGAAGAAAGATTCCTTCAAGAAAGGAAGACGGCTGTCTGTGACATATTCAGGTTATCTTAAAGTAGCCCCACTTCTAGCTTTGGCGAAACTGACAGTAATCCTTGACAGAAAGACCTGACTCTTGCCAGGGATTTCCCGGCAGACCACAGGGCTGGGGTGAACTCTCCTTCAGTGGACTTGGCTTTGGCCTGACCTTCTAAGTGGCTCTTGCTGTTCTGGCAACCTTTACTTAGGCATGCGCCAGTACTGTGTCTGTTTGACTTACCCCCTTTTTCTTGACGGGCTGATTCTCCCAGACGGAGACTTTGACTGCAAAAAAAAAGTTTTCTAAGCCTTTCCGTAATCCTACACATTCTGGAATGAATGGTGGGATGTAGATAATACCTGGAGTCTATTCGCGTGCACACAAAACAAACACACAGATTTGCATATATGCACGTATACATACATACATACATACATACATACATACATACATACATACATAAAATACATACATACTACATACATACATACATACATTCGTACGTACGTACGTACGTACGTGCATACATACATACGTACGTAGGTACGTACGTACGTACGTACATACGTGAGTGCATGCATACGTATGCACGTACGTACGTGAGTGCATGCATGCATGCATACATACATACGA
>CM054155.1:31924836-31947336 GCA_028751875.1 Rapana venosa | reverse complement strand
CTCATGCTGCTAGGTAGGGTGTTTATCCAGTTAACTTTCAGATTTAAACAGAATGACCGTCTTTGTTTATTGTGATTACTTATAGTGCATAGCACACAACCAATAATTCTGTCAACTATATATTCCTCATTACTATTTAACATACTTCTCACACAGACTAGGAAATCATTTTTATGATGAACATGCATAAGCTATTTCAGAGTCAAATCACAGTACTTATCGAAATGGCAAGTCAAAACATTCACTTGAATCATTTTGGGGGAGCAGGCAGAGAGCTTTCATCTCATCCTAAGCGTTTTACGATAGTGCTGAGGATGTCGTTAACGAGGCAGTTGACACATTTCAGCTGTCAGGTAAAAGGAGAACTGGTTACATCATGATGATTCCCCCGTGACACGTGAAGATGCTTGGAGATAGTTGCTTCCATCCGCAGCGTGATAAATTCTGGTTTGGGGTCTTTTTCCTCCAGGAAGCAACCACATGGGAGATGTTCTTTCTGATAACAGGATGTCTCTGGCTGCAGGGAGGGATAAGGCACGAGCGCTGTAGCTCATGCGTGAATCATGTGAAGGGCTTCTGCTTTCTGGCATCATTCGCGTTTTATTCATAGCGGAATCGTTTACCCAGAGGATGTGAGATTGCGTCGATGTTTATCCGATATATCGCTGATCTGCTGACTTTGATTTATTCGTCTTGATTGATATGACCTTGCGTGATAACAACACCCAGAAGAATAACGATAATAACAACAATAATTCATGCCTATAAAACACAAATACTTGCAAAGTGATTCAGTGCATTGATCATAGCAATGTTGACTGGCATAATTGAAATATGAATACTATAACCATAATGCCAGTTCTTTGTTTTGTCTTGTTGAAGACCCAGGGGGATCGTTGCTTATTCCCATGTTTATATCCAAGCTGTCTAGTCCTTCGGATGAGATTATAAGCCGAAGTCCCGTGTGTAAACACGCGCAGAAAATCTTGCGGACACGCTAAAACCCGTTCAACCTTTCGCAAAGAGTAGACCATTGCGTGACGGTAGGTAAGGATGCAGAAAATATGCACTCGTGTTTAGACATAATCCCCGAGGTCGGAATGCAGCTACCTTAATGGTGGGCTAAAAAGGGTGGCATATGCAAACATCATCATCGATGAACCTCAGAGCTCTAGCTGAGGAACGAAGCAGTATATTTTAAAGATCACTCCTGCACAGCTTTACTTCAAAAGATACATAAGTTGGAATAGGGATTCGAAAAGTTGCTAATTAGGACACTGATACCTATTCTGAAAAAGAAAAATTCTTTATCATTTTGGCTTCTGAGGGAAGAGATGTTAAAGTTGAAAAAGGGCCGCATTAAACATGGGTCTATTCATAACGAAAAAAGGACAAAAAATAACAAAGAAACGGACAGTCAGAAGAACAAAGAAAAGAAAACACAGAGGAAAAAAACATGCGTTGTCATCGCTTTTCAAGCTTACGGAGATTACGGCCTAGTTCACCTATCTGCTAAAGGCTTAGGCCTCACACTCCTCAGAAAATGAGTTGAAATTCCTGTTGAATCTCTCTTTTTTTGGAGGAGGGCGGGTAGGGGGCAAGATGGCCTAGTGGTCAGAGCGTTGCGCTAGTGATCTGA
This sequence comes from Rapana venosa, assembly GCA_028751875.1. NCBI lineage: Eukaryota > Metazoa > Mollusca > Gastropoda > Neogastropoda > Muricidae > Rapana > Rapana venosa. Next base: position 31,945,697 of record CM054155.1, on the reverse strand, counting down.
CGACCTGGGTTCAAGCCACCACCAAGGCACCCATTCGGGGGGATTTTTTCCCCTGGAGTAAACATCAGTACCGACTCCAGTCCCCCAGATTTAGACTATAAACCGTGTGTGTGTCTTCTTTATAGAGTCTGTCTATAAGCCGTGTGTGAACGCACGCATAGCATCTTGCACACACATTACACCTGTTCGAAAGAGTATGCCAGAGAGTACCGGTGGGAATAGATGAATTTGATTTTAAAACGCATGCACACTCGTGTCAGGTTTAGACACCATCCCTGAAGTCAGAATGCGGTTACCTTAAAGGTGAGCAAAAAAACAACCACAACGGGTCACATTCGCAAAATCTCTCCATTGGTGAATTTTGGAGCTCTAGCCAAGGAACAAAAACAGTCTCTTCTTTGTTTACATTCCAATCCAGCTACATCTGTATTGCCACCTACTAGCATATTGTTCTTGCTAACTGAAGCGAGTCAACAGGAAATCAGCCCCTGTTCTCCGTGTAGTTGGACTTCAAAATGTAACACTGTAGTTGTTTTTTTCCAATCTGAACCGTGTGTCCGAGACTTTTCCTTGTTCTGAGACTGTTGCTTTAATAAAACTGTACGATTCTTACAGCTTAGCTTGAAGTTTCAACACAAGACAGAGAAGCTGTTGCTTTAATAAAACTGTACGATTTTTACAGCTTACCTTGAAGTTTCAACAAAAGACAGAGAAGCTGTTGCTTTAATAAAACTGTACGATTCTTACAGCTTTCAACAAAACACAGAGAAGCATAACTGAATAAAGACACACTGGCTTGTAAACCCGCTTCAGCCAAGATCATCCTTTTATGTGACAGAGCCCTTAATCCCTTTTATTTTGTGGCTAGAGGTCAGGGGGGAAGACAGGGATTATGTAACAACACCTTTTTGTTTTACAGGGATGTCAAAACAGCCAAATCGGCTGGCTAGTAAGGAGAGAGGCTACGTGCATTTTCACTCAACAACACCTACTCTGTTTGAAGGGAGTCAACAGGTGACATGGGGAAGTTAGAGAGAGAAACACGAAAAGGAAGGAAGGTATGACTGGAAATTGAACAAAAAAAGATTCCAGTTGTCTTTCCCACTTTAATCCGAAGGAAGGTATGACTCGGAATTGAACAAGAAATCTTCCAGTTGGCTTTCGCACTTTAATCCGAAGGAAGGTATGACTGGAAATTGAACAAAAAAATCTTCCAGTTGTCTTTCGCACTTTAATCCTTTCCTGACAAAAAACAAATACTACTTTGATTGTGTCACCACGGTTACTGTTACAGTTGTTTCGTTTAGTGAATATTTTGTGGTTGCTGTTGTGATAATTTTGTTACTTTAGTTTAAGTACTTTGTACCACAACAGGGATACTGTAAGTATTAAAAAAAAATCCACATTATTTTTCTGATTTTCGGGGAATACTAAAAGTAAGCTTCACAACGTTGTATAGCTATTTGAGATTGGTATTGTACTCTCGATTGAGAATTTGATAGCATGACACAAATGACATTTCTACTGTGATTAAAATGATAAAGTGTTTGTTGCAAAGTGCCCTCTCTCATGCACACACACACACACACACACACACACACACACACACACACACACACACACACACACACACACACACACACACACACACACACACACACACACACTCTCTCTCTCTCACACACATACACACACACCACACCCCACCACCACACAACACCACACACACACACACACGCGCGCGCGCGCGCACATACACACACACACACACACACACACACACACACACACACACACACACACACACACACACACACACACACACACACACACACACCGTTAACACTTTTAAGCTGTTATGAAAGAGAGAAAACTGTGTCAATCATAATCATTGCCCATGTAACAAGAAGATGGTTTGGAGATAATAACTGTAATTCACTTCCCAAACGATAATTATGATAAATTCCAGTTGCTGTTCTTTTCCCTCAATGAAGCAAACACACGGGAGATGTTCTTTCTGATAGCACGATGTCTCTGGCTGCAGGGAGGGGGGATAAGGCAGAGCGCTGTAGCTCATGCGTGGATCGTTGAAGGGCTTCTGCTTTCTGGCATCATTTGTGTTTTATTCATGAGAGATTCGTTCGCCCAGTGGATACAGCTGGTGTCGATGTTTATCTGACATATTGCCAATCTGCTAACACGAAATCGTCTTTTTGTTTCATATAGCCCTACGAGCTAAAAACAATATAGAAATGTCATAATCAGCAATAACTCATGCTATATAAAGCACAAACACTTGCCGAGTGACTCATTGTCTTGATCACAGTGTTCGAGAGAGCAGGAATATTAGCAATACTATATCTCAGCTAATTTTAATTTTAATTTTGTTGTTGTTGTTTTAAAGATTATGGAAGTTATTGCACGAAAAATCGTATCTAAGTAGTTTGTTTTTAGGGATCACTATTGCACTGGAACATCAATTTTGAACTGGAAAGTCGCTATTGTTAAAGTTATGCATACAATAGTTACAGACATTGCCCATGCTTCTATGACACAACGAACCAGGCTTGATGAGAAAGCGGTAAAAATGTATAGGCATTCAAAACAGTCACCCAAATCTATCTTTTGATGCGGTGGGGGGGGGGGGGGGGAGAAAGATTTTATCTCATAAGTGTTTATTATGGTGCAAAAGGGGGTGGGGACGGTATAGCCCAGTGGTTAGAAAGTTGAGCTTGGAATCTGATGGCTAAGGCTCAAGCCACTTCAGAGACACCCGTTCGAGGACATTTTTTTCCGATCAGTAAACATCAGTACCGACTACATCTCTTTGAAAGTCTTTCTGATGAGGATTTAAAGTGACCCCGTATGAAAGAACGCGCGCACAACATCTTGCGAACACACTGAAACCTGCTCCGCCTTTCGGTAGAGGAGGCCATTATGTACCGATAGGAACGGATAACAAAATTAAAAAAAAACAACAACCGAAAAGCGTGCACACTGCTGTCGTGTTTAGACACCACTGCGAAGTCGAAATGCGGTTATGGTGGCAAACGCACACTCTCCAAACTCTCACCATTGGTGAATCTTGGAGCTCCAGCCAAGGAACCAAAATAAACCGAAATATAGTGCAAACGATTTCATAAATCAGCCACTGACACGTTTAAACTGCTAGGAGAGAGGAGAGCTTTGAGATCATGATAATTCCCGGGGTAATGGGAAGATGTTAAGCGATAGTAGTATCCGCCACTCGTTTTCCAAATGATATGATAAAAAAAATCCAGCTTTTACCTTCTTCTCTTTTTGTTTGTTTGTTGCAAAAGAAGCAGACACATGGGAGATGTTCTGTCAGATAGCAGGAGGTTTGTGGCATTGAGGGATAATGTAGAGCGTTGTAGCTCATGTGTGAATCGTTTGAAGGGCTTTTGGTTTTTGCCATCAAGTGTGTTTTATTCCCAGGAGAATCGTTTATCCGGTGAATATGAGTTTGTGTGGATGTTTATCTAAGATATTGCTGGTCTTCTGACATGAACTTATTGGATTTGATTTACATGGCATTGCAAGAGAGCTACACGTGGAGGAATGATGATATTAATGGTAGAAAATTATGTCTGTGTGACAAACTTTGCAGAAAGACTGTGTGCTAATGAAAGCAATGGAGTTTAACAAGGGGAAATATCATTCAAGTCAAGTCAGGTCAAGTCAGAATGAGTTTTATAGAGGGTAAAAGAGTAAGCGTACACATAGTTCTAGATCCTGCACTAAAAGGCACAAGAAACAACTTTAGTATTCTAACAAAGTAATACAAATGACAGCATGACACAAGGCCAAAGTGTCATGTCAGGTACTTTGGTTGTTTCTGTTTTGCTGCTTTCTGAAGGCCTCGAGAATCAGTGCGTGTAAACTAAGTCATTTTGAAGGACACACCTGTGTTTGAACATTATACATTAGATTGTATTAGGATTTCAGTTACTTGTAGACATGCTACTACTGTTTAATTTATTCATGAAACATTTACAGATAATCGTAATATCTCAACGAGGCTTAAAAACTGTTAAATACTTTTTTTCTTAGCGTAATGCACTATAACAAAACCACAAAATGATAACAAAATAGAATGTAACATGAAGCAAAAAACAAAGAAATGACTCAAAGAGTTGAAGCCACAACTGGAAAGCTATCAAACCTACAAACAAAAACACTTTCAGGGTGGTTTATGAGCTTAACATGTTCAGAATAAATTCCAAAATGAAAATCAAATCATTTTGCACCACATTCACCCATAGATGTTTTAAACGTCGCACACTAGAAAGCAAACACACACACAGAATCGGGCGGCAATACAAAACAGGACCCCCCTGCTGTCACGGCTAATCAAGCTTGCAGAGATCATTGCCTGGTTTGCTGCTCTGCTACTGAAGGCTCAGCTCCACAGTTTCTCGGCGGGAAAAAGGTTGAAATCTCCCATTGAAGCTGTCTTTTGTTTTCACCAACGCCCCAGCTCCGCTGTCCATCTCCATTCTTATCCATGTCCGCCATTGTCACCACCAGTTGTTTTAGCCGACTGCTGTGAGCAAACCGTAACAGTTCAAGCTTGGTGTTTCTGTTAACGTGAGGCTGAATACAGCTGAAAAAAACCCCTGTCCACCTTTAGTAATACTCATGATCCATCCATCCGCCACAGAGAGATTTTACACTATTCTGAACACATTTTCTACATACTTTGCGTGGTTAAACTTTGGTGTTGTTTTAAATTGTATGGTTGGGTTTTTTTGTGTGTGAAACCTTTGAGTGTCAACAAACCCCAATTCAACGTTTTGTAAAACACCTCAATGAAAATCAGCACAGAGGAATTTATCTCTCTGCTTTGTAGCTGTGGGGGTCAGAGAGAAGACAGGGTTTCTAGCAGTAATACTTGTTTTGATAGCACTGTTAGATCAGTCCAGGGAGCGGCCGGTAACAGGAGAGGGCGACATGAATTGTCACTTACCGTCTAATCATGTCCACACAGTGAACTAGCTAATAATAATGATAATAAATGGAGTTTATATAGCGCTATATCTTACAAATACAAATCAGAACGCTTGCATTCAGTCCGCTCCTACACATGCAACCAACAATGATTAACAATATTTTAACAATTTCAAATCACACACACACACAACACACACACACACACACACACACACACACACACACACACACACACACACACATACACATACAAACACACACACAGAGGTTATATATTTTAGCAGGGTGATGGAATTTTGGCTGATAAAGGCAGGGACAAACAAATATGAGATGAAATAGGAGGGAAAAATCTTAGGTTTGAAATAGGTATGTTTTGAGGCTGGATTTAAAGCTGTCGTAAGTAGGCTTTTATTTTATTTTATTATTTTTTAAAATCTTATTCTATCCTTTTATATCAAGGATAACGGAATAAGCTCTTATGTGCTTATTTTACATCCAGTCCCTGTGTGTATGCGGTTTTGTAAATTCTGTCATGTTTCCACCGAAGGGAGAGAGGACGGTCGTTCCAGATTGATGGACCAGAAAAAGAGAAAGAGCGACGGCCAACGGTGGATTGGTTGAATCTAGGTATTCGTAAGCACAGGGTATCTGCAGCAGAGCGGAGGGAACGGGAAGGAGTGTACAGGTGTACAGCATAGCAAACCAGGGAGAAGGGGCAGACAGGAGGGAGGTGGGGGAAAGGCACTGGGCTTTTTCTTTCTTCAGAATTGCTGCATTAAAAAAATTCTTCTCTATCACTTTCGTTTCGTTATCCATCAGCATCGCCACTCATTGCCTACTGGTTGCCTCACTCTTGTGTTGTTTTTGTTGCTGGTGGTTGCGATGTTGTTGCTACTGATGATGATGATGATGATGATGATGACGACGATGACGACGACGACGACGACGACGACGATGGTGGTGGTGATGATGATGATGATGATGATGATGATGATGATAGTGTCTGACCTGAAGTACCGTATTCCATTTCTGGAACATTCATTTACACTGTTCACTAAAATGCATTGTTAATCTGACTTGAGAAATATAAAGAAGAGAGAAAAGGGTACAAAAGTGCTACACACCCACGTGCGCGCACACGTGCGATGAGACTATACACTGAGGTCCCATGAGCCAATGCAGGCAGAATGTCTTGCATGTATGGTAAGACTATTTTTCGCCTTCAAAATGGAAGCTCATTTTTGCCAGTGGGAATGGAAAACAAAATTTGCAAAACCGCATGCACATGGGGACTGGATGCAAAAACACATGAGTGCTTATTCATCACTTCGAAATAACGGACTTGAAATTGAAATTAAAAAGCGCGTACACACACACTCTTTCTCTCTCTCTCACACACACACACTCATACACATACACGAACACACACACAAACACGAACACACACACAACACACACACACATCCACACACACCACACACACGAACACACACACACACAACACAAACATCACACACACACACACACACACACACACACACACACACACACACACACACACACACACACACACGCTGGAGTAAAAACTGAACCGTTCCAGGGTGTGGTACATCCAGAATGAAGTGGCCATCCATTTGTTCCCGGAGTCCCTGAGGACTGTTCTGTGTGGCCGGCCAGCTGATGCTGGGTCAGCCTTTGTTAGCTAGGGGCTGTGCCTTCTGCAGCTGGGAACATGGCCTCTCCTCCTCTCTCCTTTCTTCCTTTCCCTGTCGGTCTGCCCGCTTCTCTCTCTCTCTCTCTCTCTCTCTCTCTCCTCTTCTCTCTCTCTCTCTCTCTCTCTCTCTCTCTCTCTCTCTCTCTCTCTCTCTCTCTCTCTCTCTCTCCTCTCCCTCTCTCCCTCTCCTCCCTCTCTCTCCCTCTCCCTCCCTCTCTCTCCCTCTCTCTCTCTCTCTTTCTCTCTCTCATATGGAGATAGGATAGCCTGGTGGTTTCAGCATTGCGCTTACGATCCGAGGGTCTGGGTTCAAGCCCAGAGATTTTTTTTCTTGGAGTCAACATCAGTGCTGACTCCACTCCCCTTAAAGTTCTGTTGATGTGGCTATAAACCAAGGTCCCATGTGTGAATGCACGCAAACTATCTTGCATAACCCTTGTGTGCCGGTTGGACCAGGTAACACAATTTACAAAACTGCATGCTCACAGGGACTGGATGTAATAAAGGACATTAGTGCTTATTCCTTATCTTCGAAATGAAAGAATTTGAATAAAAGGAAAATCTCTCTGTCTGTCTGTCTCTCTCTCTCTCCCCCCTCTTTCCCCCCTCCTCCACCATCTCTCTCTGTCAGTCTGTCTTAGTTTCTAGACCTATATGTCTCGCTCTTTTACTTTTCAACTGAACTGCGTAATAGATCATTTCTAACTATCGTGTGGTTGGTATTTGTATGAAACTGAATATAGCTTTAGATTAAGCAAGACAAATTGTCCTGATTTAGCATGATTAGTATTCTTTGAAGTAGCGGAAACCAAAATGTTGTTATCGACTATATTTCTCACATAATCAGTGTACACGCTTCTTGAGCATGCTAGAAAATAATCTGAATGATGGAAACATATCAGATTCCTAGCCACCGAAACACTGTGTAGATATGGAAAATGAAAAACATTCACTGCAATCATTTCTAGGGGTGGAGGTCTAAAACATGCCTATCATTTTAAGTGTTTTACTAAGGTGCTTACGGATTCCATGAATCAGGCAGTTAACACATTTCATCTGTTGAGAAAGGGAAATGTGTCTTGATTAGGATTATTCCTGATGAAAAACGTTTGGAGATAGTGACTACGATCCATTTTCCCAAGAAGATACACAGACTCAAGTTTCCTGTCTTTCTCAACAAGGAATCAAAGACGTGAGAGATGGTCTTGCGGATAAGAGGACGTTCCTGGTAGCACTGAGGGAAGAGGCAGAGCGTTGTGGCTCCTGTGTGACTTATCCTGAAGACCTCTGGTATCTGACGTTGTGTGTGCGTTTTATTTGTGGGAAAGTCGTTTACCCAGCGGACGTGGAGGAGCTTGGATTGATCTTATCTGACATATTGCTGACATGAATTCATTACTTTTGAGTTATGTGGCACTGCGCGATAACAACGCCCAGAAGAATGATAATAAGAGCAAGACAAATAGTGTTCTTAGAGCACAAGAACATTGCAGAGCCATTCGATACACTGATCACGTCAAGGGTGTGGGGACCAGAGTAAGCAACAGCTTGATGCTTTTTCCCCTTGCAGTACTGTTGTAGGGTTGTGTTTCTGTATTCGTTTATTATGTAACATTTGTTTAAACCAATGTCTCAGTCACGGGATGGGTACAGATTTAGGCCTACTGACCTTCACAGAATGAACTGAAATCTTCAATAAAGCTTTCTATTCTTAATACCGTCCTGCCTCTGTTTTCAGTTTCTTCTTCTTCTTCTTCTTCTTCTTCTTCTTCTTCTTCTTCTTCTTCTTTCTTCTTCTTCTTCTTCTTCTTCTTCTTCTTCTTCTTCTTCTCCTTTTCTGTCTGTCTGTCTGTTGTCTGTCTCTCTCTCCATTACTGGCTGCACGTACTGGTGTTCTCTTCTGACCAGCTGTACTGAGCTTATATATGGCTGTTCTGAGTGATCTTCTTCTTGTAGTGAGACTCTGGAAAAAGCTTCAGAAGGTTTTCACCTGTTTGTAACGTTGTTTAAAGCTCGGTTAAATGTTTTGTGCTGTTGTGGTAAAATACAACTCATAGCTTTGTTTAAAATTCCAGTAAATGTACACATAATGTATACACGTACGCACACACTCACCCCCAAACCCCATCATCACAACCATAATCAACAACAACAGCAACAGAATCTTCAGCTGGACAAGAAAAATCAAGCACACAGCAATTAGTGCTCAGTTCATTAGTCTGTTGAACATTTTGTAACCTTCCTTTTCTTGCATAAACTAGTTGAAATTCCTGTCAAAGCACCTGCACACACACACACACACTCACACACACACTCACACGCACTCACACACTCATACACCACACACACACACACACACACAATGCACGCACACACACCACAGACACAAACACCACACACACACCACACACAACGCGCGCGCGCACTCACATATTCATACACACCACACACACACACACTACACACACACACACCACACACACACACACACACACACACACACACACAACACACACACACACACACACACACACACACACACAACACCACACACACACACAACCACACACCACACAACACACAACACCACACACCCCACACACACACACACACACACACACACACACACACACACACACACCCACACACACACACCAACACACCACCACACACACACACACACACACACCAACACACACATAAAACAACACACACACACACCCACACACAACACACCACCTCAACACCACACACACACACACACACCAACACACACACAACACACACACACAACACACACATGCACACACAACACCACACACACCCCACACACACACACACACACCACACACACACACTCATACACACCACACACACACACACACACACACACACACACCACACACACACACACACCACACACACACACGCACCACACATACACACACCCCACCACACCCACACACACACACACACACACACACACACACACACACACACCACACACACACACACACACACACACACCACACACACACACACACACACACACACACACCACACACACACACCACACACACACACCACACACACACACCACACACTCACAACCACACACACACACACATACACACACACCACACACAAACACCCCCCCCCCCCCACACACACACACACACATGAAGTGAGTGCAAACTGACCCGTTTGAGGCTGATTTACTTGAAATGAAGTGGCCATCCATTTGTTCCCGGAGTCCCTGAGGACTGCTTCGTGCCCGGCCAGCTGATGCTGGGTCAGCCTTTGTTAGGAGCTGTACTTTCTGCAGCTGGGGACATGGCACAGAGAGAGAGAGAGAGAGAGAGAGAGAGAGAGAGAGAGAGAGAGAGAGAGAGAGAGAGACAGACAGACAGACAGACAGACAGACAGACAGACAGACAGACAGACAGACAGACAGACAGACAGACAGAGGTTGTGTACGTGCGTGCGTGTGTGAGCACGCGCACGCATATTTTTTATTTGGTTGCAAATGTGGTGTTTTAAATTTAGTACTTTTTTTTGCTTTTAAGTTTCTAGCGTGTAACATGTTATCCCTGCCCCACTACCATTCCTACAATCTTTTCAGTTTTCCTCTCTCCTGGTGCTACATTCGTCCCTATGCCTTTGGATTAAAAAAAAAATGCTGTATAGCTGACTCATTGAGTGATCCGCTCATTCATCCATTCTTGGAAAAAAATATTTTGAGGATAATTGAATAAGCATTCATGTGCCTTTTTAACTCCAGGTTTTGAGGTTTTGTAAATGTTGTCATCCGTTCCCACAGGCACACAATGGTCCACTCTTCTGAAAGGCAGAACAGGTTTTTAACACGTGAGGAAGATGTTCTGCGTGCGTTCACACACGGGACTTCGGTGTATTGTCTCATCCGAGAGACTTTCGTTTCCTCAGAGTCCCAGGTCTTTCCCTGTCTGAAGTTTCAGAGTGTTTTCTGCTGCTCTATCAAAGTGTATAGGCAGAGGATTGGTGTGGAGGGATTGTAGTAGGAAAAGGGGATTGGGAGTTTGAGACCCAGATGGTCAGCAGTCCTGTGGTGTTGGAATAAAATAACCCACACTGACCAGCGTCTCGTCCACTCCATCAGCAGTGTTGGCTGTTTGTTCATGTCGATTCCTCACTGCCTTACCGCCTAGACACTGGGATGTTTGGTTTTTGGCTTATTCATTCATTCCTACGTATTCGTTCTATTTTTTCTTTGATATTTTTCTCCCTTTCGTGTGTGTATTTCATTATCAGGTGTACATGTTCCCTTATTTGCTCGATTTCCTTGTTCAGTTCATTTCGTCTTCGTGCAATCTTCGTTCAGTGTTTATTTTGTCAGTGTACGTGTATCGTTTCTCACTTCTTTTTTTTCAGATGCCACAACAACTGTAGAGTAAAATAGAACAGGAGAAGGTATTCAAGTTTTCTCTGTCACATGTGTGATTAAAGAACTGAAAATAAGATCTACTCAATAAAAAAAAATGTTTATAGAGCTGAATCTAATTAAACAAACAAATCAAAGCGTTTGCATTCAAATCATTCACGCGCATGCGACCGTTCACCAAACAAAGAGAGATGAACATAGATTCTAAATTTACCCACACACACTCTTATTCGTATACTTTGTTTTGAGAAGGAAAAAAATCGTAGGGATAGCTGTGGATTAGGCAGTCGTCAGAGACAAAGCCCCCTTCGAGCATGTGTTTCGATCCCGTAGAAGTCAGGCTGCATTGTTGATGGGTATTTTTGTTGTAAGGAAGCTGGCTATTCAGAGAAAACTATTGACTCTTCTTTACCAACAGATCACCGATAGTTGTTAACAGTTGTCGTAAGTAACTGGCTGTGTCAGAGCTGAAATCCCTTCTTGGACTGTAGATGTATTAAACACCAACCTGTAGTGGATGGATCATTGTACTTTTCTATAGTCAGCACAGAACAAGAACGATTGCTATCATAATGGCCATCGTAGAATAAAAGTTGAAGTTATGGCAGTGATTCCGAAGTCTCTTACTTATCTAGGATAAATGGATTATCTTAGTGATCCTGAAGTCTCTTACTTATCTAGGATAACATGGATTATCTTAGTGATTCTGAAGTCTCTTACTTATCTAGGATAAAATGGATTATCTTAGTGATTCCGAAGTCTCTTACTCATCTAGAATATAAAATGGATTATTTTAGTGATTCTGAAGTCTCTTACTCATCCAGGATAAAATGGATTATCTTAGTGATTCCGAAGTCTCTTACTCATCCAGGATAAAATGGATTATCTTAGTGATTCCGGAGTCTCTTACTCATCGAGGATAAAATGGATTATCTTAGTGATCTCGAAGTCTCTTACTCACCTAGGATAACATGGATTATCTTAGTGATTCCGAAGTCTCTTACTCATCTAGGATAAAATGGATTATCTTAGTGATCCGAAGTCTCTTACTCATCTAGGATAAAATGGATTATTTAGTGATTCCGAAATCTCTTACTCATCTAGGATAAAATGGATTATCTTAGTGATTCCGAAGTCTCTTACTCATCTAGGATAAAATGGATTATTTTAGTGATTCCGAAGTCTCTTACTCATCTAGGATAAAATTGATCATCTTAGTTAAATGAAACAAAAAAACCCACGTTCAAAGTATACCACTTTTAGCATTTCCCCTGAAAAACCGCTTCGCTGGTTGTAGACCATGATTCTACAAACCAAAAAAAAGTGACCTGTGAATAACTTTTTGGTGGCTTAACATCTTGTGTGAGTCAAATCTCTGCCCTCCCACCAAGAAGACGAGTAAAAACAAAAAAAAAGACAAAACGAAAACAACAACAAGAACAACAACATGAGAAGAAAGATATTTAAAGATTATTGCAAAAACAGATTGGAGGTATGTGTGGATTCTCCTTTTCGCAGAAAACAAAATAGGCAGCATGTAATGAGGCATGCTTGCACCGTTTTATGCTTTGCATTCTCTGATAGGGTACAGAGAGAGGGGAAGAGAGAGAGAGAAGAGAGAGAGAGAGAGGAGAGAGGGAGAGAGAGAGAGAGAGAGAGAGAGAGAGAGAGAGAGAGAGAGAGAGAGAGAGAGAGAGAGAAGGGGGGGGGGAGCTTGGTTGTGAGAAATAACAGTCCTCATGTTCCAGGAGATTTGGCACACACTATCGGTATGGAGTTTGAGGGGGAGAGGAGGAAGGAGAGAAGAGAGAGGAAGAGAACAGAAGAGAATAGAGTAATGGAGAAGATGAAGAAGAGAAGAGAAGAGAAGAGGAGAGGAGAGGAGAGGAGAGGACAGGACAGGAGAGGAGAGGAGAGGAGAGGAGAGGAGAGGAAAAGGAGAGGAGAGGAGAGGAGAGGAGAGGAGAGAAGAGAAGAGAAGAGAAGAGAAGAGAAGAGAGAGAAGAGAAGAGAGAGAAGAGAGAGAGAGAGAGAGAGAGAGAGAGAGAAGAGAGAGGAGAGAGAGAGAGAGAGATCACACACAGAGAGACATTTACAGAGAGAAGAAAGAGAGGTAGAGGGAGACAGGGAAGTGCAGATGCGTTTTATGACAAAACAGTGTACCTGTCGTGGTAAATTACCTCCGCAAGTGTGAGAATGCCACAGGTATGATAACCGAAAGCTCTATACGTTCCTCACCCCTACCCCCCAACCCCCGCTCTCCCTCAGTTTTACCGCCCCTTCATTGCTCTTTTCCACCGTGAAATGTCTGCTAGGTCTCGGCCCCAAACAAACAAACAAGGGACTGCCCTTTCTCTGCTGTGTGAAGGGGTGAGGAAGGATTGACAGGGGTTCCCTGAGAGCATGTGCAATGCAAAATGGTCCACTTGCTGTGCACAGGCAGTCATGTAGTATATAGTAGGCTGTAGTATAGTATAGTATAGTGTAGTACAGTATGTAGTATAGGATGCTTCAGATGCAGATTCAGCTTGGTTTCAAAGCGATCGTTTTCAGATTCAAATTGTTTTCCAGGTAATTTGTAAAAACTATTAATTGTAACTGGCTGCATGTGAATGAGTGGGATGAACAAAAGCGCTATGACTTTTTTTTTCAAGATATGGCGCTATATACATTCCATGTATTATTATTATTATTATTATTATTATTATTATTATTATTATTATTATTATTATTATTATTATTAATTTAACAAACGAACTTAGTTGGCTTTTTGGTGGGTTGCCTTTCTGTTGCGTTTGAGTCAAACATAAAGGGGACGTATACTCACTCAGAACAATACATGTATTTAATGTAGTCGTTAAGCAGTTTTAAATCTTAGTCACAGGTACACAGAGGTATGCTGGTTTGCGTGCGAGCAAGTTGATATGCCACACAGCAGAGGAGATGTCTAACAACATAGGAAATGAACTCATGACATGAGGACGTAGAAGGCGTCCATCGATCTTGATCGTACGTTTCACAGATACACACAACGATGCACAGGCATGCGTTGGTGCGCGACACAACAAAACAACACCCACCACAGACACATCACACACCACACACACCACACACACACAACACACACACACTACTTACGCACAGGACATAACCTAGTGGTTTAAACATTGCGCTCGCAATCTGACGACCCGGGTTCGGTTCCCGTTCAAGGGGGATATTTTCCCCTGGAGTTAACATCAGTGCAGACTCCACTCTCCCCCAAAAGTCTTTCGGATGAGATTATAAACCAAGTCCCCGTGTGCGAACGCACGCAGAACATCTTGCGCCCACGTTAAATCCTATTCCGCTTTTCGGAAGAGTAGGCCATTGTGTGCTGGTGGGAACTGATGACAGAATTACAAAACCGCATACATACGGGGACTGGATGTAAAAAAAGCACACAAGTGCTTATTCTATTATCGTCGATAAATAAAGTTTAAAATAAATTTAAAACACACACACGGGCACGTACGCACGCACGTACGCGCGTGCACACACACACACACACACACACACACACACACACACACACACACACACACACACACACACACACACACACACACACACACACACACACACACAAGAAGGCACTGTTTATTCAGTTCCTATCACTGGCTGGAAAGGGTCCAATTCCAGCTGCAGAAGGGAAGAGGACGGCCACCCTCCCCAGTGATGTGGCCTAATGAGATCTGTGGCCACCGCTTGTTAAAAAGTTTCCGCCACCTAGAGAGGTCATCGGTCTGAAGGGGCGGGGCCAGTCTGAAGGGGAATCTGTCTCCTCTTCTGTTGTTAGCGGCTTTTTCTGTTGTCCCCGTGTACATCCTCCCTCTCTCTCTATCTCTCTCTCTCTCTTTCTCTCTCTCTCTTCTCTCTCTCTCTCCCTCTCTCTCTCTCTCTCCCTCTCCTCTCTCTCTCCCTCTCTCTCTCTCTTTCTCTTTCTCTCTCTCTCTCTCTCTCTCTCTCTCTCTCTCCTCTCTCTCTCCCCTCTCTCCCTCCTCTCTCTCTCTCTCTCTCTCTCTCTCCTCTCTCCCCTCTCTCTCTCTCTCTCTCTCTCTCTCTCTCTCTCTCTCTGTGCAGTATGTTGGGCTGAATCAGTCTTGGGCTACCCACGTTCACTTGTTAGATGACAAAGTAAAGTGGGGAAGTCAAAGTCAAACGTTTATTTTTCAGATGGCACATTGAATAAGCAGTGCAGTTGCTTTTGTTGATATTTATTGAGTAACTCCAATGTGATCCAGTGTGTTTTATAAACTATTCAACTCAACTCCGCTATAGTCGGTAGGAGCACATCCATGCAATGCCTCCAGGGTTTGCCATCTCTCTGTCTGTCTGTCTCTCTCTCTCTGTGCCTCTGTCTCGGTCTCTGTCTGTCTGTCTGTCTCTCTCTCTCTCTCTCTATCTCTCGCTCTCTCTCCCCCTGTCTCTCTGTCAGCTGAATTCTGCGATCTCATGTAGCCTTCCGAGACCACTGATCTTAGTGATGTGGGCAATTTGGGATGTAAGAGGTCAGCCTGTATTTGTCTGTGTGTTTCTGTATACATGACCAGCATCCACTTATCAGTTTCAGCCAACGAATTTTGTCTTTGCACTGAGAGTTCATCAAGAGAATGAGGGGAGGAGGTGAGAAAAGCTGTTGAGTACCTTATCCGTTAGACTGAACGTTGGCAGATTCTGACTGGAAAAAAAAGAGAGTCTGGAATATTCTTAGTTGTTTGTAGCAAGAGCTGAGACCCTGTAGCGAGGTGTACATTGTGCATGCTCTCTTCCAGTGCACCTTCCAGTCTGAAACAGTCTGACGTTGAGGCGGAGAGACGTTTGCTCCACTCCCCCCACCCCCTCCACTCTAGCAGTCTTGCCAAACAGTATTGAGACAGGAGAGGTGAACTGTATGAATGGGGTTTATGACAAACGCAGAGAAACTGTCTTGGAAAATCATCTTTCCCAGTGTTGAAATGCAGCGATTCCAGACAGCCGCAAAGTTTTGTCTGTTTGCCCGAGTCTCTTTAATCGTGTTTTCTTCCCTTGTTGCTGTTGTGAGTTTGTGTTGTTGTTGTTGTTGTTGTTTTGTTCGTATTGTTGTTTCTACCTCCTTCCAGTCCCTCTTCATCATCCTCCTCTTCCTTTTCTTCTTCTTTTTTTCTTCTTCTTCTTTCTTTCTTTTCTTTTCTTTCCTTCTCTCCCTCTCTCCTTCTTGATCACCTTTTCCTTCTTTTTTTCCTGGCCTTGACTCCAGTTCATTTGGAATAATATTTTGTCTCCAGCTCGAAAATGTCTCATAATGTGATGATAAAATAATCTTTGAGTCCTGAATGGCTGCTTTTGCACTTCACCGGAAACAGCACCAACGAAACTATATTCTTCTTTTAAACAGCTGCTTTCCCCGAAGTCGGAATGCGGCTACCTTCAATGTGGGCGAAAACACTCGCATAATATATGCAAAATTCTCACTATTGGTGATCCTCGGGGATCTAACCGAGGACCCCCCCAAAAAACAACATCACAAAAACAACAACAAACAACAAAAAATACACACCAAAAAACCAAAAAATCCCCAAACAAACAAATAAAAGAAAACAAAACAAAACCCACACCAAAACCAAAACAAACAAAAAAACACACCCCTCCCCCAAATCCGGCTGCTTTACATTTTTTTCTCCAGTGAGCAAGATAACAATTGTGCTGTTTGCATCTCAACTTGGTGTTAATTGACTGGACTTGACATGCGCAGAGTGAATGTCCGGTGCTTCAGAGAGAGAAAGACGGGAGTTGTCTTCAGAAAGGCAGGCTGAATACTCCGACTCTGCAAAAGACTGGTGGTGGTGGTGTTGGCGGTGGGGAGGGGGGGGGGGTTGAGGAGGGAAGGGATGGAGTTGTCACCTCAAAAGTTGTGTGAAGCACAGAGCTGTAGACAGACAATGAAGGAGTTTGCGAAGGAAAGGGGGGAAGGAGTGGGTGCTATCACTTAAATCGAAATACTGGGTGCAAAAAGAAACGCAGCACTGCTTGACAAGTCTCTCACAATACGGCATGAAAGGCTAAGGATCCCATTAAAGTTGACAAAAAAGGATTCAGACTGCACTCTTCTTCGTTCTTTTGTTGTAAACAGAGATACAGTCACAGAGAACACTGCTTGTTTAGACTTTGCTGTTAAGGGCACGAACTTAGTTAAAAGTTGAACAGCAACTTGAACTGCCGTTTGTTTTCGCGTCTGACTGTTTGTATGTCTGTTTGCAAGCCGGCCCGTTTGTCTCAGTGATGTGTCTAAATCACCTTGTCTTGGTCATGTCAGAAAGCAAAGATGTGAAATTTCGTAAAGTATCATCGGCAGTGTGCGTTTTGAATGTACCTTTAAGCATCAGATCTGATGCTTGAGAGTTGTCTTAAAGAGAAGAAACATGCCTACAGATTATGAATTCGATATCAAGACAGGCTGAAACGAAATGCCCGTAAGTCTCAGAGCTCCAAGCGGATCAACACCTAATGCAAAGATTTCTTTTTCAGCCGTCGAGTCCCCGGTTTCTGGTGGTGCACTATGCTTCTTATCTGGTTATTTGTTGCTTAAGTTAACCAGCTCTCAGAAGGTGGAAAAGAACAGAAAAGGTGTACACACACACACACATGCTCATGGCTTAATGACAAAAGCAAATGCATTGCTTATTCAACGTACCATCAGGAAATAAAAAAATGACTTTGAAAATTTGACTTATGCACACACACACATGGCTTAATGACAAAAGCAAATGCATTGCTTATTCAACGTACCATCAGGAAATAAAAAAATGACTTTAAAATTTGACTTACACACACAGACAGTCACACACACACACACTCATGGCTTAATGACAAAAGCAAATGCATTGATTATTCAACGTACCATCAGGAAATTAAAAAAAAAGACTTTGAAATTTAACTTACACACACACACAGACAGACAGACAGACAGACAGACACACACACACACACACACACACACACACACACACACACACACACACACACACACACACACATCATGGCTTAATGACAAAAGCAAATGCATTGCTTATTCAACGTACCATCAGGAAATTAAAAAAAAAAGACTTTGAAATTTAACTTACACACACACACAGACAGACAGACAGACAGACAGACACACACACACACACACACACACACACACACACACACACACACACACACACACACACTCATGGCTTAATGACAAAAGCAAATGCATTGCTTATTCAACGTACCATCAGGAAATTAAAAAAAAAAGACTTTGAAATTTAACTTACACACACACACAGACAGACAGACAGACAGACAGACACACACACACACACACACACACATGGCTTAATGACAAAAGCAAATGCATTGCTTATTCAACGTACCATCAGAAATTTAAAAAAAAAAACTTTGAATTTAACTTACACACACACACAGACAGACAGACACACACACAAAACACACACACACACACACACACACCACACACACACACACACACACACACAACACACAACACACACACACACACACACAACCCCATGGCTTAATGACAAAAGCAAATGCATTGCTTATTCAACGTACCATCAGGAAATTTAAAAAATGACTTTGAAATTTGACTTACACACACACACACACACACACAACACACACACACACACACACACACACACACACACACACCACACACACACACACACACTCATGGCTTAATGGAAAAAGCAAATGCATTGCTTATTCAACGTACCATCAGGGATCTTAAAAGAAAGACTTTCAAATTTGACTTACACACACACACAGACACACACACACACACACACACACACACACACACACACACACACACACACACACACCCCACACACACACACACACACTCATGGCTTAATGACAAAAACAAATGCATTGCTTATTCAACGTACCATCAGAAAATTTTAAAAAATGACTTTGAAATTTAACTTTTTACACACACACACACACACACACACACACACACACACACACACACACACACACACACACACACACACACACAACACAGACAGACAGACACACACACATGGTAAAAGGTAAAGGTAAAGGTGTCCCATAACCTATAAGGTCGTAGGGGAGCGAGGCGTCAGAGACCTCACTTCTCTAGGGCCAGCATATTGAGGGCGGTGCCCATCTCCTCTCCCTCGCTGCTTTACCTTCCCTGACCCTAAAGAGGACAGGTACCCATTTACAGCTGGGTGAACTGGGGGAACTGTACTGAAGCCAAGGCGCACAAACGGTCACCCATCCAACTGGTAACCTCGCTCGACGCTGCTTAACTTGGCTGGGGGAAAGCGAGTGCTCCGACCACTGAGCTATCAAAAGCAAATGCATTGCTTATTGAACGTACCATCAGGAAATACCAGATGACTTTAAAATTTGACTTACACACAACACACACACACACACACACACACACACACACACACACACACACACACACACACACACACACACACACTCGTGGCTTAATTTAAAAAAATCAAATGCATTGCTTATTCAACGTACCATCACGAAATAAAAAATGACAATAAAAATTTGACTTACACACACACACACACACACACACACACACACACACACACACACACACACACACACACACACACACACACACACACACACACACACACACACACACTCATGGCTTAATGGAAAAATCAAATGCATTGCTTATTCAACGTACCATCACGAAATAAAAAATGACAATAAAATTTGACTTACACACACACACACACACACACACACACACACACACATACACACACACACACACACACACACACACACTCATGGCTTAATGGAAAAAGCAAATGCATTGCTTATTCAACGTACCATCAGGGATCTTAAAAGAAAGACTTTCAAATTTGACTTACACCCCCCCCCCCCCCCCACCCCCCACACACACACACGTGAGGTCGAAAAGAATGGATGAAGGCTGCGGTTTCACCGCAAACAGTTCTTGGTCTTCTCTTCTAAGCCTCTCTGTGGAATCTCCACTTCCATTCGGCGGACAGAGGTCCAGTGCTTTGATAGTCACTGCAGTCAGTCTGCAGCTGGTCACTGTTGTTCCAAAGTGGAAAGCGGGAAGGGTAGGGGGTGTTAGACATGGGGGGAAGAGGGATAGGGCATATAGGCATGCACAATGGTGAATGTTGAAGTGGTAGATAGTGTCAGACACGGGAGTATATATGCAGCTAAACTCATGCTTTTCTTTTTGTTTAGTGTGAAAAGTGCAGTATGCAGATGTGAAAATTTTGTTTGTCAAATTAAAAAAAAACACCAACCCAAAACAAACAACTTGTGTTTTAAAACATATCTGTGGAAACAGAATTACTGAATCAGTCATCAGTTAATCTTTTTTTTTTTGAAGACTAAAAATTATAGTTTTAGCGACAATTGTGCGATTTTATAAGTGATGCCGGTTTGGTTGATAGTGTAACTACAAGCATTAACGGAGAACAACATACGCCACACAGTTTTAACTCTTCTGTCCCACTTTTATACGCTGGTAAACATAATATCTATCTTTTCATGTCATCGTTTTTAGACCATGCGTTGTATAATTCTTCAGGCAAGCATGTTCTTCTTCACAGGCCCAAATAGACAAAATCACATGTTATCTTGTTTTGCTCTATAATCCTCTTTGGCACCACGAAAACAGCTTTTGCTCATCGAAGCATGCCAAGAGTC
>CM054155.1:31902336-31917336 GCA_028751875.1 Rapana venosa | reverse complement strand
ATAGGATTATTTCACTAGCTGCACGTGCACATTCAAGGCTGGAGAGGCATGGACTGTGCCAGGTTCACTTTGTTCATGATACACCATCTGAAAATCCCACTGCAATACCCAAACGACTTATCTATAGAAAAGGGTGGCGCTGCTCTAGTGGCGACGTGCTCTTTTTCGTCCCAATATTTTTTTTTACTAGGTACCGCTCTTGCTGTAGGTTTCTTTAGCGTGTGCAAATGTGTAGTACGCACAGGGTTATGGTTTATCGTCTGCTCCCAAAGACTAGCATCCAGACCTTCACTCAAGGTTCAGTGAATGGAGGGGAAAACTTCCCGGATCAGATGGGGATTGATTGAGCCTGTAACTTCTCGCTGTCTACATGGGTGCATTACCATTTGACCAGCGATCTACCAGGATCTTCTACTATCTGTTTTAAAGGGAATGGGCATTGGCAGGTCTGCTGATAAACTGACCTGGGGAAATAATAAATATCACAACTCTTCATCTGCTGAAGTTGAACCGGCGCCTTGTGAATTGTCGAGCCATATCAGCATTAGAAGTCAGTTGGCTATACACTCACTTTTGCATCTGTTCATGAATCATTCTTCAGTACACTTCACTGTTTCTATGTGCCAGTAGTAGAATTGGGGAAAAGGAACGTCATTGGGAAAGCATTGTCTGCCCCTCTGTTTGTTTGTTTGACTGTCTGTCTGTATGTTTTTCTATTGTCTGTCTATCTATCTATCTATCTATCTATCTATCTATCTATCTATCTATCTATCTGTCTGTCTGTCTGTCTATCTATCTATCTATCTATCTATCTATCTATCTATCTCTCTCTCTCTCTCTCTCTCTCTCTCTCTCTCTCTCTCTCTCTCTATCTGTCTGTCTATCTATCATCTATCCGTCTGTCTGTCTGTCTGTCTGTCTGTCTGTCTATCTATCTATCTATCTATCTATCTATCTATCTATCTATCTACCTACCTATCTACCTACCTATCTATGTGTGTGCATGCGTGTGCTGTAAATGTTCTCAAGAACACATATGTGCATGCATAAGCACACACACAAAAACACGCGCACAAACACACACACACACGCACACACGCACGCACGCACACACGCATGCACTCACACACACACACGCACTCGCGCACGCACACACGTACGCATGGGCATGTGCATATATATATATATATATATATATATATATATATATATATATATATATATAGATATATATATATATATATATATATATATATATATATATATATATATATATATATATATATATATTATATACACACGGATGCCCGCCCGCACGCCTGCACGCATTCACGCACAGAGAGACAGACAGACAGAGACTGACTCACTGACAGACATATAGATAGAGGGGACAAACAGAAAAACAGACTAGACAGGCAGACAGACAGACAGACAGACAGATACTGACTCACTGACAGACATATAGATAGAGGGGACAAACAGAAAAACAAACAGACTAGACAGACAGGCAGACAGACAGACAGACAGATACTGACTCACTGACAGACAGATAGATAGAGGGGACAAACAGAAAAAACAAACAGACTAGACAGACAGGCAGACAGACAGACAGATACTGACTCACTGACAGACAGATAGATAGAGGGGACAAACAGAAAGACAAACAGACTAGACAGGCAGACAGGCAGACAGAGCATCAGTAACCCGGCATATGCAGACTAATGCCCGGCACAGGATTATAGTGTTACTTGCTGACGGCACGTGATGGAACACTCTTTTGAAATGATGATGATGACACAGGCAGTGAGAGACAGACACCACGGCTGAGTCAGAGAGAGAGAGAGAGAGAGAGAGAGAGAGAGAGAGAGAGAGGGGGCGGAGAGAGAGAGAGAGAGAGAGAGAGAGAGAGAGAGAGAGAGAGAGAGAGAGAGAGAGAGAGAGAGAGAGAGAGAGAACAAACTAGAAAAAAGAGTGGGGGAAACGAAGATGATTATTGTAAAGCGTAGAGAGAGAGAGAGAGAGAGAGAGGAGAGAGAGAGAGAGAGAGAGAGAGAGAGAGAGAGAGAGAGAGAGAGAGAGAGAGAACAACAAAAAAAAATGTGGGGAAAGGAAGATGATTATTGTAAAGCGCGGAAGCGGTTAGGATTACTCAAAGAGCAATCTATCCACATGACACCTTCCAGTGATTACAGGGGTCTGTTAGTGCATGTGCCTGTCTGAGAGAGAAAGAGGGAGAGAGAGAGAGAGAGAGAGAGAGAGAGAGTGTAAGTGTGTGTAAGTGTGTGTGTGGTGTGTGTGTGTGTGTGTGTAAGTGTGTTTGTGTGTTGTGTGTGTGAGTGAGTGAGTGAGTGTGTGGGAACATGCAGGCGCGTTAAACGAGAGAAAAGAAATGGATAGGGAAAGGTAATTATAGCTGTGCATGCCTATGCGATTCATGCAGATTTCGTGTAATAACGTCAGATGTACTGCATTATATACCGCGCTTCTTAAATGCATGAATGCACTAGTCACCCTGGCTGTGTGGGTTGTGTAATTGGCCGCTCGCCAAGAGGGTGGGGGTTCCATCCTCGTCGCAATCATGTGTTCTATGCAAAGTGCCTTTACATTTGTAACAGCGGTATTGCTAATTGGGCTGTTGTACTTGTAGTGCGCCTTTTCCCAGGCTCGCACTGAATGACAAATGACTCACACGGACATTGAGATAAGTAAACCGCCCTTCATTCACTTGAACAATTCTTTCCTCTGTCGCACGCACGCACGCACGCACACACAAACATTATGCACCCACGCACATATATTAAGATACACAGACGTGCGTGTGTGTGCGTGTGCGCGCACGCATGTACGTACGCAAGTACATACGCAAGCACGCACGCATACACGCACGCGCGCACACACACACACACGCACGCATGCACACACACTTTACACAGAAGGATGGTGGCAGGATGGTTAAGACGCTCGCCTGCCAACAAGTAAACCGTGAAGTTATGGGTTCGATTCCCAGCCTCGCCCTTTCGTCCCAGTTTGACAAAAAAAAATCGGACTGAATGTCAAAGTCCTTCGGATGAGACTATAAACCGAGGCCCCGTGTTCGAACGCACGCAGAACATCGCTTTTCGAAAGAGTAGACCATTGTGTGCCGGTGGAAACAGATATCAAAATTTACAAAACCGCATACACACGGGGACAGGATGTAAAAAGCACATGGGTGCTTATTCCATTATCCTCGATATACACGAATAAATAAATAAATAAATAAATAAAATACACTAAGTCACACACATCAGCGAGAAACTCGAAGAAACATTTGACTAAAAGCAACTGACTGAAGAGATAGTTTTTGTGTGTGGCTTGTTTTGTTTCTTCTAAATGTTGTTTACTACGGTACTTTGATTAAGTATTATGATTAAGTATTAAGCCACTCTTCAGAGTCCTGCATAGCAAAAGAAAACCACAACAACAATAACAATAACAATCCAAAACCCAAACAAAAGGGAAAAAACACACGGAACCACGAGACTTCTCTCTTCTGGACTTCCCCCTTAATTAACCCCTTGCAGGAGTCGTCGGAACGCTGCACTATTTTCAGACAGTGTGCCATGCGCAAGACCAACCTGGCAAAGCCCATACCTCTCCAGGCTGCATGCTGGGTATGTCCATGCCATCCATCCCAACTAGCCGTACCTGACTCACGCGATGGGATTCTAACGTGCGCGCGATATGTTCTGCCTGCTTTCGCGCACTGTGTCTCAGTATATTATAGGCTCATCCGAAAAACTGCCGGATGCCAGTAGCGATGTTAACCCACAGAGAAAAACCCCTCAAACGGAGACCTGAAACAAAGACTCGAACTTCACTCGTAGTGATCGTCAGATCACGAGTTTGACGTTCTAACCACATGGGCTGTACTATTGTTTGTTTCTGTGTTGTTGTGTTTGTTCTTGACCCCAGGCGGTTCATATTCGGAAATGCGTTCTGTACGGTACGTTGAGGAGACTGGAATCTTACAATCTGGCTTACGCTACGTTCGTGCCTTGAGAAAAGGTGGCTCTGATTACCTGACCAGCTCTATAGCTGCCTGTATCCCTCGGGCCTGTTTGACGGTCTAGAATGTTATCAAGAAGGGAATTGTTAGTCACAACACCGTGTGTTGATTTCAGAGTTGATCGTATCTCTGTATTATTGTGATCGTTGTTTTTAAACGTCATTTCGTCTATGTTCGTTTTCAAACCCAAGAACAAAAACTATTTCATCATCATCATCATCGTCATCATCCATCATAACCATCATCATTCTCTCTCTCTCTCTCTCTCTCATCTCTCTCTCTCTCTCTCTCTCTCTCTCACAGACACACGCACACGCACAAGCACATACACAGACACAAAACACACTCACGCACACACAGACACATACGGACAGACAGACAGACACACACACACAACAAAATACACACACACACACACACACACACACACACACACACACACACACACACACACACACACACACACACACACACACACACACACACACACAGAGGAGACTACATTTCAGCGATTGCGAAATAATTCTTTACAATCTTACAAATCAGCAGCAAAAAAAAAATGTCACGTGTATACGTGGTACACAATTCAACCACTTTCATTGTCTATTTGCAAACAAAAACCCCAACCCCACACAACTACGTCCTTTCTTACCACGAAGCAGCTTGATGAATAATTTACCTCGATAAAATGGTATCAGGTGCGGTTATATTTGAAATTCTAGAACCTCTTCCTTACAGTCTCTTGTTTGTTTTGTTTTGTCTTTTCTTGACCTTTCATTGTGTTTGTGTGCATGGTTTTACGTACTTTCTTTACGGAGTGTGATTGTCCCCATGATGGCATGCTGGGTCATTAGCTATTTCTGTCGCCTTTCACTCTTTTCTGGAATGTTCTCTATCATTTTCAGGAACTCTTTTACTCTGGTACCTCTTTTGTTTCTACATCTGATCCACCCACTTACTTCTTCTCAATTACCTAATACGATTCATGGTAGAGAGATTATAAGACTGCAAGAACTTATACACGCACGCACGTGAATGTACACGCAACGCACGCATGTGTGCGCGCACACACACATACACCCACGCACGCACGCACACACATTTTTTATATTTATGTACACATAAGCCTACATTTTACCGATTGCGAAAGAATTCCTTTAAACTCTTTAAGATTCAGCAGCAAAAAAATGTCAAGTGTATACGTGGTGCACAATTCAACCATTTTCATTCTTTCTTTGCCTTTAAAAAAAAAGCAAAATGATGTCCTTTCTTACAAAGAAACAGCTTGAAGAATAATTTACCTCGATAAAATGGTATCAGGTGCGGTTATATTTGAAATTCTAGAACCTCTTCCTTACAGTCTCTTGTTTGTTTTGTTTTGTCTTTTCTTGACCTTTCATTGTGTTTGTGTGCATAGTTTTATGTACTTTCTTTACGGA
This sequence comes from Rapana venosa, assembly GCA_028751875.1. Taxonomy (NCBI): domain Eukaryota; kingdom Metazoa; phylum Mollusca; class Gastropoda; order Neogastropoda; family Muricidae; genus Rapana; species Rapana venosa. Next base: position 31,911,849 of record CM054155.1, on the reverse strand, counting down.
GTGTGATTGTCCCCATGATGGCATGTTGGGTCTTTAGCTATTTCTGTCGCCTTTCACTCTTTTTTGGAATGCTCTTTATCATTTTCAGGAACTCTTTTACGCTGGTACCTCTTTTGTTTCTACATCTGATCCACCCACTTAACTTCTTCTCAATTACCTAATACGATTAATGGTAGAGAGATTATAAGACTGCAAGAACTTATACACGCACGCACGTGATTGTACACGAACGCACGCATGTGTGCGCGCACGCACACATACACCCACGCACGCACGCACACACACAATGTTTTTATATTTATATACAGATGAGCCTACATTTTACCGATTGCGAAAGAATTCCTTTAAACTCTTAAGATTCAGCAGCAAAAAAATGTCAAGTGTATACGTGGTACACAATTCAACCATTTTCATTCTTTCTTTGCCTTAAAAAAACCCAAAACACATACGTCCTTTCTCACAAAGAAACAGCTTGAAGAATAATTTACCTCGATAAAATGGTATCAGGTGCGGTTTTATCTGAAATTCTAGAACTCCGTGCTTACGGCTTCTTGTTTGTTTTGTTTTGTCCTTTCTTGACCTTTCATTGTGTTTGTGTGTATGGTTTTATGTACTTTCTTTACGGGGTCTGATTGTTCCCGTGATGGCATGCTGGGTCATTAGCTATTTCTGTCTCCTTTTACTCTTTTCTGGAATATTCGCAATCATTTTCAGGAACTCTTTTACGTTGGTACCCCCTTTCTTTCTAAATTCGATCCATGCATTTTATTTTCTTCAATTACCTAGTACTGTTTGTAGTAGAGAGATATTAGACTGAAGAACATGTTCATATACGTACGTGAATGTCCACGCGCGTGGAGCGCGCGCGCGCAAACACACTCACACACACACAATCATACTCACACACACATACACACAAACCTGCGCGTGCGCGCGAACACACACACACACATACACACGCATTCGCACTCACAAACATAACACACACAACACACACACACACACACACACACACACAACACACACACCACACACACACACACACACACACACACACACACACACAACACACACACGCATGTGCACGCACGCGCGCGCGCACACACACACACCACACACACACACACACACACACACACACACACACACACACACACACACACACACACACACACACAGAATAATCACGGTAAAAAAGAACTTGCGTACTACTACTACTACTACTCTGCTGCTGCTGCTGCTGCTGCTGCTGCTGCTGCTGCTGCTGCTGCTGCTTCTACACTGCTACTGCTGCTGATGATGACTATTATGATGATGATGTTCTTAACGATGCTAATAACAATGGCGATAATGGCGATGATGGTGATGATGATGAAACAAAAGGGGAAAAAAAGTTCTCTTAATAAAAAGAAAACTTGTGGAGTTGTGTGATGGAATAAGCTATATTCTGCTCCAGAAATGGGTTTGCCTTGGGGGAAATGCTATTGTTCCTTTAGGCGCAAATTACATATCGCACAAGTTACTGCCTGCCTGCCTGCCTGCCTGCCCGTCTGTCTGTCAGCCTTTGAGTCTGTGTCTGTCTGTCTGTCTCTGACTCTGTCTCCCCCCCCCCCCTCTCTCTCTGTCTCTCTCTAGCTGTCTCCGCCTGCCTGTTTATTTCTATGTCTCAGTCCCTCCATCTGTTCGCGCAGGCGTTGGCGTGTGCGTGTGTTTGCATGTGTGTGTGTGTGTATGCGTTGTGTTTTTCGGGCGTGCTTTTCGAGTGTGTGTGTGTGTGTTTGTGTGTGTGTATGTGTGTATATGTATGGCGCGTGCGCATATGTGTGTGTGTGTTTGTGAGTGCGTGCATGTGAGTGTGTGCTCGCGCGCGTGTGCATGCGTATGCGCACGTTTTTGTGTGTGTTTGTGTGCGTGTATATGTGTGTATTTGTAGTTGTGTGTGTGTGTGCGCGCGCGCGCACAAGTGACATAGTGAGAGTGAATGTACTTATATCGCTGTTTACGTGCGTAGATGGGTACGTGTGAACAAGAATGTCTTTACAACCATTCGGAGTTAATAGGTCACTCAAAACCAGGGCCTTTAAAAAGTACAAATAACCAGCCTTTAAAAGCAGTAGTGTGCGTGCCTTTGGCAGCTTCAGAATTCTTGTTTAGGTTTGTTTTGCTTTTTAAATCGTGTTCTCATTTTGTGATAGTTTTGTGGGGGTTTTTTTTGGGGGGGGGAGGGATAAATAAACACAAGTCGATGATGTGCGTCCGCACGCGTGCACACTCACACACACACACACAGGCGCACGAACACACACACACACACACACACGCGCAAACAAACACACACATAGACACACACGCGCGCGCGCGTATGTGTGTACCCGTGCATGCATGCTTGCATGCGTACGGTACGGGCGCTTCCACGTATATGTCTGTGAATGTTCACTGTTTTTCTATTTTTTGGGGGGGATGGAGGAGAGGAATCTGATGAAATTTAAGATTGATGGGCGAGCTTGACTTATCGTACATCTGTTTTCTTTGGCTGTCTGCCTGTAGGAGGATTCCACTGCTCTTTAACTTCACATTTATTCTTTGTGCACCCCCCTGCCCTCGCCCACTCTCCATCTATGATGAGAACACGGCATCGTCAGATTGTGTAAGATCAACATACATAACATGTTGTATGTAGATGAATTCTTTAGAGGCTAAAATCTGATATCACTGTTATGTTTTTGCATCTTTTAATATAAAAAAATATATGTGCCTAAGATCGTAAATGTCTTGTTTGACTTACTTTTGTTGGTTTGATTATTTTTTTGGTCTAGGGGGTTGGGATTTTCTTTTTCTAGCACAAGCAATCAAACATTCTGTTCAAGACACCAGGTGTAGGGGATTTTCTGCCAGGATTTGCCGACTCGACTCGCATGAAAGTCCTTTTGGATGAGGCTGTCAATCGAGATCTCCTTGACGAATGCATGCAACACGTTTTGCGCTCACGTTAAAACCCCGCGCACCTTCGCTGAAGAGCTGGGTAGCCGTGATTGGTGGGATGAGTGACACGAATATACCCAGCATGCACCCTGCTACCTGGAGAGGGATGGGCTCCACCAGGTTTAGCTTGCCCACGACACACTGCCTGAAAAAGTGTATTGCCCCCCAACAACCCTTCCAGGAGTTAAGGAATAAGTCAAGTCAAGTCAGTCCGTTAGTCCAGTACTACGAGCATTCATTTGGGTGGTGACTTCATTCTCGTTCATACCTGTCCTACCCTTGTCCCCTGTATCTGTTTCTGCTCCTTCCTCTCATCCCCCACCCCTCACCCCTCCGTGACACCCACCTTGTTTTCCTTTTCCATCGTGTGGCAAATGTGTGATTATCTAGGCTGTTGTGGATTGTATTTTCTCTTTAATTAGATATGTCTTTGTGCCCAGTCCACTTCCCACTATCCTTTTGTGAATGGGCTTGAAAGCTGACCACAGTAAACCATCGTCAGTGTGGCGGAGCGATATATGAATAATTTTTATATGAAGTGTCCTGAGCACTGTAGCATCATTAACGAAACAAAAGATGAAAGTGTGATGTGTACAGAATCAGTCTGAGCATTTATAGAGCTGACAGTGGAAAGGAAGGGAGGGTAGAAAACGAGCGTGAGGGGAGGGGGTAGAAGATGTAAGAAAGAACGGAGGGAGAGGAAGGAGGACATGGGGACAGAGAGGGGGAAGGGGGAGAGATAGACGTGGGCAGATTTAAAACGGTAAGAAAAATGGAGATGCTCAGGACGGCCATCCTTCGAGGATTTTCTTTCCTCTGTTTCTGTTCTTTTCTTTTGTTACGATTGTCTTCTCTGTTCGTTCTGCCGACGTTGGCGTTCTTGTTTTGCTGCAGAAGATCTGGAATCCGCTCCTCTGGTTTTAAATTCGGCAGGGGTCCGCGCGTTTTAATGGTGCTAACTTGTGTTGTGTGTGTGTTGTGTGTGTCGTGCGTGCGTGCGTGCGTGTGTGTGTGTGTGCGTGCGTGCGTGTGTGTGTGTGTATGTGTGTGTGCGCGCGCGTGCGTGCGCGCGTGCGTGCGTGCGCGCCGCGTGTTGTGTGTATGTGTGTGTGTTTCCAAATGAATTTCCTTGTACTGAAAACAAATTATTCCTTGCTCAAGTTTCCCTTCCTCCTCCAGCCTCTCCTACCTCTCCTCTCTCTCTTTCCCTCCCCCCTCCTCTCTCCCTCTCTCCCTTCCCCCCTCTCTCTCTTGCTCGCTTGCTCGCTCGTTTTTATCTTTCTCTCTCTCTCTTTCTCTCTGTCTGTCCTCGGTCTCTGTCTGTCTGTATTTCTATTTCTGTCTCATTGTCTCTCTTTCTTTCCGTGTGTCTCTGTGTCTTGTCTGTCTATCTTTCTCTATATCTCTTTATCTCTTTCACACACACACACACACACACACACACACACACACACACACACACACACACACACACACACACACACACACACACACACACACACACACACACACGTACATACTGCATACACATGGGACTGATGTAAAAAGCACATAAGTGCTTATTCCATTATCTTCGATATTAAAGAATAAAATAAAAAATTAAAAAATAAACGTGCGCATTGCACCGCACCTGCGCGAGTGCGTGCTTGCTCGCGTGTGCATCGATGTGCTTGTACGTTATGCAGAAGACAAACAGACAGACAAACATACAGACAGACAGACAAACAGGCAGGCAAACTGGGCAGGCAGTGGTGGTTTGTTAATGTCGGAGGCAGGGACGTAACCCAGTAAAACACTGGTTTATGGCCTGGTTTGAGGCATGGCAGGCAGACTGCGAGGGTTGTGAGGAGTATGTGGGTTTGGTTTTGACCTGTGACTGGCGTTAGAGGTTAAGCCTAGTGGCTGTTGCCGAGTTAGCAGCCTCCCATCCCAGAACCTTGCACCCTGCGCTGCTTCTGGTGGGATGGGATAGAGGAGCGTGGTTGTTTTGGTCGTCTTGAGTTTGTAAGTGCTTGAGTGCTCAGTTTACAGCTGGGTTTTTTTGTGTTCTTAGCAAAGTGGATAGTTGTGATGTGGCTACTGGGTTGGAGGTGGGTGGGTTGTAAACATGAGTGGATTGGGTTGTTTTGTTGTTGTTGTTAGTGCAATGTACCTTCTTAGGGAACGAGAAATAGGGTTCGAATTCCTTGTAAAGTTAAGAATTTCCCCGTGTCTGTGTGTCGGTCTGTGTGTCGGTCTGTGTTTGTGTCTGTCTGTCTATCTATCTGTCTATCTATCTATCTATCTATCTATCTATCTATCTATCTATCTATCTATCTATCTATCTATCTATCTGTCTATCTATCTATCTATCTATCTATCTATCTATCTACCTCTCTATCTATCTATCTATCTATCTATCTATGTACCTATCTATCTATCTATCTGTCTGTCTGTCTGTTTATCTATCTATCTATCTATCTATCTATCTATCTATCTATCTATCTATCTATCTATCTATCTATCTATCTATCTGTCTATCTACTTATCTATCTATCTACACATGTATGTATGTATGTATGCATGTATGTATGTATGTATGTATCTCTCTCTCGTATTTGCTAGATCATGAGAAGTGGTCTGCATTGTACATTTTTGAACACGACAAGCAAACATCCCATGTAGCACATAAACAAGAACCCACAGCAGAAAAATAGCTGTCATTGGCAACTTTCTGAAGTGCGCTCCTCCCTCATAGATGCATGGAAATGCACACTGGTAAGGAACAGACAACAATGCAACATGGTAGAGTGGCGACGTGTTTCTGCTGAGTAAAACAGCCAAAACCAAGACCTGTGCAGTGCCTGCAAATGGAAAACTATGCAGGTCGTCAAACTTCAGTGTCATATTTCTTTTGCTTTTGCACTATTTAACCGCTTTTGATGCAGTATGATGGTGGGTTTTTTACATTACGCAGTCAACACTTTATTATGAAAGATACTTTCCGCTTTTACGCCGTTCAAGCAGAAGATTTTTTTCCATAATTGACTGATACTTGAAGTTTTGACATCGTTCAGCATACACAAATTTTGAGGAAGGTAGAAACCTGTGGATTTTACCAACTAACACTGCCTTGATTATAATTTTATTCTTACAGTTTTCAGTTAGTTTTACTTTGATGTATTTAACATTGTTCAGCCAAGACTACTTTTGTTAAGATTTGACACTGATGTGTTTGTTTTCTTTTCTTTTCTTTTTACTCTGTTCCCCTTACGCAGATACAAAAGGAAAACAAAGACTCGTGCAGGGTACGAAATGGCACATTGGATGTGAATTGAAGTTAAAATAATCTTAAATTAGACTAGAACAACAACGGTCACACCTGGCTGGAAGAAATAAGTTTCCAACAATTTTTTATAAATCCAGAATGAAAACTTTCACGTTGACAAGGTTTTTAGTCCAGAAAAGTAATAACTAAACAAAAATCCCAGCGTTAAAAATATCGAAATAAATGTTTTCATAATCTATAGTTGTTAAAAAGTCAACGAACTCACTATTCATGAATGGAATCTTAAACACGCGTGAAACGAACCAACATTTTAAACCCAGAAGCTGGGAAGTACATTTTCGTGTTAAAAATGTCGAAATTAACTTCATTCACACAAAAAAACAACCTGAAGGAACCCCCCTTTACAGGCTTGAACGTACACCATAATTATCACCGAGAAACAAGTCACACAGCAGGGATCAAACGTGTGAGCTGCTGTCGGGTCAAGTACGCTTGCTTGGGGGGATAAAGTATCAAACCAGTAGGAGGGAGGAGGAGGCGGACTTCGCGTTCAGCTCAAACGTAGACAAAGCTTTTTTCTTACTAACTTATTTTTTCTTTTTTTTACAAACATAACAAAGTAATGTGTCAAAATTCTGAACTGGCATTTATTGGTTTACTTCTGAACACAGAATGTAGCTAGAGGATTTCTGAATCATGTATACATGACTGCTTTCACCGCCACGGGATTCTGGCGAGAAAACAATAACACACACCAAAAAAATACTTTTCAGTGTTACTTCCAATTTCAATATTTCATCACATAAGTTTTTCAGAAAGCAAACAAAACCAAAACATTATCATTAAATTTTGATTTTTATCACTTTTTCGCCAGGTCCTATCATATCGGACATTAATTTTCTACATACCGTCAAAAGTTGTTCAAAATTGTCAAAGGTGGCATTACCATCCTGTAGCAGAAACAAGCCAATCTATTTTCTGCATCAGAAGGGGGGTAAACTGAGGGACTGGATAAATGCACCTCCTGGGGAGGCAGTGGTTGTTGCAGGAGAACAGATTCATGTAGCAGAGCGATGAAGAGAGTGGCAGAGAGCGTGATAAAGATCAGTCTGAAGACAAGGTTCTATGGGTGGGTTCCTTGCCTACCTCCATAACCTTTAAGAAGCTTGGCATTCTTTTCTGCTGTCTATCTGCCTGTTCGTTTGTTTTGTCTGTCTGTGCATATTTTTCTCTTTCTCTCTGTGTCTGTCGCTCTCTCTCTCCCTCTCTCCTCTCTCTCCCTCTCTCTCCCTCTCTTTCTCTCTCTCTCTCTCTGGCTGTCTTTGTCTGTCTTATCCCCCTGTCTTCCTATCTCTCTCTGTGGTCTGTCTATCTGTATGCCCTTGTCTGCCTCTCTGTCTGCCTCTGTCTGTGCGTCTCTCTGTCTGTCTGTCTGTCTGTCTGTGTCTGTGCGTGTCTCTCTGTCTGTCTGTCTCTGTGCTGTCTCTCTGTCTGTCTGTCTGTCTCTGTTTCTGCGTCTCTCTCTGTCTGTCTCTGTCTGTCTGTGCCTCTCTCTCTCGCTCTCTCTGTCTGTCTGTCTGTCTGTCTCCGTCTGTCTGTGCGTCTCTCTCTCTCTCTCTTTCTCTTCTCTCTCTCTCTCTTTCTCTCTCTCTCTCCCGCTCTCCCTCTCTCTCTCTCTCTCTCTCTCTCTCTCTCTTTCTCTCTCTCTCTCCCGCTCTCCCTCTCTCTCTCACGCATGAAGAAAGTTCCAAACTTTTGACGGTAAGAAGGTACTAAAGCTGAGGGGGAAAAGGTCCACATTAAGTATTGTGTGCCGTGACATATATTGCTGCTTGCAGGGGCCTAGGGGTTTAAAGCCAACCATTCGTCTTTGTGATGCTTTTATCTGTCTTTAACAAGTGTAGTGTAATGTCCATCGAAACTTGAATGCTGTGTCTGTCTGTTTCTCCTGTTATTTCTTGTGTGTGTGTGTGTGTGCTTTTCTGTCTGTCTGTCTATCAACCTCGCTCTGATTATCTGATTTCTTTTCCCTCTTTCTACGTGTCTTTGTCTGCCTGTGATTGTGTGATTGTGTGTGATTGTGTGTGTGTGTGTGTGTGTGTGTGTGTGTGCGCGCGCGCGTGCGTCCGTGTGTGTGTGTGCGTCTCTCTCTATCTCTAAATCTCTGTCACTGTCTGTCTGCCTGTCTGCTTGTTTGTCTGCCCGCCTGTCTGTCTGTCTATCTATCTATATGTCTGTTTTTGTCTGTCTGTCTCTCTCTCTCCCTTTACACTTGTCAGTACTAACATTTGCTTATTATTTTGCTTCAAACCATTTTCATGATGCTTATTTTCCACGTATCTGGCATACCATTTTTCTGTTTGCAGTGTTGTGTTTGTTTTTTCTTCATATTCTCAGAGTGCTAATTAAAAAGGTGGTTTTTAGTTATTCCAGTTGTTCCTTCGTGTGCTTGTTCTGTCTGTCTGTGTCTATCTGTCTCTGTCTCTCTGTTTCTCTGTCTCTCTCTCTCTCTCTCTCTCTCTCTCTCTCTCTCTCAGGGTGTGGTTGTAAAAAAAGCACACGAGTGCTTATTCATTATCCTCGAAATTAAAGAATTTGATTCGATTCTTCTCTCTCTCTCCTCCTCCCTCCATCTCTGTCTCTCTTTCTCTCTCTCTGTCTCTGTCTCTGTCTCTCTCTCTCTCTCTCTCTCTCTCTCTCTCTGTGGGTATGGATGGAAAAAAAGCACAGAGTGCTTAATCATTATCCTCGAAATTAAAGAATTTGATTTGATTCTCTCTATCTACTCCCTTCCTCCCTCTCTTGTCTCTCTCTCTGGATTTGGATGTAAAAAAAAAAGCACACGAGCGCTTATTCATTATCCTCGAAATTAAGGAATTTGATTTGACTCTCTCTCTCTCTCTCTCTCTCTCTCTCTCTCTCTCTCTCTCTCTCTCTCTCTCTCTCTCTCTCTCTCTCTCTCTCTCTCTCTCTCTTCTCTCTCTCTCTCCTCTCTCCCTCTCTCTCCCTCTCTCTCTCTCTCAATCTCTCTCTCTCTCTCTCTCTCTCTCTCTCCCCTCTCTCCCTCTCCTCTCTCCCTCTCTCTCTCTCTCCCCTCTCTCTCCTCTCTCAATCTCTCTCTCTCTCATCTCTCTCTCTCCCTCTCTCTCCCTCTCTCTCTCTCTCCTCCCCTCTCTCCTCTCCCCTCCCCCCCCTCCTCTCTCTCTCTCTCTCCCTCTCTCTCTCCCTCTCCCCCCCTCATCTCTCTCTCTCTCCCCTCTCTC
>CM054155.1:31879836-31897336 GCA_028751875.1 Rapana venosa | reverse complement strand
CTTAAAACAAAGGATTCAGCGAAACTAAATATCAACGGTGAAGAAGAAGAGGTTCCAGAAGAAAGAAAGAAAAGAAAGAAAGAAGAGAAAGACAGGAAGAAGGAAAGAAAGAAAGGAAAAAGAAGGAAAAAAGAACGGATAGCAAACGAAGAAAGAGAGGCTGGAAAAGCAAACAATGAAACAAAACATTAGAAGACAGAGGGTGAAGCACAGGAGCACACACGAGTGACAGACCATTCATATCTGTCTTGTTTTCCCCCTCCGTATGTCAACACACGCACGCACGCACGCACGCTCGCACGCACGCACGCACGCACTTTAGCAAACAAACACACACACTTTCACAAAAGACAAGCACACATCCCCCTCACTCACACACATATGTATATACCCCCTCGCACACTTCCACACACATACACATACATACACACTTTCACACACGCATACAAACACACTGTTACACTCACACTTACTTTCACACGCACGCACACACACTTTCAGACACACACAAACACACTGTTACACACACAAACACACACACACACACAGACACCCCCACCCCCACCACCTACACATATACACAAACACACACACAAACACATGCAAAAAGACACACAAACACACATATACACTGTTACACACGCACACACACATATACACTCACTTACCTCACACACACACTCACTTACACACACGCACACAATGTGACAGACCATTCATATCTGCTCCATCTTTCCCTGCTTGTGCAATCCTTCTTGCTGACAGCTGGCAATAGCAAAGTTAAAAGATTTCCCCTGTACTGGTGTTTATCTGTGTGTCATCACACACACACACATACACACACGCGCGCGCGACAACACAACGCAGGCATGTACGTACGTACGCGCGCGCGCGCAACACACAAACACACACCACACTACACAACACACCCATACACACACAAACACACACACGCCAAACACATACTCACGCACGTGCGCCACACAACCTTACACCACATAAACACAATTTCACACACACATACACACATGCAACACACACCCGCACATACAACCACACGACGCACATACACACATCACACACACACACACACACAACACACACCACACACACCACACGCACACACACACCACAACACACACCACACAGAATGATACAGCACACGGAGAGATTCTGGTGAAAGTGCGTAGTCTTCACTGAAGATTACATACCCACGTGGTACTGTATAATATTGTTGTATTCTCTCTCTCTGTCTGCATCTGTCTGTCACTCTCTCTGCCTCTCTATCTCTGTCTGACTGTATGTCTGTCTATCTGCCTGCCTGTCTGTCTGTTTGTCTGTCTCTCTCTTGTACCTTAGGATGTATTGTGGCCAAAAGCCGATGCGCATTTAAAATTTCAGAGTTCTTTCTTCTCTCTCTCTCTATCTTCCTCTCTCCTCTCTTCGCTCTCTCTCTCTCTCTCTCTCTCTCTCTCTCTCTCTCTCTCTCTCTCTCTCTCTCTCTCTTCTCTCTCTCTCTCTCCGTGCGCGAACGCGTGTGTCTGTGCGTATGCAAAGCATCAAACATCTCTGGATGATGAGTAGTGAGTGCCACCTGATCCCAAAAGAAAAACACGAAACAATGAAATACGCGTATGAAAAACAAACAAGCCTAAGATAAACAAAAGAGAAAAAAACAAAACAAAGTGAGTATGTTTTTTTCTGGTGCTGCCTTGTCGGTTATTGTTTCTTTCAAAGAAGTTCATATTCCAATTTTTGTATTGTAGTGTTTTGCATTGCATTGTATTGTATTATATTGTAATGTGCAATGTGTGTAGGCATGAATTATATGTATGTATGTATTTATGTATGTATATATGCATGTATAAATGTATATATGCGTGTGTGCGTGTGTGTGCGCGCGCGTGCGCGTGCGTGTGTGCGCGTGTGCGTGTGTGTATGTTCATGTACGTGTTCATATGTGTATGTATACATGTGTGTGTTTGCACAAGTACTCAAACGGGCTTGACATTGAAGGCCTTAAATTGTCAAGCACACCTATGTTTGCACATACAACACATACACACACAACTCACAAACACAACACACACAACACACACACACACACACACAACCAAACCACCCAAGACACAGAGACACACAGAGACACACACACAGACACAGACAACACACACACACACACACACACACACACACACACACACACACAGAGAAAATAAATGAGGGGGGTGGAGGGCGGGGCTACTGCACCAGATAAAGAAAGAAACCGAGACAGAAGGATCACGGCATCCACTTCATAGACCCAGACATCAGCGTCATGAATCACGATGTGCCAAAGACCCATAACTCTCTCCACAGTCTGGAATCACTCTTTTCCAAAGACCGATAACTCCATCTCTCTCTCTCTCTCTCTACCACCTGGAAAAAATGCCTGGATCTTTGTAATGTAGTTAGTTAGTTCTCCTGGCAGTGACCATACACTCAGTTTTGCTGACAGCTACGTTAATACTTAGCTTCCTTAGCAGTTATGATATAGTTATCATCCCCCCCCCCCCCCAGCAGTTTTATAATACAGCTAACAATGTTGCAGTTATAACCGAGTGATTTTCCCTTCTGGCTAAACAGTTTGGTCTGTTAGTATTTGTAGTACAGCTAGTTCCTCTAGCAGCCGTATTACAGCAGCCTCTAAGCTGCCGTATTACTGCCGTATTACAGTTTCTTTTGCAGTTCTAATGCAGTTACTCTCCTCTACCAGTTATAATGTAGTTGGTTCCCCTACCAGTTATGATACAGTTCGTTCCCCTAGCAGCTGTAATACAGTTAGTTCCCCTACCAGATATAATACAGTTAGTTCCCCTACCAGATACGATACAGTTAGTTCCCCTAGCAGATATGATACAGTTAGTTCCCCTAGCAGTTGTGATAGTTTGTTCCCCTAGCAGCTGTAATACATTTAGTTCCCTTACTAGTTGTAATAAAGTTTGTTCCATTGCATATTATATAATACAGTTAGTTCCCCTTACAGTTGTATTACACTTACTTTCTGTTGCAGTTAAAATACGACTACTTACCCTACCAGTTATAATGTAGCTAGTTTCCCTAGCAGTTGTAAAACACTTAATCCCGAGAGTAGCTACAGTACAATTCATTCTAAAAGGAGTTTTAGTACCGTTAGTTTCGCAAGCATTTTGATACAGTAAGTTTATATTGCAGTTGTAATACAGTTAGTTCCCTTGGTAGTTGTAACACAGTTAGTTCCCTTGGTACGCAGTTATTTTCCCTGAAAAGTTACAAAACAGACCGTCAAGGAAATTTTTTTCAGTGCATGAAAATACGAGTTAGTTCTATCGTTCACATCTCTTTTGGGTTGTGTGGTGTGTATTTATCCTTTCGTGCCCTTCTTTGAGTTCTTCCGGACTTCAGTTGGAGTTCGACAAGGCTGCCCGCTATCCCCCGTTCTTTTCAACGTGTTCCTGGAGAACATCATGCAGGAGGCCCTCCTTGACTTCAAGACCACAATCACAATAGGAGGAAGGCCAGTCTGCAATCTTCGATTCGCAGACGATATTGATCTCATGGGCCGCAGTGAAGAAGAACTCCAAGATCTCACCACCAGACTGGAAACATCAGCCAATGCCCACGGTATGGAGATCAGCACGGAAAAGAGCAAGATCCTAGTGAACAGTACCACACCGACCACTCCCACCAGCATCAAGATGAGTGGCGAGACACTAGAGGAGGTGGAAACTTTCAAGTACCTTGGAGCAGTCATCACCAAAGAAGGCACGAGCACACAAGAGGTGAAGATCAGACTTGCTGTGGCACTCTCCTCCATGACTAAGCTGGCGAAAGTGTGGAGAAACCACAACATCAGAACCCACACTAAGGTCAGACTCTACAAGGCACTCGTCACATCCATTGCCTTGTACAGCTGTGAAGCATGGACACTTACTGCCGATTTAGAACGTCGCATTCAAGCCTTTGAGATGAAGTGCCTCAGGCGGATCCTGAACATCACCTACAGAGACCGCAAAAACCAATGACTACGTCTGGCAGCAGATCGAGGCACTGGCTGGCAAACAAGAACCATTGCTAGATACAGTCAAACGGAGGAAACTGAAGTGGTTTGGCCACACAACAAGGCATAACAGCCTGTCAAAGACAGTCCTGCAGGGAATGGTGGAAGGAGCAAGGAGGCAGGGACGACCACACAAAAGCTGGATATCCAACATCAAGGAGTGGACCGGCCTCACTGTACCAAACCTCCTGAAAACAGCCCAGGACAGAACCATTTGGCGGTCCACTTGCAACGTCCGTGCGGGTACCCCAACGGTCGTCCCGACCAAGGGATGAGTGAGTGAGCCCTTCTTTCGTTGTTGTTGTCTCTCTCTCCCTGTCTCTTCCCATGCTTCTGTCTTTGCCCGTATCTCTCTCTTTCTCTGTGTCTGTCTATCTATCCCTCTATTCCTCGCACGCATGCAGAAATACATGTAGACACATTTTACTGGGAACGTATAAATGACACATCGATTAAAACACTGTCAGTTTAAAATGGATACCGACAAACGTTGATCGGATACCATGTTATCCTTCTTTACGGCTCACCATAGGAGTCATTGAGCTATCCATCCTGCATAGCTTATTATCAGATTCCTCCAAGTTCGTGGGCTGTGTTCGAAAGCTTGGTCTCTGATCGATGAGTTTTTCTGTCCTTTCTGCATTGATGATGGTGGTCAGTCTTTATTTTGGTTTGGTTTGGTTTACTTTTTGGGTTTTGTGCCTGTTGCTGTATTTTTGTTGTTGTACATACATAAAACAGTAAATATATAAACATATCACGGGGAAAAACCCACCGCAACACAGTATCCGAACATCAGCGCGCATCCATCACAACACAAAAAGCACCCGCAAATCAGCAACACCCCCCAGCCAGTCATAAACTCACACAAGTAAAATCACAAACACTCATGTGCGCACAGTATCTTTGGACGACCGATCCTTTCATGGTCATGGATAATGTGTAGGGAACGGGAACATTTATTTATCCAATGTTATTCCTCACACACAAGCATATCAACTAATGCAGACCCAAAAAAAACCCAAAGCATTCTGTAAAAATGAACTAAGGCAATAGGGATATGGCCAGACTTTCTTGCAAGGGGAGGTAATTGCATTACAAGTCTGTAAGAAGATCCGGGGCAGTTCGTCCAGGCGGTGGGAAGAGTTACGGGTCTTTGGGTCACATGATTAATGACGACAGTGTCTGGGTATCCTTTTTTGGTTTTGGGTTTTTAAAGTTTATGCCACGATCGTTTCGTTTCTATTAATTTCTTCAATTCCGTTTTCCTGCCCGTTACCGGCTTTTTGTTTTTGTGTTTCTGCTTCTGTTTCTGACAGTCTGACTGTGTCTGTCTGTCTGTCTGTCTGTGTCTCTGCCTATGTCTCTGCCTGTCTGCCTGTATCTCTCATGTGTGTGTGTGAGTGTGTGTGTGTGCGCGCGCGCGTGCGCGTGCATATGTGTGTGTATGTGTGTGCGCGCGTGCGTGCATATGTGGGTGTATGTGTGGGTGTGTGTGTGCGCGCGCGAGCGTGTGTGTGTGTGTGTGTGCGTGTGTGTGTGTATTTTCTTTGTCTCGCCTGTTTTCGTTTATTGGTTTGTTTGAATAACAGCTTCCACACACCTTCCTTTCACTTCCTCCATAACTGCCTTCACCACTTCTCACCATCTCAATCTCCGTCAAGTGCCAATACATCGTGCTTACCTACACCCAGGTTCAAACGGTTTACCATCGCCCATTACACTTTAAGCCCATATATGCCCCATCCGTTTGGAATGACCTACCTCTCTCTTTTCGCCCCAAAGTCTGCACTCTATACTATCTCATCCTGCCCTTATACTCCCCCTGTTTTGTTTTTGTTTTCACTCTGGGAGAAAGAAAACGTCCAGCGGTTAAAACACCAGGTTGGTAAATTGAAGGGTACGAGTTTCAAATCGGAGTTGTGTGTTGTGTCGTTAAGTGGTTATTGTCGTAAAGTGGAGAGGCTCAACGTAGATTAAGAACTTTTCCCTGGGTGTAGAAACTTCCTGTGGAAAACAAACGCCTCTTTTTAACTTCACAAGGTGGGCTGTCAATGTCGCAGGCTACAAATCGCAAGACAACACGGTTCATAATCTCACAATTCCTGTTGTCTTTGTGAGAGTGCGAATCGGGTAAAACAACAAATTTTCCCGTGGAAAGTTAGGGAGTATTCGTTTCACATTTGCAAACCTGGACTGAGGTTTTAAAAAATGTGTATATAATATGTATTTCTTCTTCGGTTATTTTGGGTCGTGTTTTCATGTGTGTTGACATAAAACGATGCACACAAAAGTAGTTTAAACATATATTCAAGCTACTTCTTGGCTGGATTCGCTGCAGTTGAACGTCCTAAATCAGCTAGCGTCAAAAGGACTCCATTTAACTACATCACAGCCTAGTCGTGGCAGAGTCACAACATTGGCATGTTTGTTTTTAATCCTTAAAGTGAAAATTGGGTATGGCTATATTCCCTTGTATGATGGAACTCTGAACCAAAATTCTGGGAGAAAACACACACATGACACATGGTGTTCTTATAGTAGTAGTAGTAGTAGTAGTAGTAGTAGTTAGTAGTAGTAGTAGTAGTAGTACTAGCAGTAGCAGTAGCAACAGCGACAGCAGTAGTAGCAGTAGCAGTAGTAGTAGCAGCAGCAACAGCAGTAGCAGCAGCAGAAGCAGCAGCAGTCGTAGAAGTAGTAGCAGTAGTAATAGTCGTGGTAGTAGTAGCAGCAGTAGTAGTAGTAGTAGTAGTAGTAGTAGTAGTAGTAGTAGTAGTAACAGCAGGAGTAGTAGCAGCAGTAGTAGTAGTAGTAGTATAGTAGTAGTAGTAGTAGTAGTAGCAGCAGCAGCAGCAGCAGCAGCAGAAGTAGTAGTAGTAGTAGTAGTAGCAGCAGCAGCAGCAGCAGCAGCAGCAGCAGCAGCAGCAGCAGCAGTAGTAGTAGTAGTAGTCTGATCGTTACTCAGTATCCTGATTTGTGGGTTGTTTCAGAGTGAGGCACCCAGTCTCCGTCTGACGAGTAATACAAAGGAGTCTACCAATCTTCTGCCTCAGGTAAGAGACTTACCTCTTTATAAATGTTGTCTTGTGGTTTGTCTATGTCTAAGATCTCTGCTGATTTGCTTGTCTGTCTGTCTGTTTGTCTATCATTTGTATGTCTGTTTGTGTGTCTGTTTATAGTTGTTTGCTTTTTTTCTTCTTTGTCCTTTGTGCCAGTCACCCCTTGTTGCCTCTGACTTTTGTAATTGTTTTTTTTTCTGTTCCCGTCTGTGCATCTGAATCCATTTGCTAGTCTGTCTGTCTTTCTGGTGGTTTCTTTCTTTTTTTTACCTCTCTATTTGTGTTTGCTGAGTCTCTCTCTCTCTTTCTGTCTCTCTGTCTGTCTGTCTCTCTCTCTCTCTCTGTCTCTGTCTGTCTGTTTGTATGTATGTCTGTATCTGTCCCTCTCTTCTGTCTGTCTGTATTTTTTTCTGTCTGTTTTTCTGTTTCTGTTAGTCTTTCTGTCTCTGTCTTCCTGTCTCTGTCTCTCTGTCTCTGTCTGTCTCTCTGTCTCTCTTGCTCCCCTCTCCTCCCTCCCTCCCTCTCTCTCTCTCTCTCTCTCTCTCTCTCCCTCCTGCTTCTCTTTAACATTATATTGCGCGGCGTATGCTGCTGGGTCGCTCCAGTAGTGCTCAGTGGTGCCTGTTCTAAGCCAGCACACCCAGGACAACCCCCTGCTATGCCTGCCTGTCTGCCTGCCCCTTACTGACGATAAAAAATGGTTCAGTCGCGGGAGCCAGACTGATTGTGAGACATCCACGTTGTGTGGGTGCTGTCCGCCACAATGCCCCTCTAACGACCTTCTCCCATGAATACCTGACCCTAGGGATTCGACACACGATTCGCCCTCAAGCATGGAAATTTTGCAGGCAACCAGAACGAAGGTCATTTTGAATGAGACCAGATTAGTCATGGCCGCCGAATCAGAAACGCTGTTGTTGGTTTTTTAATTGCGTGATATTCAATGGTGATGAAGATGATGAAGGGTAATGCAGTGGGAAGTGGGCCAGCTTTGAGACTGCTAACAAAGCTGTATTGTACGTTGTTTTTTTTTATCGTAATACATCCTGCCGGCGTTACCCGGGCCTGAGAGATAACAACAGACGCCTGCAGTGTTGTGTCAAGTAATTTGAGCAGCACTGTCAACATCGCACCCGTGAAACACTGGTAAACGAGCCCTGTGTGGTTGGGTTGTTTTGTGAAATCGAGGATAATAATTATAGGGTAATGCCAGGTAAGTGCCAGGAAGATAAGAAAAAAGCTTAGAACCGGCAGACTGCCTACAGTTCTTACGTTGATGAACCATTCACACAAATGTATGTTTAGGGAAGAAGCTTAGATGATCCCAAAAGAAATGAAGAAGGGGTGTCACTGTTTGTTGAGAATGGAAAAAGAAAGAGTTTTATACCAAGACTCTCTCAAATTTGTGTGAAAGGCTTGTCTTTCACAGGCAATATTTATGATGATGATGATGATGATGATGATAATGATGATGATGATGATGATGATGGTTATTGTTATAATTATCATCATCATCATCATCATCATTCTTATTATTATTAGGAGTAGGAGTAGTAGTAGTAGTAGTAGTAGTAGTAGTAGTAGTAGTAGTAGTAGTATATCATTACTGATGCAATGATTTGTGCCGTGCGAGATTTTTAGAGTGTAAGATAGAAATATAGCGTAATGTCATGCAGAAAGCTAACTGCGGCGGTGTGTGATCCTGTAGATCTACTTTCTTCTTCTTCCTGACACTACTTTCCCTGTCTGCCGACGTTTCTTTCTGAGCTGTCTATTTGTTATGTTATGCTGTTTGTTGGTCTGGTATGTTTTCCCTCCAATCTTAATGTTTGTCTTAAGATATCAAAGACACGCACAGAAGAATATTATTGTTGTCTGTATTTACGACTTAAAGTCTTATCAGTTTGTTTTGTCTCTGTCTGTCTTTCTTCCTGACTCTATTTGCCTTGACTCAGTTTTAAATTTTATGAAGAGGGGTAATTTATACTGGAGGTTATTTATTTTCTTGTTTAGGAGATATCTTCCTTTCTCTGCCTCCGTCTGTCTGTATTTTTGTCTCTGTCTGTCTGTCTGTCTGTCTGTCTCGCTCTCTCTCTGCCTCTCTCTTTCTCCCGCTCTATTTCTTTATTTTCCTGTCTGTGTTTCTTTTACTTTTTCCCGTGTCTTTCTTTTTCTATCTCTCCCTTTGCTGTTTCTTTCTTTCTTTCAGTCTTTCTGGAAAAAAAAACTAGGTCAACATTTTGGCAAATGACAGAACCGACAATATGCACAAAAAATATTTTGTTTTGTTTTAGTTTCTTTTCGTTTTGTTCGATTTTTAAAAACATATCTTTTTGAAGAAGTAAAAAAAGGAAACAGAGAGTTTCTGTATGTATTCGAGATGACAGTCAGCGTCAGAAAAAAGCTGAAGCACAAACAAACACACTAACAAAAGAACAAAAACACCTCACAGAAATACGTAGGTGCTCTGCTTAATGCATGCACCCCCTACCCTTCACACAGATACATACACATACTCGCAAGCAAACACGTACGCACGCACTCACGCCTACACGCACTCATACATACACACACACGCGCGCACGCATGCACGCACGCACGCATGCACTCACGCACGCATGCACACACACACACACACACACACACACACACACACACACACACACACACTCACAGAGGTACGTATGCGTTTGCACACCAAGTAAGAAACCCCACTTTCCAAACAAAAAAAAAGGACGAAAAAATGATGTATGTAAACAAGGAAACAGACAGAAGGGGTAAGCCCCACGGACACAGGAGAGACAAGGAACCAGACATATCAACGTAAACAAAGACAGACAAAATAAACTAACTTCCAAAAAAAGAAAGACAGAGAACAAGAAATTAAAATAACCAAAGACAGACTAAACAAACCAACACCAAAGGTAAAGAACAGGTAAATCACAATAAACAAAGACAGACTAAACAAAATGACAATAAAGATAAAGAGCAGGTAAATCACAATAAACAAAGACAGACAAAACAAACCAATAACAATGACAGAGAACAGGTAAATCACAATAAAAAAGACAGACTAAACAAACCAACAACAAAGATAAAGAACAGGTAAATCACAATAAACATAGACAGACTAAACAAACCAACAACAATGATAAAGAACAGCTAAATCACAATAAACATAGACAGACTAAACAAACCAACAACAAAGATAAAGAACAGGTAAATCACAATAAACATAGACAGACTAAACAAACCAACAACAAACATAAAGAACAGGTAAATCACAATTAACAAAGACAGACTAAACAAACCAACAACAAAGATAAAGAACAGGTAAATCACAATAAACATAGACAGACAAAACAAACCAACAACAAAGATAGAGAACAGGTAAATCACAATAAACATAGACAGACTAAACAAGCCAACAACAAAGATAACGAACAGGTAAATCACAATAAACCAAGACAGACAAAACAAACCAACAACAAAGATAAAGAACAGGTAAATCACAATAAACAAAGACAGACAAAACAAACCAACAACAAACATAAAGAACAGGTAAATCACAATAAACAAAGACAGACAAAACAAACCAACAACAAAGATAAAGAGTAGGTAAATCACAATAAACAAAGACAGACTAAACAAACCAACAACAAAGATAAAGAACAGGTAAATCACAATTAACAAAGACAGACTAAACAAACCAACAACAAAGATAAAGAACAGGTAAATCACAATAAACATAGACAGACTAAACAACCAACAACAAAGATAAAGAACAGGTAAATCACAATAAACATAGACAGACTAAACAAATCAACAACAAAGATAAAGAACAGGTAAATCACAATAAACATAGACATACTAAACAAGCCAACAACAAAGATAAAGAGTAGGTAAATCACAATAAACATAGACAGACTAAACAAACCAACAACAATGACAGAGAACAGGTAAATCACAATAAACATTGACAGACTAAACAAAGCAACAACAAAGATAAAGAACAGGTAAGTGATAATAAACATAGACAGACTAAACAAACCAACAACAATGATAAAGAAAAGGTAGATTAAAAAAAACACCAAAAAAGACAAGACAGAAAGACAGACAGACAGACAAGCCGACAGGCAGACAGAAGCAAAGCTGTGGCTCAGACAATCAACAGAGAATCAAAGGATGAAGGAAGGAAGAAACAGTAGAAGAAGATGAAGACAAACTGCCAGATTGAAAACAAAACAAAAACAAACAAACAAGCAAAAGTTAATCAGCATAGCCAGGTAATCACCGGTACCCTCCTCCTCCTCCCTATCGATAGGAAATGGCCTGACAGAGGCAGAGCAAGAATTAATGTCAACACAGCACGCATGCACACGCAAACACACGCAGACCACATACATGCGCGCGCGCGCGCTTAAACACACACACATACACAACACACAAAATTTCACACACACACACACA
This sequence comes from Rapana venosa, assembly GCA_028751875.1. Lineage (NCBI taxonomy): Eukaryota > Metazoa > Mollusca > Gastropoda > Neogastropoda > Muricidae > Rapana > Rapana venosa. The sequence goes on along the minus strand of CM054155.1, from coordinate 31,885,729 downwards.
CTTTTAAACACACACATACACACACTCACACATTCACATTCACACACACACACACACTTTCAAACACACACAAAATTTCACACACACTTTCAAACACACAAACACACAGACACACACACAATTTCAAACATACGCAAACGCACACCCATGCGCGCACACATGCAAGAACGTGCGAACATTAATTACACATGCATGCATGCATGCATGTAGGCACACACATCCAAGCCACACTCGCACACATTCGGAGCGTTTAAGACTGTAGGAATGAAAGTGTCCAGTTGTCAGAGCAGTAAGGAAGAAGTGTGTGTGTGTGTGTGTGTGTGTGTGTGTGTGTGTGTGTGTGTGTGTGTGTGTGTGTGTGTGTGTGTTTGTGTGTGTGAGTGTGTGTGTGTGTTTGTATGTGTGTTTGTGTGTGTGTGTGTGTTTGAAAGTGTGTGTGTGTGGTGTGTGTAAGCTATATCAGGATCAGGGAAGGTAATAGTAAAGAGAGAACAAATTTATCGCAAATGTTTCATTTTTGTCTTTAGAATAATGAGGATGGAATATACACACAACAAAAGCGTCTAGTGTTTCCTCACGGGGACTCAAAACATCTTTGCGCTTACGTTACTTGATTTTCCGCCCCCAAAATAAAACGAGCAAACAGACAAGCACGGAAACAAACAATTACGAGACAAACAAAGATGATAAGCAGATTAAAATCCGATCTCCTACAAAAGAAAGCAAAAGAGAAAAAAACAACAACACCCCATAAACAGTCCACAGAAAAAGAGAGAAAGAAATGAAGTATTGAAAGAAGCAGCAGATAAACAGAGACTTACGACCTGTTCTTCTTAAAACCCAAGTCATTAACAAAAACCCACAAAACTAAACTAAAAAACAAATCATGAATAAATATCCATCTTGCTTGGGATGTAGGCAATCCCTACAGACTCGAAAGAAGAGATAAACAAAAACAAACAAGCAAACAAACCAAAGTAGATTTATTGCTTTTGGACTTAAAACGGAACCGTCATCTACCTTACAAAACTGGCCAAACTCTCGTGAAAAAAGACTAGCACTCTCTTTAAATGGAGAGAGGGAGCGGGTAAAGGCGGTGGGGGCGGGGGGGGGGGGGGGGGGAGAGGAACACTGAACGTGTGTGTGCATGCTAATGAGAAGAGGGGTGAAGGGAAGAGACTACTTCATTCTCCCTCACTGCTGCTACGTGTGGCACTACCGCAGTCTGATGTTCATGTCGTGGACGCTTTGTTCAACTAGGTTTAATGTTGGATACTTTTTTGTGTTTTTACAACGAAATTTTGCTTAGCTGAACAAGAGAATGATGTGTATTTTCGATATTTTATATTTGGTAGCCATTTTAGCAGAACGATAACGTTAAATATCAGTTTCTTTTAATGTTCCATACATATTACCCAGATCAGGCACATTTTGGGATGCTATATGTGAACTGTGGATTTTTTCCCCACATCAACAGTTACTGAACAAGACCAACAGTTAAATTTGTATTTATAAACCAGGGTTCAACTGTGTAGTCTCTGCTTTTCCGCACTGGAATACGAAACTAGACGTTTGCTTTAATGTTTAATGTCTAACCCTAAAGCAAAAGAAAACAAATCACGAACTACGAAACAAATGTGACTTTGAAGGTTCAGGTTTTGAGCCTCATCATGCTTGTTTTATAACATTCTCCATTTCTTATGCCCCAAAGTTTAACCAGTAACTCTTTTCTGTTGTGCACAGATGAACAGATCCCACCCTTTGTAACCTGGTTGCGTGAGGAAGGAGAGAGTTTTATTGACATGTGGCGATCCCCAACACTCTACAACAGGCACTCTATAAAGCATGGACCTTACTGCTGTCCACATCAACACATTTGCGGTGCGGGGTCTCTGTTTGATGGGTTGCTCTCGTGATTTTCTGAAATTGGTAACTCCTTGTAGACTTGAACATCTGGTGATGCAGCAAAAAAATGGTCCTGTCTATGCGGTAGAATCAGTGTGGGCGGCATGGAAGTAACAGAAATGAGACCTTTTAGAAGGTCAGGGGGAAGAATACACCCTGTTTACCCGGCAGAACAACTTGTTTCTCCAGCGCAGAACCCCCAGCCTCCTGTTCATTCTTTCCACTAGCTGAACCCCTTTCAACATCTCCGCGCTCCTGTTCAACATATTAGAACAGGAGAGGGGGGTGGGGAGGAGGAGAGTGGGCGAGGACAGATGTGCACGTGCATGCTAATGAGAAGACAGGTGGGGGAGGGGAGCTGACGTCACCCTCTGTCATGGCGGTGTGGCGCTGGAGTATGCATGCACTGGATGGACGGAAAGAGAGGAAGGCTGTAAGGGGCTGCGTGCATGTAATCGAGCGCATGGGCACGCACGCACACTCGCACACGTACACACACAACCATGCATGAACATGTGCTGCACACCCACACTCTGAAGACAAATGTTTCCCCTTATACACTGTCACTTAGTGAAGGGCAGACATTGAACAACCAAGAAATGACAAGGAAAAAGGAAAAACAAAACAGAATTAGTAAAGGTAAGGAGACCCCCCACAACACCTAGCAAATAACTGCCAAGAGTGAATACCTGTCTCAAAATGCGTTGATGTGTAGACGTTCGTTTATTGTCACCATTTTTTTCGTGTGGAATCTGTCGCCTGAACTACGCATTCATAATAAGTGAAGGAGACACCGAGAGATGATGACAGTATAACTTGCCGTCTGCCAGCTGTCAGAGACTGATCTGTGTGAAAATGGCTGTCAGCATCACACCCTGCACGATGTACGGCCCTAGGTGTCATGAATTGAAAGCTTGTCGTCCGGTGCGCATTATGGGATGGAATAATATGGACTGTACTGAAGCGATATGGAGTGGAATATGTCAATCCCCGTTCCTCCAATGCTGTGGCACAGCTATTTACCACACTTATGTCACGGGGAAGCAGCCCAGAGGTAGTTGCGAGATTCGCAAATGGAAGCAAGATTGCTCAATCATCATGATTATGCCCCATTTCCCCGCAGTTTGAAATACGAGTTCCGTGAAGATGCTGGAAAAAATGCATGTAAGCATTTGCTCTTAGCTCTCACTGCTAGCTAGGTTGGTTGACTATCTGCTTGACAGTTTATCTCTGCTGTTCTGTCGTGTCTAAGAGGATTATACTGGCCTAAACCATTGCAGAAGTTTGTGTGTCTGTCTAATTTATTTTTATGTGCAGCGTTTTTCCCATCCATCCTGTTTGAACACGAAAAAGAATGAAAAGGAAATGAAGACATTGTGTATAAAACATGAAGAAAATGTCACAGCAGAAAAGAAAACCCAAAATGCCTGGCATTGTTTGAGCAAATAAACGAAACAGAAAGCATGACAAAAACATACGTGGATACACAATGCGACAAAGAACTGTAAGTTCCTCCGTGTCAGGCTGAGCAAGACGTCTCTCTTTTATGCTGGAACTATATTATTGGGGTATACAGCCCACTGTGTGGGACTTCACCTCTTCCTATCTCCCCATTCACTGGGGCATTGCACTGAACTTTTCAGAGAATGTACTTTGGGGTAAATTGTTTTTGGCGGAATCTGTTCCTCACTGGATTACAGATTGTGTGCTGGGTATGTTCATATCATCCATACCCCCGGCCATACTCTTGGAGGTAGTCAGTATGTATACTTGCCTCTCTCCTGTCTCTGTGGCAGTGTTAGCATCTGGCTCCCTGTTCATGTCAGTCCACGTCGACAGAGACTGCGAAAATCATAGTTAAGAATTCATGTACTTTTTGCAGTTCTACTACTACTGCTGCTACTACTAGTACTAGTACTAACTACTACTACTACTACTACTACTACTACTACTACTAACTACTACTACTGATAACAAGATGATAAAGGAGGTGGGGGAGGAGGAGGAGGAGCAGAAGAAGAAGAAGAAGAAGAAGAAGAACAAGAAGAAGAACAAGAAGAAGAAGGAGGAGGAGAAAGAAGAAGAAGAAGAAGAAGAAGAAGAAGAAGAAGAAGAAGAAGAAGAAGAAGAAGAAGAAGAAGAAGAAGAAGAAGAAGAAGAAGAAGAAGAAGAGCAGCAGCAGCAGCAGCAGCAGCAGCAGCAGCAGCAGCAGCAGCAGTTATAATTATTCAGAATAGGTGGCAAATGTACGGCACATTCGTTAATAGTTTAATACATTTCTGTCCCTGATGAATCGCAGACTAACAAATCATCTGTTAAGAGGAGACATTATGTTGGTGCAGAGCTAGAGGTAAAAGCAAAATACGCAGACATAGACAACTATTAGGAGATACAAGAAAAAACCCAACCTAGCACACTTCATTATAGAACGATATTCAAAACATAATTTGCAACGATTTAAGAACTTATAACACAAAAAAGTAAACAAAACTGAAAAGAATAAACTAAAGAAAGAAAAGATAGACCTACAGCTAAGCACAAAGAAGGATAAATAAACAAAAAACCCAAACAAACAAACGAGCGAAAATTGCTCAGTTTTAACAAATATTTTTTTCTCCAGTAACTGGCCATTACGTTCTCTTTTGAGAAATTAAAAACAGTCTGAAAGGTGATGTTGAATTTGAAGGCAGACATAACTCATAAATTTCATAATTAACTTTGTCTAGATCCGCTAATGACACTGACAGCATCGTATGAATACGAATAATTTAATATCTTTTAAAAACAAAACAAGCAGAAAACTCCAGAGAAATGTATGTGTGTTACCAGCCATAAATAACACAGCAATAAGCAAGGCAGCGTTAATCAAAGGACTAAAATGGCACCACATGAATCTCCAATATCAGCAGAAGTGTTTAGTTGTGCTTTAAGAAAATGTAACCATACTTGATGTTTTAGCTAGACATCCATCCATCAGTGCAAGCACCTGTGCACGTACGCACGCGTGCATACACACACAATCACTCGACCAATCATATACTAGGCACACACACACACACACACACACACACACACACACACACACACACACACACACACACACACACACACACACACACGTGATCACTTATACAAAGTGTGCTTGTATACACAGATTCATTCAGAAAATGGTAAAAACATGTCATACAATACTATTAATATCAAGTACATTTGATGCACTTTACTTCAATTATAAAAACATTGTCTGGCATTAATTGTAAGTTCGCTGCAATTTCTGTTGTGTTATCATTTTTGTCACCTTTGATTTTAGCATTAGGTTTTGATAAAAGAAATACTTTCTATTTACAGTAATAATAACGAGGGCGTTTTTATTTTTCCTTTTTTTCTTATTACTACTCTATTTGTACATCACAACACTCAAATTAGTGCTCCAGTGCTAACACTTTTTGGCTGGGTGCAGAACATCCTGCGCACACGTTAAATGCTGTTCCGCTTTTCGAAAGAGTAGGCCATTGTGTGCCGGTGGAAACAGATGACAAAATTTACAAAACCGCATACACACGGGGACTGGATGTAAAAAAGCACCTGAGTGCTTATTACATTATCCTCGATATAAAGTGTTAAAAAAATCAGGTCATCTGAGCGCTTTGATTTGTTGCTTTACAAGATTCAGCGCTATATAAATTCCATACATTATTATTATTATTATTATTATTATTATTATTATTATTATTATTCATTGTCCACCAGAGAAGACGGACATGCCAGTATATTGCAACGTCAACTGGTGTTCCTGCTTTGCATACGGAATTACACACTTGCGCATGCGCATGCTCGCTCACCCCCTCCACCCCTACTTGTCTCCCCCACACAAACAACCTGCACTTGCAAACACTTACAAACATATTATTGACACACTCTCAAGCAGACAGTCACACACAAACACAGACACAGACACAGACAGACGCACACACTCCTCTCTCTCTCT
>CM054155.1:31837336-31877336 GCA_028751875.1 Rapana venosa | reverse complement strand
ACGCACGAACACTCACCCACTCTCTGTCTGTGTGTGTCTCTGTCTCTGTCTTTCCGTGTCTTTCTCTCTGTCTCTGTCTCTCTCTGTCTCCCTATCTCTGTCTCTCTCTCTCTGTCTCTCTGTGTCGCATTTACTATTTCTGGATCAAGGTGGTCTTTGCTATGACTTATGATGGCCACTGACCCTTCATCTTCTATCAGAGGTACCTAGCTTTTCAACAGAAATGTCGTGCCCGGCATAGCACAGGGATCAAACAGCGAAGACAGAGGAAAGAAGTAAGAGGAAAAGAAGAAAAAGATCAAAGAAAGAACAGGAAAAAAATATGCAGATATACGTAGACTTTTTAAAGGCTAAGTTCAAGTTAGAAAGATCATACTTTAACAGAACACACACCCACGCACGTGCATAAAGACACACAGACAGACACAGACAGACAGGCAAACAGAAACACACACACATACATACATACATACCTACATACATACATACATACAGTTTACAAAACTATATTGTTTATGTTTTCTATGGGGGTTTTTTAATTCAGTAATGAACTCATTGGATGCACTGGAATCACGCAGTCGAACATCATCCAATTTATGGAAAGGATTTTGACAATTTTATTTTACATACCTGACTGATATTGCAGATGTTTTTATACCTCGGGACTGGTAAAGACTAAATTCATTTTGATATGAAGGTGGTGCTGTGTATGTGTGTTGGGTCAGAACACTCGACGTCATTGAAGTAATCCAGCAGTAGCGCAGGGTCCTTCTGGGTGGTGGCCTTATGGCGGTCTGACATTGATAAACTCCTTTCCCTGTAAACTTCTGACTCTAAGGGTACGACAGGACAAATCTGTTGTTGGAATGGTGAGGTGGGGGTGAGGCAGCAAAACATTTTACGCCAAGATTTAGATGGTTTCTGCTGTAAAATTTTACAGCTTTGCACAAACTTTGTGTTTTTACACTTGGTTTTAGACAACAGCGGAGTGTATGGGTCATAACTCGATTTTAGTTTAGAACGATCTCGTGTAGGAGTGGCTGCAAAACTGGTTTGTAGCTGTGTTGCGCACGAAAGAATATGAAGAACTGATAACATCAAAGCTGTCTGAAAATTGTCATATTAAGATTTGTCTTGTTTTTTTTTGGAGAGAGAAGAGAGAGAGAGAGAGAGAGAGAGAGAGAGAGAGAGAGAGAGAGAGAGAGAGAGATAGAAAAGAGAGAGAGAGAGAGAGAGAGAGAGAGCGAGCAAGCAAGCAGAGAGAGAGAGAGAGAGAGAGAAGAGAGAGGAGATGAGAGAGAGAGAGAGAGAGAGAGAGAGAGAGAGAGGAGAGAGAGAGAGAGAGAGAGAGAGAGTGAGGGATTAATAACTGCTAGGTACAGTAAAAGGAAAAAGTTCAACAAAAACCATGCTCCCATCTTATTTTCATGTCATCTGCCTCATCAAAATGGAGACGGCACTCCTGACTGCAGAAAGACAAGTGTAGCCCTTTTCATGTCTACGTCTCATTACAACTTAGTTTTTGCAGTTACTTTTTCAGTTTTCAACATTTTGTTTGACTTTTTGTTCCCTTTTCTTGAAAGGTGGGTGGGATTGCTTGTAACGAAGTTTGTTTTAGGCATAGCAGCCCCCTCGCAAAAAGCGATACATCAGATGAAGATAGAATATTCACTGTTTTGAGGGACTGTTAGGCAGCTCAGGTAGGACAGAGGAGAGAGAGAGAGAGAGAGAGAGAGAGAGAGAGAGAGAGAGAGAGAGAGAGAGAGAGAGAGAGAAGAGAGAGAGAGAGAGAGAGAGAGAAAGGAAGGAGTAAGGTAGTTATGCAAATATTTATGATCACCAGACAGAAACAGAAATAACTGCGCTGGTCATATATCGTCCATCCTTGCTGTCTCCGCCTCCTTGCAAGAAACTCGTGCTTGCAGGTTCGTGTGTACTGAAGGTTGGTGACAGGTTGTCTCTCTCTCTACCTCTTTCTCTCTCTCTCTCTACCTCTTTCTCTCTCTCTCACTCTCTCTCTCCTCTCTCTCTCTACCTCTTTCTCTCTCTCACTCTCTCTCTCTCTCTCTCTCTTCTCTCTCTCTCTCTCTCTCTCTCTTCTTTCTTTCTTCTCTCTCTCCCTCCCCCCCCTCTCTCTCTCTCTTGCTCTAGCTCGCTCTCTCTCTCTTCAGATATTCATTTCTTCTTCGATTCTCGTTCAAGAGGATTTTTTCCTCTGGAGTTAACATTAGTGCCGACTCCACTCTCCCCAAAGGTCCTTCGGGTGAGACTATAAACCGAGGTCCCGTGTGCGAACTCGTGCAGAACATCTTGCGCACACGTTTAAACCCGTTCCGCTTTTCGGAAGAGTAGGCCATTGTGTGCCGGTGAGAACGGATTACAAAATGTCCAAAACTGCATACACACGGGGACTGGATGAAAAAGAACACATGATTGCTTACTTCATTATCCTCGAAATAAAAGAATAAAATAAATTTTTAAATCTCTCTCTCTCTCTCTCTCTCTCTCTCTCTCTCTCTCTCTCTCTCTCTCTCTCTTTGTGGAACGGATAACAACATTTTCAAAACTGCATACACACGGGGACTGGATGCATACAAGCACATGAGTGCTTATTCCATCATCCTCGGAATAAAAAGTCTTTTTCTGTCTGTCTGTCTGTCTGTCTATATGTCTGTCTGTCTGTCTCTCTTTCTCTCTCTCTTTGGAGGTCAAAGTAGCTACCGATACGGTCTATATCTGTGACTAGCTGATACGGTCTATATCTGTGACTAACTCCAGATCTTCTTTTAATGGTGGGATTCAATGGAAATGTCATGCTCGATACAGCTTCAAAAGTAGCGAGAAAAGAAATGCTCTCTCTCTCTCCCTCTCCCTCCCTCTCCTCTCTCTCTCTCTCTCTCTCTCTCACTCTCTCTCCCTCAGTATTTTGGGATCAAGGTAGTGACTTTAGTTTGTACTTGCAACTAAATCCAGATTTTCTCTTCTGTCTTTTGTCGTCGTTTCCAATCGAACTACCTTGCCAGATAAAGGCTGGAAAGCAGAGGAGGAAGAACCCAGGTGTACCTGTTTCTCTGTATCTCTGTTTTTTGTCGATTCCAGTATTCAAGTTCAAGGCGGTGACGATCATCTCCTCTTACAACTAAATCCTTATAGTCTTTGTGTGTGGATGGTTTCAATAGAAATGTCGCGCTAGATATTAAAAAACGTGGAGAGCAGACAACAAGAAATAATCTATGTATGTCTATCTGTCTGTGTGTCTGTGTGTCTATGTGTCTGTCTGTCAGTCTGTCTGTCTGTCTGTCTGTCTGTCTCTCTCTCTCTCTCTCTCTCTCTCTCTCTCTCTCTCTCTCTCTCTCTCTCTCTCTCTGTCTATATCTACTTGCGTACACGTTAAAACCCGATCTGCTTTTCGTAAGAGTAGGCTATTGTGTGCCGGTGGGAACGGATGACAAAATTTCCAAAACTGCATTCGCACGGGAACTGGATGTAAAAAAGCATATGCGTGCTTATTCCATTATCCTAAAAATAAAATAATAAATATATAAATAAATGAATAAATGTATTTAAAAAATCTATCTCCTGGTCTCAAATACAGTCACTCTGTCTCTATTTGACTGTCTGTCTGTCTGTCTGTCTGTCTGCTGGCTGGCTGGCTGGCTGGCTGTGTGTGTCTCTCTGTCAGTATTTGGAGCTCAAGGCAGTGACTATAATCCACATTACCACCAACTCCAAACGATCCCTTCTCTGTGTGAGGTTGCTTTCGATAGCAATGTTGTGCTGGATATAGCTTAAACAGCAGACAGAGAAGAATCCATGTTCCTCTGTCTCTCTCTCTCTCTCTTTCCCAGAGTCTGCCTATGTCTGTATGTCTGTGTTCGGTCTGTCTGTTTGTCTGTCAGTCTGTTTGTTTGTCTGTCTTTCCCTCCCTCCATCTCTCTCTGTCTCAGTCCCTCTGTCTCTGTCTCTCTTCTCTGTCTCTCTCTCTCTCTCTCTCCTCTCTTCTCTCTCCTCCTTCTCTCTCGCTCTCTCTCCCCTAGTATTTGGAGAACAAGGTAGCTGACTATAATCCATATCGCCACCAATTCGAAATCTTCTGTGTGTATGTGTGTGTGCTTGTGCGTGTTTGTGTGCGTGCGCGCGTGCGCGCGCGCGCGCGAGTGTGTGTATGTGTGTGTGGATTTGATAGAAATGGGGTGACAGATATAGCCGAACAAGGCAGAAAGCAAAGAAAAGAGAACATGGAGAAGAAAGAGTAATAAGGGAGACAGTGGACAACAGAGAGACACAGAAAAATGAATGTAGATATGCGTAGCTTTTTTTCTTCTCCAAAACGAAGAATACAAAATGAAACAACTGTAAGCCCCAGCACCACACACACTTACACACACACACACACACACACACACACACACACACACACACACACACACACACACACACACACACACACACACACACACACACTTACACACACAACACACACACACACACAACTTACACACACACACACACACACACACAAAACACACACACACACACCACACACACACACACACACCACACACACAGCACGCGACTGCGTAGAAGCATAGAAACAAGTCATATACATGTTTGCTCAAACATCATCGTCGTCGTCGTCATCATCATCATCATCATCATCATCATCATCATCATCATCTGCATCATCATCATCATCATCATTATCAACTGCATCATCAAAAATAACAACTATAATATCAGCAGCAACAACAAAACAACGCACAGCAAGAGCAACAGCAACAAATACGACAATAAAAAAAAAAAATTAAAAATAGGGAGCACGTATAACATTTGAATAAGTGGCTGAAAAGATGAACACACTAGCACACTGAGAGATATTCCAGCACAGACGAATGGGGCAAAAAGTAATGTTTCATTGTTGTTTTCTGAAATAAGATACACTAGGTAATGAATCGGTGAATCACATTTGCCAAGTGAACGCAACCATTAAATGAAAAAAAAAGCAAATGTCAGAGACAAGAAATGTTAAGAAATAATTACGTTTTGTGTTCATTTTAAGAGTTGTGTGATTATTTTTGTGATTATTTCAACTGCCCAAGAAATGGTGATTTGTTGATAACGTTATGCCTTTCATTTGAGTGTTTTCTTGTTTTTCTGTCACAGATGATTTCAATATGTTTGCTCTACAAATGCAACTACGTACTTCTTTTAGATAAAAAATCTCAATACGCACGCGCGGGCGCGCGCGCGAGCACACACACATACACACACACACACACACACACACACACACACACACACATATATATATATATATATATATATATAGAGAGAGAGAGAGAGAGAGAGAGAGAGAGAGAGAGATAGATAGATAGATAGATAGATAGATAGATATAGATATCGAGATATATGTATATATAGATATAGATATATATATGTACAGAGAGAGAGAGAGAGAGAGAGAGAGAGAGAGAGAGAGAGAGAGAGAGAGAAGAGAGAGAGAAGAGAGCTACAAATGAAGACAGAGGCAAAGACAAACAGAAACAGAAAGAGACAAAGAAAGAGCAATGGAAAAGAAAACAGGTAGCGTTCGTCCTTAGATTTGAACAAAGATGTGTTCAGACTTACAGCTGGCCAAATGGAGACAGGGATAGAAGCCATTAAAGTTCTCAAGGCTGTGGATTATAAGGGAAGAGTTCAATAGGCGGTAGACAAGATCAGCCAAGTTGGACACACTGCACTTAGAAGTAAAGGTAACAAACAACCTGAAATAAAGTGTAGCAGCCAGGAACACTCTTGCTGGAAGAATAAATGCGTCAGTCAGATAAAGTAACATTCCGAAAGTGAACATAACTTGATGCGATCTTTGTCAGTTTTTGTGTACAAAACAAACCTGTATCCTTGGTGATACAATTCGTCCTGTTCTAACAAACTTGCCAAAAAGAATTTCGGGATTGATCTCAGAATCTCTCTTGTAAAAGTGTGTAGATATTGGTCTCTAGAGGTACATACGGACTCACCCAAAAAGATGACCTCACGGTATCAAAGGTAAAAATAATGGAATCCCATAATGTTTTCTAACCAGAAAGCAACAGAAACACTTTCAGAGCAAACGACGCTGGTGCATACCTGCCATGCCAAACACATTGGAAGAAAATCTGAAAACACTCAGACACATTTCCTGCAGACAAATCGTACAAATTAAAAAGGAAATGTTAGAAATCCAAGAGAACTTGGACAACAACAAAAAACACAACATCAGCAAGCTAATTGTGCATGCACAAGATCAAAAGTTGTGTTATTTACAGCTGTCTGCAGGGGGAACAGCAGTTTGTTCATGGAGCAATTTCCCACAGTTGACGTAGTTGAGCAGCTGCAACCTACCCTCAAAAGTAATTGTGCACTTCCTTACTACACACAGCGAAAAAAAAGCACATGCCTGCAAGTTATGATGACTAAAACAGACAACATTTTCTTACGAAAAGCAGGTTCTTGCTGTAGTGTAAAATCTTTGTCAAGCTGTAAACAGGCCTGGGAAGAGTATTGCACCACCTCCTCCCCAAACTAGTAGTAGAGTGTTTATCTACTAAGTGAAGGTCTGTCATCAGTGTTGTCAACAACTTCTGCTTGCTTCACAGACTGAGCAGCTTTACAGTTGACGGTGTTCGTTACATACCAGTAGCGTTTCTTCAGCCCAGTTTCTGTCAGTCAGTCCACGTGCCATGGCAGGTGTTCCCCAGATCTCCCATCACTCTCCACTTGTTTGCATGATTAGCGTCACCATATGGAAACAAACTGCCAATGGTCATGATAGAGTAATGTATGAAAGTCTCCGGGCAGAAGGGGAAGTAATTCAGCAATGAGGAGCTGGTTATTTTGCCATAAGTATATAATTTAAAAAAAATTATGGTCCATGACGTGAAAAAGGTTTGGATCTGAAGCTACATCGTTGTGATGGCCTAGTTAACCCAGTTTGTGTAATGGTGCTGAACGTCCAACTAGCTATAAACAAAGACGTTTTATTTCGTGCACAGGCTGTAAGTTGGCTTTTTTCCTTGTCAGACACAGGCCCTCGTTAAAGTTAATTAGTGGGGTAGGCATTCGGTTCTTTTCTCCATGATATGCTACAAATCTACCTCTCTTGCCTTCCTTCCTTCCTTCCTTCTTTCATCCTGTATCATGTTTGTGGGATTTCCTCTTTTTATGTCTCTTTCATTTCCGTTTTTCTTCCTTTCTCTCATTCTTTCATTTTGTTTTTATCATCTTCTTTCCCACCTACTTGCTAAGCTTTTTGCCTATTTTTTTTCTTTTTCTTGTAAAGTTTGCCTGTGTTCTGTCTTTACTTGACAAAAAATCTGGGAGTTTTGTTTCTTACAAATAGCTTTAATCTTAGATTCTACATTTGGATGTTTGAGCTGAGAAACAAAGCACTAAGGATGTTACATCATACTGTGTCATAATGTACTGTTTTGTGTTGTATTCATAGTCACTACCTATTTCTTCTATTACGTTGTAAGCAGTACACCACCATTGTACGAAGCCATCTACTGGAAATTTTCTTAGTGTTTGTATGTTTGCCAGAAGCATAGAATATTGCAGAGAATTTTGCCAGGGACGGTTTGAGAGGCTATCACTAGATCTTGGTTTGGCCATATGGCCATGTTGGCTAGGAAGCATAGTGTATGTAGTCTTCTTCTGCGCTTGTCAGTCTGCAAGAGGTCTTCCCGCTGGCATTTAACCGACATATTCCGATTTCAAGGTTTCATTAAAAGGTTTACAAGGGAAAGTTTTTTCTTGAAAATGGCAGGAGAATGGGCTGGGTAGGCAGAAAATAAGCGCGCGCGCGCGCGCGCGCGCGCGAGAGAGAGAGAGAGAGAGAAGAGAGAGAGAGAGAGAGAGAGAGAGAGAAAGAGAGAGAGACAGAGACAGAGACAGAGAGAGACAGAGACAGAGACAGTCAGACAGACAGACTCAGAGACAGAGAAGTAAGGAAAAAGTCCGAAACAAAGAGAGTGTTAGAAAAGGAACAATTTCTAGCACCTAACATCCAGATAGAGATGCTATTGATACTGAAAGAGCCCCCAGCATCCCCACGGAAAAGGATCTTGGTTTCTCTGTGACACGAAAGATACTGGCATGCTGACTGCCATATATAACCTGTCTTCAGCGAGAGAAGATTGAAGCTAATGGTTTAGATTCAAGACACACACACACACACACACACACACACACACACACACACACACACACACACACACACACACACACACACACACACATCACTCACACACACACACACACACACACACACACACACACACACACACACACACACACACACACACACACACACACACACACACAAAACAGGCTTTCTGAATTTTCTGAATCAACCTAGTGGGCCCAAAGTCATTTTGTTTTGTTCCCTGTTGCTAAAGGAAGACTGTGGCAAGACCTGTACCCAAGTCTTCCCTATGGTATTCGCTTTATTTGGAGTGCCATGTCTTGATTTTCTCACCCACAGAACCCCAGTGTCGCCCGTACCGCACACAAGCCCACACTCTGGAGCACTTCAATGTTTACTTCCCCTTCCTCCTTTGTTCGCTTCTCTCACAGTCTGGCAAAAGTTTTATTTACAGACAGACACTGGAGGACACTGCAACACTTGTGTATGGTCAGAACTGGGGGGGGGGAGGGGGAGGGGGAGTCTGGGATAGACGTAGCAAGATGGAAGAGAGCTAGCTGAGATTCCATCCAGATGTACAGTAATATCAATAGCAAAACAAATATAAAAAGGCAAAAACCTGGAGTGGTTGAGAGTTGGGTGGGGATGATCGAATATATAAGTTTGAAAACAGAGCAAACAATTCCAAGAATGAAAGTAGTTGTCGAGATTTCAGCATCTCTCTCTGTCTCTCTGTCTCTTTCTCTTTCTCTGTCTATGTCTCTCTCTCTTTTCTCTTCCTTCTTTCTGTCTGTCTGTCTGGTCGTCTGTCTCTGTCTGTCTCAGCCTCTCTCTTTCTGTGTGTCACTGTTTTTCTGTTTCTATCTGTCGTTGTCTCTCTGTGTTTGTCTGTCTGTCGGTCTGTTTCTGTCTGTCTGTCTGTCTGTCTGTCTGTCTGTCTCTCTCTCTCTCTCTCTCTCTCTCTCTCTCTCTCTCTCTCTCTCGCTCCCTCATGCAAAAGGGCAAAGGAATGGGTGGAACTGTATTATAGCAATGTACAAGTTTTCCTGGGAAAACAGCGCCCAGGCAGACAAGACGGACTGACAGACAGACAGAAAATATAAGACAGACAATCTGTCATACAACACGTATAGAAAACAAAGTAGATTACACCATCAGACTAAGACTAAAAGGTGTTCAGACGTACAGTTTTCCAGATGGAGCGAAGGAGAGGGCCCATTAAATTCCGCAAGACCAGACACAGGAAAGGAGGAGAGCTCACAGACGGTGGGCAAGATTTGCCAATTTGGACACTCCACACATTAGAGCGAAGGCAAAAATCCAGAAGAATGTGGAGTGGATATGAAAAGCTCTCATAGGGATGAGCAAGTCAGACAGATAAGTGAAGATACGGAAACAGCAGACATCACTTCTTAATGCAGTCCGTGTTAGCTTTCCTGGAGCAAAACTTATTCTTGGTGACTCAATTTGTCTGCTTTGCTAACAGAAAATCTATCCTGGAGAAAGAACTAGATGGGATTGACATGAAAGTTGTGACTTCATTCCTTTATTCCTTTAGTAGAAAAAATATGAATTGTTGATCGCATAGGAAATGTAAAGACCAGCTAAAAATGATGTATTGTTACTTTGATTGTAAGAATATTTAGACTACCTGTTTGGTTTTTGTCTTTAGACAACTTCAGAATAGAAATCTGAACAGTACATAAAGAGAGTGCGTACTTTCCTGGAAGAAAACATCGGGGCAAACCTGCTCAGGAAAACCGTAGAGGCTTAACAGACACGTTACAAACCCCGAGGGAATCTGGGCCAAAAAGGAGCAAGCTAATGATGTGTGAAATGAAAAGTCTGTCTTCAGAGCAACCAGCAGCTTTCTAATTGAGCAATTGCACCGTAGACAACGTAGTTGAGCAGCTGCAACCTGGCCTCAAAGGTAATTGTACACTTCCTCACTACGTACAGTAAAAACACCTGTCCGCAGTTTAAGGGGGGTTAAAGAGATAACACTTCCTCGATGCCGAAACAATGTTTTTCGCTCATTGTAAGACCGTTGTCAAGTTAGTTGTAATCAAGCCTGTGTAAGGAAACAACCCAGTCTTAAAACTAAGTCATGCTTCAACATTTTCCAGTTTATTAGATTATAAACTGATCACTTATTTGCCAGGTGAATGTATTTGGTAGTATATAAATACCCTGCAAGGGATGACATAGCTCAGTGGTCAAAGCGCTTGCTTTCCCCAGGCTATCGTTAAGCAGCGTTGAGTGTAGTTACCTCTTGGATGGGTAACCGTTCGTGCGCGTTGGTTTCAGTACAGTCACCGAGTTCACCCAGCTGTAAATGGGTACCTGCCCTCTTTAGGAACAGGGAGAGAAAAGCAGCGAGGGAGAGGAGGTGGGGACTTCCCTCAAAATGCTGGCCCTTAGAGAAGCTGAGATCTCTGACACCTGGCTCTCCAAACACGGCTTAGGTTATAGGAACACCTTTACTTTTTAAATATTCTGCATCCACTCCAACCTTCACAACAAACTGAGCACTAAAGGAAAAAACCCATTGGAAGAAAAACCCTTTATATGTTTCATGATGTCTTGTGAGAATGGGTGAACATATCAGATTAACTTCTCTTGCTTCTCCAGGAGAAACTGCTGGTTTTGTTGTGTAAGAGGCTGCAGACAAAGATACACGAGGCAATAACCTGAGTGAACAATCTTATTGTCTGATAAGCTGAAGTGCCCCGGGCTTGTTTTGAAGCTGCATTGCTTGTTCAGACTGAACAGCTGTACCTGAGAATGTTCATGTCCGTAACACTACATCAACCCAGAGGTTCTCTCTCCTTGTACCATGTGTTTGCCTAATCATTGTCACCGGAGTAGAGTAGAGTAGAGGAGAGGAGAGGAGCGGAGAGGAGAGGAGAGGAGAAGAGAAGAGAGGAGAGGAGAGGGGAGGACAGGAGAGGAGCGGTGTGGTGTGGTGTGGTGCGGTGCGGTGTAGCGTAGTGTAGTGTAGTGTAGTGTAGTGTAGTGTAGTGTAGTGTAGTGTAGTGTGGTGTAGTAGTGTAGTGTAGTGTGGTGTAGTGTAGTGTAATGTAGTGTAGTGTAGTGTAGTGTAGTGTAGTGTAGTGTAGTGTAGTGTAGTGTGTGTCAAGTCTAGAATGCCAATGGCTGCAAAAGTCGTGGCTTGCTTACAGAATGGGAAGTAATCCAAGGAGGATGAGCCAGTTATTCCCAGTAAGTGGTAAGAAAGGCAGCATTATAGCTAAGGAGAGGTATGGCTTCGGAGATACATCATTCTAATGACCCATTTAAGTCAATTACGGCAAAGTTCCTCGTTTATAGGACGATCATAAATATAACTGTCCGTTTAATACTCTGACTCATGTAAATTCAGGGTAGCTCTGCAGATGTTTTGTTTTCAAGAAAAAGCTTTTGTTTTCGCGCTTTGATTTGTCTCTGCAAGATATAGCGCTATATACATTCCATTTATTTTTAATTTTATTTATCCTATTTGTGCATGTTGTTTTTTCCCTTTTTATATGTATTTTCTGTCTGTAGTTCTTCTTTACATTGTTTGTTTCATTTGTACCTGTTAGAAAACCCGTATTTTTAATGAGATGAACTTACTTTATTTTGTTTGCTACACTGAAGACCTAGCAGCTGTCTCTTTTACCCCCCAAAAAACATAGATGCGGTGCACTTGTTTGCGTTGAAAAATATTGTGCTTTTGGTACTATTTTGCGTTGTGTTGTACTTAACTTACATTTACAAAACTGACTTCTGTGCATCAGTTATACTGCTATCACTATTTATTTATTTATACCACTTTAAGTCACGAGATTTATGTGCGTAAAATTCGGGCTGCTCTCCCCGAGGAGAGCGCGTCGCCACAAGAGCAGCTCCACCCACTAGAGAAAGCAGCAATTATAGAAGCTTCACGTCAATGACATGCAATCATTTCAGTTTTTTGATAGAACAAAAACGTTGCCATAGACATCCGCTCAAAGTATTTGTATATCTCAGATTGCACATCTGCATCATCTGATTTATAATACTAGCTCATTTTCCGCTCAAGATCTAGTTAAATGGAGAAGGTTAAATCTGGGCCAAATTTGAGCCTCAGGATTCTGGTTTTTTGAACAGGGTTATTAACCTGCTGGCCTCCAACCCTCAGTGTTCACTGGAGTTGAAGGAGAAGGACGGCAATTGCTGCATCCCAAAGCACAGTGTTGGCACTGTCTGGATCTGCAGGTCTTTCATTTCCTGACTTTAAAGACCCCTGTGGTGTCTGCACTGCAGACAGTCCTCTAGTCTTGATTCTTTCAGACACCCCCATTCCTGTTTCAGTTCCCTTCGCAGAGTCATAAAATGGATTCAAAGAGGCATTCAGACAAGTCAGAAGGAGACAACTTCAGCTTAGAAAGATAAATTCGGTATAAATAATAAATGTAAACTGAATGAGAAAAAGCAGAAGAGGGATACAATTTGAACTTCACAAACTAGCAAAGGGAATTGGAGTTGAGGGTTTGAGGTAGGAAGGGTCTTTTAAGAAAAAAATTAAAACACGGAAGCAACTCTTCATGGAACAATGCTGGTAGTCAAATCTCTCCCCCTCTCTCTCTCTCTCTCTCTCTCTCTCTCTCTCTCTCTCTCTCTCTCTCTCTCTCTCTCTCTCTCTCTCTCTCTCTCTCTCTCTCTCTCCTCTCTCCTCTCTCTCTCTCTCTCTCTCTCATTATCTCTGTCTGTCTTTCTCTCTGTGTCTGTCTCTCTCTCTCTCGGGTCATGGCCTTGCTGAATAAATTAACGGTAGTCCGAAGTCTCTCTCTCTCTCTCTCTCTCTCTCCTCTCTCTCTCTCTCTCTCTCTCTCTCTCTCTCTTTGCCTGTTACTTCTGTTGCTGTTTTTCCTTTCGTGTTACTATGATCTAGAAACCAGTGGGAAAATTCCATTGTCGATATGGCCAGACAGTGAAAGTGTGAAGCAATTCAATGGATGAGTCTCTTCCACGCACACCCCAAGTTGTCTAATTTTTTGGAGGTTGCTAGACAAGAGAAATTGCTTTTATTGGCAAAAGTCTCATTTACGTTTTTCTCTAAATTAATCAATAGTTTTTCCAGTACTCTGAAAACGTTAATAACTTATTATGAATAAAATATCATGCAATGCTAGGCTTACAATGCTATTTCTCTGTATCGAATTCGACTCGTCTTTGGGAGTAGCACATTACGATAGTTGGGAATGCCCCATTTTTGTCGTGTCAGTGTGTATATTATGTTGTATAGATTGATAGAGGAGTGGGAAAAAACAAATTCTATCCAAAATGGCAAGTTTCGGTGTAAAAGTGAGAGATATAGACGGTGCAGAAGCACAGCTACAAACAGACAGACAGGCAGCCATCTTGTTTTCAGACAGCAAAAAGTTATCACGTTTTTGTTAGAGTTTTTTTTCTACATTCGTTCGATCAAATCCCACAAATAGTAACAACGCTTTTTAAATAATCAGGAATTGTATCTATTTAATTATGCTCATTCATTTCTGATGTTTTAAAAATCCGTTATGAAACGTCTTACTTCCTTTTCTATTCTGTTTCAAGATTTCAGGCACATCAAACGTTGGCACTGCTCAGTACACCATGGTACCAAACGAAAGCTTCACCGTCTTTCAAAAAACCGCCCTAGTTCTTACTGTCTTTACTTTGTCAGGAAAACTAGCAACTCTGCCTCCCTGTACCCCGTGTTGTTCTGAACCTGAGTTTTGAAGAAGGAAGCTTCTGATGTAGCTGATAAGTATATTACGAAGCTTAGAAACCAATACTTTTGAAGTCTCCCTTCTGTTTTTTCATATTACATACACCTCTCAACTCTTCTTCTGGAAGTTGGGCTGAGGAGCAAGGGGAGAAAGAAGTATGCAGGACACCATAGTGATGACATTCCCTGTGTAACTGCTTTTACAGACATGAGTCATGCCAAGAAAACATGTACAGAATGCCCCGCTCTGTGTGGTTTCCTAGTCATTATCTGCCACCTGTCTGTGCCGTCTGTAGGGAAAATAACTGTGTCGTAACCTGTCTTTGGCACTCGTCTGCTCTCTCTCTCTCTCTCTCTCTCTCTCTCTCTCTCTCTCTCTCTCTCTCTCTCTCTCTCTCTCTCTCTCTCTCTCTCTCTCTCCTCTCTCTCTCTCTCTCAGCAGATAAAGCATCAAGTCAGTTATACAGATGGCCACGTATATTTTTTTCTTGAGTAAATTATGAACGCTGTATTGGAGTATGTATTTTACACTTGTGTTAAACTTGTATAAAAGCTGATAATCATAGACACCGCAAGAGTTTAATGATTACACCAGAGTAAAAACCTACAGAAAAAAAAGTTTTAGAAGCCCCAAAAAGAAGTTTTAAAAAGTAGAGCTGAATCCATGTTGAAAGAAACGACAGAGACGAATCCACAAACAAACAAACACACGAACAGTAAACGTACGACAGCGTAAGCCCCAAGTGTGTCTGCCCCACTTTCCATGCAGTTTTTTAACATCACAAATACGCACAGCTTATTTTTTGAAGATCAGTTACTCACTTAACAGCCTTTCCGATTGCTATCGCTTGCTTTCAGCAGGGGACCAATTCTCCTTGCAAATGCTTTACACCCACACCTCAACACTGTTTGGAAACACACACACACACACACACACACACACACACACACACACACACACACACACACACACACACACACAACACAAGGGAAAAAAGTCGAACAAAACACAGGGCTTGTGATGTGACAGAGAAACAGTCTAACTTCAGTCTCTCAATTTACAATAGTCTTCAGCCAATGTGTTTCTTTGCTTCTTTCTTTCCTTGATTACTTGTTAGTGTTGTGTATTTTCTGTGCTTTGAGTGTTTCTTGTTTCTTTGTTTCTTTGGTTAAGTAACCGGAAGAAAAACCTGATAGCTTATAATTATAGATTGATATTATCAGTATAATCTTGAGCTACACGGAAAACAAATTTTCGTAGCAATCAGAAACACATTACCGTCATTTTAACTTTATTTCCAACAGCTATTGAGAATCTTTGCACTAGTTATTAGAAACGTGCCCATAATTGTCAGGAGACGTTTACGCTATATTTTACGATTATCTCCACAGTCGTTTTTGGAGATATTTCAACAATTATTACCACGTACACAAGTGTCGCTTTTATATGTGAAAATCATGCACACACGCATGCATACTTTCTCCGTCTCTGTCCGAGCCTTTCTGTCTCTTTCTCTCAAGGGGCACTGTGTGTCAAACACACAATTCTGTGTGATAAGGGCACCCTTCGCCAATTTGATAACGAAACTCTCTACCTGCATTTTTACAACATGGTCTTTAAACAAGCGCGCGCAGGCACACACACATATATAAACACATACACACATATACACACACGCACACACGCACACGCACACACACACACACACACACACACACACACACACACACACACAACACACACACACACACACACACACACACACCCCACACACACACACACACACACACACACACACACACACACACACACACGTGCTTTTTAAGGAATGGGCGGTGATTCTAAAAGTAAAGCAGATGTGTGAGTGTGTGTGTGTGTGTGTGTGTGTGTGTGTGTGTTTGTGTTTGTGTGTGTATCATGAAACGGTGAGTAATCAGTGGTTAGGTGAAGAAGAATGCTGTCGAGGAAGTACGCTGCTAAAGGATGGTAAGGCAGCTACGCTTCATTGCAGCCAGAGGCGTGGACTGCAACTTTCATCATTTCCCTCTACCTGTCTGTCTCTGTCTATCTGTCTGTTTGTCTGTCTCCTGTCTGTCTGTCTCTCACTCCCCCTCTCTCCCCTTCTCTCTCACTCCCCCCTCTCTCTTTGTGATCTCAGGTAGTGTAGAACTTCAAACGTTAACTCAGTTCATTATCCGAGCATCAGGTTGATAAGCAGATGACTCTGCGAGACAAAACAGCTACTACCTCTGACTTAATTTTGTTTTTCGTGCTTTTCTTATCTGTCCTCGTTTCCGATCAGTACCGTGCAAAAAGGTTTGAGGTACCCCAGGAGTTGATGAACACTCCGAGCCAGAGACTTGCAGATCTTCATTTGAGTTACTGCATGCTTCCTAATTGAGAGACGAGTCTGATAAGGCACGGTCTTTTACAGCCTTTGATGCTGTACTTGTTGACCTTGTCTCTTGAACTGAGGAAAAAGCATCATGGCAATAATTCTTTCTTATGGCTCACTTCTTTTAACCTGGCTCCTAATCCCCCAATCCAGTTAAGAAAGTGCAAACAAACATAATGAAATAAGGGAAAATCATTAAGGAAAGAACTGTATAAATGGGGGGGGAAGCTTAAATAAATCACAAACTGTAAAAAAAAAACGAGGTCAGCTTAGAATGAGCAATGAGTTAAAGTTGATAGGGTGTACTTGGGTTTTTTCTTCTTTTTTATCCACTGCTTTGTAAGAGAGACATTTTAAGGAATCATTATATAGAACAAAACCAAGTAAAGGAGTGGGAGAAAAGTTTCATGTTGTGTTTAAGTAGTATAATGCCAGCCCCATTTTTGCATGTCTTTGCTTCGTGGGTATTTTAGGAAACAGATGTCTGCAAGCTTTGGTGTCTGGCAGTCATATATCAAGGGATTAAGCTTGTGTCTTAGAAATGTGTGTGTGTGTGTGGTGTGTCTGTGGTGTGTGTGTGTGTATGTATGTGTGTGTGCGTGCGTGCGTGCTCTCTAAGACTAATGAAATTCTAAGTTTCTGAAAATAAACTCTGAAATGATGTAATCGTTAAATTCCAAACTGGAAACTATCCCGAGCTTTAAAAAATAGTTCGTCCATTTTCTGATCCAGAAGAAAAAAGAAAGCCTCAAGCTAAAAACAGTAACACACAGTTGAGTCTTTCTGCCTCTCAGGCTTCCAGCTCACCAATGAGTGAATGTCACGCAGAGAACGCATTGTCACAGTCATTTCACAGCTGCTTCATTGGCCCTCACCCCACCTTTATCCCTGCCCTTGTTTCCACCTCTGCCATTTTAGGAAGTCATTAGGGAGGAGCAGTAGTGGGGCTGTCTGCATGAATCCATCAGTGGAATTACATCGAGGGTGGGGGAGGGAAATGTCGTCCACAGACACAGGTAGCGCTCATTTATGTAAATGTGTAGCTGTTTCATCATTTTGGCAAGGTCACGACTATTTTTCTAGCATGTAAGTGAAACCACTCCAGCTGTTTCCTTCTACAATAGTTTGCTTTATTCTTTATGTGAATATAAGTGCATGTGTTGTGCTGTCATCTTCACAGACATGTGTTCATGCACATACATGTGTGCTGCGCTTTCATGGGCGTTTATCACATACGTGCATGCACACACGCAAATTGCATGTGTGGATGTACATGGTGTGTGTCAGGCTTGCCGGCACAAGTTTCAAAGTCAAAATCTGAAACTGAACACTTCAGTCAACACATAAGTTACTGCGATAATGGTAGTTATATTGTTGTAAATGTTTAATTTTTGGCTGTTGAATATTGACCATGGGAGAATTTACCAAGAATTAACTGCAGTTATAAAAATATGTTTTTTTTCCAGTGACTCATTAGATTGATGAAACAATTGTTAATATTGAGAGATAGAGAGAGAGAGAGATACAGAGAGAATGATAATCAGTGAATAGACAGAAAACATAGAGACAGACAGACAGATAGACACGAACAGACAAAAACAGGCAGTAAAAGCACCATTAATACATCGAAAACAAAGAAGCTTACATCATCAGACGTAGACTAAGAGGTGTTCAGACATACTGTTGGCTAAAAGGACACAAGGAGAGAGCCCATTAAAGACCTCAAGACCAGGCACAGGAAAGAAAGAGACATGACAGACGGTTGGCAAGATTTGCCAATTTGGACACACCACACATTACAGCAGAGGCAAAAGTCCAGACTAATGCGAAGTAGACAGAAAAGCTCTCTGGGGATGAGTAAGTGAGACAGAAAAGGGAAGCTGCCAAAAGCAGGCATTGGTTTGATGCAATCTATATTACCTGTCCTAGTCAGAAACGTTATTCTCTGTGATACAATTTGTCTGTTCCCTATACACGTATCTGAGAAAAAATGTCTGGGTGGGATTGAAAGAACATCCTTTAATCTGGAGTATCACTCTGGTAGAATTGTGTGAAGCATTGGTTCTTGAGCAAGTGTGTATGTGTTGACCCAAAAGAATAATTTATGATACTTTTAATGAAATTGTGGGAGCACAGACTTACGCTTTATAGCTACCCCCCCTCTCCCCCCCCCCCCCCCCCCCACCCCCAGAAACATCTGTTTGTAGAGCAGTTCAATATATGAATACCTGCCAAATCGACTAAACAGGAAAAGAAAAGGCTTAAGCACTCAGACACACTTCCTCTACACAAGTCATACAGATTAAAGACAAATGTTAGAAACCCAAGAGAACTTGGGCACCAAAAAATATCAGCAAGTTAATTGTGCATGCACAAGATCAAAAGTCGTGTTATTTACAGCTGTCTGCAGGGGGAACAGCAGTTTTTTCATGGAGCAATTTCCCACAGTTGACGTGGTTGAGCAGCTGCAACCTACCCTCAAAGGTAATTGTGCACTTTCTCACTTCCACAACGAAAACATACGCCTGCAGTTTATGATGATTAGAACAGACAACACTTCCACGATCCGAAACAAGTTTTTGGTTAATTGTAGGATTGTTGTCAAGTTAGTTATAAGCAAGCCTTTGAATAGAAACAAGAACATCCCAGAATTTATAACATTGCCTCAAGATTAAAGTTTTAGCAAAGAAGTGTCAATACGTGCGGAGAGTTCTAAAGTTACGTTTTTACATTTGTCAAGAGGTCGATCTTACAGATGTTTGACTAACCACATAACCCATTGCGCTGTGGATCCCTGGTTATTTCCTGAAATGTTTGTGGGTTTTTTCAGCTTTCCAAAGATTAGTTGAATTAGGTAAAGGTGTTCCCATAACTTTGTGGTCGCTTAGGAGTGAGGTGTGAGAGACCTCAGCTTCTCTACGGGCAGGTATATTGAAGACACCACCCATCTTCTCTTCCTTGCTGCTTTTATTTCATTTCCCTAAAGAGTGCAGGTGCCCATTTACAGCTGGATGAACTAAGGAACTGTACTGAAGCAAAGAATACGAATGGTCACCCATCCATTAGGCAATCACGTTCAACGTTGCTTAACCTTAGCTTGGGGAGGGCGAGTGCTGTGACAGCTTAGCTATTCTGCCCCCTGTTGAATGATATGGCCCTAGTTATGACTAGTTCTTTTGCCATTTTGGAAGAAACTGCTGGGTTTTTTTTTTAAAAAGGAGAACACAGATAAAAATTTGGCAGCTTTTCAACCCAAGGGAACAGTCTTGTTCCCTTATAAGCTCTGTGGTAGCATTATGTTTCTGGCCCAGTTTTGAAGCTTCATTGGGATTTTTCTCTATTTAGAGAAAACAGCTCAGAATCTGCAAAACATTACTGAACTACACTGTCTTTCAGTTGATCTTGATTACGGGCTACTTTGCTGACATAAACACTTGTTCTCTTCAGTAGCTATAGCTACTTATGTTTTTGCCTTAATGGATACATTTTCGGGGGGTGGGGTAGGGGTTCCATTTAGTCCCTCACTCAGAATCTAATGACATTCATAGTTTGACACTTCCCCATCCCAGTTTTCCTCACTGCACGTGGCATGGCAGGTGTTTTACAGCTTCTAAGTCACCATCCACGTGTTTGCCTAATGAGTACCACTGGCAGTAAAGCCTACAATGCTAATGGGTGCGAAAAATGACAGCCTGCAAGCAGACTGGCAAGCAGCTCGCGTATGATGGGCTAATTATTTTCTGCAAGTGGTAAGGAAGGTAGTTTATGGCCAGAGAGGAAAATGGGTTTGCAGATACATCATTCTGATGATATAGTTAGTCCAGTCAATGCAGTGCAGTGTTGCCAGTTTTGACCGTAAAGAAATCAAACAAGTGTTGGGTTTGCGGTACGCTGGCTTGGGCGAATGTAGATTACTAGTGCAGAGGATTTGTTTTCTGGTTTCTTCATACGCATCTCTCTTTTCTCTACCTTTTCTCCTTTGACATCTCCCTTCTAAAGCTTGTGCCTTATCATCCTTTTTTTCTCATTTTGATTCATTGTTATTTTTCCCTTCTCGTTTCTTTCCTTTTGTGACAAACCACCTGTGTTTTATCACGTAGACTTACTACTAGCTTTGGTTACCGGCACTGACAGGCCAAAGCATTGATCCTGTTTGAGTTAATAGGTGTGTTGTAGTATTTTATATTGAACTATATTATGGCTTTTTCATAGAAATAGCGCAATGGGATAGTTTTAGCTGTTCATGTTTGTATCTGTGTGTGTATCTGGCCACGTAGAATAGCGAGGAAACATACAATATTGAATTTTTATCTCAAAGGATACTTGGATTACCGTATTTCGTTGAAGGTACAAAGCATAGGTTGGAAACACACAAGCTCCACACAGAGGAAGATAATTATCAAATGCTAAAAGGTATAATTATGTAATGTGTACAACTTATTTGCCACATTCACTCATGTGTCAACAGCCACAACCAAACTAGATGCTGATTGAATAGTGGGGGCAAAAGGTCAAATCAGTTGTACTCCAGTCATATAAAAAAAAAATCCGCCATTTCAACTGCAGTTTCCTTCTCTTTTAAGCTTTGGAACTTAGAGCACATCAAACACTGGCACAGTTCTTTGCATCACAATCTTCCTTTCATTCTTTGTAACTTCTGCTGTGTGTCTGTCTTCATTTCACGAAAGTTCCATGTCTCCCCCTCTCATCCTCTGCAGCTTTTCTCGTCTTCAAAGCTTTGGATGTAACTAAGAAGTAGGTCACGCTCAGAAATGGAATCTTTCTGATGTCCCATTCATCGACCCTGCTATTGTCTCCTGCATATCCCTGACTCTTCCTCGTCGTAAAGGAGGGGGGGGGGGGGGGGGGGGGGTTGGCAGTGTATGGTGATGGCATTCTCAAACTGGTTGTTCATTATATGTCATATACAGAAAATTATGTATTGCACATGGTGGTTTTGCGCAGCCACTTGTTTATCTATCTGTTGGGTTGTTTGTGATGACTGTTGGGAAAATAAGAGCACCTTGACCTGTTTTGTGGACTAGTCTGTCATCTCAACAGATGTGGCAAAATGTTGGATGCTGCAGAAAACTTATGCATCACATATCTGTGAAGCATAGACTCTGTCTTAAAGTAGTTATAAAAACACCTTTCTACTGTTCAGAATAACAGAAAATATGCGCAGGAAGGAGGCAAAAATGTTCACAGGGAAGGAGCTATAACAAAGTACAGCTGTACCTGAGTTTTAAAAAAAAGAGAGAAAAAAATCCATAAACAAACAAATAACCAAATGTACATCTCTGAAAATCTCACGTGCATCTACCTCACTTGTTGTGCAGTTTCGAACATCACACACGTCACAGCTAATTTTCTGAAGATCAACTTGCACACGTAACAAGATTTTTTTTTTATACAGATTGCTGTCTCCAACTTTTACCAGGAGACCAATTCTTCCCTTCTAGCAATTTTAACGGAACAGACATGCAAACAAACAAACCAACCCAAACAAAGAAATATACGTACATACACAGCCACGCACACACAGACACAGACACACATACACACACACACACACACACACATACATACATATATATATATATATATATATATATATATATATATATATAATATATATATATATAGATAGATAGATAGATAGATAGATAGATAGATAGATAGATAGATAGATAGATAGATAGATATAACACATAAGATGGCTATACGAATCAGAGACATCTGATTAAGACAGCAAAATATACCGTCATAGATATGTTATGCAATATTGTAAGTCGGTCAATGTAATAGGCGAATAAAAATGTGTATAACTAGTAGTACACATTGTGTAAAGATCTGAGCATTTGTTATGGTTTACATACATGACATGACAGCTGGATATAATAATAGAATAATTTAGAATACCAAAAGTCCTGCGAGACTTTGAGGCCTGTTCTAGGCTGTAACATCAAAGAAGACTTTTAACCATAACCAACAATATTGATTTTTTATAATCACGCATTGAAAATAGACAGGCAGCAGCAAATGTATGTGTGATGTGAGGACTTAAAAGATGTAATCGTCATCTATTCTGCACATTGCTACACCAAGTAATGTGTATGAAGTAGCTCCCTTGCTTCCCCTTTGGTTGAGCTCTGATAGTCATTTTCTATATTATTTAATGCAGCATTTAAGGGTAGAGGGGGTGGGGGCGGATAGCTTAGTGGTTAGTGTTGCACTCGCGATTTGACAGCTTGGGATCGAGCCCGGGTTCCAGCCCACCACCGAGATACCCGTTCAAGGGGATTTTCCCCCCTGGAGTTAACATCAGTACTGACTCCACTCCTCCGAAAGTCTTTTGGATGAGACTATAACCTAAGGCCCGGTGTGCTAGTGCACGCGGAAGATGTTGCGCTTTCGTTAAAACCCGTTCTGCTTTTCGGAAAGGTAGGCCATTCGTGCCGGCGGGAACGGATAACAAAAATATATTTTTAAAAAGCGCATGCACATTGTTGTCGTGTTAACCCTAAGTCAGAATGCGGGTAACTTAACGGTGGGCAAAAACGTTGGCATACGCAAAAATCTCGCTATTAGTGAACCTCGGAGCTCTGATCAAGAAAGAAAAAAAAAAAATGATAATAATAATAATCATGATGATTAAGATGATGATGATGATAATAATAATAAAACAACGAAACAAACAAATAATCAAAACAAACATACATTGAAACCAAAACGGTAACATATAGCTCCATGTTGTAAGAGAAATATTCCATCTTAATTAAGTTTTTGTTGTTATTCAAATAATTTCCTTCTGTTTCGGAGGGGGAGGGGAGGGGGGCTGTTTCTTCGTACATTCCCTTGCTTGTCGGTTGATGGTGTGCGTTAGCTAGTTGATTGACTCGTGTTTTCTTTTTTGTTTCTTGTTCACTTGCTTGTTTGATGTTTTAGGAGTAGAAGGTAAGAGCTTGTTTCATTATGTTAGCGTTAAGTCAAGTCGTGCATAGAAAACATTCCATAATCATTGACAAACATTCCCACGGTCGTTAGAAACCATTTCCAGAGCTATTGACAATATATTGCCAGTCATTCAGGACCGCTGTGGCGGTCATCAGGACACACTTATCTTGCTCTTGGGGATCATTTTCACTGTCACTTTTGATTTAAAAAAAAAGAATCTCCGGAGATGTTAAGGACACATTTCCAGAATCATTTTGGAAACACTTGCTCTCTCTGTCTGTCTGTCTGTCTGTCTACCTATCTATCTATCTATCTATCTATCTATCTATCTATCTATCTATCTATCTATCTATCTATCTTTCTATCTATCTGTCTGTCTGTCTGTCTGTCTATCTGTCTATCTATCTATCTATCTGTCTGTCTATCTACCTATCTGTCTATCTATCTATCTGTCTATCTATCTATCTATATATCTATCTATCTATCTGTCTGTCTATCTATCTACTATCTGTCTGTCTGTCTGTCTATCTATCTATCTGTCTGTCTGTCTGTCTGTCTGTCTATCTATCTATCTGTCTGTCTATCTATCTATCTATCTATCTCTGCGTTGTCAGGAAGTGTAGAGCATCACACGCTGATGGTGCTCATTATATTAGCTTCAGGTTAATGTGCGGATGACTCGGCGAGACAAAAAAACAAACCCACAGCAACAACCTCTTCGCTTCAACTTCTTTTCTTGCTCTCTTACCTTCCGCCTCTTCCTCGTGTTCCGATCAGCCCCTGAAAACAAGGTATCTTGAGTGCTGCTCTGCTAATGGCCACTCCAAACTGTGGCTGTATAGCGGCCTTTCATTTGGAGGCATTTGTTTTCTAATCAAGGGATGCGTCGATTACACATAGTGTTTCTAATGCACAGAGAAAGAGAGAGAGAGGGGGGGGGGGGGAGAGAGAGAGAGAGAGAGAGAGAGAGAGAGAGAGAGAGAGAGAGAGAGAGAGAGAGAGAGAGAGCAATGCGCTAACCACCAGGCTTTTCCGTTCTATCCCCTGTTAAAACCAATGATGGATTTATTTATTTTTTACACAACTTGAAACTCTACAGTGATGATTTCTCTGACGATAATGACGTTTTCTCCTGAAAAGAACACATGTAGAGAGTCGTTCTGAGATATGGCCCATTTCTTGTCCATTCATTGTTTGTTTTGACTCCATTGAAAACAGCCACCATAACCTTTGATGAAAAAAGCGAAATACGAAAAACCGTCCAGCTATCGGGATGAATCAAGACAAAAAGAAAGGTATTCTGAAAATTTGTGAAAGAGAGAGAGAGAGAGAGAGAGAGAGAGAGAGAGAGACAGAGACAGAGACAGAGAGAGGGAGAGCGTGCACACACACACTCACCCCTCTCTCTCTCTCTCTCTCTCTCTCTCTCTCTCTCTCTCTCTCTCTCTCTCTCTCTCTCTCTCTCTCCTAATCTCACTTTAAATGAACAGGCCTAAAATCGAACACACACACAGAGGGAGGAGAGAGAGGGGGAGGCTTTACATCTTTGTTTAATTGCTGTGGAATTGCAGAGAAAATGATGTCATGGGAAGCTGTAAAATTGCCCAGTGGCTGAGTGCTAGGATTCAGGGGTAGGGAGAAAGCTGATGGGTTGGAGCAGAAATGAGGAGAGGAGGATCTAGGAGTGACTCCTTTGCACGTAAAGGGACGTAAAACTTACAAAATCCGGTGGGAACATTTCAACACGTTGTAAAGTTTTCTAATTTGTCATCCGCTCCCACAGAACGTAATGGCCCGTTTTTTCAGAAATGCAGAACAGGTTTGAAAGTGTGCGCAAGATGTTCTGCCATGTGTTCGCACACAGAACCTCGGTTTACAGTCTCATTCAAAGGACTTTCAGGGAAATGGAGGTGTTACTGATGTTAACCCTCGCTGGTGGTTCGAGCCTGGGCATGAACCCGGTCATCAGCTCACTAGCACAGTGCACTGACCACCTGGCTTTCCCGTTCTGTCCCCTGTTAAAACCAATGATGGGTGGATTTTTACACAACTTGAAACTCTTCAGTGATGTCGGTCAGATTAGTCATCGTCAATATGAAGTACTCTAAAAGCTATCACCAACACTTTCTATATTTTAAAAAGTTTCTGCTTTTACAAGAATTTTAGCAGCCGTTAAAAGAAGTAATTATAAAACCATTTCATGTTAAGAGTTAGCGTTGATTTGTTTTTTTCCCTGGTGGTTCATGTGGAAAACATTAATTTTAAAACAGTCATAAAAAGAGTAAAACGAGGTGAAGAAGTAAATGAAAGTGAAGTTTTGTGAGAAATTGAATCAGTACAGTCTCTGCGTCATTATCATTTATTGCCATGGTTTTCAGATGTATTAGGATATAGCAATCTGCTGGATTTTAGTGTCTATGAGTTGTGCAACAAAAAAAGCAAGCTAGCGGATTTTAAACTCTCTATATGTGTCTGTGTCTCTATTGCTCCCGTTCTCTCTCTCTCTCTCCTCTCTCTCTCTCTCTCTCTCTCTCTCTCTCTCTCCAATCCCAAAATATGTGAGCTGTCCTTCCATGTTTAGACTTTGTATACTTATGTCATCTACTAACGAACGCATTAATAAGCGACTAACAATTTATTTGCATAAAGCTTTTAAAATTAGAAATACTATCTGTACTTGAGGTATTTTTTTTCTCTTCATAAATGTTTCTTATGCAACATGTTTTGGAATGTTGATTATATACACACACCCCCTTCATGAGGGGCCAAGGCCTATAATGAATAAAACTTTCGCATTCGCTCTCTCTCTCTCTCTCTCTCTCTCTCTCTCTCTCTCTCTCTCGCTCTCTGTATTTCTCTCTCTCTCTCTCTCTCTCTCTCTCTCCTCTCTCTCTCTCTCTCTCTCTCTATCTTTGTGCACGCACGCATACACATGCAAGTTACGAATAATTATAACTTCTTTCCTAAAAAACAAAACAAAAATGCTATAACCAAAGATTTAAAAACGGAGTTGCTGTAATGAACTTTGAAATACTTCCACTGTTCTTGCACACCTCAATTTAAAAAAATAAATTAAAATGCACCAAAAATTCCGAAACAAAGTTTGTCACGTGCATTTGAGTCATTCTGCCTCTCTGGCTTCCAGCTCACCAATGAGTGAATGTCACGCAGAGAACGCATTGTCACAGTCATTTCACAGCTGCTTCATTGGCCCTCAGCCCACCTTTATCCCTGCCCTTGTTTCCACCTCTGCCATTTTAGGAAGTCATTAGGGAGCAGTAGTGGGGCTGTCTGCATGAATCCATTAGTGGAATTACGGAGTGGAGATATTAGGCAGACAAGGAAGGGGGTGATGGTGGTGGTGGTGGTTTAAGTGAATGTGCAAGTGTGTTCCGTCATACGAGCAAATGTCATAGGTAGATGAAACCACTTTCTTTATTACTTTCCTGGAAAAGTTTGCTTCGATATGTATAGATACACATGCATGCACACACACACACACACACACACACACACACACACACACACACACACACACACACACACACACACGCACACACGCACGCATGCTTGCGCGCGCGCGCACTATATATTTAGAAAACTGACTTGAGCATTCAAAATTAACAAACTAGTTACTGTATAATGCATTTCACATTGCTAGAAATATTCCAGGTCTTTGACGATTTTGATAAATTAACCACAGGAAGTTTTATTGAGGGCTTGCTGCATTTACAAGAACATATTACTTGCCACCACTCAAGTGATGAAACACACAAAGCCAGTGAACAAGTGAGAAAGCAAGTCAGAAAGAAGAGAAAGAGAGAGAGAGAGAGAGAGAGAGAGAGGAGAGAGAGAAGAGAGAGAGAGAGAGAGAGAGAGAGACAGACAGACAGACAGACAGACAGACAGACAGATAAACGGACCCTCAGACAGAAACAGAGACTGAGAAACAGACAGAAACACACACACAAGAGAGAGAGAGAGAGAGAGAGAGAGAGAGAGAGAGAGAGAGAGAGAGAGAGAGAGAGAGTATACTAAAAGTAACATTTTTATTATACAACTGGAGCCACAACCATGAGCTTCTGAAAGTCCTTGCCAATCGGAATACTCATTTCATCCATTCAGAGGACCAGACATAGTAAATGAAATGAAGCAAACGAAAGGCAAACGCAACCAGGGCATAGAATGTTGCATATATCCTAGCAGAGATAGAGAGTGAAGATGGTTCATCCCGTGCCTTTGGTGCCACAGCCCTGTCTGCAACCTGCTTTTGGCAGAATTGAGTTGATTTTGTGCATTTGAAGTCTGTTCATGCTTAAATAGCTTGGTCCTTGAAAGATCGAGTAAGCTGTCATATGATTTAATCTGACTGAAAACCAGCTTGCTTTTGTCTAAACCATAAGAAGTAATAGAAAATATTAACAAAACCGTAACTATAACTACATTGCAGCTACATTTTGAAAGTCGCCATCAGTTACTCCACAGCATCCTATCCTCTAGAGAAAAAACTATTGCAGGTTTGAAAACAAGATCTCGATTTGATTTTGATGAACATTTTAAATTCAGCTTTATAGTACCATCTATTTGGAACTCACTACCAACTAGACTGCAAAATCTTCTTGATTTTAGCTGGGACAAATAAGAGCTGAAGACTAAAAGTGTTTTTGTAAGTTTATTGATTTGTGTTTTTTGTGCCCAAATACATGTTGTGTTTTCCATATTGCTTGAGGAATTGTTATGAAAGTGCGAGCGAATTTGATAGCTGGATACAGGTTTGAAGACTATTGAGAGTTTGAAAACAAGAAAGTTAGTGTACATTACCCAGCTTAAACCGGAATATGCATACTGTCTCTCTCACCCTGTAAGAAATCACTTTAAAACCTTAAACCAACTGGACAAGAATTTTGCGTGTATGGCTGGTTTCAAGTACCTCGCCATATAGGCAGCCATAATCCAACTTTTAGAGGATGGAAAAAAGTAGTGATGGAATACTTTGGAAAAAAAGTTTGGAGTTTTCAAGGCTATAACAAAATAAACTGAGACTAAGGTAGAGTAAAGTAGAGGCTTATTAAGATATGAGGGTGCTTTTATGGTCTACACGTCAGGTAGCTGAGTAATTGATCAATTGAGTGATTAGATGGGTGGCTGAATGAGTGATAGTAGCAGCCCACAACCAGCTTATGATCTTTACCACTGACCAGCTCCTGCTGCAATGGAATGAAAACAGAAGGAAATCTGCCTTGCCCTTTAAAAGACTAACATCAGACAGCAACCATTATCACCCCGGACCTTGCCAATCCTCCAGCCGTTCAGACAGACTGACAGCCAGAGAGGAAGAGAAAGCAGGAGCAACATCCTGAGAGCGAGAGAGAAGCTGGAGCTGACGGAGTGCTGAGGTATCAAGGTTGTCAGACAGTGTAAGTGCCTGGTCTGAGAGATGAGCCAGGGAAATGGGTCAACACACGCAACGCTGCCACTTCAGTAGGAAGGACATGTTGGGATGGATCGCTCTGTAGTGGTGTCTCCATGTCTACACTTCATGTTAAACAGTGGGGTTTTTATATCAAAGCATAGAATTACACTGTCCTTCATTTTGATCAGACTGAAAGCGTCCTACTCCCATCCATTTGCGGAAAAAGTGAGTTTTCAAGACCGAAATTATGGTCAAAACCACTTTACAATCAAATTCTTTACAAGACTTGTCCATTCATGAACTTTTCTTTTGAGTTGAGAATTTTTACTGTCTTTTTGAGGTTATTGGGTACACATTTTATGTTTTGACTGACTGTGGTTACAGGTTTACAGATATATCACGCTCACACACACTCCTCTCTCTCTCTCTCTCTCTCTCTCTCTCTCTCTCTCTCTCTCTCAAACATACACACAGAGAGAAAAATAAAAATAGCCGTTGTTACTTATGTAGACATGAGGAAGATTTTCTTACAAACTAAGGGCTGAAAGAAATGCGGATGACTAGATTGGTAGAAATGCGGCCATGCACATTATGTAAAGTGACAGACCGACGCCACGCGCACAGCATGCAAACGTACAGGGTGCCGTTGCACAATATCTACAAGAATTGTGTTATATTCGTAAATTGATATCTACTGTATTGTATTCCATTTAATAGAACTGTCTTTCGTGGCAGATGTCTGTATGTACTGCAGATTTTAGCTTCAGAACTCGGGCTTTCTAGACGGGATTAGTAATCTGTCAGCCACAAAATGCCCCCCACCCCCTCCTCCTAATGTTCACAGTAACTGAAGGAGTATGGTAGCAATAACTGGACCTAGAGGCCTCGGTGTTAGCTCTGTCTGGAACTGCAGATCTCCATTTCCTTGCTTTAATATTAAACACTGGCTTGTTGCCTGCATTTCCGATAGTCTCCTAGTCTGGAAATATTTTACCCTTACCTCTGTCATTGTTCCTCAATTTTGACATCCCCCCCCTTACTACACACTAACTACCTATCTCCCCACCCCCTCTTCCCCTATCCTATCCCCATCCACCCTTTTAACTGTCCTCCTCCTTTCCCCAATCCACCTCCCGCTTTTAACTGTCCTCATCCCCCCTATCCCCCATCCTATCCTATCCCCCCCAGCTCTAGATTTAGAAAATGATTTTATATTTTTTAAAAAACCCATGCACGAACATGGGAAGATAGACGACACATCTCCTCCAAACATCGGAGGTTTAGAAGTTAGGTGTGATCCCCGTAGAGATCACACATTCCTAACTCGCAGGTAAAGCTGTTAGCCATATAGTTTTTCAACAGATTATTTAACTAGCACTTCCAAACTTTAAAGGTGTCTTTTCCTATATCTGTTCAAGATATCGAAAACAGCTTTTTTCTAAATCATTCAATTTCACCGTGTCCTTGTTTCAGACAGGTAAACAGTAGAGTCTACAATTTTATACACAAGTTGTTGCTTCATTTCCATTAGATACAAACTTTTATCTGGACTTTTGAGCGATTTCAAACAATAAAAAGGAATATAACTGTTTTAGATAGCCCATGAAGGGGAGGTAATATTGCCATAAAATGGAGTGAAAGTTTTATCACGCACATAGAATTATCAAAAACTCTAAATACAGTTGAGCACCATTCGTAGGCAGCATACCTTAACACACGTAAAATAACTAACAGTTTGAAGGGAGTTGTCACTGACAAATTTGTTATGTGGGCAGAAATAAATCCAGGACATCACTGGCTTTGCCCGGTGTTATTGGCTTTACGTGATGAAAGAATTAATGGGCTTGCTTTTTTAGGTTGACCCGTGTTGGATGTTTGAAGAGATTAGGAGGTCTTGATCTTCAATTTGAAGTGAAAGCTATGATTGGAACTACATGAGGTGACAGTCCTAATAATAAAGCCTTCCCGGTCGTAGGGCTATAAACAACATAAAATGAAATAATAATAACAATAACAATAATGATGATAATGTTAATGATGATAATAATAATATGCACTTTGTATAGCGCTATGTCTTGTAAAAACAAACCATAGCACTTGCATTCAAACTATTTTTTACACATGCAATCAAGTCACAAATAGTTTTTTTTCAAATTTACACACACACACATACGCGCGCGCGCGCACACACACACACACACACACACACACACACACACACACACACACACACACACACACACACACACACACACACACACGCATGCGAGGGTTTTACACTTTGGTGGGGTGATAGGGATTTGGGCTTTTGAAGGTAGGGACAGATAAGAAATGAAACATGAGGGGAAAATCTCAGGTTTGAAATAAGTGAGACATGACGCAGGATTGAAAAGTGTCATAAGCAGGCCTTTTGCAACGGAGAGAGGGAGGTTATTCCAGACCAATGAATCAGAAATAGAGAAAGAGAAATAAACACCACACACACACACACACACACACACACACACACACACACACACACCCCACACACAACACACACACACACACACAACACAACAAGTTGTGAAAACTAAATCTTTTATCCTCAATAAAGATAATTTTGACTTAACTTGACTTGACCTCACACACACACACACACTTTCTACACACACATACAAACGCATTGCCATATACACACGAACTTTTTAGAGTGCACGAGTACATGATACAGTATTTAGACACGTTATGTTTATGTACACATACGGTGATCTTCTTTGACTGTGTCTTTACTTTGAAGAGGTTCAGTATCAGTGTCTCAAAAAGGTCTATTGCATCCAGAATAGTTTATTTACGCTAAGTCACTTTTGTGACATTGTACAAAGCATAAGACAAAATAAATGCTACCCCCATTCCCTTGTAAAATCCGAACAAAGTCTAACAAGGAAACATGACATGAAATGAGCAGGCCACCACAAATGCTGTATGACACATTGTTCATTTCATTCTATTTTCGTTTATTTAGTTTGCACCTGCATGGTTGCGTAACTGTTTTGCTTTTAGAGTGGCATTTTTTACATAAAATTTGCAAGTGATCACTGTCTTGAAGCTGCGAATTTACTTTTGACATGTATATGAACCTTGTTTTCATGTGTTTTGATCTGCAAACACTTTGTGTGTGTTATTTCATGTCGATATCATTTCCCCTTCACAGGCTATATTAAATAATAATGGGAACTTACCACTTATACCTTTGATTCTGTTTTATCTTATGTGTTTATTTTAGAGGGGTGGGGGGTGCAGCAAGGCATAGAATAGCGAAGGGAAGAATAGAAGGAGTGGTAGGTAGGGGGAAAGTTACATTTGTCATGGTCTGTGATAAGTGGGCCATATATCTTTCAGTATCAAATAAAATTAATGGGAAAAAGATGGCCAAAGTGGTGTTTCCCATGCCAGTATTGTGGAGGAGTTTACAAAACGTGCGTATGCTGAGAGGCACGATGAGAGAGAGAGACATGATAGTGCATGATGCTGGCAATCTCTGTCTAGCGCTTTTACCAATCTGTTACGCACAAGAAACATAAGAATACACTGTCATTGCTCACTATAGTTCGTTGCTGGCACTTTCTCGTTCATTTCTGATCTGCGTTGAGCCACGCAAACAGAAAACAACTGTCTTCACCTGCTGTTGGTGCTCATTCGTCATCCTTTGAAAACCAGGCTAAAACTGTAACATAATTTTACACGATCAGGAAGTGAGCGAGTTCCCTCTATTCCACGAGACACAACACCTGGATAATCACAACACACTTGTACATCATTCAAGCTGACAGAAGGAAGTAAATAGATACCCACACGAAAGGAGCTTTAGGAAAGCACAGCGTTTGTCTGTTGTCTCTAAAAGAAAAAGAATGAAAGAAACAACAACTCCACTGGCAAACAAGGGAACAGGCACACATGTCTGCAAGTCTCGGTTACCTCTGCCTCACTTGTTTTGTAGTTTAGAACATCACAAACATGTACAGTTTACTTTCTTGGAGATCAGCTTACACACTTAACGAGTTTTCATATTGTTGTCTTCACGTTTACCAGGGCGCCGTTCGTTCCTCCTCCAGCTCAACTTCACCACCACACTCCACACACACACACACACACACACAAACACACACACACACACACACACACACACACAAACACACACACACACAAACACACACACACACACACACACAAACACACACACACACACACAAACACACACACACACACACACAAACACACACACACACACACACACACACACACACACACTCATACACTCACTCACTCACTCACTCACTCCCTCCAGAAAACTTAACAGTCATACAAACAAATAAACAACAACAACAACAAAAAGCTGGGTTTGTGTTGCAACAGAAACATTTCAACTTCAGTCAAACATTCTTCTCATAGTCATGCATCCCCAGTTTTCCGTTTGTTTGTTTTCGTTTCTCTTTTTGTTTTGTTTTGTTCCCTTGTGGGGTTATTTGCTATTTGGTATGCTTGCTTCCCTGTTTAGTACGCTTGTTCCAATATTTCTTGTCTGGGCTGCTCTTTCATCATGCTTGTCTGCTTCAGAAGGAGCGGATAGCTTATGAAAGCTAATCGTTTCAGCGTAAACTTCAGAATTGTCGTGCAAACATTCCCACAGACATTCTGAGACATTTGTACTATGCTCATGAAACCGTTCCCATAGCTGGGAAACGTTTCACCAGTATTAGAAACATTTCCCCAATCATTGCGAAGAATATATATCTTACCTTGAACAAAAAAAGTTCATAGTTACTTCAAACATATTTCCTGCTTAAAAAAAAAAAAAATGCATTTCCTCGTTATTTCAAAAATACATGCACGCATGCGTGCTACTCTCTCTCTCTCTCTCTCTCTCTCTCTCTCTCCTCTCTCTCTCTCTCTCTCTCTCTCTCTCTCTCTCTCTCTCTCTCTCTCTCTCTCTCTTCCTCTCTCTCTTCCTCTCCATCCATCTCTTTCTCTATGTTTGCCTGGGGCATATGTTTCTGATAATTAAACACACATGATCATACTTCAATAAAGGCATTACTTGCGGTTTTAATAAAGGTAAACTGCCAACTTATTTAGGAGCGGTTTATTTGTGAACACACCCACAGACAGACAGACACACGCACGCACACACGCACATACACTCACATACGCACGCGCGCGCACGCACACACCTACACCTACACACACACACACACAATCACACACACACACGCACGAGCACATGAACACTCACACACACACACATACACACACGCGCGCGTGAGTTCGTGCGTATGCACAAGTTTTAGATGGCTGAATTAATTTTTTTTTTTTTAAAGCAAATGCATTCCTTATTCAATGCGTCATCTAGAAATAAAAAGTTTGACTTCCACTTCCACTTCCACGCGCGCACTCACCCACACCCACCCTCACATACACCCCCCACCCCCACCCCACCCCGAAACACACACACACACACACACACACACACACACACACACACACACACACACACACACACACACACACACACACACACACAAATACACACACACGCACGCATGTACACGTCTGCGCGCGTTTTGTTCTTGTTATACAAATGCATGCTGGCACCAAATATTACGACAGATATATATTCCTAAAAGGCATTTAAAGTAAACAGGGGTTAAGTGAGGAATGCAGACGAGGAAGTCAACACAACTAATGTATGCCTTATTGAAGTTAAGGGGGAAAACCCCCTGTAACTCTCATCAACTTTTTCTTCTTTCTCTCTTCCAGTTCCCAGCTACTTTAAAACATCAAACGCTAACTCTGCTCTTTACCCGTACATCAAGTTAATGTGCAGATGGCTGCGCGAAACAAAACAGCTACCTTTCTGTCTTCATCTTCTGCTGGCGTTTTCTTACCTCCCCTGCTATCGTTCTGTCTTCATCTTCTATTGGCGTCCCCCCCCCCCCCCCCCCCCCCCCCCCCCCATCCATTTTCATCTATACCCTTCCTCGTCAGTTCAGTACAGGTCTCAGGGTACAGCTATAGAACATTCCAATTTACAGCTGTGTACGTTCATTTTTGTTAACCATATTTCCCGTTCAAGAAACGAGTACAATACGCACACTGTTTTCAGTACTATTGAAGTCCTGGCGCATGAAACTGTCACCAGAAGTCCATATTTTGATGGTCATTCTGCAAATTTACTATTTGTATCTCAGGTAGCTTTTCTCTGGCAATAGTAAAGAAAAAGGGAAAAGCAAAGATAAACATAATTATTTATACAGAAAACAACAGCAGCGCAATTCAGAAGAGTAAAGAGGGGAACAAAGCGCTCCTGTGTCTCTTTAATTGTTGAAGGAATGGAATGGAGAGGAAAATTCATAACGAACTATTAAACTGCAGAGGGACAGAGTGCATTGAAGAAAGGGGTAGGCTGCCACAGAGTTAGGGAGGGGAATGAACAAGTGAGTCAAGGGTGGAAGCATATAGAAACAAAAAGCAAACTCTTTTGCGAAGATTCTTGGATGCTGTAAGACTGTTCTTCAGTTCTTCCTGGGTTCTTCAATTCTTGCTGGGTTCTTCAAGTCATCCTGTTTTTCTCAATTCTTCATGGAGGTCTGTTTAGCTCTATCTTTATTTATGCTCTTATAAACTTACAGCTAGACTGCCGACATGTTGAGGCAAACGGTTTCTTTAACCAAAACACGTAAAACATCGTGATTGTGTGTGTGTGTGTGTGTGTGTGTGTGTGGTGTGTGTGTGTGTGTGTGTGTGTGTGTGTGTGTGTGTGTGTGTGTGTGTGTGTTCTTTAATTTAACGAGAAGTTAAAACACAGTGTGTGTGTGAGTGTGTGTGTGTGTGTGTGTGTGTGTGTGTGTTGTGTGTGTGTGTGTGTGTGTGTGTGTGTGTGTGTGTGTGTGTGTGTGTGTGTGTGTGTGGTGTGATATGACTGTATTAGCACTGGGTGTTTTTTTTTTGGCAGTATTTGAATTTCCAGCTCAAGGAGCAGCAGCAGCAACTGTTCATGAAGTTTAGATTTTCTTTTTGCTAATACACCTTTTCATCTCCTTCATCACTATTTGCGTTCCAAGACATAAGGCACACACAAGTCTACCAAATAATTTTCTTTACTGTATCTAAATGTTCATCCTGTTATTTTCTTGATAACAATTTATATTGTCTTTTTGATATAACCTTTAGATGAGAGATTGATTGAGTCAAAGGACTTGTTAATCTATTCCAGTACAAGCAGAAGGAAGATTAGTTTTTGAGTAGTCTTTCTGTATAACAAAAACTAAGGATGGCAAACCGCAGTTACTACTGTTTTTTTTATTCTATTTTAATGTTATTTTTATATCGACGATAATGGAATAAGCATTCATGTGCTTTTCTACATCCAGTATCCGTGTGTATGCGGTTTTGTAAATTCTGTCATCTGTTCCCACCAGCACACAATGGCCTACTCTTTCGAAAGGCGGAACAGGATTTAACATGTGCGCAAGATGTTCTGCGTGCGTTCGCACACGGGACCTGGGCTTATAGTCTCATCCGAAGGACTTTTGGGGAGAGTGGAGTCTGCACTGATGTTAACTCCAGAGGAAAATGTGATGTCTTAAGACAATTTGCCCAAACTTAAAACTTCTAGCTAATGCTTTTTTTTCATTAAATGTCTTCATTGTATCATTCCAAAAGCCATCATCCAAAAAAGCTTCTCTTGTTAAACAGTTCTGTTTGCTACGATTCATATGTTTGTGAGACAAAGGAGTCAGTTGTACTTGCTTGACTCCACTTATTCACAGGAAGGGTATCAATTTTTAATTTGCCGTAAAGTTGAGGAAAAGGAGACGAAAGAGTGATTAACTTCCATTTTCATGATAAATTCAAACTGTGCAGCCTCGTTGTTAAGTTTAATCGTTTTTGGATGGTTTAGAAAATAGTTAATGTTTGTTATATAACAGAGTGTTTGGTTTATACCATTTAGAAGTGTGTGTATGTGTGCATATGTGTGCGTGGGCATGTGTGTGTGCGTGGGCATGTGTGTGTATGTATGTATGTGTGCATATATATATATATATATATATATATTTATTTATTTATATATATATATAATTATATATATAATTAATTAAGCTCATTTTCAAGTCCAGAAACATTCAAAACCTCGGACCCCATGGATCCAAAACTAAAGGCAACAACTGTTAGACACGGTTGAGTCATTCTGCCTCTCTGGCTTCCAGCTCAGCAATGAGTGAATGTCACGCGAGAACACATTGTCACAGTCATTTCACAGCTGCTTCATTGGCCCTCACCCCACCTTTATCCCTGCCCTTGTTTCCACCTCTGCCATTTTAGGAAGTCATTAGGGAGGAGCAGTAGTGGGGCTGTCTGCATGAATCCATCAGTGGAATTACAGAGTGGGGATATTAGGCAGACAAAGGGTAGTGGTTGTGGTGGTTGATGTCAGTGTGTAAAATGTGTTCCGTCATATGAGCAAACGTCGCGTATAGATGAAGTCACTCTAGATGCTCTGTTCCAGCAAAGTTTGATTTGATGCGCATACATGCAA
Organism: Rapana venosa; assembly: GCA_028751875.1. Taxonomy (NCBI): domain Eukaryota; kingdom Metazoa; phylum Mollusca; class Gastropoda; order Neogastropoda; family Muricidae; genus Rapana; species Rapana venosa. Next base: position 31,840,079 of record CM054155.1, on the reverse strand, counting down.
ACGTGCACGCATGTTACTTTGATCTGCGCTCAAACTCACACACAAGCAGGCATAAGTGTCCACATATCTTGCGCACACGTTAAATCCTGTTCCGCGTTTCGTAAGAGCAGGCCATTGTGTTCCACGAAATATAAAGATATATAATAAAATATATAAATAAATAAAAAGATATATACACTCTGACGCTTAAAGACACAAACACACCCAGGCCCAAATACACACACACACACACGCGCGCATACTTCCACACGCACACACACACACCAGATATGCATGGACAGACATTGGAAAGTCGACTTGAATTGTATGATTAACGTATATTTAGTGTATTGTGTATCTGAACATCGAGAGAGATGTTTATGCCTTTAGCACTTTAAATAAGTAACCAGCAGAAGTGAAATTACATGGGAGTGGTGTGAGTGAGGTAAGGTGGGTGGTGGCGGTTGTTTACCTAAGTGTACAAGTTTTCCATCATACGATGGAGCGAATGTCACACGTAGATGGATTATATATATATATATATATCTACAGAGAGAGAGAACTCTTACTCGAAAGATTTATTCACAAAAGGCCATTGGCCCATACATGAAGGAGATTGCCGAACTGCTTAGTATTTTAGTGAGAAGGATAAGGAGAAGCATAAAAACAAAATGTTATTGTATAACCGCAACCACCACAAGAAAAATCAGTCCCCAAAATATGACTTAAGAAACCAAGATATCTTATTCTAAAGGCTTTACACAAATATAAAGCAAGGCTGCGCACAATCTCAGGGTGACTAGATGCCATGAGTAAACATAATCTAAATAAATTAGGCTGTCTACTATAATCTAAGGCAACTTTTAACAACATGAAATGCATTTTTACCAACAGTAAGATAAGCCTCAAGACAAAGATCCATGTTTTGAGAGCCTACGTATGGTCCATTCTTCTGTACGGATGTGAGTGCTGGACCCTAGCCAAAGACACAGAACAGCGACTAGAAGCAGTGGAAATGTGGTTCATCCGGAGAATCATGAAAAGCTCATGGACAAAAAGAAAAACTAATGCAGAAGTAATGGAAATGGCTGGTACAAGAGATCCCTTCTCAACACCACAGAGAAAGACAGCTCAAATTTTTCGGCCATATAATCAGGGCTGACGGACTAGAGAAACTGTTATGGAGTGGCAAAATCTGTGGAAACAAGAGCAGAGGAAGACAACGCACAAAATTCACAGACAGCTTAAACAAATTCGCAACGAATAAAGAGGGCACTAACAATGAGCTCATGAGAGGGACCGAGAACAGGGAAGAATGGAGAGCCATGATCGTCGATGTCTGCAGGACCAGACCGGACACTTGAAGAAGAAGACTATATTTTACGGGAATGTTATTCTGTCTAACATCTTCTAATACTGGGCAGCAGAACACAAAATGGACTTCATCTTCCACTGCTTGCTTACATAATGGGCATAGCAACCTGAGGTCATCAACATCAAGTTCTATGCATATAAATTCATTAACATTTATGTGTGTGTGTGAGAGAGAGAGAGATGAAAGAAAGTGTGTGTGTGTGTGTGTGTGTGTGTATGTGTGTGTGGTGATACACACACACACTTATATACATATAATATATATATATATATATATATATAATATATATTGTGTGTGTATAGTGATATATATATATATATATATATATATAATATATATATATATATATATATATATATATATATATATATAACAGAGAGAGAGAACACTGAACACTGAAAAGTTTTATTGTACTTCGGCCTTTGGCCACTATACAAACACACAGAGAGAGAGAGAGAGAGAGAGAGAGAGAGAGAGAGAGAGAGAGAGAGAGAGAGAGAGAGAGAGAGAGAGAGAGAGAGAGAGAGAGAGAGAGAAAACTGAGTTTTCTTTTTAAAAAGAATGCTTCTATTTTAGAATTGGAGTTTAAAGCATAACAATTCCGAAGGTCCTCACTAAATGTAATGACATGCTAATTTATCAAAACAATAGAACATTAAATCAAGAGAATTTAACAGAAGGCAAATACAGCCTAGAAACAGAACAAAATACACAGCCAAACAAAGATGGTATGCTGTGGTGGTTTGTCATAGGGCCTTGCTAATATCTCTCACCAGTTTTTAAAAAAAATAATAGCTAATTAACTTCTTGGCATGATCTTCTTGTAACGCATTTAGATGAAGAAGAAAAAAACCCACTTTGCTATTATATGATGCAAAGAGATGAAGGAAATGACTAGGATAATATTGACAAAGATTTTTGCCCGAAGCTGCTTACAATCAATGTTGACATCATTGTAAGAACTGAGACACGTTGCCGTGAGAAGACAATCCGAATCATCCTCAATTAACAGACATCTGTCAGTAATGACTTTCCTGTTTTCTAGCAAAAATCTTCTGGAATGTAGGGCATTGGGATTCGAAGATCTGTGTTGATTTTTCATTTCAGAAATTTTGCATTGTGTTTTAGATACCTAAAGCCATCCAGACTGCAAAATATCGTATTGAGTAAGTTCAAAACCCCAGCTGAAGTTTTGAATCTGTGGTATATGCTTTTCATTTTTTTGATTTTGTGCTGGAATACCTACAATGTGTTGAAAATCGATTATCAAATTGTAAGCGATAGTTTTGAAACCAACAGGTTTGATAGTCTAAAAGGTGTTTTTTTACTGTAAAAAGGGACAATACTTACGTGCAAAATGTCACATAACTTCTGAGCATTTGGTAAAAT
>CM054155.1:31814836-31832336 GCA_028751875.1 Rapana venosa | reverse complement strand
AAAGTCTGTATGTCAGTAAAGGTGATAGGAAAATAGGTTACACCTCGCTATAGCTTGACAACTTTACCTTCTGGAGGTAGTCTTTATTCTTTGTCGTGAAACGGTTTCAAAGTCGTGTGTGTTTTTCCTCCAGAAATAACCCAAGCTTTAAAGCTTGTCAAGCTGGAGGGAAGCCACATCCGTGCCGTGCTTAATAAAGAGAACCTTGGTCAGAAATAGCACGCGGCGAATAGCCTGCATGTGAAATTGAAAATCATGTTGTTTGCGCTCTCCTCCACAAGGTTAGCAACATTGCACTAAGTGAGCCATTGAAGCCATTACCGCTCCATTTGTGTTGTTTCAGCTGTAATCACCTCCAACCTCTTAGCCCGTTTTTTCCCCCGATACTGATGATGAGAAAAAGCTCACCACGGCTGATTGCTTTGCCGTCTGGCGGCAGCCTTTAATCTTGACAGTCATTAGCATTCCAGACTGGAGGGTATCATGATGCAAATGAAGCCAGCAGATCAACAGCGGAGTGACAGCTCCTGAACCTAACACTACAGCAAACACAGGTTTGTCTAACCGATACATGTATAGTCAGTTTCCTGTTACCACCAAGATCGAAATCTGAACTCAGGAAACGGTGTTGAAACACATGACATATCTGAATAAATAAAGTTACAGTGACAAGCACTTGTTTTCCCCACTGCTGCCTACTCAAACAAATAAATAAATTAATATACAAATGATTCAATATCAATGACCGGTGTGGCAAAAAGACCTGGTGCACGATATCAAGCACTTTTTGAAATGATTTTCTTTTAGATTGAGTCTGGTTGGCAGTCGGTCGGAAAGGGCGTTTTTAATGTCTGCAACAATTTGTTTTCAAGCTGTCTTAAAAAGTTTCTCTGAATTAGATTTACAAAGTCTGACTGTAAGGTAGCCTAATCTTCCACCCTAAAAAAGGTAAAGGGGTCACATAACCTATGTGGTCGTAGGGGAGTAAGGCATCAGAGACCTCAACTTCTCAAGGGGCCAGCATGTTGAGGGCGGTCACCCATCTCCTCTCCCTCGCTGCCAATGATACATTTTTGACGAGTGCTGTAGTGACATATTTCAGTGTATGCTTTGAAAAAAAGATAAGAAAGTACATCCTTCTAAAAGATTAATTAAAACTGTGCACATACGATATGACATAACCAGCAACAAAAGCCACAAGGTATTAAAAGGACTAAACGCAGTACAGTTAAAACTGAATAGCATTACATTCCTACGAGAAAGATACATGGAAAGATAACAGTCGGTTACCATCTGATGCAGTTCCTTTATCAACTCACTGATTCCATGACCTGACCAGAGGTGGTAGGGGTGATGTGATGGATGCCCTGGGTGTCCGGGATCATCAGGACACTCTTCCGTCATGCACAGAAAGAAGGATCTCGGCAAAGGAACCTTGAGCAGGCAGAAATAGCTGATGATCAAAGGCGAACAGAGTGTGCATTAATCGCCAAAAAATGTCCACAAAAGCGCAAGACATAATATGAATTTGTAGTACAGATGGTCTCTTCAAGATTTTTTTTTAAATCAGGTAACCGGTTGTTAAAGTAAAGAGGATGATAATATGTCTATTTTTGGAAAAAAAATCCCGCAGCATGGTTTATAATATTGACTGATGGCCAGTTGTGGTATGTCAGAATTTTGTTTTGCTTTTAGTACCCTTTTCCCGACCGTTTTTTCACTGTAATACACCATTTTTCAATCTGAATGATGCTTGGGGTGAGGTAGCCTAACTTGAAAAAAAAAGCTTCCAGGATAATGGTCAAAAATGATTAAAGTATAACGATCCAGTTTTTGTAGTTTTTGATTTGTATACAGCAGACAGGCTCATGACACGTTCAAAGCAGTGTGTGGTCAAGATAATTAGTACTATGGTAAAGGTAAGGTAAAGGAGTCCCATAACCTATAAGGTCGTAGGGGAGCGAGGCGTCAGAGACCTCGCTTCTCTAGGGCCAGCATATTGAGGGCGGCGCCCATCTCCTCTCCCTCGCTGCTTTACCTTCCCTGACCCTAAAGAGGGCAGGTACCCATTTACAAGGTGACTGGGGAACTGTACTGAAGCCAAGGCGCGCAAACGGTCACCCATCCAACTGGTAACCACGCTCGACGCTGCTTAACTTGGCTGGGGCAAAGCGAGTGCTCCGACCACTGAGCTATCCCGTCTCCCATGATCTGATAAATATTTTCTCACTTGAGAGGTTTTTTTTGTCAATTAACACTTAGGTGTAATGACACTGCTAGAAGAAAAACAAACCCAGTATTTTAACAGATTTCCAACAAAAAAAGAAATAGAATGACCAGAAGCAGCAGAGTAAACAGACCACAGAAAAAAAGAAGCGTAGTAAACAGAACAGAGAAAGGCTTTTTTCCCAAGGAGGAAGGTACACAGCAAGAGAGAAAGTGCAGTGACCATCTGTGATGTATATCTGCTTTCACTGACCCTGTGACTGGAGGCTATGGAGTTCTGTGATGGATGCTGGGACTGTCAGGGATCGTCATGACTGTCTTCCATCACCACCACCAGGAAGGAAGGTTCTGGGCAAGGAACCTTCAGTTGGAGATGTAGCTGAGGAGCAAACCTGGTCGGCCAAGCGGTGATTAGCAAACAGAGTGCAAAAGAAACACTGAAGTGTACACTGAATTGGACTTGCAACATGTTTTAGTAGTAAGCGTCTATGTACATGTGCAGTCAACGTGTTTTCTAGACATAAAGTACGATAGCAAGTTTAATTTATTCGACCAACACACCCCGCCCGCCTTTCTGTCCACTCTCACATCGGCGAGAGCAAACAGAATAAAAACATTGACTGTAATCATACACGCACGTACACGCGCGCGTACGCGACACACACGCACGCACGCACGCGCGCGCGACACACACACACACAAACTCACACACACAATGTACTCGCGCGCAAACACGCATGCACGCACTCTCGCACGCACATTAGTATGGACACACACACACACTCATACACACACACGCTCGCGCGCAACACCACACACCCACCACATAACACACACACACACACACACACACACACACACACACACACACACACACACACACACATTGTAATCATGAAAATGTGCCTTCACAGTGCTTACTTTACGAAAACAAAACTCTCAGTTCTATCGCTTTACATTCAAATTGATATACAATGGATAACATGCCGATAACGCGCCCGATCTAGATATTGTTTTGGTGTGGGTATAAAAAAATATAGTTGAAAGTCACATTTAGCATTGACGCCTGGAGAAAAAGAAAAAAGACACAACGATGTCTTCAAACAACTTTTGAAAGGTGGACAAAAAGCAGCGTGGTAAACAGAAAACATAAAGGTATTTCACGGGGAAGATACATGGAGAAAGAAAAAGTGCGTTGGCCATCTGATATATGTATGTCCATTTACTGGTCCTGTCCCCCAGAGGTGGTAGGGTTCTAGCTGTGATGAACACTCTGGCTGTCAGGGAGGAAGTCACTCTTCAGTCTCCTGCTTCAGATGAGCTCTGTGCGAAGAGTCGCTTAGCTGGTGGATATCAGATGCTTATCTGGTGAGATGGTGGATTGTTGCCGAAGGGCTGACCAAAAAAAGTGAAAGTTGCGCTATGAATTTGCGGCACAGAAAACAGAATTCTTAATGTATTGTTTTTTCTACAGAGAGCTATTTTGGTTGGCAACATTATAGAAGTATTCAGCGAGTAATGAGATATAGTTTCTTTTCTGTTACTTGGGTGGTGGTGCAGTAAATATTGCCTGTTAAGAGGCGTTTTGTTTTGCTTCATTTTGCTTGTTACCTACAGTACCTGGGGTTTTATCACAGTTCTTGATTTAAACCATTGACGCTGGGGGAAACAGCACAGTGAGAGGCTGTATGATCAGCGGCTTTCCCACTCACAGAATTTCACTTTACAGCTTAGTCTTTAGTGATCGACTATGACTCCCTGACTAGGAGGCTTGACTCGCACAGTCCTTGTGTGCTGCAGCCCTGGGGGCTAGTTGGCCTTAGGAGAACATCTCTAAAGCTGACTGTCCGTATGCCCTCTTGGCCCAGAGAGTAGGGTGTGTGCTGTGGGCAAGACACCTCCATTGTAACCTAATTTCTGCCCAATTTCCGAAACAGCAGCTGCCTCCTCTGCTGTTTTGGAGGTCATCGTCGAACACGACGGACAAACATATATAATTCATCACATCCCTTTTAGATTGTCTATTTGATTTTTTGTCACCAAAGTGAGAGTACATTTAGGTTGTTTCAAACTATGTAAGTCGTTGAGTTTCGGTATTTCTTACTAAAATCTGTTTTTCTTTGGCGTTTGTCATCCTTTTTTGTTTGCTTGTTTGTTCTTGCTTTTGCTTTTTTTTTTTTTAGAGGAATGGGAATGTTGACATGGTGTTAGTTTTCACTGTCATAGTCCATCCACATGGTTGGAAAAGCTATGAACAAAACAATAAATAAATGGAAAAGTAAATCGTGATAAGTTTTGTCCTCTTATTTTGTTCATTTTCATTTCTCCATATTGTACAAATTCCTAACTCTTTTTCCCTCCACTTTCATGGTTAAAACTAAATGTTACCGTCTGTCTGTCTGTCTTCCTAGATCCTGCCTGTCTCTCTGTCTGCCTGTATGTTTCTGTCCCCGTCTCTGTCTATCTGCCTGTCTCTTTCTCTCGGCTGCTAATTCCTGTCTCTCTCACAACCCCCAGGGCGGTCAATTTGGCCCTACAGTTCTGTAATCACTCCCCGCTCCAACGATTTACGTTAGTGTTAGTGAACTACTTTGTTGCAGGCTCGTGTGCTGTGTGTGTGTGAGAGAGAGAGAGAAAGGGGGTGGGGAAAGAGAGAGACAGAGACAGACAAACAGAAGCACACACACACTCATAGAGAGAAGGGGATATATATATATATATATAATATATATATATATATATATATATATATCTATACATATATGTATATATATATACATATATGTATATATATATAGATATATACGCGCGAGCGCAGTTATGCACACAAACACACACACACACAGGGAGAGAGGGGGGAGAAAAGAGCGACAGACAGAAAGACAGAGACAGACAGACAGACAGAGTAAGAGAGAAGATGAATGCAGTACAAGATAAAGACCAAAGAAAGTAGGACACAAGGAACAGGAGTAAAATGGGAAAAAAGTGGAATTGCGGGTGTGGAGGATGGATGGGGGGTGAGGGTGGGGGTAGGAGGGTTGAGTGGTGATGCGGGCAGAGACAGCAAGGAAGGGAGGGAATAGAGACAGCAGGGAGGGAGGGGAGGGAATGACCTCTGTCTTTAGCGCATGGAGACACACTGCTGTCGTCTTCTTTCTCTCACTTTACTATTCTTCTTTTTTTTTATTTCTGCACACCCTGTCTGACTAGACTGTTCTCACTTTAGAGCTAGTCACCTATACATAAACTAAACTATGAAGCAAGTACTTTTAAAGAATGCTAATTAAATACATCGTTATTCAGAACAAAAATGCGTGCTATACATACACATATTGGGAACAATAACAAACTGATAGCTTACGGCATGCTCAAGACAAAAATTTGACTCATTTTGTCTGACAGCTAATCATCATATTCGAGTTAGTGTGTAACAGCAAAGTAGTAGTAGTAGTTTCCAATCGGTATATCTTCGCTCTCATCTTTTTTATATGCAAAATGGCATGAAAACTAGCTTGTGGTGTGTGAGAACTAAGTTGACATTTCTGTAGCATGGTTTTCGTTTATAACTATATTCTAACTGTGTTGCAGATTATCACATTGCATTATGTTGTATTACATTGTACTTTATATTACTTGCACTATATTGGACCTATTTATAACATTCTGCACTGTACTGTAACACATTCAACTACGTTTAGATTGAAAGTGCGTTTCAAAGCTTGCAATGCCTTACAACAGATTCTTGCTGGATGAAGTATGGTAACTTTTTCAGGCGAGTTATATTGCCAGAGCATGGCGTTGCCCTGTTTCTGCCTCTTCTTTTTCCTGCGCGAGTGCAGTTTATTTACAGAAAACAACAATGTATTCTTCTACTTACTTCGGTCATATTTAGTTCCCTTGTTGCCTTGCAATATTCGATATTGTGCTAAATTCCCACTGTACCGAAAGGTTCATAACCCCACGAAGTTTGTCAGTGTGAGGCTAACACTTCTTGCATAAGATTGGACTAAAGCCATGAATTTATGCTTTATATTCTCTCACAGCCAAACCATCCGTATCGTTGTTATTGTTCTCAACTTAAGGCAAGTTGCTGCGTAAGTCAGTCTCGCTAGGTTTTTGTAAATGCGCCTGGATGAATGGTATAGCCACGTTCTGCAAAGTCGGGGGCGGAAATGTTCTCTTTTCCAATAGGTCTGCTATACTGTTTATAAGCCATCTTTAAACATGTTTTACCTGTGAGGTCCATGCGCTCTGACTTCCTTCTTATTTTCTTTTAAAAGTTTTTGTCACATTCCCTTATCTTTTTTTCCAATCTAGAGAAGATGATATATGAAGCAGAAAGGTTGATGATCTCATCAGGATCTTGTTTCATTTTTCTGGAGTGATATATATATATATATATATATATATATATAAAGATATATATATATATATATAACAACAGTAATAGTATGTCATGGTCCTTATCTTTTTTTGCAGGTTAACAAAATCCTGTCTTGAGAACATTCAACCACTTTTGACTTTGTTTGTCTTAGAAAGGGTAAACATAGTTAATTTCAGCTATTTATTTTTTATAATGGAAGTCGGATAATGGCAACCTTAATGGCGGGTTAAAACGGCCGCACACAAAATCTCACAGTTGATGAACCTTGGAGCTGTAGCCGTGGAAGGAATCCCCCCCTCTCCCCCCCCCCCCCCCCCCCAGAAAAAAACACCCAAACAACAACACAACACAAAGCAGCAAAAACATAAAAAATAATAGCACAAAAACAAAACAAAAACCACACAACCAAATAATGACAACAACAACAACAAAACCATAGTATGATCGAGCCCTGGAATGACCTCACAGACAAAATAAGAAAGTTACAAAAACACAAGAAAAGAAAAGAGCAGTTTTGCACTCAACTCCAGTCTTCATGGGACTGTTCCCATAGTCTTAGTTCTTTCTTGTCCCCTTCCCCCCCCTCCCCCTCCCCCACACCGTTTTTTCCCCTTTCATATCTACCTTATTTTATGGAACATGTGGTAACCAGGGACTACTTCTTCTGTACACAGAAATTGGACATAGTCGAGAGAAAAGTGCAAGATCGTATGTATAGGAGGTGGGGTGGGGGTCTTGGAAAAAATGTGGAAGCACAAAGGTTCGTGTGTGACAATGGAATATTAAAAAAATAATTGGGGCTGAAATGTATGTACTTGCTCAGAGAGAGAGGGAAAGAGAGAGAGAGAGAGAGAGAGAGAGAGAGAGAGAGAGAGAGAGAGAGAGAGATAAGGGGGGGAGGGAGAGAGAGAGAATCAAATAATTTATTGCACAAGTATTCTGCCCCTTTCAAAAGGAATAAGCGAAATGGGTTGTTTACAAAACAAACAAGCAAACAACCAAATCTCCCAAAAAATATTTTCCTTTGAACCAAAGCTAACACCTGCGGCAAGAAATCCATCCATGTGACTTAAGTGTTCTAAAATCATGTAAGTGTATGGTTTGTAAAACACCGTTCCAAAAGCACACGCTTTACACACAGTCACCTCAATTCAGCGTGTTCGTGTGAGTGTGCGTGTGCGTGCGTGCACGCTCGTGCATGCGTGAGAGAGAGAGAGAGAGAGAGAGAGAGAGACAGACAGACAGACAGACAGACAGACAGACAGACAGACAGGCAGACAAACAAAAAGACAACAGATAAACAGAAACTGATCGACAGACACAGAAGGACTGCAGGGCTATAATCTGAAGGGGAAAAAACCCTAATGAATAGAAGGGAGCACAAGAGGTCTTCAAAACGAGGAAATGAAAACTAAGTCTGGCGGGTTATGCTACTGGCACCCCTAGCTAGGGTGGCGGCGGGCTGGGGGCTATTGTCTGCCTGCCTGCCTGCATTCAGTCAGTCTGCAACCATTACAGCTGAACGCCATTCTTCCAGAATCTCGCCAACACTTCTCCATTTCTTTTCTTTCCCCTCTCTCTTACTTCTTTACGACTTGCGACTGAGCCTTCTTTTTGTCTAGTCTGTCTGAGTCTCTGTGACTCTCTGTGTCTCTGTCTGTACGTCTGCCTGTCTGTCTGTTGTCTCTTTCACTTCCCTCTCTCTGTCTCTGTCTGTAATCTCTCTCTCTCTCCTGTCTTTGTATGTCTGTCTCTCTCTCTTTCTTTCTCTCTCTCTCTACCTCTCTCTATCAATGACAATGCTTATCACAATAAACCTTTGTCATTGTCATTGTCTCTCTCTCTCTATCTCTCCATACCTCCCTCTGTGTCTTTCTGTATCTCTGGCTGTCTCTCTGTCTCTATCTCTGTCTGTCTCTCTCTGTCTTTCTGTCAAGGACAATGCATGACAATGCTGATCACAATAAACCTTTGTCATTGTCTCTCTGTCTCTCTCTGTCTCTCTCTTTGTCCTTCTCTGTCTCTCCCTGTCTCTCTGTCACTGACTGTCTGTCTGTCTCTATCTCTGTCTGCAGTCTGTCTGTCTGTCTGTCTCTCTCTCTCCTCTCTCTCTCTCCTCTCTCTCTCTCTAACAATGACAATGCTTATCACAATAAACCTTTGTCATTGTGATTGTCTCTCTCTCTCTATTATCCTCGATATAAAAGAATAAATAAAATAAAAATCAAATCAAATATATATAATATCTCTCTGTCTCTCTGTCTTTCTCTATATATCTCTCTGTCTCTGCAAGAATGGGGAAAACAGAAGAAAGAATCGCCCTGTCTGTGCATCTGTTTCTCTGCCTCTTTGTATTTTTGTCCTAGTTCCTCGGTTAGAGCGCCTAAGTTTACCAAACGGTGGGAATTTGCGAGTGCAACTGTTTTTAGCCACTATTACAGTCGCTGTATTTTGACTTCGGGGTCGCTGTCTCTTTCTTTCTGAATGTGTGTTTGTGAATGAGTGTATGGTGTGTGCTTGCGTGTGTGTGTGTGCGCGCGCGCGCCGTGTGTGCGTGTGTGTGTGTGTCGGGGTGGGGGGGAGAGACAGACACACAAACAGAGTGAAAGACAGAAAGAAAAGAGAGGAAGGGAGCTGAGAGATTGATTCGTATTATTCACATTTTTAAAAATTATTTGTCGGTTGATTGATTGAGAGATCAACTGGGCCGATGGGAAATTTCAGTCTTATCGAATAATGTGTGTGTGTGCGTGTGCGTATGCGTGTGAGAGGGGGGGCGGGAGAGAGAAAGAGAGAGAGAGAGAGAGAGAGAGAGAGAGAGAGACAGACAGACAGACAGACAGACAGACAGACAGACGACCGACAGAAGAGCAAGAGAGAGAGAGAGAAGAGAGAGAGAGAGAGAGAGAGAGAGAGAGAGAGAGAGAGAGAGTGAGAGAGAGAGACAAAGAGAGAGAGAGATCTATTTTTGTTTATCTATTTTATTCTTTTAATTCGAGGATAATGCAATAAGCACTCATGTGCTTATTTTTCATCCAGTCCCCGTGTGTATGCAGTTTTGTAAATTCTGTCATCCGTCCCCACCGGCACACAATAGCCTACTCTTCCGCAAAGCGGAACGGGTTTTAACGTGTGCGCAAGATGTTCTGCGTGCGTTCGCACACGGGACTTCGGTTTATAGTTTCATCCGAAAGACTTTTGGGGAGAGTGAAGTCGGCACTGATGTTAACTCCAGAGGAAAAATTCCTCTTGAACGAGAATCGAACCCGGGTCAGTAGATCTTGAATACATCACTGTAACCACCAGGCTATCCCGTCCCCAGAGAGAGAGAGAGAGAGAGAGAGAGAGAGAGAGAGAGAGAGAGAGAGAGAGAGAGAGAGAGAGAGAGAGAGAGAGAGAGAGAGAGAGGCGCTAAAAAAAATAGCAGCCCCCCAAAAAAAAAATCACCAACAAAAAACCAACGACAAAACAACCCAAAATTACAACCAAAAAACACCCAAACAAAGAAAAAACCAAACCCAACCCAACCACATGTGTCGATTCGAGCAGTCTGTAACAATACTGACGCTGTGTCCTCCTTGTTACGCATGTCAGGAAAGTGCAGCACACTTCCTGTTTTGTCGCCGGGGAGAGAAAGGGGGAGAAAGGACAGAGAGAACAAGAGAAACAGAGAGAGAGAGAGAGAGAGAGAGAGAGAGAGAGAGAGAGAGAGGAGAGAGAGAGAGAGAGAGAGAGAGAGCTCCTGCCCCGCCAAATGCCACAACAAACATCCATCACTAACACTGAAATGTCTATGCTTTTATTCACAACATAATGCTGATGCATTCAAACAATGACTTGCTTCTGGTTCTCTCTCTTTCTCTCTTTCTCTCTTTCTTTTTCTCTGTTTCTCTCTCTCTCTCTCTCTCTCTCTCTCTCTCTCTCTCTCTCTCTCTCTCTCTCTCTCTCTCTCTCTCTCTCTCTCTCTCACCACACACACACACACACACACACAAAAGCACATAAGCGTGTATTTGAAGATACGTATACAATATTATGTATATATGTACGTGCCCGTGCATTTGTGCATGTGTGCGTGCACGTGCACACACATGCACACACACACACAATCACAATCACACACACACCGCACCGCACATACACACTCTCACACACACCTGACCCCTCCTCCCCCTCCCCCCACCCCCACCGACACACACAAACCACCACCCCACACCCCGACTCCTACCCACCCCCCACACACAAAACACCCCCTACCCCCTCCCCACCCCTCAACCCACTCGATCCCAGACGCGCACACACAAAGAAGTAGACAAGAAGAGAGGCGCTGAGAGAGACAGAGAGACAGAGACAGATAGACAGAGAGACAGAGATAGAGGGAGAGAGAGAGAGCCGCTGAGAGAGACAGAGACAGGGAGACAGAGACAGAGGAAGGAAGAGAGAGACAGAGAGAGACGGAGATAGAGGGAGAGATAGACAGAGAGAGACAGAGACAGGGAGACAGAGACAGAGGGAGGAAGAGAGAGACAGAGATAGAGGGAGAGAGAGCCGTTGAGAGAGACAGAGAGAGACAGAGACAGGGAGACAGAGACAGAGGGAGGAAGAGAGAGACAGAGACAGACAGAGAGATAGAGGGAGAGAGAGAGAGAGAGACAGACAGACAGACAGAGAGGGGGAGAAGTAGAGGAAAGTTACAGAAGTTGTGTGATAAAGTGGGACTGACAAAGTAATGAGACGCTTGGGGATGACGGAAAAAGTGAAGCAATTTGTGGGCTGTGTGAACTCAGGTTTGTCTGTCTCTCTGACTGTCTGCCTGTCTTTCTGTCTGTCTTTCTGCCTGTTTGTTTGTTTGTTTGTTTGTACGTCTGTCTGTCCGTTTGTTTGTGTGGCTGTTTGTATTCTGTATCTATGTATTTATCTATGTAAATGTCTTTATCTATCTACTGTCTATCTGTCTACTATCTATCTATCTATCTGTCTGGCCACTATCTATCTATCTATCTACTATCTATCTATCTATTTATCTACCTATCTATCTTTTTATCTCGCTGTCTGTCTGACTTTCTATCTCTCTGTCTGTCTGTCTGTCTGCCTGTCTGCTTCTGTCATATTTTGACCTGGCGGTCAAGGTCGTGTTTTCTGTAGAAAAGGGAACGAGGGTGTGATGGATGGTTATAAGAAATCTGTCAGTTCATTCAGTTTTGCCTTATACATTACCCTCAATACAATACCCGTACACACACACACACACGCACATACACACACACACACACCTACACACACTATACACACTTACACACTTACATACACATACTCACACATACACACACACACACACACACACACACACCTACACACACTACACACACTTACACACTTACATACACACACTACACACACTTACACACTTACATACACATACTCACACACACACACACACACACACACACACACACTCACACACACACACACACTCACACACACACACATGTACATACACGCACACCACCACATCACCACTTCCATCACCATCATCAGCGGCAGACGGTGTCACCAGCGCACACAAATAACAGACGGAACTGACAGTAAGTGGCCACAGTGAATCTTCTCTTTGACAGAAACCATTTGCTGGACCAAACTGTGGCCCACATACTTCAGAGCCGCTGGCATCGGCACCAACCAATATATAATCCCCGCCACTCCACCCCCACCCCCACCCACCTCCTCCCACCTAACTTACACAGTTTACAGAAACTGCATACGTAGTAGGTAATATACATAGCAGGGGGGTACAATTCCTATGCAGTTCTGACAGCAAAAAAAAATCGTAGTTTATAGTGATAGAAGTGCTGTGTGAACCATTGCGAGGGGAAAGGTGTTATGTAAGTATTTTGTGGACTGAAACTTTTTCCTGGGAGTTTAGAGGGGGGTGGATCAATTCATAATACTGTTTGTATGTTTTATCAGGCATTTATGAAGCAATCTTAGAGCAAAGATGTGTAATGTTATTACATTTGTTACAGCTCTGTGAACATTACCGTACGAATGTTTTGTTACCACTTCCAAAATGGCTAGTTACTTTTTCGCCTTTACTTTTATTTTAATGATTTTTTTTCTTTTATTTTCAACTTGGTCACTATTCTAACGAACCACTGTCATCATTTGATTCTAATAGCGTATGTACAACACACACACACACACACACACACACACACACACACACACACACACACACACACACAACACACACACACACACACACACACACATTTCCTACATCCTATCAATAATATAGCATTCCTAAAGAAACAACATAAAGACAAACCATATTCAAACAATTTCCAACCTTTCGCAATTTTTCAAGCATCAAACAAAACCTAACCTAATCCGGGCTCACACCTTAGGTCTCCTGTTTTGCAGCAATATCCAATGTCTCGTTAAAATAGTTTAGTGTTGTTGTTTTTTGTTGCTTCTGCTACGTAAGGAAGCAAGCATGACCCTCATTATCATCACTTGTGATCCTGTCACTATGAGGTTATAAAGTGCATGGTATGTTATAATATGTCCTTTCATGTTTGTGCTTGATCATATCACGACGTCTGAACTCTTGCGATGTGCGTGAATGATAACCAGTGGATTGTTTGAATTTCGTTTGTTGTTGTGTGTTTTTTAATAACTGACTCTTATGTACATGTGCAGATGTGTAGGTGTGCGCATGCATACGCACACATGCACGCACATACGCACACACACCTCTACTTACACGTGCGGGCACACGCACACTTGCACTCACAGACAATCACGACTTCCACTGCCACCATCATCAGCATTAGCATCAATAGCAGACGGTGTTACCAACACACACAAATAACACACAACACTGACGGCAACAGGATACAATGCATCTTTATTGACAGAAACCATTGGCTGGGCCAAGCTAAGGCTCGGCCACCTCCGACCTGGTAGCATCAGTACTGAATGCACATTACCCATGTCTGGCCAGTGGAAAAAACAGAGGTTTACACAGTGGCAGGCAGGGCCACGCTTACTTGATATGCACGACAGGGGAATACTTCCCATGCCCCTCCGACTTAGAAATAGCAGTTTATGTACAGACATTATACGTGGAGCATATGTTAAGTAGGAAGAGCCATTTTATAACATATGATGGATTCAAAGTAATCCGCGGAACAATTTTTCTTGGTGGTAATTTTCTCATGGGCCTGGTGAAAAGATAATTTAAGTTTTTAAATAACTTTTTTTTTAGAAGATGCGCTGTTAAAAATAAAAAAAGAAAGAAGAATAATTGTGTCCTCAGTACAGCTACTTTAAGTTGGGTGTGGTACATGTTGTTTACTAAATTGGAATGTCGGTTTTTGTTTTCATGATTTTTTTTGTTTCAGTTCTCTAGAAAAATCGGTAAGTTACCTGAAAGTGTATCAGTACTCTGCTCACACACACGCACGCATGCACGCACACACACACACACACACGCACACGCACACACACACACACACACGCACGCACCACACAACACACGCACGCACTCACCCCCCCCCCCTCCCCACACACACACACACACACACACACAAACTTTGGATACTACCAGGAAGATGAAATGAAAGCTACAAACATAGGAAGATTGGACGAACAGTAGCAGTATAATTCCAGAAGTTTTTACGAGATAATGAAACAGTGAAGAAGTAGTACATCAGAAAGCACAATAGCAATTGCATGTTGTACCTTGCTTTTGACACTACTTCTTCAGCATGTGGTACTCAGACTCATGATGAACCTATCATCCCAGAAATTTCCCCAAAACTTTTAATAAATGCAAGCCCTTTATCGCCTTTAAATCACGCTTTGATTTTCACGGAAGTATCTTTTGTTTATAACTAGTTTTATTTAAGATTTCTTGATTATGTTCAAATAGAATTTGAAGTTAAAATCCCTGCAGGGTTTCTTCTGAAGCTGAAGCAGTGCACATTGTTTTTAACTGATCTGTGTGATCATTAACGTAAATGGCTTTTGGAGTGGAGGCACAATTTGACAAGCACTTTCCTATTTTAGGTGTAGGATTTTCAATCCTCTTCTTTAAAAGAAATCACCTTAAAGGAACAATATTCAAGGCAAATTTTGACAGCTGTGTACGGCCTCTAATGTTGAATAGCTATAAACATCGTCAGTTTCAAGTTGGGTTTTAAAGAAAAACCTGAGGAAACACGACTACCATCCATTATTTCATATTTATAGCTGTTTCTGTAGCTTTAAAAGTTAAAGTCTGATGCATTTATCACTAAAAAGCTAAATCTAGCTGAACTTGTCCCTAAAAAGCTAAAGCCAACTGAAATTGTCACTAAAAGCTAAAACCAGTTGAAACTATTACTAGAAGCTAAACCCATATCCAACAGCTATAAGCCTTAAGGTGAGTCACATATTCCTTTCAATAACATTCCCACATCTCCAAACAACAGAAGAAAAAACCCCACCTAAATCACCGCTATATAATTTTCCTAATGCCCGGAACAGACACTAGCCGAGTAAGGTGGCTATAACGGATAGAATCTGACATATCCAGGCCACAGCTCAGGAATCACAATGGTGGTGGAAGAGATGTCTGTCTAACGTGGTCGTCTCATGACCGTTCCCAGAGGTACACCCTTTTCTTGTCAAATAGTGCTGCTTCTGGAAACGAAGCCAAGTACTGTCTGGTACATTGTTGGCTTCCTATTCGCGGATGAGACTCTTTTTTTCTTCCCCTTTTCACCCATCCCTTCTTATCCTTATACAGGCCCCAGCCCTTGATCAATCTTACCCTTGGAGTGCGCTCCTATGGGGTTGGCTGTGTTTTAGGATGAACTCCCTTGTCATCGTATGTTCTCTCCCTTTCTAGTGGGCAGTGTCGGAGACAAGGACCACCTCCTTGTCACAGGGCAGACTCTGGTGTCATCAATTATGAAAAAAAAGGACGTGGCTGGGAAGAATTCAGGATAGGACGAGTCGCGGAGTCGAAAATAAAAAGATACAAGTTGGTTGTTTTAAAAAGTTCATTCAGAATGTGGCCACCTTTTGAGATAAGCAGTTGTTGAATGATTGATGCCGTTTTATCTTATTTTTGTTTACCCCATCGTCTGAATTTTTCAATGTTTCCTTAGCTCAGTAGATCAACTGACATGTATGATATGATTTGTTTTTTTACTGCGGTGGCACCTGCTTTAAAAAAAAAATACTGAATACAAGAGCTGGTTGGAATTACGAGTTGTGCGTTCATACCGTTCTTCACAAAATGAACTTCAGGATCAAAGAGGCACGTGACTCATTAGCTTTAGTGATGATGACTGCTGGCTGACTTGAGCAACAAACAGAGTATAAAAAAGGTAATTTGGTGATATAGACCCCCCCCCCTCCCAAAAGTCATACTAGCAAACCATCCACCATCATTTCATCCCGCAGTGTCATCATTCATCACAGTGTCCTCTTCATGGTCAGCACTGATACGGCCATCAGCGGTGGACTTGGCTACAGGCCATCAGAGGAAGAGGATTGTGTTCTTACAGAGGTTCTTCTCAGAGAACAGCAAAAGAAACAAAGATTCTTCTCAGAGAACAGCAAAAGAAACTTTCAAAGATTCTTCTCAGAGAACAGCAAAAGAAACTTACAGAGGTTCTTCTTAGAGAACAGCAAAAGAAACTTACAGAGGTTCTTCTCAGAGAACAGCAAAAGAAACTTACAGAGGTTCTTCTCAGAGAACAGCAAAAGAAACTTACAGAGGTTCTTCTCAGAGAACAGCAAAAGAAACTTACAGAGTTTCTTCTCAGAGAACAGCAAAAGAAACTTACAGAGGTTCTTCTCAGAGAACAGCAAAAGAAACTTACAGAGGTTCTTCTCAGAGAACAGCAAAAGAAACTTACAGAGGTTCTTCTCAGAGAACAGCAAAAGAAACTTACAGAGGTTCTTCTCAGAGAACAGCAAAAGAAACTTACAGAGGTTCTTCTCAGAGAACAGCAAAAGAAACTGACAGAGATTCTTCTCAGAGAACAGCAAAAGAAACTTACAGAGATTCTTCTCTAAAAACAGTAGAAGAAACCTCTTCACCGCAGTTTTGATGTATTTTTAGACTCGGCTTTTCTCGTGGTGTTTTGTTCGTTCGTCGGTTAGAGCTCCAAGGTTCACCAATAGTGAGAGTTTGTGTATGCGGCCGTTGTTTGGTGTTGTTTTTTTAAACTCCATTATTAAGGTAGCCGCATTGCAACTTCGGAAATAATGTCTAAACACGATGCATGTGTTCATGAGTTTTGCTTTGTTTGGAGGGGGGTATTGAGGGGGGGGGGGATTGTTTGTTTTTCTTTCCTCAGCTAGAGCTTCAATGTTCACCAATGGTGAGATTTTGCAAATGCAACTGTTTTGCCCACCATTAAGATTTTGAACATTGAAGCTTAATAATGGAGTTTAAAAAAACAACACCAAACAACGGCCGCATACACATATATTATCATTATTATTATTAGATTATTATTATTATTATTATCAAAAGGACTTAAGATGGAGTCAGTACTGATGTTAACTCCAGGTGAAAATCTCCTAAAACGGGTGCCTCCGTGGTGGCTCAATTTTCGGGCCGTCAGATCACGAGCGCAAGGCTGTAACCACTAGGTTATGCCGCCTCTTGACTCAGATTTTGATGATGGAAGAAAGCAATGGTATGTTGATCAAGTATGTTTGCAAGAGAAAATGGCAAATAGCAATAAAACAATTTTGAATGAGACTACTATTACTACTGCTGCTGCTGCTGCTTCTGCTGCTGCTGCTGCTGCTGCTGCTGCTGCTACTACTACTACTACTACTACTACTACTATTGTTGCTAGCAACAATACTTCTACTACTTCTACT
>CM054155.1:31809836-31812336 GCA_028751875.1 Rapana venosa | reverse complement strand
AAAGACGAGGGCCGCTTCCTTGTTGCACGACAGATTTGAGTGTTCTCGGTTATATATATAGAGAGAGAGTGTAGGGATTGAGAAGGAAGCGTAGGTAGAAGGATGGAATATCAAAAAAAGAATATATTATAAAAAAAACTTAGGACTTGATTCGTTTCAGGAAAAGAAAGAACTATGTCGATGGAAAAAACCGTCAATATCTTAAGCACTGCGAAGTCCCAGATGATTGATGTCCCATCATTTTCTTTTTGTTTCTTTATATGTTTGTGCATTTTTTTAAAATAATCTTTCTTTGCTATTTCTATGATGTAGCTTCATGTTGAAACATGTGTAAGGAAAATCTGCATGTAGTCATCCGGTGTAGTTTTTTTTCAAAACAAACGTGATAGCAATGTTGAAGTCATTCGTACCTGTGCATGTAACAATCTTCAGAACTTTTTTTTTTTGCAAAATGTTAGCCCTCATGCAAGAGACATGAATAGTTAGATCAAATGATGATGAGGACAGCCTGACTCGACTTATAAAAAATGAAAAAAAACACCCTACTATTCTCTCTTCGCCTGAAAAACAAATAAATCTGTAGAAAACATACGTTTGACATCCCACAATGCAAATGCCTGTCACAATGGCTCCATCATGCAAAAAGAACGGACAACTGCAAGCATCTTACTTTTTTAGGTAGTCCCTGGTGTAGTCATAGACAAATCTCTTGGAGTTTTGTACTTAGAAACATCATCATCATCATCATCATCATCATCATCTGAAAAGAAATGAAGAAGAACCAGAAGGAGAAGACAGAGAAAAAGACGACGAAGGGCAGAGTGAGAAGAAGAAGAAGAAGAACAAGAAGAACAAGAAGAACAAGAAGAACAAGAAGAAGAACAAGAAGAACAAGAAGAAGAAGAAGAAAAAAGAAGAAGAAGAAGAAGAAGAAGAAGAAGAAGATGATGATGTGATGATGATGATGATGATGATGATGATGGAGAGAGAAGAGAAGAGAAGAGAGATGATAGATGAGATAGAGAAGAAGAAGAAGAAGAAGAAAAAGAAAAAAAAGAAAAAAAGAAAAGAAGAAGAAGAGGAGGAAGAGAAAAAAAGAAGAAGAGGAGGAGCAGGAGGAAGAGGAGGAAAAAGAGAAGAAGAAAGAAAGAAAGCAGAGGAGGGGAGAGGAGGAGGAATCAGAACAAAAGCAAGAACTAGAATAATTGGCTGTTACATTTTTATTTAAAAAAAGAATATAGCTTTACATCTTTTTACACTGATTGATTCTTAAAGAAGACTTTTGTGTGTGTGTGTGTGTGTGTGTGTGGTGTGTGTGTGTGTGTGTGTGTGTGTGTGTGTGTTGTGGCACGCGCCGCGCGCGCGTGTGTGTGGAGGGATGGGTGGATCCGAAATGTAACCACTCTAATGCTGTGTATCGGAATGCTTCATAAATCATTCGCAGTGTTCCGAAAACATTTCTTCAGACAGTCGATATTTTTCCTTCGCTCGATATGCCTTTTCCCTCCTTCTCTGATATTGAAACAAACTCGAGCCTCCGGCACCAGTGATAAAGAACATGTCAAGATTGCCTAAACAAACTGGCAAAACAACTTGGAATAAATAAGGGCGAGGAAAAGCAACAAAAACGTCAAAACATGTGAATTGAACTGGATGCGGTCGGTCCCCTGCGCAGTGTGATCGAAAAGAGTTTTTGTTCTGTGGTGGTTGTTTTCTTTCAAAAGATTGGAAAGGATCGTTACGCAGGCGTCTCAAAAATCAAAGCAAAGATAAATGAAAATAAAACAGAACAACAACTGCATTAGCATTTGTAATCTGAACAAGTACACAAACACACACAAACAGACACGTGAGAGAGAGAGAGAGAGAGAGAGAGAGAGAGAGAGAGAGAGAGAGAGAGAGAGAGAGAGAGAGAGAGAGAGAGAGAGAGAGAGAGAGAGAGAGAGCATCGACTTTAACTCCAGGGGAATAATCCCCTCGAACGGGCGTGTCAGTGGAGACTCGAACCCGAGCCGTCAGATCACGAGCGCAACGCTCTAACCACAAGGCCTTACCTGTCCCCTGGATCGGGTTTGAACGTGCGCTCAAGACGCCTTGCACGTTTTAGCACCCAGGACATCGATTCATAGTCTCATCTGACAGACTTTCATGGAGTCAGTGTCAATGTTAACTGCAGTGTGGAAAAAAGAACCAACAACCTCTCGAACGTGTCACCTCAGTGCAGACTGAAACATGCGCCCTATGTTACCATCAAGACGCTCAGACCACTTGGGTTATATCATTATGAAATAATCATAATCATTAAGAAATTTGTTCTTAGATAGACGGCTTGATGAAAAAACAAATGCATTGCTTATTCAATGTATCATCTGGAAATAAAAATTTGACTTGACTTGACTTGACCCGACTTGGGTTTTGCTGCTCCTACTCCATCCCAAGTACACTCACTTTCAAGTTAAATCACTTGCATTCAGTAACCTTTTTGGCGTGAAGGGCTTAT
>CM054155.1:31799836-31804836 GCA_028751875.1 Rapana venosa | reverse complement strand
CGTTCTTACCCAGGTTGTAAATCATTCGTTTAATCTTTCATTTATTTCAATTGTACAAGCATAAACATGACATTTCCGTTTCATGCAAAGAGAGAAAGAGATGTATAGAGATTTAAAACACATACACACACAGGGTGGAGAGAGAGAGAAAGAGAGGGAGAGAGAGAGAGACAGACAGACAGACAGACAGACAGACAGACAGAGCACACCATACCAATCCTGCTCCCCAGGCCAAGTCTTCTAGAAGTGTTACACAACATCAGTTAATCACGTCAGCTCCCCCACCCACCCACTACCGCCCCCCCCCCCCTCCACCCAATCCTTTTACCACCAGAGATGCATCAGTTACAGAAAAAAGAAGAAGAAAGAAATGCTCTTCAAGTTCATAAAACGAGTTTTCATCCTGGTAGAAAGGCTCCACAGGGAAGCTTTATTAGCCACTGGGCACGCACTGGCCCACTTTCTCTTCAGGTAAGGGTCCTTGGCGGGGATGAATGGAAATGCATAGGGCAGAAAAACCAATCTGATTCTGTGTGGCCAGCCGCTAGCAAACACAGCCAGCGTCTATGAAGTGGGTACACACCTCTGGCTGTGAAGGCTGATGATTTACGTGGCTTCTCTGCTGGGTCTGTTTCTGATTCCATCTCTGCTGTTTTCTGGGTCACTGTTTTCTGGCAGTAGCAGACACTACTGGCTGCTGGCTTTTCCGCTGGGAATAGTTTTGATTCCACTGCCATGGTTTCTCTGTCCCGGTTTTAATGGGGATGTTAATGAAGTGTCTGCTTCATTGTCTTCTGATTTGTTGGCCTGTCTGGTTCTCTATTGATTCCTTTTTTTTTCTTGGTCTGTCAAGTCGCATCAAAGTCGAGTCAATGTCAGGAATGTGTTCGTCATCCCGTCAATGACAATTTCAACACTGACTGGCACTTTGGTTTGGTAAAATTCATAATCTAGAAGAAGAAAAAACCACGAAGAAAGGGTATGATTGATATTTGTTTAAGCATTTTAAGAAAACTTGAAAGTCAGTCAGTCTTTGTGTCTGTCTTCTTTCAGGTGCGTTTGTCTTCGACATATCTATCAATATCTTTTTTTTATCCATTTTTCAGACAACCACAAGTTTAAATTATTTTTAACAGCCTTATTCCGTTACAAAGGATGGAAGGTGGCAGGATGGTTAAGACGTTCGCCTGCCAACAAGTTAACCGTGAGGTTCTGGGTTCAATTCCCAGCCTCGCCCTTTCTTCCCAGTTTGACAAAAATTCGAACTGAATGTCAAAGTCCTTCGGATGAGACTATAAACCGAGGCCCCGTGTTCGAACGCATGCAGAACATCTTGCGCACTCGTTAAATCCTGTTCTGTTTTTTCTGAAGAGTAGGCCATTGTGTGCCGGTGGAAACAGATGACAAAATTTACAAAACCGCATACACACGGGGACTGGATGTAAAAAAGCACATGAGTGCTTATTCCATCATCCTCGATATAAAAGAATAAAATAAAATAAGTAAATAAATAAATAAAAAACAAACAGATCATTTTGCACATAGATACAGACTTTTCATACAATGCTTCCACATTAGATGCATTTTTTCCCATGACAGACTTGGGAGTTTACAGATTCTTGCTACAAAGGTACAGCACATAAAGAAAAAACACACACCTTTTCATCAAGCAGATAAACAATACGTGAAAAGAAAAAACCCACGGCTTTATAACAGGGCACAAATTGTGTAGCAAAATTATTAAACGTGAGCTGCGCTTTCAAGAAAAGACATTTACTTTATTGTTGGCTGAATTTTGCTTGTACAAAAAAACCAACATGTTTCTGTATCTTCATAAATGGAAAACAACCCCAGAAAGAATTAGAAGAGTGTAGACGGAAAGACATTGTGGATGACAACCTTGAATTTTGTAGCATTTTCCCAGGAACATTTCCAGCTTTGTTATCCTCCAATTCCAATACTTTCTGTCTCGTACTCCTCATTGACACCTCACCTTCCTTCATGTCACCTGACTGTTGGTCATGCATATTCAACATTCGGGCGGTTTGTGACTTTTGTTAGCTTAGTGTTGTGTGGAAAACTATGCAGATTTATGTCTTGTGCGAGGCCATTTCCTGAACATCTGTTTCCTGTGAATTAAATACTAACGTTTCCTGTTTATGACATACAAAAGCACACACACGCGTACACACACGCACAACACATGCGCGCGCGCACGCACGCAAACATACACTTTTACATATGCACTCATGCACTCTTTCCCTCATCCGACAATCGGGCATACAACAACAGTTAAGATATGCACACTCATGCATACGCACATACAAAAATATACACGCATAAACATAAGCATTGACTAATATCTAACCCTCAAAAAGAAATAAAGAGAGAGAGAGGGAGAGAGAGAGAGAAAGAGAGAGAGAGAGAGAGAGAGAGAAGAGACAGACAGACAGACAGACAGACAGACAGACAGACAGACAGATAGACAGACAATTGGGCTGTAGCTCCTGGGTAGAGTGCACTGCTGCAAAAGTAGCGCCACCCACATGTTCAAACTTTCTTGTATGAATATCTTGTTCTTTATGAACGAAACTTTGTCTGCTGACATTTGCCAAAGACAGCTTTACTTCTACCCCGGGTTTTTTGTATGTTCGCGAAAAGTGCAACGTCCACAGAACCTTGGTTCATGTCCTCGTCCAAAATACTAGCACTTAAACCACTACTCAAGATTCAGTGGAGGGGGGGGGGGAATTCCACTTCAAACGGGGCTTAAATCCACGATTCCATCCTTTCCAGACAGGTGCGTTACCTGTAGATCACATATCCACCGCCTATGTAGGACTGATGTCAGTGGCTAGACTAAGGAAAAGGTAAAGGTGTCCCATAACCTATGTGGTCGCAGGGAAGTGAGGCATTAGAGACCTCAACTTCTCTAGGGCCAGCATATTGAGGGCGGCGCCCATCTCCTCTCCCTCGCTGCTTTGCCTTCCCTGACCCTAAAGAAGGCAGGTACCCATTTACGGCTGGGTGAATTGGGGACTGTACTGAAGCCAAGGTGTGCAAATGGTCACCCATCCGAGTGGATAACCACGCTCGACGCTGCTTGGGCTTAATGGCTAGACTAGCCTTCCTATCTTTCCTCCCGCTCCCACTATTCCCCGCATTAGCTAAAGTGGCTAGACTAGCTTTAGCTAAGGCAGGGAAGAGAGGGAGTGGGATGAAACGATAGGAAGACAGGAATGGAGTGGGAGAAGAAGACTTTTTGCAAACTCTCCATCGGATGTGGACTGGTGGTGACGCTTCCTTTCAGCTCGTGTTCAATTTTCTCCCGGTTTCAAACGGTCAAGAAAATCGAAATGGGTTACTATACTGCCTGCACCGACTGTTTCCTGGTTAGATAGAGATGAAATGAAAGAGAGGACTGATTGAGTGGGTGAGTGAGAGAGAGAGAGAGAAAGAGACATAGTAGAGGCGTACGTACGTAACGAATACATAATACATACATACATACATACATACTACTACTACATACATACATACATACATACATACATGCATGCATGCATGCATGCATAGCATGCAGCATACATACAGACAGACAGACAGACAAAGACAAAAAGACAAAAAGACAGGCAGTCAAAGACAGACAGACGGAGAGGTAAAGAAGAGATACAGCAGCCAGCAGATAGACAGCAGACTGACAATGAAGGAGGAATCGCATATCAGCAATGGCCTCTCTCTCTCTCTCTCCTCTCTCTCTCTCTCTCTCTCTCTCTCTCTCTCTCTCTCTCTCCTCTCTCTCTCTCTCTCTCTCTCTCTCTCTCTCTCTCTCTCTTTCGATACCTTTGTCTTACTTCTTCTCCATCATCATCATCATCATCATCATCATCATCTTCTTCTTCTTCTCTTCTTCTTCTTCTCTTCTGCTTCTGCTTCTGCTTCTGCTTCATTATCAGCAACAGCATTTCCTCCTCCTCCTTCTCCGTCTTCTTCTTCTTCTACTTCGTTTCCCTTCTCTTTCTCTCCCTCTCTCCTTCCTCCCCCCCCCCCCTCTCTGTCTCTCTCTCTCTCTCTGCCTTTATTTGCTTGTGTGTGACTTGAGAGAGAATTGCATAAGATCAGAACGAAAGAAAACAAAACGAGAGAAGCAGACAAAAGCAAATGAAAACATGCAAAAAGGAGATTTAGGCTGAAAAATCTTTCCAAACTTGCATACAGGGGGAAATGATGGAGTAGAAGTGGTGAAAGTGGAAAAAAGAAGATATAAACTTTCAATAAAAGAATCTTTACAAAAGTCAGCAGAAAATGCAGGAGAGAGAAAAATGGATTAAAAGGGATGTGTGTGTGTGTGTCTGTGTGTATGCGCGCGCGCGCGAGCGAGCGCATGTTTGTGTAGTGGGGATTGGGTGAGTGTGTTTGATTTGATCTCTATCCCCTGTATCTTAAAATAAAAAGGACAGGAGATTTGAAACTTGTCTTTATTCATAAATGCAGTCAAGTTTTCTTGTCAGTTCAATTTGCAAGGAGTTATTATTTCTAAACCAGGAAGAAGAAAAAGAAACAAAAACAAACTCGTGATTCAATCCAAATTTTATGATAAGGTAAATATTACACTCACTGCCCTGACAAACATAGACCGGAATTTGGGCTGGAAGAAAACTAACATCGCAATATCTGGTCAGTGATCTTGTCTAAAGGATTCATAACAAACGATTTTATCGTTTATTTTTGACAACACTATTGTCTGTCCTTGTGGCACAGACCAGCCTCGTTCTATCTGGTCTGTAAAAAAACACTTCCACAGATAACAAAAAGTATCATTAATAATTGAATTGCCAATTCTTTTCATTTTCTGCCTATTTTGTTCTGATGTATATAATTTCTGTTTATAGATTTTTTATTAGCATTCATGCTAAAGTAAGTTATATACAGACAAAACAGTCTTTCAGTCTTTAAAGGTATTGACTGATTGTCCTCTTTACCCTGGTGGCTATCTTATG
>CM054155.1:31784836-31794836 GCA_028751875.1 Rapana venosa | reverse complement strand
AGGGAGATAGATAGATAGTTTCTTAGATAAGATAGGGAGAGAGAGAGGGAGATAGATAGATAGGTAGATAGATAGATAGATAGATAGATAGAGAGATAGATGGATAGATAGAGTTTCTTAGATAAGATAGGGAGAGAGAGAGGGAGATAGATAGATAGATAGGTAGATAGATAGATAGATAGATAGATAGATAGATAGATAGATAGATAGATAGATAGATAGATAGATAGATAGATAGATAGATAGATAGATAGATAGAATGAAAAAGGACGTCTTGGGTGAATATATCAAAGAGCTGTATATAAAATAATAAGATTCTTAGATAAGATAGGGAGGGAGAGGGAGATAGATAGATAGATAGATAGATAGATATATAGATAGATAGATAGATAGATAGATAGATAGATAGATAGATAGATGTGTAAAAATACAATACTTAGATGAGAAAGAGAGAGAGAGAGAGAGAGAGAGAGAGAGAGAGAGAGAGAGAGAGACAGACAGACAGACATACATAAAGACAGACAGACAGACAGACAGGATTTTAACTGTCAAGGTCACCGGCCAGTGTACAGAAGAGGTAATATATTGTGGCAAAAGGAACTGCAAACAAAACAACACAGCAGGTAGAAAATGAACTGGGCATTATCAAAAGTGATATTTTAAAGAAATATAAGCCACACACTCACACACACACACACACACACACACACACACACACACACCACACACACACACACACACACACACACACACTATATATATATATATATATATATATATATAAGAGAGAGAGAGAGAGAGAGAGAGAGAGAGAGAGAGAGAGAGAAGAGAAGAAGAGAAGACAGAACGAGAGAGAGAATTTTAAAAAATGTGTATTCTTTTATATCGAGGATAATGGAATAAGCACGTATGTGCATTTTTTACATCAAGTCCCCGTGTGTATGCGGATTTGTGAATTCTGTCATCTGAGAGAAAGAGAGAAAGAAAGAGAGATAGAGAGAAGGGAGGATGGAAAAGGAGAAATGCGGGGCATAGAGGACAAGAAGAAAATAGAATGTAAACAAAACAAACAAAAACTAAATGAAAACATAGGAAAAGTAGATTTCAGCTCGAAAAACTTTCCCAAACTTAAACAAAAAGAGGGAAATGATTGAATAGAAACAAAACGTGAATAGAAAAGAAAACTTTCAATAAAAGGACGTCGTCAGAAGAAAAAAAAGAAGACGAGAAGAAGGAAGAAGACACCGAGGGAAAAATAAGGGAGGTAAGGATTGTGATTTCACCTTTCCCCTGCACATCTCAAAAAATGAAGGACAGGAGACTGGAAACCTGAAAACTCATTCATTGTGTTTATTTATAGCTATAGTACATTTTCTTGTTAGTTTTATAGCGAAGAATCAACATTTCTAACCAATGAAGAAGAAGAAAAAAGGAAACAAACCCAAAATCTATCCAAATGTTGTGAAGGAGAGGTAAACACCGTGCTTGGGGCCCCCAGCAAATATGGCCAGAACATTGGACAGGAAGGGAGATAACACAGCAATCGCTGGTCAGTGATCCGGTCAATAGGGGTCACTACAAACGCCTCACTCGTTTATTTTGACAGCACACTTGTCCGACATCGTGGCAAAAATAAACCTGGGTCTATCTGGTAAAGTTGCCTCACAGAAAAGAAAAGAAACAACTTTCTTTGGCATTGCTAGGTTGTGTTAGTTTAAACCTATAAAAGCATTTTGAGGCTGTTTCTCATTAATCGACCATCATTACCAAATAACGAATTCAACCAATGAAGCCAACTTTTAACATAACGATCTTTTTCCTAAAATTGAACGTCGGTTATTTTTACTATCAAGTGCTTAAGTTTGTTTTGTGAAACTTAATTTTCTGAGGACGTTTAAATTATCATTCTTTTCTGTATTTAAAAGTTTCAAAGGTATTACACTGAAGATCCCATTTAAAACTGATCACATTTTAAACCATGTGGATGTCATGAGCTCTCTAAAGTACACAGGCTGTATTAAACCCAACTAATCATTCAACAAAATGTGCAGCGCCTGTTCCTTTAAAATTTAAACAAATGCTTAAGAAAAAGAAACGTTACACGAGCCTGCTGTAATTCTTTTTAATCATATCATATTATCTCTTAGAACAATTTTACTAAGGTAAGAAGTACAGGGAAAGCGCAACAAAGTAAATACAAAAAAGACAAAGAAAGCAGTGCAACTTGTAAATTAAACGGTTCAATACGTTTAAATCCCCACTGGTAAGTCCTCGGAAATTTAGTAGCGGAAGGAAATATAAAGATTTGAAATAGACATGTTGTAATAATGGTCTATGCCAAAAGAAATATAGGGATGGCAAATTCAGGACATTGGAAACAAATGACAACCGATGCCTTCAACTATGATGAATACTTCAAGTAAGGAGTTATAGTAATCCAAAAAAAGAAAGAAAACAGGGTGGCGCTTCATCTTTGGCGAGGCTCTCCCCCGGGGGAGCAGCCCAATTTACAGTAGTGAAATCTCGACTTAAATGTATAATATAAAATAATTAAAATAAAAAAATAAATATGTTTTTAATGACAAAAAGGATAAATATTTCGCTTCTCGATTAGAACTCCGACGTTGACCAATGGTGAGATTTTTGCGTATGCAACCTTCTCTCTCCCCCCCCCCCCCCCCCCCCCACCCACAACTCCACACCCCCAACGTTTAGGTGACCATATTTCAACTTGAGAGGCATCGTGCAGTATTACCTGTGGTACTGTATATCTTGTTAGATAGCTCAGTGGTTGGAGCACTCGCTTTCCCCCAGCCAAGTTAAGCAGCGTCGAGTGTGGTTACCAGTTGGATGGGTGACCGTTTGCGCGCCTTGGCTTCAGTACAGTTCCCCCAGTTCACCCAGCTGTAAATGAGTACCTGCCCTCTTTAGGTTCAGGGAAGGTAAAGCAGCGAGGGAGAGGAGATGGGCGTCGCCCTCAATATGCTGGCCCTAGAGAAGTGAGGTCTCTGACGCCTCGCTCCCCTACGACCTTATAGGTTATGGGACTCCTTTACCTTTACCTTTTACTGTATATTTGTGTAGCAATTTTGGAAGGTAGTGGGAAATAATTTAAAGAAAAAGTGTAACCAAAATGTATAAGGATACGACTTGATGTAGAATTTCTTTGTTTAGTAACGATGATGTTTTAAAACTACTTTTTTTTTTTACTGAGGTAAGGGAATAAGCACAAATTAGAGTTGTTTGCATCCAGCTCTCAAACAAAGAAAACAATCATAAAACTTAACAATGGTCATTGAGAAATACCGGTTCTCAGAAAATTGTAATAACAACCCTATTGTGTTTGTATGTTAAAAATGAAAAGAAAAGAGAAGAGAGGAGGAGGGGAGAGAGAGAGAGAGAGAGAGAAGAGAGAGAGAGAGAGAGAGAGAGAGAGAGAGACAGACAGACAGACAGACAGACAGACAGACAAACAGAAAGACAGACAGAAATGCAAAAGGGAAAAGTCTGTTTTCTTAAAAATCGAAAAAATTGTATCTGAATTAAATAAAAAGCATACAAAAAGTAGACTTAAGCTGAAAAATCTGACAAAAGAATGCACAAGGGTCCACGTGATGGAGGAGACACGGAGAAAGAAAAAGCTTTAGTTTGGGTAAACATGGCTGTAGAAAATAGAATCGGAAATAAGGAGAAGAAGAACAGCAACAAGAAAAGAATCTGAAGAAGAAGAAGAAGAAGAAGAAGAAAAGAAAAAAGAAGAAGAAGAAGAAGAAGAAAGAAAAAAAAACAGAAAACAAGAAGAGGAGGCGGAGGAGGAGAAAGGAGGAAGGGAGGAGGAAGAGAGAAAGAAGAAGAAGAAGAAGAAGAAGAAAAAAAAGAAGAAAAGAGAAGAAGATGGGAAGAAGGAGAAGAAGAAAAACAACAAGAACAAGAAGACGGGGAGGGGAGGAGAAACAGGGGAGAGAGCGAGAGAAGAGAGAGAGAGAGAGAGAGAGAGAGAGAGAGAGAGAGAGAGAGAGAGAGAGAGAGAGAGAGAGAATATTGTGGGCTTATCTTATCTGATATCTGCCCATCGCATTTCTGGTTTTCTAATGGAGGAGTCACAGCGAGCACACTATTATGTATACCGCTACACCCCCATACATAATTATGATATACCCCCCGACTTAACCTAATGGAACACACAGAACAGGACACTGGAAGCGAAAACAATCATTAGCATTATTTATGATAGTGTCCAAAAATAATCATTACTTCAAAACCATTTGCGAGAGTAACACCCAACCAGGACATAAATCTATGTTTGATCCCCGATTGTACGATGAATACAGACAAACAAGCCTCCCTACCCTCACAAACACGAGCCAGGAAGACAAATCGCACAGCAATATGTGGTCAGTGACCCATCAGTCAGTAGAGGTTACTACAAATGACTTGCTCCTTCATTTTGGCAGCTGTGCTGTCTGCCTTTTTGGCAGAGTGGAATCTGGATTTTTTTTTCCACTTTTCCAACATGACTGCAGTCGTGATGGTCTGTTCGCTGATCGAATTATTCATTGATCATTCTTCAGTCTGCTGCCTGCTCCCAGGTCAGGAAGAAGAGCACAAGAACTACTCTGTCATATTCAAAGGAAAGAAACGTGTTGGAGATAGAAACAAATCAAATTGAGGCGAGTTTTATAGCTCTGCTTCCTTACTTTGAGGATTTCAAGCAGAGTTTGCAGTGGTCGTGTCTAGACTGTGATTGACTTCAGAAGAAGTACGGGAGTCGGGATGGCCTAGTGTTTATATATTTCATGTCAGTCTTCAGATAAATATTTCAAAATCATCAACAAGCTGAAGCCTAGTGTTTACAGCATTGAGCTCATGATCTGGCGGCTCGGGTTCGAACCACTCCCGAGACTCCTGTTTGAGTTCGATTCCACTAACCTGAACGTTTTTTGGATGAGACTATAAACCGAGGTCATGTGTAAGAAACACACGCAAAACATCTTGCGCCCACGTTATAACCTGTTCCGCCTTTTGGAAGAGTAGGCCATTGCCTCTGGTGGTAGCAGATGGTTTTCTTAAAAGCCTTTATATGGGTGTCGTGTTTAGATATCATCCCGATCGGAATGCGGCAACCTTAACGTTCGGCAAACAGTCGCATTTGCGAAATTGCGCCATTGGTAAAGTTCGCAATTATTGCCAAGGAACGGAAAATAAATGAAAAGAACTATTTTAGGTTTTGTTGTGTCAGAGGTGTTTTCATTTGTGCCAAGAATCTTTTGTTATGTAACATTTATCACAAAGGCTGTAGTCAGTAAGAGTATAATAAATGTTGATGCCCACAGATTTTCAGCAACTCAGACAAGGACACGTTCCTCTACACCTCTTTAGAAAAATATACACAGACTGATAACAGACACAGAGTCACTGATAAAGAAAGAAAGAAAAGAAGGAAGAAGGAAACGAAGGAAGGAAGAAAGAAAGATAGACAGACATACAGACAGACACACACACATACACACACACAGACACAGAGGCACGTAGACTTACATTCACAGATACACACAAAAGAGAACAAAATCTGCTCAACAATATTGTGCTTTATTTTTTTTTATTCCGCATATATTATGAATTTGTCAAGAGTCAAATAACACGGCTGGCAGGTCCACAGGAACCCCTTCTCACCATCGTCAAGAAGAAAAAGCTGACATGGTTCGGCCACGTCACCCGCCACAACACTCTGCCCAAAACAGTACTGCAGGGAACACTCGAAGGTGGCAGAAGGAGGGGAAGACAGAACAAGTCATGGATGGACAACATCAGAGAATGGACCAGGATGAATGACTCGGTACTACTGCGCAAAGCCGAGGACCGAGATGGATGGAGGAGGCTTACCACGGCATCGTCTTTCATGTCTCCCCCACGACCGCCAAGGTCACGGGTCTGATGATGATGATGATGATTGACACAAAGGACTGACATAAAGTGTCATTCGCAGCCATAAGATCAGCAGTAGCAGCAGACAGTCAGTCAGACTGTCTTGCAGTGTGGGAACGAAGGCAGCAGACATCAGACCATCTTTCTCTCTCACTTCTGTTGACACAGACAGATCGCTTGTCAAGCCCTGCAATCTCGTCCTGAGAAGACGAAAGTTAGAAGGAACCCCCTCATAATGTCGTTTCCACTGCTACAATCCATTTTTTAGAAAGAGTCTTACAAGGACAGCCTTTAAATATTACGGCCTAATACATTAATGAAGTCCATTGCCTTTCAGGTGCTATTAAGTTGTACATTAACAAGTTCTAACGAAAAGCACGACTGAAGCTAGATGAAAATGCAAAATAAACCCCCCAAAAATTACTGCGAGCCTCCCCCATCCATACCCCAAATACATAGTTATGTAATTAAAAGAATTTTAAACCCATACTTGAACTGAATGTTCTCAGAATTGCTGGGCACACAAATCTATGATTAAGACAATCGTAGTTTTGTGAGACACACATGTGCGCCTTTGCTTCGTCCCTAAGGTAGGCATTAGGAGAAGCTAGGATGCTGATAATGCTCCCCAAAAGTCCTTCGGTTGAGATTATAAACCGAGGTCCCGTGTTTGTGAACGCACGCAGAACATCTTGCGCACACGTTAAATCCTGTTCCACTTTTCGTAAGAGTAGGCCATTGTGTGCCCATGGGAGAATTTACAAAACTGCATACACACGGAGACTGGAGGTAAAAAAAAAGAACTTAAGTGCTTATTCTATTATCCTGGATATAAAAAAAATATAAATAATGAAAAAGAAAGTCGAAAATCTATGAGGCAGTGTGTCACTTGAATCAAGGACAAAGCCCACCCCCCTTCCCGCCATGAATACAATGATCTGCTAACTTCCACTAAAGACAGCAACACTGTCCTTATGCGTGTTTACCTTTCAGGCATGGATGAAAATGTATACGGCAGAAAACCAATCTGGTTCTTTGTGGCAACCAGCAAACACAACGTTTATCTAGCGGGTACACACTTCTAGCTGCGAAGGCTGATTTACGTGGCTTCTCTGCTGGGTCTGTTTCTGATTCCATCTCCGCTGTTTTCTGGGTCACTGTTTTCTGGCAGTAGCAGACACTACTGGCGGTGAGAGCTGCTGGCTTTTTTCCGCTGGGAATAGTTTTGATTCCACTGCCATGGTTTCTCTGTCCCGGTTTTAATGGGGGTGTTAATGAAGTGTCTGCTTCATTGTCTTCTGATTTGTTGGCCTGTCTGGTTCTTTATTGATTCCTTTTTTTTCTCCGTTCCTCTCTGTATGTCTCATCAGTGCCGACTCCCCCCCCCCTTCCCACCCCCTGAAAGTCCCTTGGGTGAAACTATAAACGGAAGTCTGGGATGCGAACAAACACAGTACATCTTGAAAACCTGTTCTGCCTTTCAGAAGAGTAGGCCCTTATGTTGGTGGGAATAGATGACAACATTTACAAAAATTGCATGCACAAACGGACTGGACGTATAATGATAACAAAAGAAATCACATAAGTGCTTCTTCATTATCCTCACAATAAAAGAATTTGAATACATTTTAATTTGTCTGTGTGTGTCTCTCCCCTCCCCCCCTCCTCTCTCTCTCTCACTCTCTCTTCTCTCTCTCTCTCTCTCTCTCTCTCTCTCTCTCTCTCTCTCTCTCTCTCTCTCTCTTCTCTTTCTCTCTCTTCCCCTTCCCTTTCTCTCTTTTTCTTTCTCTCGATCATTTTACCGCATAACTGACTATGTGCATAGCCAAACTCATCGTATCCATTCTCAGACAATGAATTATTCAGACTCATCCCGTACACTCACACAAGAAATTTTATCCTTCAGTCATTGATTTCTTCTTTACAGTACTGCCGCTTTACGTGTCTCTGTGTGACATCACGATCTTGGGGGTCAGAAATCGTGGTGTGAATCGGAATGCTGGATAAGAACAGAAAAAGCAACAAAACACTGGAACAACAGCTACAAAAATCACCCATGGTTATATAGCAAGCCACATCTGTCCTCATACCTTTTTAATGCTACTTGCAGTTTCTTCAGAAGATACTCATTACTGAAAACGTTTTACTTATGACAAAGAACCTTTTCTCTGCCGAAAAAAAAGTAAACAACCTCAAAATTCTTGAAAAATGTAAACAAGGAGATAAAATGTATTGTCGAACCGCCGAAACTGATTCGTAGGCCATGATTCCTGTTTTGCATCCCTCAACATACAATGATATGTAGATATGTGTTTATACACCATTTTCAAAACTTTCTCTTTTTTCCCCTTTAATGTATACCCACCCACATACGTCCTTTACTCCCAATCTTGTTTTGGCCATACGTTTTCTTGCCCCCACCCCCCCCCCCCCCCCCCCCCCCATCCATCCCATCCCCCATGTATCCTGCCTGCTTCAGGACGTACAGCTGGCATCTGCTCATCCATATTCAGCAGCGTCAACTGTTTACTACTTTAATGCCATGCAAAACTATGCAAATCTCTTCCTCTTTGTATTGCGCCATTTCTCGGATGTAACTTCCAAGTTAATCATAAAGTGGCGGTTTTTTGTTCACTCGCGCGCACACATACACACATACATACACACACACGCATACACACGCATACGTACACACACGCACGCACGCATACGTACACACACGCACGTACGCACACACACAGAAAGAGGGAGAGAGAGAGTCAGACAGACAGAGACAGAGACATACAGAGTGAGAAAGAGAGAGAGAGAGAGAGAGAGAGAGAGAGAGAGAGAGAGAGAGAGAAAGGAAGAGAGAGAAAGAGACAGAGATAGAGACAAAGCAAACTGAAATCAAACAAGGAAACCCTCTGGAGGGTCTGATGCTTGGGGTGACTCATCCCAAAGACTAGCATCAAACCCACGCCTGTACACACACAACACACACACACACACACACACACACACACACACACACACACACACACACATACTACATACACCACACACATACACACACACACACACACACATACACCACAGTCACCACCACCACACAACACCACCACACACACACACACCACTACTACTCTCCAGAAAGTGCATGATATAATATAACCATGATACACAATACACCGAGACATGCGCCACCCAGACACAATTGATTTAGTAAGTGCTTTCCTCTTGGTACTGCGCACACACTCCTCCAGCCCTGAAATGATTTTCATCTAAAATCAAATCATTACTCATGGGGCGAGCTGGATAAGTCCAGCGGTTAGAGCGTTGAGCTCGTGATTTGACGGCGCTGGTTCAAACCACCACTGTCACGACCCTTTGAAGGGATTTTCCCCTGGAGTTACCGTCGGTACTTTATTTATTTATTTATTTTTATTTATTTATTTATACCACTTTAAGTCACGAGATTTCTCTGCTTGAAATTCAGGTTGCTCTTCCCGAGGAGAGCGCGTCGCCACAAGAGCAGCGCCACCCTTTTTTGGGTTTTTTTTTGGTCTGGAAGTGTATTTGTTTCCCTATCAGTGTGACTTTTTCTAAGAATTTTTCCAGGGACAACTCTCTTGTTACCGTGGGTTCTTTTACGTGCGCTGAATAATTTTGTGTAACACACGGGATCTCGGTTTATCGT
The DNA here is from genome assembly GCA_028751875.1 of Rapana venosa. NCBI lineage: Eukaryota > Metazoa > Mollusca > Gastropoda > Neogastropoda > Muricidae > Rapana > Rapana venosa. The sequence continues at coordinate 31,785,232 of CM054155.1, read as the reverse complement.
CTCATCCGAAAGACTAGCGCCCAGACCACCACTCATGGTCTAATGGATGGAGGAAAAGTTTCTTGGCCCAAGCGGGATTCGAACCATCGCACACTTCCGATCCGGAATTTTCGCTTTCTAGACAGGCGCGTTACCTCTAGACCACCGATCCACTACTAACTCCACTTTCCCGGAAAGTCTGGATGAGACAGTACGACGATGTCCCATGTGTGAACGCTTGCAGCACATCTTGTGCATGCGTCAAAATACGTTACTTTTTGTGTGTGAAAGAATAGGCCATTGTCTGCCGTGAAGAACTGATGACAAAATTAAAGAAAAAACAAAGTCATGCATACAAACTGGTGACATGTTTATACATCATCCCCGAAGTTAGAATACGGCTACCGTTATGGTGGG
>CM054155.1:31742336-31779836 GCA_028751875.1 Rapana venosa | reverse complement strand
AAAAACCATCCTCGCCATTCTGAATATGGCTACCTGTGTGACGAAGTACTTGAAAAGAGTCATACACGCAAACGTATCAGCCCGTGTGTGATTTTCAGGTATGATGAGTGAGACAGAGTGCACGAGAGTATTATTCTGCGGAACGCCCAACAAGAACAACATCGATTGTTCAACCGTCTGCTTGGTACTTTTCATGTTGAGAAGAAGAGCCAGAACACTCTCTGATGTCTGCAGCAGAAATAGCGAAGATGAATGAATAGACAAGCCCATCTAGATTATTCAAACATCTCTTCCTTATTCCGGGACTGCAACTAGACTTTGTAGTTGTATAGATAGTACTTACTTTCAGAGGAGAATCGCAGGGTTTATATTGGATTTCTCCCTCTCTCTCTCTCTCTCTCTCTCTCTCTCTCTCTCTCTCTCTCTCTCTCTCTCTCTCTCTCTCTCTCTCTCTCTCTCCTCTCTCTCCTCTCTCTCTCTCTCTCTCTCTCTCTCTCGCTCTCTCTCTGGATCAGCGCTGACTCTTTCCACGGGGAAGGAGCAGGCAGGGAGGAGTCTCGGACCTCTCTAAGCCGCTAGCCTGGAGCACACTGGACTGTCGTGCTGGAGATCTGTTTCTAAGAGCTAGGAAGTTTTTACTTCTTGTCAAGAAAAGAAACAACGTGTCGTTGTCTGTGTAATACGTGTCTGAAAGATCAGGGACAGTAAAATGCACAAGGTGTCTCGAAGAAATTATTAAAGAATGCCATTTTTTCAGTAATTTACCGATTTTAATCATCAACACTAATGCTAGCAAACGGGTAAGTGTGCGCGCACAGGAGAGAGAGAGGGGAGAGAGAGAGAGAGAGAGAGAGAGAGAGGAGAGAGAAGAGAGAGAGAGAGAGAGACAGACAGACAGACAGACAGACAGACAGACAGACAGACAGACAGAGATACAGAGAAAGAGAGAGAGACAAAGGAAAGGACAACTATAGAAACAGAGTGAGGAACAGAAAAACAAAAGCAGACAGAAAGACGGAGACGGACAGGGCAGTCCAGGACAAACAAACAAACAAACAAACAACAAAGCCATACAGACAAAGACCAAGATAGAAACAGAAAATGCTCTCTGTCGACCTATGCTTCATTGTGGCCACACTATTTGTTGACCAAAACTAAAGACTGACGCTAACTGTCATTCACAACCTAGGAGCAGCATGGCAGTAAGTATCAGCAGGCAGACAGTCAGACCGCGCGCCATGCAGTGTGGGAACGAAGGCAGCAGACATCAGACCATCTTTCTCTCTCACTTCTGTTGACACAGACAGATCGCTTGTCAAGCCCTGCAATCTCGTCCTGAGAAAACATAAGCTGGAATAGATCGGCCCCAAAAATATCGTTTCCATTTCTCTAGTCCCCTTTTCTTTACACAGCGGCCTTACAAGTAGGGTGTTTTGGATCATGTACTTGTAGGATTTGACGGAATCAGGTTTTCTTGCCGCTGTTCAATTGCGTATTGAATGAAATACTTTTTTGACATAAAAAAACCCATGACCAAACTTTTGTGTGACACTTACGTTTGATGAAACTGCGAAGGTAGAAATTGTACCTTTGACCTGCTTTCTGTCAAAAAAAAAAGAGAAAAACATACAGACAAAATCAACCTGAGAAAGTGTTCTGCAAATGTTTTGAAACCTTGAGAATCGTCACATTTAGATTGGGTGTACTTAGAAAGGCTGAACGTATAAACCTAGATTTGTCTGAAACTCACTCTCTCTCTCTCTCTCTCTCTCTTTCTCTCTCTCTCTCTCTCTCTCTCTCTCTCTCTCTCTCTCTCTCTCTCTCTCTCTCTCTCTCACACACACACACACACACACACTCACATCACCACACACACTGGATGCAGAGAAAAACTAGAATGAACATATAAAAGATATGAGACAGTTTTTAAAAAACCAGCCTCTGACCACTTTTTATTATCCAACTGCATCACTCTCTCAAAATTGGATACCCGCTCATTTCCACCCAAGATAGCTGGAGCCAGCAGTTCTGTGAGGACATTGAGTTACAAGGACATACCTTCCTTGGATGGTCAGCTGTTGGTCGCAGAATGACTATCATGGGCAGTACAGTAGATATTGGACCCCTCCTATTGACGTGCCCTATCCCTACTATCTCATGTGATTGACACTCGTGTGATAGGAAAGCTGATTGATGTGGGATATAGGCTGCGCATTTGCTGGAATGACCCGTAGGTGGTGTGTGTGTGTGTGTGTGTGTGTGTGTGTGTGTGTGTGTGTGTGTGTGTGTGTGTGTGTGTGTGTGTGTAGTGTGTGTGTGTGTGTGTGTGTGCGTGTGTAGTGTGTGTGTGTGTGTGTAGTTGTGTGTGTGTGTGCGTGCGTGTGTGTGTGTGAGACTGATTGATGTTGGATGTGATAGGATGTGGGTGTATTCAGGTTGTATTTATAGTTTGCTGTTTGTTACGTAGTGTGATGTAATGCATACACCTGTCTGAATGATGATGATGATGATGATGATGATGATGATGATGATGATGATGATGGTGGTGGTGGTGGTGGTGGTGGAGGTGGTGGTGGTGGTTGGTTGCGGCGGCGGCGGCGGCGGCGGCAGCTATGGTGTTGATGATGATGGCAGTGGTAATGGTGAAGATGGTGGTGCCCCTATTCTCATAAAACAATCAGATTATACAGTCATAATACATGCCCCTATTCACACACAAAACCCCCAATGATATACAGTCATTATACACGCTACTATTCACACAAAACCCCAGTGATTACACTCATAATAGACGTCCATATTCACACAATAGAACCGTGATAAAGTCATAATAAACGCCCCTATTCAAACAAAAGAATCATGATATAAATCATAATACATGCCCCTATTCACACACACACAAGAACTATGATAGTCATAATACACGCCCTTATTCACACAAAAGAAACACATTGCCTATATCTTACAGTCATAATAAACGCCCCTATTCACACAAAAAACCATGAAGTATACAGTCATAATAATACCCCCTATTCACACACAAAAAAACACAAATGAGTATTACAGTTCATATAATAAACACCCTTATTCACACAAAACAATGATAAACAGTCATAATATTCACACAGTAGAACCAAACAAGACAACAAAGGATTCTTACCTAAAAAGCGAACTAAAATAAACAAAACAAAACAAAACAAACCCCAAAACAACAACACAACAGAGTGGTGGGTGTAGAAAATTCCTCATGTTGCCGATGTCTTGTGTTTCAGGAGGCGAACACAACTGTCAGGGACTGCGGCACACTGAACGACACCTACCTTCCTTCTGTTTCTGCATCTGAGGTCAGTGTGTTGTGGTGTGTGTTTTGTGTGTTGTGTGTGTTGTGTTGTGTGTGTGTGTGTGTGTTGTGTGGTGGGTGGTGGTTTGGGATTGTGGGATGATGTATGTGTGTGTGTGTGTTGCGTGTGTGTGTGTGTGTATTGTGTCTGTGTGCGTGCGTTGTGTTTGTGCGTGTACGTTGGTCTGTGTGTTGTTGTGTGTGTAGTGTGGGTTTGTGTGTGTGTGTGTGTGTGTGTGGTGTGCCACATGCTGATGTGTCTCTGTCAAATGGTGTATGAGCATTATGTCTGTTTAAAACATAGGTCGTCGTCCGTCGTCTGTATGTATCTATGTCTGTCTGTTTGTATGTCCTTCTGTCTGTTCTTACTGATCTCTCTGTCTCCTCTCTGTCTCTCTCCTCTCTCACTCACTCTCTCTCTCCCCTCTCTCTCTGTCTGTCTTCTCTCTCTCCTCTCTCCATCCTCCCTGCCTTCTCTCTCTCTCTCCCTCCCTTCTTCCCTCTCTCTCTCTCCTCTCTCTCTCTCTCTCTCTCTCTCTGTCTCTGTCTGTCGCTGTTTGTCAGTCTCTCCATTACCTTCATTCTCTTTTTCCCAAGCTCCCTACCCGACACTAGGCGCTCTGAGAGCATTGTAATCCCCAGCCATTGTTTCCTTTCCTGTACTGTGCTATCTGTTGTTTTCAGTATATATTCAGTCTCTTTCTGGCTGTTTCCTATACCTGGATGGCGTTCTTTCAGACACAGCTAGTGCTTAGAGATACCAGCGCCCAGTCCCTGTAGCTACGAGAGAGACATCTGGTCTCTATGACTTCTATCGTTCCCATGCAGACAAAACAATTTCTTTTGGTTGGTTGGTGACAATATTGTGAGAAGAATGTTACCGTCACCGTGTGAATGAAAGGATTTTCTGAGAGTGATAATAATAGTGAGTGATGATACTCACGTTAATGATAATAACAAACATTTTGTATACACGTGTGTGTGTGTGTGTGTGTGTGTGTGTGTGTGTGTGTGTGTGTGTGTGTGTGTGTGTGTGTTTTGTGTGTGTGTGTGTAAGTGTGTGTCGTGTGTATGTCTGTGTGTGTGTGAGTGTGGTGCGAGTGGTGGTGTGTGTGTTTGTGTGTGTGTTGTGTGTGTGTGTTAGACATATTGGGTCCGAAAATCCTGTCCTGTTTGTGCGAGCAAACTACCTGTCTTTAAAGCGACAGATCTTGTGTTTGTGTCTGCCCTGAGCCAAATTTTCTCAACCATTCACTAGGCCACCAGTGACAGTATAGTGTGGGTGCTAGATGACCTGAATGAGGAAAGGATGCTCCTGTCAACTGTGCAAAACACACCTGCTCCAAACATTCGTTAGCGTTTTGTAAATGACAGGCTTCTATAAGACATGTATTTTCTCGTATCATTTGAGAATATGACAAGACAGACATACCTAATGTAGGAATCGCCTCAGCGTTTGTAAGCAGATCGTACTTTTAGCACATGTTAGAGACTTAACTGATAGTAAGATTTCATCTTTTTATGGAATGAAATACTAATCCAAGCGTTGTGTTGTCTTTACTTGAACACAGTGTTTTCGATCTCTCCTGGCTTTCTTTTTCATACGGCATCAATAACTACTGGATACGTAGGATAAATAGAAATGTATATACCAGAAATCCAATGACTATGTGGCTGCCAGCAAACGCAACTCTATTGAACGGGTACACACTTTAAGCTGTGAACACTGACTTAGTTGGCTACCTTACTAGGAACGTTGCTGATTGAATTGTCTCTGTTGTCCTCTAGTTTATGCAACAGTACAAACTTGTGGCTGTGGACACTGTTTCTCTATGTCCTTAGTTTTGTAGTAGCCTGTGTATACCCCCAGCCTGTTAAGTTGTTGTTATGATTGAAGCTTTTCAGGGGTACTTTTGCTTCTGTAGATTTTTCTCTTATTCTGTCCTGTTTCCCTGTCAAAATGTAAGCTTATAGCTATAGTTCCTGTAATTTAAAAAAAAAGTATTGGCCAGTTTTGTTTACTTATTATCTTTCTGATTAAAAGCACTGTGTGGTCAGTAATGCTAGTCTTCCAGAGAGTATAAATTCATCACAAGTTCATCAGTTTCTTATTTATTCTCAGAATTGTGCTTTGTAAGAACTATTCTGTCCTAGTGATATCCATTACCATTTTTCGAAAGTCATTGGAAGCTTGCGTTTTTCTAGGATCTGTCATATTCCATAAATCTATTAACTTGGTTAGATTTGGCATGTGCGCTAGGGGTATACTATCCTTGAATCATGTACACATTTCCTGGTCGTTTGACATTGAGCGTCGCCAAACTTCCTTGAGTTTTAAAGATAGAGTTGACATCATGAGCTTTGAACGTCAGCTTGCATAAATCAAGAGTTGAAAGCATAGTGTTTATGAAATGCCTAGCAACAATAACAACAACAACAACAACAACAACAAACTCCTGCCAAAACTTTCGGTGAGCGATTACACTTTAAGGGATAGTGTTTAATGTGTGAAATGTTCGCCTGTCACGTAAGGAATCGACACTGCCTTTAACTTCTGGGATAACAAGAAAAAAAGGTATGGCCACGGGGAAGATATGGAATGTGGTCAGAAAAATGGTGAAGATTGGCAGTCTCCGTGTCGCCTGAAATTTGGTCATCCATATTCAGCGGCGGCGGCTGCTGGCTACTTTAGTGCCCAGCATGCCCAGAGTTATGCAGATTCCTGTGTCTTGTGCTGTCATTACTTCACCACATCCTTCCTCGTCCTTTTTCTGTGATTTACTTTGTGGAAGGGGAGAGAGAGAGAGGAGAGAGAGAGAGAGAGAGAGAGAGAGAGAGAGAGAGAGAGAGAGAGTGAGAGAATGGGAGAATGAGGGGAGAGAGAGAGAGAGAGAGAGAGAGAGAGAGAGAGAGAGAGAGAGAGAGAGAGATGATATGATATAATATTATATGATATTTATTCAAAAAGGCCATGGCCCCTTGAAAGTGGGTTATACAAGACACATCTACATTAACAATTTGTTACACACTCGCTTCGCCTTTTAAATGCTTTGTACGAAGGAGAGAGAGAGAGAGAGAGAGAGAGAGAGAGAGAGAGAGAGGAGAGAGAGAGAGAGAGAGAGAGAGATAGACAGACAGACAGACAGACAGACAGACAGACAGACAGACATACAGATAGACAGACAGACAGACAGACAGACAGGAAGCAGCAGGCAGCAGGCAGGCAGGCAGGCAGGCAGGCAGGCAGGCAGATTTTGGTTTGGTATGTATGAATTCGGGTATTCTTTCCATGCATACGATATCATAGACTTATTTCCGTTCCTCGGCTAGAGCTCCCGGGTTCATCACTGGTGAAATGTTTGTGCATGCGACAGTTTACCCACCATTAAGGTAGCCGCATTCCGACAGCAAAGAGTTAAAAGCAGTCTACTTCTTTCTTCATTTCTCTGTGTCTGTTTCTCTGTCCTCCTGTCGACTCACCCACCGGACTAACGGACAAGGGGGTACAAACTGTTGAAGTTTTGTTTACACGCTCATGTTAGAAACTGTACCATATTCTGAAAAGGCATCTCTTCTACAGCGTAAAAGTCTGATAAATTAGTCCGTTGTATGCACTGTTGCCGCGGAAACAATTCAATATGGCCGCCAAAACTAAACTGTTTGAAACTTTTAAACCCTTTTATCTATAACAAGTACAAGAAACCAATTTTTACAGACATGTTTTGCAATCTAAATTCTTTAAATTTACGACAAGAAATCTTCATATATATATGTAGTAACTTTTAAATTTTAAAAAAAATTATGATTTTGCCACTTTTAGACCCGTGTCTAGCCTTACATTAAACGCATTCGTTACTTTTCCTAAGTCAAATTCTCTCTTTTTTCCCGGAGAAGACTATCAACTTTCTACGCTAACGTCATTTTACCACTACCATGACTAGTTTTCCATTTTCATCTATGGATGCAAGTATGTTAAAAAAAATTAGGCTATGGAGGGTGAGGGGTGGGGGTGGGGGTGAGGCACAGCTGTCAGAGGGAGTATGGGGTAGAGTGCTCTCTCTTCACAAAATCTCCATTGCTTCTCTATCACTGCTTCAGGGAAATGTTTCAGCTTGGCTCCTGTCCAATTTACTGTGTGTTTGAAATGGAACAGAAATCGAAGTGACCTGATAGTATCGTCGTCATCTGTATTCCTCTCTCATAGTAAGAAGACGGGCAGGAAGACAGACGAACTTATGAATACATAGACAGACAGACAGACAGACAGACAGACAGACAGACAGACAGAGATAGATAGATAGATAGATAGATAGATAGAAGATAGATAGATAGATGATGGATGGATGGATGGATGGATGGATGGATGGAGGGATGGATGGAGGGAGGATGGATAGATAGATAGATAAGATTAGATTAGATACATAGATAGATATAGATTAGATAGATAGATAGATAGATAGATAGATAGGTAGATAGATAGATAGATAGATAGATAGATAGATAGATAGATAGATAGATAGATGATGGGTGGGTGAATGGATGGATGGACGGACGGACGGACAGACAGACAGAGACAGAGACACGGGGTAGCATGTGAGTATTAACATAGATCATATATCATTTTTCCTGGCGTTTATGCTGAACAGGGTGTAGCGTAAACAACAAACTATTTTCATTTTTTTTAATCAAAGCAAAAGATTGAAACACATACAAGGTCCAGTGGACAACCGAACATGAGAAGAAGAAGACGAAGAAGAAAGAAAGCAAGAAAGAAGGGGAAGAAGAAGAAGAAAAATAAGGAGAAGAGGAGGAGGAGAGAGTGTAAGAAAGAGAGAGAGAGGGGTGGTGGAGGAGGAGACAAAAGGAAGGACATAAAAGTGAAGGAAACATGCAAAAAAGAGATTTAAGCTCGAAAACTTTCCAAACTTATTCTCAAGGGAAAGAATGATGGATTACGAACAAAAAATTGCACAAAAGATATACGTGAATACAAACAAACAAGAATTACAGCAGAAATATAAGAAAATGAAGAAGAAGAAGAAGAAGAAGAGAAGAAGAAGAAGAAGAAGAAGAAGAAGAAGAAGAAAAAAAACAACAACAACAACAACACAACAACAACAAAACAAAACAACAACAAAGAAACATTAGAAGAAGAAGAGGAGGAGAAGGAGGAGGAAGAAGAAGAAGAAGAAGAATTGCGAAGAAGAGAATGCGAAAGAAGAACAGACAAGAACAAGAAGAACAAGAACAGAAGAAGGAGAGAGAGAGAGAGAGGAGAGAGAGAGAGAGAGAGAGAGAGAGAGAATACATAAACACACACCACAACAAAACACACACACACACACACCACACACAACACACACACACACACACAACAACAAAAGAAAGCTGAGCTGAGAAAGAAATATCATTTCCAGTTAATTTCTTCCTCCACTGAAAGACAAAGAATAGGAGAACAAGACAAGAAGAATGAAAAATCACCGCTGTCCTCACAGATGCAGGCAGTTCCCTGTGTTTTCTATTACAAAAAAAAACAGCAACTCATCATTCCAGATAGAACCTTGTTGCTGCAATACACCCAATCTAAACCATGAATCCAGAGTTCCATCCACATTTTATGATGGAGAGCGAAACGCCACACTTCCTGCTCTGAAAATTGTGGACCGAAACAGGATTCTGACTGGAGGGGAAAAAAATGTCAGTAATGTATGGTTAGTGGCCCTGTCAAAAGGGGGTCATTTGCAAACGACTTTCTTAATGCTTTTATTTTGATAGCGCAGTTGTGTTGTTGTTGTTGTTTATGTTTGCTGGTGTGTCTGTTTTGTCTGGTTGGCGATTTTTGGTGTGTTTTATCTTTGTTCTTGTTGGTTTTGTTGTTTTGTTTTTTGGGGTGGTTGTTGTTGGGTTTTTTTTTGGGGGGGTGAAGGTGTGGTGCGTACTGTGTGTGTGTGTTTGTGTGTATGTCGTGATATGTCTGGTTTGTGTGTGTGTGTGCTTGTGTGTGTCCGTGACTATGTCTGTCTCTGTGTGTGTATGTGTGAATTTCTTTATCTCACAACCGAATGCCAATCTGTGGAACATGTTCTCGCCTCTTCTTCTGTAACACACCTTTCTTGCTGTTCCCATGCCGCTCATTCCGCTCTCAACGCCAGAGCCAAGTCCTGGTGTCATCTGTCACATCTGCAGAGCTGAAGGTCCACCGGGAGCTGCATCTGAAAACATGACACACACTTGAATTACAGTCACGGCAGGTTATTGTCATTGTGTGCATTGGTGTGTGGGTATGCGCGCTGTGCGTGTGTTTGTGTGTGCGTGTTTGTGTGTTGGTGAGTGTGTGTTGTGTGGGCGTGTGTTTGTGAGTGTGTTGGGTTTGTGTGTGTGAGTGTGAGCGTGTGTTGTGTGTGGCGTGTGTTTGTGGTGTGTGTGTGTGTGTCTGTGTGTGTGCCTGGCGTGCGTGCAAAATATATGTGTGTGTGTGTGGGGGGTGGGGTTGTATGTTTAGCTTTGCGTGCGGGGAATTTGGAAAAAAATTAAGATAGACTCTTAACTACTTTCTGTTAAAATGTTTTTATGCCGACTTTTAATTACTTTCTGTTCAAATGTTTTTATTCTTATTGTTCTTATCAAATGGTCTGTAAACCATATGAATCTCTGCTTATAGAAATAATAAAGTATTTGTGGTGGTTATGTACAGTCTGTTTAGTGCTCACATACCAAAGAAGAAGGGAACATTCTTTGTCTGCGAAAGGAAACCGTTAAGAGGCTAATTAGAGTAAGAAGCCAGTTGTAGGTGATATCTTGAATTTGATTCTCAGGCACAATAATCTGAGATGGATTGCAGTTTTGAGACAGTAGTCGCTGAGTTGAAAAAAAAGCATTTGCTGAATAATAGATGATCCATACTTGCTGCCCTGAAAAAGAGTAGTAGTGACTGTTTCTGCAGAATATGTTTCTGTTACCGTTGAGATCAGTTTCATTTCGTCTGAAATATCTATCAGCAGATTCTTTTCGATAGTGTGCGCTTGCCATGTCAAGTCTTTTCCTTTGAAAAGCATAACTGCATCCCATCTGAAAAGAAACCTGGAAATGAAAGTTTACTGAGGCAGAGAGAGAGTTGTATTGGCATCCATCATGATCTGCTAAGATTCATTCCAAGGGAGGTGAAGAGAACTTGATAATCTTAAGATAAAAACACAAAAACAATGGCAATGACAATGACAAATTCTTTTATTTCGAGGATAATGAATAAGCACTCATGTGCTTTTTTTACATCCAGTCCCCGCCCGTAGGGATACATCTTAATAGTAAGAGAGAGAGAGAGAGAGAGAGAGAGAGAGAGAGAGACGCGCGCGCGCGAGAGAGAGAGAGAGAGAGAGAGAGAGAGAGGAGAGAGAGAGAGAGAGAGAGAGAGAGAGAGGAGAGAGAGAGAGAGAGAGAAAATAGTAAAAGTCATTTTCTTTAAACGTCTTCTTCACTTCAAACAGAAAACACAATGAGACTTAAGGATGACAGGATTACACAACACCACTGCAGCAATCAATTTTCTGATCATTTCTGCTAGAAACACTCGCCACAGCCGAACCTCTGTAGTTAATACACGCAGTCCAGAAAGAGTCCATGCTTTGATCCGCCTTTTTATGATGGACGAGAAAAGCGTCACACTTCCTGCCCTGACAATCACAGACCGGACTTTGCACTGGAAGAACAGCAACAAGGCATTATCGGGCTAGTGACCCTGCAAATTGGAGTCGCCAGAAATGACTAGCTCGTTTAGATTCGTTTGGAGCTCGGTTCGATTCCCTTTCAAGGGGGATATTTTCCCCTGGAGTTAACATCAGCGCAGACTCCACTCTCCCCCAAAGTCCTTCTTATGAGACTATAAACCGAGGCCCCGTGTGTGAACGCACGCACGATATCTTGCGCACACGTTAAATCCTGTTCCGCTTTTCGTAAGAGTAGGCCATTGTGTGCCGGTGGGAACAGATGACAGAATTTACTGGATGTAAAAAAGCACATGAGTGCTTATTCCATTATCCTCGATATAAAAGAATGAAAGAAAAAAAGGAAGAAAGAAGATTGATAGTATAGCTGTTCGCTTTTGAAGAAGAGGTCAATCTGTTTCTTGTACGTTTATGGAAAAAAATTGGGGTTTTTTTCTCTGAAAGAGAAATTTAGAGAAAGAAAGAAAGAAAGAAAAAATGATTTAAAGTTGTTGTGTCTTATGCACGTTTTTTTTTATTAAAAAAAACCTTACTTAACAGAAGCCTTGGCATTAACAACCTAAACAAGATGATTATTCAATGATTTTCTGTTCAGAGTAAGTCATGCAGTAAAGAACAATATGGATATGCTTGCGAAATTGTAAAAAATAGAAAAAGACCCAAACAACTATACCGATATCATTATCAACAATATCAACAGCAACACCGATAACAACATTGGCAGCTACAAGAACAACACATTAACGACGACAATAACAACACAAAAATGACCACGAATCAGTTACACGATACACCCAGCTAGCATCCCATTGAAAGGGAAACATGAGACATCTTTGTGTCGTTTTAGCTGATGCAGATTGATCACTCTTACAACCTCAACTTGTGTGTAGGGAGGGGGGGGGGGGGGGGCGGCGAAAACATCCTGCAGAGAACTAGATACAGACAGCTAGGAGCTGGTGGTTGACTTGGGCCAAAATCTTGGAGATGAGGAAGCTAACTTGATTGGCAATTGTTTGAAACTGGAACCTGGCTATCCCACTCCACGTACGAAAGCATCCATGATCAAATCATAGTGTGAGACAAACTGGGAAATCATAACACGATGGCTTTGCCACGACGCAAAATGATGAATAGGGATGCAGGATTGTAAATCAGATCTCGAACAAATTGTGCATTCGACAACAGAAAAGAAAGAAAGAAAGAAAAAAAGAAAGAAAGAAAGAAGAGAGAGAAGAAGGAAGGAAAGAAAGAAAGAACGAACGAAAGGAGGAAAGAAAGAACGAACGAACGAAAGGAAGAAAGAAAGAGAGAGAAAGAAAGAAAGAGATAACGGAAGGAAAGAAGCAAGCAAGAAAGCAAGCAAGAAAGAAATAAAGAAGGGGAGAGCATAAATGATGGCTGCAGTATTGTAACGCGAGATAGAAATGGGGAAAAAAGTTGAAATCAAATAAATTAAGGAGGGGGGTGGGGGGTTGCAAAAAACCAAAAAAAAGAGAGTAGGGTAGGAGAGAAAAACAAAGGCGATAGAGAAATAGAAACAAGGGAAAGAGGAAGCGCCGAAGGATAGAGAGATAGACAGAACATCAGAGAGACATATAGATAGACAGATAATGGTTTTGTTTGCAGTATTTTTCATTTTTTAAATTTGTCTTAGTCACGCAAACACAGACACATGCACACACACACACACACACACACACACGCACGAACGCACACACGCACGCATACGCGCTCAGAGAGAGAGAGAGAGAGAGAGAGAGAGAGAGAGAGAGAGAGAGACTCACACACATATACACACTCACAAACACACACGCGCGCGCGCAGACAGACATACAGCCAACACAGACAGGCGGTGTCAAATTGCCTTTTCGGTGCAGCTGCCCTGCATCACTTGCTGGCTCACAACTCCTGTAGAGCAGAAATCTATTTAAATTAGAGCCAGCGGTCTTTCGGGCTTTTCTGTGCGCTAATAAAGAGGAAACAATATGGAGAAAGATTCGTTGTCGTACATGCACTCAGGCGTCCGATGCCACAGTGAAAAAGCAGTTGAATATGTTAATTTTATGATGTGTAGAGGGAAAGTGATGAGATGTGCCAGGTTCAATAGCTCATGATACATTGTCTGACAGGAGGTAAAGAGTGTAGTCATCTAGTTAAAGCGATAATCGTTTTTATTTGTACACGTGTATATATTTCTTTTCGTTCCTTGGCTAGATTTTTGCATATGGGACAGGGTTTAAAAAAACTCTCCATTAAGGTAGCCATATTCTGACTTGGGTGATGATGTCTAAACACAATACTAGTGTGACTGCGGTCTGGTTGATGCTTTAGTTTGTATAAAAAAAATGTTTCCACCAGTACAAAATGGCCTACTCTTTCGAAAGGCAGAACTGTTTTTTTAACATATGCGCAAGATTTTTCGTGTTTCTAAAGTTGAGTATCTTTATGATTTATGATCTTGATCTTAATCTTGATGATCTTTATCATCTTTTCCGATGATACCTCATTGCCATTGTGTATACTAACTACTACATGGCAAAACATTCCTTCTTCCCTTAGAACAAGAGTATGAGGAGAGTAATGGACCCACGCATTATGGGTCATCCTCTCTTTGTGCTTTCCAAGACAGTGGGCATGTTTCTGCTGAACAATACTTTATCTACCCCTCTCCCACACAAACCCTGTTCTGTTTGCTTTGCATCAGTCATTGGCCGGTCATGTTCTTATCTTCCTCGTCTCTCTCTTGAAGACTTTTCTGCATTGCCAAATGCTTCCTCGTGTTTCTCTGGAGAACTTTTCTGCATTGCCAAATGCTTCCTTGTCTATATCTCTCTTGGAGAACTTTTCTGTATGGCCAAATGCTTCCTTGTAATTGTCTGTATCTTGGAGAACTGTTCTGCATTGCCAAATGCTTCCTTGTCTTTATCTTGAAGACTTTTCTGTATTGCCAAATGCTTCCTTGTCTGTATCTTGGAGAACTTTTCTGTATTGCCAAATGCTTCCTTGTCTGTATCTTGAAGACTTTTCTGCATTGCCAAATGCTTCCTTGTCTGTATCTTGGAGAACGTTTCTGCATTGCCAAATGCTTCCTTGTGTTTCTCTGGGAGAGCTTTTCTGTCATGCCAAATGCTTCCTTGTCTGTATCTCTCTTGGAGTACTTTTCTGTATGGCCAAATGCTTCCTTGTCTGTATCTCTCTTGGAGAACTTTTCTGTATTGCCAAATGCTTCCTTGTCTGTATCTCTCCTGGAGTACTTTTCTGTATGGCCAAATGCTTCCTTGTCTGTATCTCTCTTGGAGAACTGTTATGTATTGCCAAATGCTTCCTTGTGTTTCTCTTGGAGAACTGTTATATATTGCCAAATGCTTCCTTGTGTTTCTCTTGGAGAACTGTTATGTATTGCCAAATGCTTCCTTGTGTTTCTCTTGGAGAACTGTTATGTATTGCCAAATGCTTCCTTGTGTTTCTCTTGGAGAACTGTTATGTATTGCCAAATGCTTCCTTGTGTTTCTCTTGGAGAACTGTTATGTATTGCCAAATGCTTCCTTGTGTTTCTCTTGGAGAACTTTTCTTTATGGCCAAATGCTTCCTTGTCTGTATCTTGGAGAACTGTTCTGCATTGCCAAATGCTTCCTTGTCTGTATCTTGGAGAACTGTTCTGCATTGCCAAATGCTTCCTTGTCTGTATCTTGGAGAACTGTTATGTATTGCCAAATACTTTCTTGTCTGTATCTTGGAGAACTTTTCTGTATTGCCAAATGCTTCCTTGTCTGTATCTTGGAGAACTGTTATGTATTGCCAAATGCTTCCTTGTTTGTATCTTGAAGACTTTTCTGTATTGCCAAATACTTCTTTGTCTGTATCTTGGAGAACTTTTCTGTATTGCCAAATGCTTCCTTGTTGCTATCTTCGAGAACTTTTCTGTATCCATTGCCAAAAGCTTCCTTGTCTCTATGTAGGAGAACTTTTCTTTACCTATTGCCAAATGCTTCCTTGTTTGTATCTTGAAGACTTTTCTGTATTGCCAAATACTTCTTTGTCTGTATCTTGGAGAACTTTTCTGTATTGCCAAATGCTTCCTTGTCTCTATGTAGGAGAACTTTTCTGTATCCATTGCCAAATGCTTTCTATTGAAGTAACTGAACGCGCGTGAATACAGTTTTGTATGCTTTGGGGGAAAAATTCCAGCGTTGGGATTCAGTTCATTTTTACAAAACATGTTAGGATTTGATTAAAAGGGAGAAGGTAGACGATGTTTTAGAGTTTGTGGGGTGTTTTTTTAGCTGGGGGGAGGGGACGGTGTTGGGGATTTTGTTTGCTTGGTTGGCTAGTTGTTGTTGTTTTGTTGATGATGGTGATGTTATTGCTGCTGCTTTTGTTATAATTGTTGCTGGTGTTGTTGTTTTTGTTGTTGTTGTTGGTGGTGGTGGTGGTCGTGGTGGTGGTGGTGGTGGTATGTGTGTGTGCATGCGTGCGTGCGTGTGTGTGTATGTGTGGGTGGGTGTAGGAGCGCGCGCGTGTGAGTATGTGTGTGTGTGTGCAGGGGGGGGGGGAGGAGGGGGGCGTGGGGGGTCTGTGTGTAAGTAATGAGAACAATTTGCAAGAAAAACTAAATATTTTCCGTGCTTGTTTTTTTCATTTCAAAACTATTCCCATGGATGTTAAGGAAATACTACGATGAAGATGCACAACGATTTTTACAGCCGTTTCTGAATTATCAAATTGCTTCTTTTTCTAATGATACCCTTGAGGCCGGCATGACATTTCTGGAAAATCTGTACATACTTATTGTAAACTAAAGCTTTAGCGCACGCGTGTGCGCACGTGCGCGTGTGCGTGCACGGGAGCTTATGAGTATGCAGGGGTGTGTGTGGGGGGGGGGGGGGGGGGGCAGGAGGGGTTAGAGAGACTGACAGACAGAGAGACAGTGTCTGTCTTTCTGTGACTCTGTGTCTGTTTTTTCCGCGGACCTTCACGCGTCTGTTAACGCGCACGTGGCTTTCCCATGCGCGCACGCTCACGTGCGGGTGCATGCGCGTGATGGTGGCAAGTTCTTTGAAGTGATGAGAGCCGTAAAGATCTGAAAGGGTAATCCCCCAGTGTTGCTTGTCAGTGGCCAGAGAAGTGGGCCCGTGTAGCCATTGGCCTGATGGCCCACTGACCCAGTGCCTGTCTGGGTGGATGGATGGATGGATGGCTGGGTGGCACTTGCGTTTGCACGCCGTGCTTTATGGCAGGGTGTCTGACAATGGCCGTTTGTTCTGTCTGTGGGGTTAGCCAGGATGAAAGGACACACCGGACAGGACCCTCGTGTCGTCTGCCTGTGTGTTGTCTTGCTTGTATATGTGTGTGTGTTGGTTTTTTTCTTTCTTTCTTTCTTTCTCGTCTTTTGTGGTGGGGGGGGGGGGGGGGGGGGTTCTCTTTGATATCATTGACATGATTGATGCGTGACATGTTCCGAAAAAATATGTAATTGTATTGTAAAATTATATGTTCAAATAACACATTTAAACAGTTTACCATAAGAAACTACCCCCACCCTGAGATCAAACAACGAAACACTTCCCCTCCCCCTATCCCCCACCCCCACCCCGAGAGAAATCAAACAAACGAGCAATAAACTCTAAATAAACAATTAACAAACTGGATGAGATCAAAATTGTAAATGTAGAATTTTTTTTTGTTTAGCATAAGTCTTTCTGCCTTATGTGGTGCTGAATTGTCTTATTGAATAGTCCCAGCTAGTATGATCAAAACTGGTTATTTAACTGATCAGTCCCTATAAGAAAATGTAGATCTCTCTCTATAATTTTTAGATGTATGTACGTACCTACGTATGTATGTATGAATGTATACAAGCATGTATGTATGTATGTATGTATGTATGTATGCATGTATGTATAAATGTATCCATCTATCTATATATCTATCTATCTGTCTGTCTGTCTATCTCCCATTTCCCTTCTTCCTCTTTCACACACACAACACACACACACACACACACACACACACACACACACACACACACACACACACACACACACACAACACACACACACACACACAAACAACACACACACACACACACACACACACACACACACAACACAACACAACACAACACAACACAACACAACACACACATACACACACACCAGTCAGACACAGACACACAGCACAGTAGAGTAAAGCAACTACCTCTGTGATGGGAATGCAATGGATGGAGGATGGCTCCCTCCAACAAAAAGCTGACTGCGTCTAGACTTCAGCTTTCATCAGCTTCTCTCCTCCGCCTTGTCTTCTCTTTTCCCTCTGTGTCTGTCCGCACATCAACTACATTTACCCAGAAGCATACAACTTAGCTTTTCAGTGAAAGGGAGATTTCAGGGCTTAGTGGTTAACACACCTGTCTAGAAGACAGAAGACTGAGGTTTGAAACAGGGAGAAAAAGAGATGTTTGCCCCCACAGAACTGTACAAGCGTGATTGCTAGCTTTGGTATGGCTCGGATTTTTGGTGATTAGGAAAAAGTTTATTCAAGAGAAATGCATGTTCAAACAAAAACATTGTCAGCGTAGCGGCAACGAAGGTAACATTTATATTGTGCTCAATTACTAGCTAAGGATGTCACTATGATGGTGACTGGTGGACAAAAACATAGTTTTTTTTGTTTTTTTTAATAAATATTGTTTAATTCCTTTTGTTGTTACAAATACATTTATGCATGACAAGCATTATCAATATCAATAAACGTTAACTAGCAATAGTCGCATGTTCATGAATGCACTTCAGTATTGTACATGACAAAAACATAGTTGTCGCTGTCATGTTAGTGTGTCTGTGTGCGAATACATTTGAATTTGCTAAAACTTATTTGTTAGTGGATGCATGTGTAAGAATAGGATCAATGCAAGCGCTTTGATTTGCTTTTACAACATATAGCGCAATATGATTTCCTTGTATAGTAGTAGTAGTAGTAGTAGTAGTAGTAGTAGTAGTAGTAGTAGTAGTAGTAGTAGTAGTCGTGTTGGTGGTGGTGGTGGTGGTGGTGGTGGTAGTAGTTAGTAGTAGTAGTAGTAGTAGTAGTAGTAGTAGTAGTAGTAGTAGTAGGTAGTAGTAGTAAGTAGTAGTAGTAGTAGTAGTCTTGTTGTTGTTAGTGTTCCCTGATTTCACGATCTTTGTCAGTCATTCATCCATCGACAAAGTAAGGAATTGTTAATAACTACATAACAAATTTACCAAGCAAACAAAACGAACTACAATAACAAAATCTATGTGGTCAACAATCAAGCAAAACAAAGAGCTAAACAGACGCTAACAAGCCAGAACAGAAGATAGGAAAGCACACAAACATTAAAGCAAGACAAGGAGGCAGAAAAGCACACATACAAACATACAAACAAGACAAAGAGGACAAAGAAACATACAAACAAACATACCAGAACGGAATTAGCAGACACACTGTACCTCTAAAAAACAAAAAGACCAATATCTGCTTGAAGGAGCATAAAGAAGTCAAATCATATTGTCATTAATGTTATTCCATGCATAAATACCATTTTTTTGGTTTTCGATGAATATGAGAAACTGCAGAGTTACCATAACAGTAAATGTTAGGGAAAATCTGTAGTAATAAAATAGATCAACTATGGCAAGTTTGTGTACTACAAACTATGTTCATATATCATCCAACTATATGATAATGCAAACAAATAGCAAAAAAAGACATCTTGCTTTTTCTGGGGGGTTTTCTTCGCGCCTGTCTAACTCTCTAGGATCTGTCTCTTTCTTTCTATTTCTCTGATGATAGATCTTGATTCTCTGTCTTATGTCAGTGTGCGTGTCTTAAACTGTCTGTTTGCCTGTATGCCTGTTGTGGGTTTTTTTTCTGTTTGTTTAGTTATTTGTTCCTCAGTGACTGTTGATATCAGTGTCTCTCAATGTGTGTGATTACACTGCTTACAACATAAAGGGGTCCCCACAGAGAGGTGCTCTAAGGATTCTCTGAGACAACGGGTCCTTAGGGACCATTCGTGTCAGACCTATCTACCTTGGCTCCTGACTTCTTTCTCTCTCTTTCTGAGTATCTCTGTACCTCTCTTTCATCTTGTTTTCTTTCTTTTAACCCTGTCTCTGTCTCTCTCTGTCATTCTCTGTCTGTCTCTCTGTCTCTCTCTCTCTATCATATATCTATTTTTGTATTTCTGTCTCTATCTTTGATGTCTTCCTGTCCTTCCCTCTCCGTCCCCCCCCCCTCTCTCTCTGTCTATATCTCTATTTCTGACATGTCTATCTGTCTGTCTATGTCTGCCTATTTATCTGTCTGTCTGCCCATCTGTGTGTACGTGGGTGTGCATGAGCTTATATGTGTATGGCAGTGTGTGTGTGTGTGTGCTTGCGTGCGCGCGCGTGTGTGTGTGTGTTTGTGTGTGATTGTGATGAATAGAGTAACAGACAGACAGACAGACAATGCATATATGTTTTATATATGTTTTCTAGTGCGTGTGCACTTACTTTCACCATATGTACACATATGAACTCTCTCTCTCTCACGAGAGAGAGGGAGAAAGAAAGCACACACACACACACACACACACTCACACACACCACAATATATATAATATATACATACATTATATATATATATATTATATATATATATATATATATATATATAAAGCACCGTAAAAAAGATGGATCATAAAGAAACTTTCGTAACAGGAAAAGACTATAAAACAAACCCACAACCATTAAAAAAAATACACGCAGAATATCCAAAGTTGTAAAACTGGCCCGTATGAAATAAAAAGGAAAGAAGAACCAGCTCAAACAATACTTCAGCTAAAAACAGGTCATAAAAGAGAAAAAACAAGGGAACAAACATCTGATTGTGAAACCATCCCTGCAAAAGCATTCCTTGTAGTGTCTGACCACGTTCACGGCGTGTACTTCATTCAGTCACTGCACCCCAAAACCTCAGCCAGGAGCAAGCACGGACCTCTCTCAGAGCTGCTGTGAACAGGGGCAGTGCAGAACAAGGCCGGCCTGTGTCATGTCTGTTTGTCTGCTGGAGGGGATCGTGATGTCAAAATCCCCTGTTGGGAGCTGTCAGTGTCAACACCGCGATCCCTGCATTCCCTCCCTGACTGGGCTGGTGTGTGCTGTGCTGTGCTGTGCTCACAGCTGTGTGCATGCTGAATGATCCATTATGCAAACAGTCTGCCGCTGTGATTAAAACACACGAGCTCTCAAAGGGACGCATGGTCTTTGAACAAAGGACAGGCTTTGTTGCAGGGTGATTTTTGTCTCTCGTGTGTGTGTTGGTTTTATCTTGTGGGGAGAAACATGAGAAGAAGATGATGCAGGATGATACATGGAGGTTGGATATTGTGTAGTGAATGAGAAGAACTTATTTACATCAATGACATATTATTTTAAGGCAAGTGGGTGAGGGATGTTTGTGTGTGTGTGATATTTGTGTATGTGTGTGTGAATTATATGGCTTTTTACATATGTTTGTGCTTGCATGTGTGCATGTGTTTGTGCATGCATGTTTGTGTGTGTGATACAGAGAGAGAAAGACAAGAAGACAGACAGAAAGAGAGAGAGAGAGAGAGAGAGAGAGAGAGAGAGAGAGAGGGAGAGAGAGAGAGAGAGAGAGTCAGAGACGGATAGGCAAAGAGTCAGACAGAAAGACAGACACATAGACACACAAACATTAAATGCACACCCTACCCACAATCTCAGTGTCATAACATTATTTTGAAGAGAACAAAAATGGAGCCGACGAAAGGAAAGGACAGAAGATGAGGATAGAGCTTGGTGCAGTGGGGGGGGGGGGGGGGGGGGGGGGGGTGACAGTGCAGAAAAGGGACATAAAGAAACTTGCTTTATAAGTCAGAATATAAAAACAAACCAGAGTAATAAAATTAAAGCTTATCCACAGTTATAAAAAAAACTGCCACGTGAATGAAAAATCGCTTTATAGAATTCCAGCTTAAAGAGGTCCTTAAAAAAGACAGGAGAACAAAACTCTGATTGTGAAACTATCCCCACCAAACATTCCTTATAGTGTCTGACCACGTTCACGGTGTGTACTTCATTCACTCCATCCCAAAACCACAGCAAAGAGCAAGCACAGGCCTCTAAAGCGAGGGGATAGCCTAGTGGTTAGAACATTGCGCTCGCAATCTGACGACCCGGGTTCGATTCCCGTTCAAGGGGACATTTTCCTCTGGAGTTAACGTCAGTGCAGACTACACTCTCCCCAAAAGTCCTTCGGATGAGACTATAAACCGAGGCCCCGTGTGCGAACGCACGCAGAACATCTTGCACACACGTTAAATTCTGTTCCGCTTTTCGTAAGAGTAGGCCACTGTGTGTCGGTGGGAACAGAAGACAGAGTTTACAAAACTGCATACACACAGGGACTGGATGTATAAAAAAAAAAGCGCATGAGTGCTTATTCCATTATCCTCGATGTATAAGAATAAGAGCTGCTGTGAACAGGGGCAGTGCAGAACAAGGCCGGCCTGTGTCATGTCTGTTTGTCCACACGGCCGCTGGAAGGGATCGTGATGTCAACATCCCCTTGTTGGGAACTGTCAGTGTCAACACAGCGATCCCTGCATACCCCCCCCCCCCCCCAGCTGGGCTGGTGTGTACTGTGGCAGCGGCTGTGTGTGCTCACCGGCTGATCCTTTGCATAAACAGAATGCTGCTGCTGTGATTTAAAAAAGCACCTTGTTCTTTGATGGTTAGTTTCTTCATAGCAGATGCAGGCTTTGGCAAAGGGCCAGAATTTGGGTTCTTTCTGGCTTTAAAATAATGTGGGCAGATAGAGGACACACACACACTACATGACAGCGACAGAGGCAGACAATAAAAGACAAGAGACACATGTATGCAGACAGCGACCGAGAGAGAGAGAGAGAGAGAGAGAGAGAGAGAGAGAGAGAGAGAGAGAGAGAGTAAAGAATACAGAAATGTTATGAGAGATTGCGCTCGAAGATGATTTTTAAAAAATTAAACAGTAAATAGAAAGTGCTTTATATCAAAAGCTAATGATCTGATTTATAAAAGAGAGAGACAGACACACACACTCACACACACACACACACACACACACACACACACACACACACACACACACACACACACACACACACACACACAGTTAGACAAACACGCAGGTAAGCAGAAAAAGCAGACACAGAATGAGAGGCAAATTAACCTACACAGAAAAAAAACCACCCCAAAGAACAAAAAAGACAGAAAAAAACCCCAGAGACAGTGATGAAAACTACAAAGAGAAGAGAAAGTCAGGACAGTGAGATGTAGACTGGACAGCCAAAGCAGACACAATCTTGTGAAAAACCACTTTGTAGTCCTGGGCTGCCTCCCAAATGCCATTAGGCCAGGTCTGCACTTTAGTGGGGGCACACAGCGAGGTGGTCCGTCCATACATAGTACCACTGTCTCTCGGGTCCCTCGACTGTCACTGAACGCCACACTGTTCGTTTCTCTGTCTTGTCTTGTGTATTGGTGTCACATTGTCTGTTTCTCTAGCTTGTCTTGTGTATTGGTGTCACACCGTCTGTTTCTTTATCTTGTGTATTGGTGTCACACCGTCTGTTTCTTTATCTTGTCTTGTGTATTGGTGTCACACCGTCTGTTTCTTTATCTTGTCTTGCGCAGTGGTGTCACACTGTCTGTTTCTCTGTCTTGTCTCACGCAGTGTGACAGTCTGTTTCTCTGTCTTGTCTCACGCAGTGTGACACTCTGTTTCTCTGTCTTGTCTCGTGCAATGATGTCACACTGTCTGTTTCTATCTTGTGTATTGATGTCACACTGTCTGTTTCTCTATCTTGTCTCGCGTAATGTTGCCACACTGTTTCTCTATCTTGTCTTGCGTAGTCTTGCCACAATGTCTGTTTCTATCTTGTGTATTGGTGACAGACTGTTTCTCTATCTTGTCTTGTGTAATGGTGTCACATTGTCTGTCTGTTTCTCTATCTTGTCTCGCGCAATGATGTCACACTCTCTGTTTCTATCTTGTGTATTGGTGACAGACTGTTTCTCTATCTTGTCTTGTGTATTGGTGTCACACTGTCTGTTTCTCTATCTTGTCTTGCGTAGTGGTGGTGTTTTCTCTAAGACCTGAATGGGTATGAAACAAAAAAACGTTTAAATAAAAACAAAATTTCCTAAACCTGTCATTCAGTTTGAATCACAGAGTTTCGAAAGGTTGTTTGAAGTTTTCTTTTTGTGGTTTTCAGTTTGAATGAGTATTTTATTGTATATGTGTGTCTGTGTGTGCAGTTGTGTGTGTTTATGTGTGTGCGTGCGTGGGTGCGCGCGCACACACATAAACGAGTGTAGAAGTGAACTGTATAATTATGTTAACTTGCGAATCTTAAAAATTTCATTATTTAAACAAAGTACAATGCTTCTTCTTACTGGTCGTTCTCAGACAAAAGTGTTTACCTTTGTGGTGAGCACAAACGGTCGCACACACCACATTTCATCACCTTAGAGCTCTAGCTAAGGAACGAACAATAAAAAAAATATGTGTGTATGTGTGTGAGAGTGTAAGGGGTGATGTATTTTGTGTGTGTGTGTGTTTAGGGAGGGGGTGGTGTGTGTGTGTGTGTGTGTGTGTGTGTGTGTGTGTGTGTGTGTGTGTGTGTGTGTGTGTGTAAGGGGTGGTGTATATGTGTGTGTGTATGTGTGTGTGTTTGTAGTGTGTCAAAGATAATAAAACTTCGCGCTCTTCGTCCAAGGTTGTTGCCTTTTGAGGACCAGCCTAATCTGATTAAAGATGGCGCCATCGTAACCGACTCTACATATCTGGTCTGACGACAGGGGAAAAGGGAAAAGACAGGGGGGGGGTGGGGGGTGGAATGGGGAAAAAGAAAGGGAAAGATGACAGGGGAGAAAGTAATGGAAGCTGAAGTCTAGACAGGACTACCTCTTTGGAGCCATCCTCCATTGCATTCCCATCACAGAGGTAGAGCTGCTTTATTCTGCTGTGGCTGTGTCTGAGTGCTGTGTGTGTGTGTGTGTGTGTGTGTGTGTGTGTGTGGTGTGTGTGTGTGTGTGTGTGTGGTGTGTGTGTGTGTGTGTGCGTGTGTGTGTGTGGTGTGTGTGTGTGTGTGTGTGTGGTGTATGGGTGTGTGTTGTGTTGTGTGTGTGTGTGTAGTGTGGTGTAGTGTGTGTGGTGTGTGTGTTTGTGATGTGTGTAGTGTAGTGTAGTGTTAGTGTATGTGTGTGTGTGTGGTGTAGTGTAGTGTAGTGTAGTGTAGTGTAGTGTAGTGTAGTGTAGTGGTGTGTAGTGTGTGTGTGTGTGTATGTAGGGGGGTGTGTGTGTGTGTTAGTGTAGTGTAGTGTATGTGTGGTGTAGTGTAGGGTGGTGTGTGTGTGTGTGTGTGTGTGTGTGTGTGGTGTGTGTGTGTGTGTGTGTGTGTGTGTGTGTGTGTGTGTGTGTGTGTGTGTGGTGTAGTGTAGTGCGTGTAGTGTAGTGTGTGTGTGTGTGTGTGTATAGGGTGTGTGTGTGTTGTGTGTGTTGTGTAGTGTGGTGTGTGTAGTGTGGTGTGTGTTGTGTGTGTTGTGTGTGTGTAGTGTAGTGTAGTGTGTGTGTGTGTGTAGTGTGTGTGTAGTGTGTGTGTGTAGTGTATTGTAGTGTATGTAGTGTAGTGTGTGTGTGGTGTAGTGTAGTGTGTGTAGTGTGGTGTGGTGTAGTGTGTGTAGTGTGTGTGTGGTGTAATGTAGTGTTGTGTGTGTGTGTGTGTGTGTTGTGTATGTAATGTAGTGTGGTAGTGCGTGTTGGTTTGTTGCAGTGTGTGTTTGATATGTAGTGGTGTGCATGTGTTGTGTGTTGTGTGTGTGTGTGTAGTGTGTGTAGTGGTTGTGTGTGTGTTGTGTGCGTGTTGTGCATGCAAAAGAGTTAAAAACGAATCATCCACACTGTTTTTCTCCAGGAGACAGTAAATAACTAATACTTGCTTGGTTTCATTTAATCCTGGGTCTGTAGGGGACAGAAACGGTACGTACAGTTTTAAACAATGGTCTTTTCATGTGCACATTTACGCACGCGCGCGCTCGTGCACGCACACACGCACGCACATGCACAAAAAACACACGCGCGCACACATACACATACACACACTCAATTGCACACATGCACACACACACAACAGCAATTTGGCATTTGATATTGCAAAAGGTCTCTGGCAGAGTCCTATAGGACATTTGTTATAGTTTCATTAACGTTAATCACTTTTTATGTTTTTGTTTCGGTTTTTAATTTTTTTATTTTATATTGTATCTTTTGCTTTGTGCGGTTTCTTTTCATGATTAGACTACTTTTCCCCCTTCGCTTTTTTCAGTAGGGCCTCCACCACCACCTCAATACTCATACACCCCTTGTATATATGTGTTTTTTGGGGGGTTTTTTCTCGTCTAATATCACTGAGAGTGAACAGACGTAAAATCGAAGACAACAACAACAACAACAACAGCAAGAACAACAAATAGACAAACAGCCAGGCATACAGACATACAGACTGAACAGACAGAAACTTGCTCTAGCTAAGGAACGAACAATAAAAATATGTGTGTATGTGTGAGTGTGTGTGTGTGTGTGTGTGTGTGTGTGTGTGTGTGTGTGTGTGTGTTTGTGTGTGTGTGTGTGTGTGTGTGTGTGTGTGAGTGTTTGTAGGGGGTGGTGTATGTATGTGTGTGTGTGTTTGTAGTGTGTCAAAGATAATAAAACTTTGGACACGTACGCTTCGCGCACTTCGTCCAAGGTTGTTGTCTTTTAAGGACCAGCCTAATCTGATTAAAGATGGCGCCATTGTAACCGACTCTACATATCTGGTCTGACGACAGGGGGAAAAGGGAAAAGACAGGGCGGGAAAAATGGGGGGAAAGAAAAGGGGAAGATGACAGAGGAGAAAGTAATGGAAGCTGAAGTCTAGACAGGACTACCTCTTTGGAACCATCCTCCATTGCATTCCCATCACAGAGGTAGAGCTGCTTTATTCTGCTGTGGCTGTGTCTGAGTGCTGTGTGTGTGTGTGTGTGTGTGTGTGTGTGTGTGTGTGTGTGTGTGTGTGTGTTTGTGTTTGTGTGTAGTGTTGCGTGTGTAGTGTAGAGTAGTGTGTAGTGTGTGTAGGGGGCGGTGTTGTGTGTGTGTGTGTAGTGTGTGTGTAGTGTGTGTGTGTGCAGTGTGTGTGTAGTGTGTGTGTGTGTGGTGTAGTGTAGTGTAGAGTGTGTAGGGGGCGATGTGTGTGTTTGTGTGTGTGTTGTGTGTGTGTATGTGTGTGTGCTGTGTTGTGCATGCAAAAGCGTTAAAAAACAAATCATCTCGAGATTGTTTTTTTCCCAGGAGCCATAGTAAATAAGTAATACTTCTTTTGATTTTATTTAATCCTTGGTCTGTAAGGGACAGAAACGCTCTCTAAGTACAGTTTTGAACAATGGTCTTTGTATGGGCACATTTACGCAGGCGCGCGCCCGTGCCCGCACGCACGCACGCGCGCACATACACAAAAAACACACGC
Organism: Rapana venosa; assembly: GCA_028751875.1. Taxonomy (NCBI): domain Eukaryota; kingdom Metazoa; phylum Mollusca; class Gastropoda; order Neogastropoda; family Muricidae; genus Rapana; species Rapana venosa. The sequence continues at coordinate 31,753,213 of CM054155.1, read as the reverse complement.
GCGCACACAAACACATACACATACACACACACTCAATTGCACACATGCACACACACACAACAGCAAGAACAACAAATAGACAAACAGCCAGGCATACAGACATACAGACTGAACAGATAGAAAATTGTGTTGAAAACATGAAAAACATGTCAGATGTTTGATGAAAACGTCTACAGTATTGTAGATGTTTATCGGACATATTAGATACACTATTGAGTTGACAACATCCTCTGTGTTGTCTCGTCATATATTGCATACGCAAGCGTTTCTCTTTTACACACTTTTTACTGTGTAAAGCTTCCTCTTAAGGAGAAGACAAGATTAGCATATATTGAACAATAAAGAAAGTTCTTTTTGCGCGCGTGCGTGTGTGTTTGTGTGTGTGTTTGTGCGCGCGCGCGAGTTTGTGTGTGTGTGGTGTGCGGGTGCGTGTGTATGTGTGTGCTCCCTTATACATACAATCTGCACGTTTTAAGGTCATCGGAACAATCTTAGAACCAATGCCATGCACAGACTCATTCTTATCTGATTTGCTGGTAATCATGGATCTAGACATGAGACGACATGCCCGAGAGGACACAAAAGAAACAAAGACGCCTGTGTGCGGGCGCGCAAACACACACACACACACACACACACACACACACACACACACACACACACACACTCACACACACACACACAAACTGTGCGCACGCGCACGTACACGCATGCGTAATTCATATAAATAGCTAAAATGTTATGTTTATTTTCGTCCTGTATGTATGTAACTGTATTGAAAATCTAAGGAGATTGTGATTAATAAACAGAATAAAAGAAAAAACTACATAGGCCACTTAGGAAAAAAAAGGAAAAGAAACGCAGACTCGAAAAATGATCATTATTATTTATTAAAACAAATCTTTTTTGAACAAAGGCTAAACGAGGTGGGTTTGAGAACACGCAAGTGGACAGGAAGACCTGTCTAATGGGATAACATTGATTTGTTTAAACAAGTCAGAGAAGAAGAAATAGGAAAGGTAGAACTAAAGAAAAGATAATAACGAAAGAAAAAATAATAAGGCAATGACAAACCAAACAAGATTATTATATTGACCAATGTGAAAGACAGACAGACAAAAGGCAAAAAACAAAGAAAGAAGAGAGCAAGAAAGAAAGAAAAAAGAACATAAGTGCAGACAGAAGGAAAGAAGACAGAAGGAAAAAGAAAGAAAGAAAATATAAAGATGTAAAGAAAGAAAATGCGTCAGAAAAACAGAAAAGAGCTAGTTAAACTTATAAACATATCGCCAAAAACAAGATTGAAAAAAGAAGCAAACAAGAGAAGAACATAAATTAGAATAACAGAAAAAGCATCTTAAATTTGGAAACAGATAACCAAAAATATTACAGTGATAAAAAAACGAAAAATAGAAAGAAAAAAAACTAATCCAAAAAATGATTAAGCCAAAAAAGAAGCAAGGCACCTTTGAAGTCATAATACAGCTACCCACTAGATACTTGAAAACAGTTCTACACGAAAAAGTCTCGTCCAATTTGCACTTTCGGACTCACAGTGATTCCCAGGGGAGATGGGGGAGACAAGAGGGCATACTTTGGGTGAATTAGGGTGTTTAGCTAGGGAACGCCTGTTGACAAGTTAAGTCAAGTCAAATTTTGATTTCCAGATGGTACATTGAATAAGCAGTGCATTTGCTTTTTCTTTCATCAAGCCATCTACCTAGGAACGAAAACAACTTGATCAATAATATCTAAAGCATTATTACGACAACCCATAACAATAAAATACACTCAATAAAAAAACACCAATACACTGCAGAACTCGCGCGCGCGCGCGCGCGCACACACACACACACACACACACACACACCACACACACACATTCACACACACACACACACACACACACACACACACACACACACACACACACACACACACACCACACACACATTCACACACGCGCGTTCGTGTACATGTACGCTCACACATGTGCACACACTTAGATTTACATTCAATTTTTAAAAAGGAGAAGAGTAGTAGTAGTAGTAGTAGTAGTAGTAGGAGGAGGAGGAGGAGGAGGAGGAGGAGGAGGAAGAAGAAGAAGAAGAAGAAGAAGAAGAAGAAGAAGAAGAAGAAGAAGAAGAAAAAGAAGAAGAAGAACAACAACAACAACAACAAGAAGAAAAACAACAACAACAACAACAACAGCACAACAACACAACAACAACAACAATCATAAAATGTCTCCCAAAAATTATATCAGGATACAATATCACCCCTTCTATCACGTTCATACTTTATAATAAAAACAACAACAACCCCACAACAACAAAAACCAAAAACCAAAAACAGAAACCCAGATAAAGCAAACAAACAAACAAACAAACCTCGACAAGATGAGGGAAGCTGTCAGATAAAGAACGGAAAACCTCAAAAAAGATCCCGAAAAATATCACTCTTAAGAAGTCTAATGGGGATTTGATCCTCAATCTCTCAGCCAGTAGCCTACGGCACAATCTGCTGTGCCAAGGATAGGCTGGTCATTATGGAAAAGCTATTGATTAAAAGCTCGTTGGGTTTTATTTGCACTGATCTTTATGAATTGAGAGATAATGGTTGTGGAGTGGAAGAGAATATTATGTCATCTTGTAACGGGATGATGAATTTCATCTCTCTTCCGTGTTTTTATGCTGTATTTCTTTCTGTTTATTTGCTTGTATTTCTATCTTCTTCACCTTCTTTTTTTTTACTGTCTGTCTTATTCTTTTTCTTTCCTTTATCCTTTCGTTTTCGTTCTTTCTTTCTTTCTTTTTCTATCAAGTTCTTTTTTGCTTAGCCTACGATCTTTCCATCATTCTTTCTTTTCTTCTTTCTTTCTTTCGTTGTTTCTTTCCTTCTTTCTTTCCTTGGTTCTTTTTTTCTCATCTATTCTACATATCTTTATTATTAATTTTTGTTCTCACATTTTTGTTCTTTCCTTGCCTAACTTTTTTGTTCTCTATTTTTTCATTTTTTTCAGGGTTTTCTTTTTCATTCTTTTTTTCTTTCTTTTCTTGTTTCTTTTTGTAAGTCTTCTTTTCTTTTCCTTTCTTTTTTGTTTTGACCTGTTCCCGTCTTCTCATTCATTATCATCTTCGTCTTCCACCCCCCCCCCCTCCCCCCTTCCTGCATTTCTTTCTATCTCCTTTCACACCTATGGTGTCACCCTGATTAATGCCGTAGTAAACTCCTAAAATATTTCCGTAAAGAGTAAAAACGTAATAAAGATATCCCACCACCAACATCTTGTGGCATCCGTGTTATTAAAGTGATACTAGTGCACATAGTCAACATTTTTCTCTTGACATTATTCCTATATCTAAAACCAGGCCAGCGCCAAATAAAGGAGGAGGAGGAGGATGAGCAAGAAGAAGAACGAGGGGCAAAAGGAGAAGAAGAAGAAAAAGAAAGAAAGACATATAGAAAGACAGGAAGAAAGACGAAGAAGAAAGAAAGAAAGAAAGAAAGACGGACAGACAGACAGAAAAAAAAGAAAGAAAGAAAGAAAGAAAGAAGAAGAAGAAGAAGATTGATTGATTGATTGAATCTTTAATGGGTAAAGAATTAGGCACAATAAAGGCCTTTTTACAATTCTGCCCAAAAAGAAAAACAAACTTGAAGTAATTAAAAACAAAAGAAAGCAAAAACCAAAAGAAAACGTAAACAACAGACAAAATGGTGGAAACTCTACCTTGAACAAATTAACAAATTCAGAAAGACTTGGGGGGAAAGCCCATTAAACTGAATGCAACATTATTATAACATCCGCCAAGTTACACACACACACACACACACACACAACACACACACACACACACACACACACCTACACACACACATGCACGCACGCACGCACACACACTCATGCGAAGAAGAAGAAGAAGAAGAAGAAAGAGAAGAAGAAAGAAGAAGAAGAGAAGAAGAAGAAGAAGAAGAAGAAGAAGAAGAACAACAACAACAACAACAACAACAACAACAACAACAACAACAGCAACAACAACAACAACAAGAAAACAACAACAAAAACAACAACAAGGCAAAAGAAAGAAAGAAAGACAGCCATAGTTTATTCCAGAAAAAAACAACAAATGAGATTCCTCTTTCGCCAAAGCAAATCACGTGTCGCGCATTCCAAGTCCTAAAAGCAGCTGTGTGTTTGAAGGAAGCTCTGGCTGGTTGTACAACAGACCCCGCTAATCATAAAACTGTTATCCAACTTTTTTGAAACTGTGCAGGCTCCATTTCTATCCCCCCACCCCACCCACCCCACCCCCTCCTCCTCCTCCTACTCCCCTTCCCGCCTTCCACCATTCAGCTGCAAAAGCGGAAACGGAAAGAGCCACTGTTTCAGGAAATGGCGAGATAACAGTTATCTACCCTGATTCAGACAGGGCTGTCCTCATAGGTATGAGGGGCTTCTACCTCTAGTTTGTGGCTGGCCAGAAAATCATTGGACGGATAATACAATTTCTTCTTTCTTTTTTTTTGTGTGTGCTGAAGAATGTTATGAAATAATGAAAAGAGGCCTGGTACGCGAATATCGCTTGATGCAAAGCAGGCCTAGCTTGCCATCTGTAAAGTGTTATAGGGTTATGGTTTTGTGCTGGATCCACGTGCAAGGAATGCAAAGCAAAAATATATGGGTTTATTTTATCTTTGATAGCTGCAGCACACAGCTAAAGTGTTGTTTTTTTGGGTTGTAATTGGTTGTTGGTGTTGGTGGTAGGGTGGGGTGAGGGAGTTCTTATTGTCGTTGTTGCTGAAGATTCTTTCATGTGGATTATTTTGTTTATATTTCCTCAAATGGTTCATAACATATTCAATGGGAAGAAGAAGAAGAAGAAGAAGAAGAAGAAGAAGAAGAAGAAGAAAAGAAGAAGAAGAAGAACAACAACAACAGCAATAACAACAGCACAAACAACAGCAACAACAAAGGAAGGAGAATGATAGGAGAAAGAACAAGAGGAGGAGAGGGAAGAAGAGAAAAGGTATTTTTAAAAACTTGATAAAAAATATGGTGATATCATTTTATAAGACTCTTACCCTTATCTTCTGTTTCTCTTTGTTTCCGTTTCTTTAAGACTCTCTTTTTATGTTGAAAAAGAATCTTTCTATTTCATTTTTTCCCTCTGAATCCCTTGAGCTTACTTTGTCTTTCTTTCTTTGATCCTTTTTTCTCTTTCTTTCTGTCTGTCTGTCTGTCATTCTTTCTTTCTTTTTTTCTTTCTGTTGTAGGTCTGCTTTTCGTTCTTGTTCTTTTCTTTCTTTCTTACTTTAATTGTATGCTTGAACTCCCTCCCCCTGTCTCTCTCTCTTTCTCTCTTGCAAAGTTCCTTGAAGATTTTCTTGATTTACCTCTGTCAAGACTACTAGATGGAAAGAGCGAAGATGTCTGTCGCCATGTCGGTAAATATGTGTTTCATGCTATTAGAAGAAGACAGGCTATTCTTGAAAGTTAGGTCATCTTCAGTCTCAACACCTCCACCCACACCACTTTCGGAATGTTAACTTGAGGTTCGTTCAGTGATTTTCTTATTCAGTTTATACATATATTTTCTTTTTCTAGGAAATATGGATGATAAAAAGCTATATATCAGCAATAGTTGTGAATGTAGAATATCTAAATGCTTTTGTGTAAATGTGAATGCGTTGTACTTTGTATTCTGATTGGGAAAATGTGATCATACTTCAGTTGTCATATATTAATGGACCACCCCATCTCCACCCTCCCTCAATGTATATCTATGCCTATGGCCAAAACACATTAAACATTTGAAATCTGAAATCTCTCTCTCTCTCTCTCTCTCTCTCCTCTCTCTCTCTGTCTCTCTGCGCGCGTGTGCGCGTGTATAATCCTCCATACCCCAAAAGGGGTGAAAGGAATTAAATCTTGAATCTTGTGTGAGAGAGAGAGTATGTGTTTGTGTGTGTGCGTGCATGCGTGCGCGCGCTCGTGCGTGCAAGACACACTGTACAGTATAACAATGCAGCATAATACTGTCCGTACATCACATGACAATGCTGTGTGCCATACCCATTCAGGAAAGCTTTTTCATTATTCCACTTTCCGGCTAGATAGAAAGAAAACTGCAGCTGTAAGCAGAAACTTACCGTAACAAAGTTAGATAACTCTATCGTCTCCCTCCTCAGTCTGTGACTATTTCCGTTTCCTATTTCCGGCAGAATGGTGAGAAAGGAAAGGTGTCAATCCTGGCACAACATTGATAGGCGGATTTTTTTTTCTATTTCGTTCCTCGGCTTGAGCTCTAAGGTTCACCAATATGGTGAGATTTTGCGTACGTGACTTTAAAAAAAAAACATCATTAAGGCAGTCGTATTCTGACTTCGGGGACAATAGGGGGATTAAAGCATCACTGCCAGCGTCTGATGATAGCCAATCAGAGCTGTACTCAGAAGTCCATATTGCACCATGGATACAGACCAAAATGAGGTACACGTTTGATTCCAAAGTTGGGGTACATTATTTTAGGTGTTGTCTGTCTTTGAAAAACAGGATCTAATCTTCAGGAACGTAAATCAGTCAAAACAGGTGAAGGTGCAGGCTACCAGAATGTCTCCGATATGAAGGACCAAACAATGGTTGGTTGTGATACTGTAAGTAACAGTTGTGATGCTTTGGTAGGTAAAGGTGTCCCATAACCCATGTGTGGTAGGGGAGTGAGGCATCAGAGACCTCAGCTTCTCCAGGGGCCAGCATATTGAGGGCGGGGCCCATCTCCTCTCCCTCGCTGCTTTACTTTCCAAGACCCTAAAGAGGCTTTGAATAATAGTTATATAAATTCCTTCCATGACGTTTGGATAGACAAAAAGCAAACAAACAACCAAACTAACCAAAAAGGAGTGAACTTAGAATAGATTGTTACATCTGAAAAACAGGAAAACATTTCAGAACATTCTTTGTTTCTACTTCATAAGTAAACAGAAATCAGCTTGTGCAAATCATCCTTCTTTTCCTTTCTAGAGGTCCTTGATACAGCTTTCGTAGGAGAGCTAAACTGAGATCCTCTATAAAGCGCACATTTAGCGCACGTTGAAGAGTTCACGCAAGAAGAGAGTTGTCCTTGGCAAAGATCTGTCGAAACAGACACTTTCATAGAGTTATAAAGACGAGACATATGCAGACGGGATTTTATTCTTAATGGTTACACTACTCTTGTGGCAATGCGCTGTGCTTGGGTATAGGAGTACACATTTCACGCAGAGAAATCTTGCCGTGCTTGAATGTAGTACACACTATAATTCATACAGTGCCGTACAATACAAAACGATTTATTACAATACGTTCAGTACAATACAATACAGCACAGTACAGCACAATACAATGCGATATAATCATACTGTGCAATACGATACAAACCAGCACAACACTACAATGCACTGCATCATACTACACTGCACTTTACTACACTACATCACACCACACCACACCACGCAACTCGACACTACTACACCACACCACACCACACCACACGCACGACACTACACTACACCACACCACACCACATCACACCAAACCACACCACACCACACCACACCACACCACACCTCACCACACACACACTTTCACCACACTACACCACACTACACTCACTACACTACACTACGCTACACTACACTACACTACACCACACTACACTACACTACACTACACTACACTACACCACACTGCACTACACAATACCAATAGTAGGGTCATTCTTAAGATGGGCTTAGATAACTCATTGCCCATTCATTGAGGGTATAGCTCTCCGTAGAGTAACTAAACTGCTGTAGGGTCTGAGACAGAGGGGCTGTGCTGGCTCAGTCTGTATAGGATGCCTGACGGATCAATCATTCATTGGCGTCTGCAGCACAAACAGCAGCAGCAAGCATAATCTAAAACGACAGGTTAAAAATTGTCTAGGCCTATCACGTAATCAATGTCTGGGGGTCTGTCTCTTCGCCTCTTCTCTCTTTCTGTCTGTCTCTGTCTCCTCCGCCACTATCTGTCTGTCCATTTCTTTATTTCACAGTTTCTGTGTCGTTCTGTTTGGTGTTTTTTCTGTCCGCGCGCGCGCGCGCGCGTGTGTGTTTGTGTGTGTGTGTGGTGTGTGTGTGTGTGTGTGTGTGCGTGCGTGTGTTTGTGCGTGCGTGTGTGTGAGAGTGTACATATATAGTAGGTGCACTAAGAGACATGCACGCACGCACGCACGCACACGTTCTCACGCAGGCGACACACACTTCCGTTTTGTTCTTCCATGTTTCACTCTTTTGCCTCAGACTTCTCTTTTATCCTTCTTTTCTTCACTCCTTCGCTTTCCACTAATGTTTACTCTGTCGCTCCGAACAAGTTTTCAACAAAAAAACCTAAACATCTTTTTTCATTTTGTCAAATAAATTTTTCGGGCAAACTGAACCGGGTGGAGTATAACCTTTTCTGAGTGGCGGAATGCATGCTGGGTATGTTTGTATCACCCAAACCACCATCCACACCTGGTCTACTCTTCAACAAAAAATGTGAGGTTTCTACCACATGGTGTGTGTTCCTTTGCATACAGAACCAAGGTATACAGTCTCATCCAAATATTTTTTCATGGTAAGGAAGCTGGTACCATGGGAAACTTCATGGTGGAAATCACTTCGAACGAAAACACAGCGGAGACTTAAACCCGTGCCCTTAGTTTCTTTTAGAAGGGGAGTACAACGCTCTGACCACTGGCAAAGCCTCCCCCCTTGGTAATGAGACACAGTCAATTCAGAGGTCAGGGCAGACAGTGGGGTGGGGATGGGAGTGGGGTGGGGTGGGGGTGCTGAGATAGTTGGTGAGGTTCGGGCTGTGGAGGATCAGTCGGCCATCTGAGGGGAAGAGGGTGGGGGTATTAAGCACAGACACTGCACTGCCCATGGACCGGAAAGATAACACAACACGCGCGCGTGCGCGTGCACGTGCGTGCATACACCAGATGCAAAGCTAGAAATACACGTGCGCAACACGTATGCACACATCAGATGCAAAGCTAGAAATACACGTGCGCAACACGTATGCACACACACGCACACACAAACATACATACATACATCCATGCATGCATACATACATACACGCACGCACGCACGCACGCACACACACACACACATACACACACATGTAAACTCTGAAATGGTTCAATAGTGCATCAGCCTTCAGCCACAATGCATCAAAAGGGAGTATGGGGGGAGGGAGGTACAATGGAAAAGAAATGCAGTTTAAGTTAGCTGTACATTTACACTCATATATATGTACACTTACCTTCTTATGTCAGAATAGATCGTTTTAGGTTGGTATCAACGTACACTTACTTGATCACACAAAACGAAAATAGCTTATGAGAGAAGAAGTAAAGAGAAGCATCCTGATATAGAAAATAGCTTATGAGAGGAGAAGTAAAGAGAAGCATCCTGAGAATAGAAAATAGCTCCTGAGAATAGAAAATAGCTTATGAGAGAAGAAGTAAAGAGAAGCATCCTGAGAATAGAAAATAGCTTATGAGAGAAGAAGTAAAGAGAAGCATCCTGAGAATAGAAAATAGCTTATGAGAGAAGAAGTAAAGAGAAGCATCATGAGAATAGAAAATAGCTTATGAGAGAAGAAGTAAAGAGAAACATCCTGAGAATAGTGATTATGTGCTGTAAATCTCACTGTACACAGTCGGAGATATCACTGCAATCTTTCACAAACACGAATGACAAAAATTAATAATACCTTCTGCAGTGTGGTTAAGTACAGTGTACCGTACTGATGACTCGTTTTTGAAGTACAGCACAATAGCTGGTTTACAAATAGTAAAGAAGATGACATTGATGGAATTGCAGGATCAGAAAAAGAGCTTGCCAGCCTAACAGAACACTTAGATAAGGCCTCCAAAACATACGGCATGGAAATCAGTGCAGAGAAGACCAAACTGATGACTAATAACACCAACGGCATTAGCACTGATATCAGGGTTAATGACCAGAAGCTGGAAACAGTTCAAAGCTTCAAGTACCTGGGAGCCATTGTATCCGACCAGGGATCCAAGCCAGAAGTAGTATGCAGGACTGCACAGACAATAACAGCTTTGTCAAAACTAAACACCATCTGGAGAGACAAGAATATCTCACTTATCTCCAAGATCAGACTAATGCGCTCCCTTGTCATATCCATATTTCTGCATGCCTGTGAATCATGGACCCTGACTGCAGATTTGGAGAGAAGAGTACAGGCAGTGGAGATGAGATGCTTTCGGAGACTCCTTGGCATCTCCTACAAAGACCACATAAGCAACGAAAGCGTGCATAACAGAATCCAGCAAACCATTGGACCCTATGAGAACCTTCTAACAATCGTGAAAAAGCGTAAACTTAAGTGGTATGGGCATGTCACAAGATCCCAAGGAATTACAAAGACAGTTTTGCAAGGCACTGTCCAAGGAGGAAGAAGAAGAGGCAGACCAAGGAAGAGCTGGGAGGATAACATCAGTGAATGGACAGGCCTAGAACTCAACAAAACCCTGAGAAAGGCAGAACAGAGAGAGGAATGGAGGGAACTGGTTGCTGAGTCTTTGAGGGTGCCCCCACGGTCGTCAGACTACGGGACAGATAGATAGATAGATAGAAAGAAGAGAGGAGAAAGAAAGAGAGGGGGTGAGGGAGGAAGGGAGGGAGAGAGACATAGAGAAAGAGAGAGAGAGAAGTGCGCACACACACATACATGCCTGCGCGCTCGTACACACGCAAGTATACACACACACATACACATCATGTCTCTGTGTATCTCTCTGTACATCTCTCTTTGCATCTATCTATCTATATCTACT
>CM054155.1:31737336-31739836 GCA_028751875.1 Rapana venosa | reverse complement strand
ATTATTATTATTATTATTATTATTAAACTCTTATTAACCCTTCCGCTCGTTTCAAATCATAGCTCAGCGTCTGTTGGTAACAAATTTGCTCTTGCTTGACTGGTAGGAAGTGACGCAAGCTAAAATAAAAAGTAATGCAAAGGTGGATGGATGGTCTAGAGGTAACGCGCTTGTCTAGAAAGCGAAAAGTCCGGGTCGAAAGTGTGCAGTAGTTTGAATCCCGTTTGGATCCGAAACGTTTCTCCCATCCATTAGACGCTGAATGGTGTGGTCTGGGCGCTAGTCTTTCGGATAAGACGATAAACCGAGGTCGCGTGTGTTACACATGATTATGTAACGCACGTAAAAAAAACCCACGGCAACAAGAGAGTTGTACCGCACAATTCTGTAGAACCCCCCCCCCCCCCCCCCCCCCCCCCCCCATCAGATAGGGAAACAAATACAGTTTCAGCAGGAAAAAGAAAGAAAAATGTATGGTGCTGCTGTTCTGGCCACACGCTCTCCCCGGGGGGAGCAGCCCGAATTTCACGTAGAGAAATCTGCCGTGACTTAAAGTGGTATAAATAAATAAATGAATAAATAAATAAAGGGACGTAAGCGACGTCAGTGGGGCCCTGTAAGACAATGAAAATGGCAGTGAACAATAATGGAGGGCAACGAAAAGGGAAGTGATAATCCTGACAGAACCTAACAACAGCAAAACGATAGGATGACGCGCCCTTGTATTCAAATGAAGGCGGGAGAGTAGGGCGGGGAGGGGGGGGGGGGGGGGGCTAAAGTTGGTTTGGAGTTATTCTGCTGATCTGTTCGATTGTCTGTTTGCTGTGTGTGTGCTTTGTTCTTTTATTTTTTTCTTATTTTTTCTTCTTTTATTTCGAGGACAATGAAAGAAGCACTCGTGTGCTTTTTTTTATATATAGTCCCCGTGTCTATGCAGCTTTGTAAATTTTGTCATCCGTCCCTACCGATACACAATAGCTTACTTATTTCGAAAAGCGGAACAGGTTTTAACGCGTGCGCAAAATTTTCTGAGTGCATTCGCACATGGGACCTCGGTTTATAGTCTCAGTGTGTGTGCGTGTGTGTGTGTGTGTGTGTGTGGTGTGTGTGTGTGTGTGTGTGTGTGTGTGTTGTTTTATTGTTTTGTTTATGGGAGTAGGGGAGTTGGGTAGTGTTCTTTTATATTGTTCCAAAATGATATTAAAGCACTCTGTGACATTCCACGGCAGTTTAGGTATTTCACGAAAATCTTCTATCTCCCTTCTGGCAATGAATGTCAGATGGCGACAATCTTGAAGAAGCGTGGATAACTTTTGGATTTTCTTATCCGTGTTTTGCCAAGGACAAAAAGTGCGAAGAAGACGCGAGCACTAACTTTCACAAACACACTTCTCCTGTCTGGTATACGACATAATGTTTCATCAAAAATGCATGAGACGACGTAAAATGTATGTCTTTAAGACAGCGGCTTTTATTTTGGGGAGAAGAAGAAACTAGCAGAGCAACCGAAGCCAAAAAAAATATACCTGACATTATGAAGAGTACAACAGATCGAAGTTTCAGATAATGTCTTATGCAGACGCACACATTTTTTTGAAGGGCTTTCTTTGTTGTACTTTGTCTCGTTGTTTTGGTTTTCAGTTTTGAAAACTCTGTTGTGAGCGTTAACATCGATGGGAAGGGTTTGGGGGTTTTTTGGCCCATAAATTGGTGTGATTTTCTTCGGCTGCCGGTGCTGATTTTGTCGTTGAAAATACAGATATTTATTTTTCTGCGTTATAGTACAAAACTCTCTCAGTTATTTTGAATCCTGAATTCGTGTTTTCACTCGCTGAAAGGGCTAGCTGAATAATATTACTTTGAATTATTGACATGCTTGGAAGTTTTGTTGACAATCTCGCTTTGTTTTAGAATAAATTGATAATACTTCGGTGTGCATACGTAATTACGCGCGCGTGCGCGTGTTTGTGTGTGTGTGTAGTGGGGGGGGGGAGGGGCGTGGGTGTGTGTGAGTGTGTGTGTATGTGGGGGGTACATGTGTGTGTAAGCGTTCATTAGATGTTGCACTGTCAGATTGTACGTCCGCGATATGAAAAAAACCACATATACACATGTACCTGCACACATTCGGAATATCAAATATGCACGTTAAAGATCCTATAATTCATATCGGCGTTCGTTGGGTTACGGAAACAAAAACATACCTGGCAGACATCCCCGAAGTCAAAAATGCAACTACCTTCATGGTGGCCAAAAACGGTCGCATACGCAAAAGTTTAATATCAGCATTGGTGAGCATTGAAGCTCTAACCCAGGAACGATAAAAAGATACCCCCTCATACACACACACGGGCACACACACACACACACACACACACTCACACACACACACACACACTCACGCACACACACACACACGCACGCACACACACACACACACACACCTATCTTCCCTACTACCCCAAAAGCTGACGTGACTAGCCAACTCTGCGCTGTAACA
>CM054155.1:31729836-31734836 GCA_028751875.1 Rapana venosa | reverse complement strand
CATCAGCAGCAGCAGCAGCAGCAGAAGCAACGCCAGCCCGCTTCCATGCTTCATTCTTTCCTTCCTCCCTTCCTTCCTTGTTTCTCTCTGTCTCTCCTTCTTCCTTGCTAACTCATCGGAAGAGAAAGTACTACAAAGACGGATTGTTCACCAGATTTGTCCACGTACGTGCCCCAGTCGCGTGCATTCTTTTCTGCCTGCCACTTCGTCTCCCTCCCTCACCCGTTCCCCAGAGCATTGACTTTTACAAGGCCATTGGATTGTGTTACAGGGCCATGCCGGTATAGTTGTCTTTTCCAGATTGATGTAACGGGGACCTTCATTGGAAGCAATGTTCTGTTTGAGGGTCTGTCGCATTTTTGCTAATAAAGAGATAGGCTCCGTGTATCTAATGTGTAACATCTTGTAGCAACACTTCGTTTCCATGGCTAAGATTCCATTTTCCTAGCTCTGATGTCTAGTTAATGCGTTCTTTTTACAAAGTGCGTACATCAAATAAATGTGAAGATGAACAGTGCACACAAAAATGAGTTTTTCTTCAAAACCACTCTGCCGTTTTTGTCTATTGATTTTGTTGTTGTTGTTTTTGGGGGACTATTTTTCAATATGCTACATTCAACAAATGTGTGTGCATGTATTATTATTATGATGTTGATTTTGATGATGATGATGATGATGATGATCATCATCATCATCATCATCATCATCATCATCATCATTATTATTATTACTATTATTATTATTGTTATTGTTTTATTTCCAGGATAATGGAATAAGCACTTGTGTGCTTTTTTCATCCAGTCCCCGTGTGTATGCAGTTTTGTAAATTTTGTCATCAGTTCCCAACGGCACACAATGGCCCACTCTTCCAAATAGCGGAACGGGTTTTAACGTGTGTCCAAGATGTTATGCGTGCGTTCGCACACGGAACCTCGGTTATGTGTGTGCGTGGGTGTATGCATGCGCATTTGTGTGTGTCTGTATCTCTATGTGAGCTGTATGTATGTCCACACATCCACTGCACAAACTCATAAGAATCGATGTTAAATATTCAGATCAAAGTCTTTCACCTCAATGTTTGGCAAACCAATGTTAAATTCAGATCAAAATCTATCACCTCAAAGTTGCAGGTAAGCTAAAACACACACACACACACACACACACACACACACACACACACACACACACACACACACACACACACACACACACACACGCACACACACACACACACACACACACCAACTCTGACCTCTGTAGCTCATGGCTAGGAGTGAAGGCAGGAAAATGGAGTTCACTGTGACATAAGGACCACCCATCCCTATATATAGCGCAGAGCTGGCTCTTACTTTTCCCACACACCTACACAGTAATTGGATTTAGGGGGCAGTTTAGAGACTGCTGTTTCTGCTGGCCTGCTTCTCTAGCCAGGAACATTGACCTCCCAACCTTTTCCAGGAAAGCCGTTTTCAGTGTAGGAAAGTTTCGCTCTTTTAAGATCCTTGTGTTGCTACAGGATTTGAATGTCTTTTTCGTTGAAAAAGAAAGAAACGGATTTGTGTTATTTTTGTTGTTGCCGTTTACTTCAATGTTATGTCTGTTCACTTCTAGTGAAGTGTGTGTGTGTGTGTGTCTGTGTGTGTGTGTCTGTGTGTGTGTGTTTGTGTGGGTGCGTATGTGCGTGCTTGTATGTGGGCGTGCGTGTGTGTCTGTATCTTTATGTGAGCTGTATGTATGTATGTCCACACATCTACTGCACAAACTTGTGAGAATCGATTTTTAAATATTCAGATCAAAGTCTTTATCCTCAGTGTTAGCAAACCTATGTTATCTCTCTCTCTCTCTCTCTTTTCTCTCCCCCTCTCTCTCTCTCTCTCTCTCTCTCTCTCTCTCTCTCTCTCTCTCTCTCTCTCTCTCTCTTCTCTCTCTCTCCGCCCAAATCCTTCTATGACACTTTTAAATCCAGTCTCAAGACATATTTATTTCAAACCTAAGATTCTCCTCTCCCCTTCATGTCATAGTTTTTCCCTGCCTTCAACAGCCAAGATTCTATTGCCCTGTCAGGGTGTGTGACCTTGTGTGGTTTTGTGGTTTGGTGTGTGTGTGTTGTGTCATGCACTTTTGGACTTGAGGAACTATTACTTTTAGGGGTTGTTACTGTGAAAAAATGAGTTAGTAAGCGCTTTGATTTGCTTCAAAATATAGCATATAAAAAAATTCCATTTATTATCATTTTTATTATATTTTTATGAAATTATTATTTTTATTATTATTTATTTTCAATATAATCAATCCCCCAAAAATTGCAAACAAAACAACCAAAAAAATGGATGTCTGTAGCCATGGCCAGGAGTGAAGGCAGAAAAGGGTTTCCCTGTGACAAAAGGGACCCCAAAACCCCTATATATAGCACAGGCGGGCCCTTACTCCCCCCCCCCCCCCACACCACACACCCTACACAGTAATTGGATTTGGGGGCATTTAAACTGCTATTTTCTGCCCGGCATTGACCTCCCAACCTTTTCAGGAAAGCCGTTTTTCGGGGAAAGGGGAAGTTTTGCTTTTTTTAAGACCCTTGTGTTCTACTGGATTGAATTCTTATTTGGGGGAAAAAAAAAGGGGCGTTTTCGTGTGTGTATGTGTGTGTGTTTTGTTGTTGCGACTTAAATTTTATGTCTTTTCACCCCTTTGCCCATGTGTCTGTCTTTGTTGTGTGTGTCTGTGTCTGTGTGTCAAAATTTAACCACAGCACGCAGAAACTCTGAAATCGATTTTTTTAAAAATTTTCTTATAGCTACCCCAGTTTTGGCAAACCATTTTATTGATCAAAATCTATCACCTCAAATTCAGGAAGCTAAAAAAAATATTGTTTTAAAAACCTACAACAAACAAATCGGACCTCTGTAGTTCATGGCCAGGGGGTGAAGGCAGGAAAAGGGGTTCACTGTGACATAAGGGGCCACCTACCCCTATATAGCACAAACTGGCCCTTTCTCCCCCCCCCCCCCCCCCCCCCCCCCAGCCCCACCGTAATTGGGTTTAGGGGGGGAGTTTTGAGACGCTGTTTCTGCTTGCTAGCTTCTCTAGCCAGGAACATTGACCTCCCAACCTTTTTCAGGAAAGCCGTTTTCAGTGTAGGAAAGTTTGCTGGATTCTAATGTCTTCTGTGCTGGAAAAGAAAGAGGGGGATGTAAGTGTGGTGTGTGTGTGAGGGAAGGGGGGAGGTGGGAGGGGAGAGTGTGTGTGTGTGTGTGCAGGCGTGCGCACGGGCGTGCGGGCGTGTTGGATTTATCTTATGTGTTGGAAAACACCTTTACCTTTTTATCCCTTGGGGTAAGGCAAAAGGAAAAAGCGAAGTGTTCTTATAATCCAAGTGGTGGTGTGGTGGTGGTGGTGGTGTGTGTGTGTGTGGTGTGTGTGTGTGTGTGTGTGCATGTGTGTGTGTGTGTGTTTCAATTTAATGTCTGTTCACTCTAAGTGATATTAGCTGTGCACACGCGCGCAAGCATGTGTGTGTGTGTGTGTGTGCGTGCACGCGCGCGCGCGTATCTGTGTGTCTGTGTAAGTTTGTATGCGCGTGTTTGCATACATAAGCATACGCAAGTATGCAATAATACCGTAACATTAAAGACATGTCGAAGATCATTTTCCCAGTCTTGCGGCTGTGTGTGTTCAACGATTACAGCTCATTTCTACACCTGAAGGTAATGACTAAAATCAAGTTTGCTGCGACTCGGAAAGAACAACGGCTATAATGTTGGGCTGCAGGCAGTGTTGTTGCAGCCACAATTCAATTGTCTGCTGAGATGTAGGTGTAGACGTTGCTGCTGCTGCTGCTGCTTGTTACCTCTTGTATCAGGCACTCTTGCCTCCCTGCTTGTCTGGAACGAAGTCTTGAATGTTTCGAAAATTGTCAATTTTCGAAATTGGCAGTTTAGATTTATGTTCTATTTGACTTATAGAGCACTTTTCTGCAGTGTTTTCTTGTGTGTGTGTGTGTGTGTGTGTGTGTGTGTGTGTGTGTGTGTGTGTTTGTGTGTGTGCGTGTGTGTGTGTGTGGATGTGTGTGTGTGTGTCTTTCTATCCATCTGTCTGTATGTGCACACATGCACTGCACAAACTCATAACAATCAATATTAAATATTCAGATCAAAGTCATTTTCCTCCATGTGTTGGCAAACCCATGTTAAATTCAGATCAAAATCGATCACCTTGAAGTTGAAGGTAAGCTAAATAAAAATTTAAATTTAAACGTACAACAAACAAATCGTGACCTCTGTAGGTCATGGCCAGGAGTGAAGACAGGAAAAATGGAGTTCACTGTGACATAAGGACCACCCACCCCTATATATAGCACAGAGCTGGCCCTTACTCCCCCCCCCCCCCCCCCATCCGCCCAGCCTACACAGTAATTGGATTTAGGGGGCAGTTTAGAGACTGCTGTTTCTGCTGGCTTGCTTCTCTAGCCAGGAACATTGACCTCCCAACTTTTTCCAGGAAAGCCGTTTTCAGTGTAGGAAAGTTTGCTGGATTCTAATGCTTCTGTGTTGGAAAAGAAAGAAGGGGATGTAAGTGTGTGTGTGTGTGTGGGGGGGGGGTGGGAGAGTGGTGTGGAGGTGTGTGTGTGTACCGTGCGTACGGGTGCGATGTTGGATTTATCTTCTGTGTGGAAAACACCTTACCTTTTTATCCCTTTGGGTAAGTAAAAGGAAAAAGCGAACGTGTTCTTATAACCCAAGTGGTGGTGGTGGTGTGTTGTGTGTGTGTGTGTGTGGGGTGTGTGTGTGTGTGTGTGTGTGTGATGTTAATTTTATGTTTCATTCTAAGTGATATTAGCGGTGCACGCGCGCGTGCGAGCGTGCGTGTGTGTGTGTGTGTGTGCGCGCGCGTGCGTGTCTGTGTGACTGTGTAAGTTCGTATGCGCGTGTTTGCATATATAAGCATACGCAAGCATGCAATAATACCGTAATATTAAAGACACGTCGAAGATCATTTTTTTC
>CM054155.1:31712336-31722336 GCA_028751875.1 Rapana venosa | reverse complement strand
CTCTCTCTCCCTCTCTCTCTCTCGCTCTTTTCTCTCCAAAAAAATATATAAATAAAAGATTAATTTTTAAGGAATAAAAAATATATCCAAATCCCAGCTGCTTTATTGCCGTTCCGTGATTTCCTCACCACTCCTCACCACCCTCGCTTGCTTTCTGCACTGGGTCACCTTTTGTCTATAGTGTAGCCTAGTGGTTAGAGTGTCGTACTCGTGATCTGAAGGCACAGGTTCGAGTCCTCACCCAGGTAGACGTCTGACGGGATTTTTGCCCCGTGGTTAACACCGGGCTTGACTCCATTCCCTTAGAAGTCCCTCGGATGAATCTCATTGAAAGGAAGGCCGTCGTGTGCAAACTCTTCTAAAACATCCTCCGCAAACATCAAAACCTCATCTGTATGTTGCATTCTGATAGAAGACCATGTATGGCTAGTGGGATGGAACCCAATGTGCATGCCCAGAATGCATTCCGCTACCTTAAGAGGGATGGGCTCCGCCAGATTTGTATCGCCTATGGTGCACTGCGTGAAAAGCTGCATTCAGGGCCCCTACAACTTCCTAAGGATTCAAAGGTATAGGTTGCCCTTAACCTATGGGGTTGCCGGGGAGCGAGATGTATGTATGTGTGCTCTGTCTATCTATTTAAATATCTATATCTATCTGCCCATCTATCTATCTGTACGTCTGTCTGTCAGCATGTCTGTCTATCTACCTATCTATCTGTCTGTCTATCTAGCCATCTCTCTAGAGATATAAACAAAGATAAGACCATAGTAAAAAATAAAAAGTAAACAACACCAGTGATAAGAAAAAAAATTGCGCTGAGACCCAGGCATTTGCACAGGACCGCCAGTAATAAAAAAGCACGTGGTGTTATCACTTCAGTGTTCCCCGCCATTCTTTTATATTCATGATCCAGTTGAATAAAAAAAAAGCATCAGGTCTTCTTCTTCTTCTTCTTCTTCTCTTCTTCTTCTTCGTCTTCTTCTTCTCTTCTTCTTTTCTCTTCTTCTTCTTCTCTTCTTTTTCTTCTTCTTCTTCTTCTTCTTCTTCTTCTTCTTCTTTCCTCTTCTTCTAATTTTCCGTATCTCAAATAGAATCACGAATAGGGAAGCCTTGTCAATGGTTTTATGATAGATGGTCGTCACGATGTGCAGAAAATGGAGAGAAGAAAAGTTGAGAAAAGAGGTTGGTGTGAGGGATGATTGTCATTGTTGTTTAGACACAAGGTGACAGGGTACAAGGGCCAAGTGTAGGTGTTGGGAATCTATAGAGGCATCACGAACAAGCAGTAACACTCGGGAACGTTGCTTTATGCCTGTTTGTCTCTCTACCTTTGTCTCTATCTATCTGTCTGTATGTATGGAGGTATGTATGTCAGTCTATATCTGGCTCCTTCTTCTCTCTCTCTCTCTCTCATCTCTTCTCTTCTCTACCTCTCTCTCATTCACAATCTAGCCTTCTCTACTATAAACTCTCCGTATAAAACAATTCGCTACCCTCATTTGCACTCATCCGCCTCAATACTCCTCGTTTTACCCTTCTTTCTCCCCCATTCTTCTTCTTCTGATCCAGTTTATAACTCTCTTCCTTCTTCTTCTCTCTCTCTCTTCTTCTCTCTCTTCTTCTCTCTTCTTCTTCTTCTCTTCTTCTTCTTCTTCTCTTCTTCTCTTCTTCTTCTCTCTTCTCTCTTCTTCTTCTCTCTTCTCTCTCTTCTCATTTCTCCTATCTCAATAATCTCATACTCTCTCGTTCTCTTGATGTCGTCCGATGTCAGAAAATGGAGAAAAAAATTAGAAAGTTGTGTCAGGATAATGATTACTTTTTTAACACAAGTGACAGTACAATGCCAGTGAGGTTTGTAATCTATAGGCATCGAAAATCAAAACATATGAATAAACGGCTGGTCCGTGGACGTTCTTATATTTTTCTTCTACCTCTGTCTCTATCTATCTTCTTATTATGTATGTGTGTCCTGTGTCATATCTATTGCTCCTTCTCTCTCTCTCTCTATTCTATCTCCTCTTACCTCTCCCTACTTCTCATCTATTCTCTCTCTCCTACTCCTCCCCTCCCCCTCCTCCTCCTCCCAGTATAGACGAAAGCGAAATTATTGGACATTCTATGTGGTTTCATGCTATCATTATGTTGTAATATATATATATATAATATATATATATATATATATAATATATATATATAATAATAGATAGTAGAACGAAGACGAGAGAGAGAGAGAGATGGGTGAGAGAGAGAGAGATGAGTAAGAGAGTATAGTAGAGAGTAGTAAGTACAATGAAAACAAAATTGCTCGAACTTCATCCTTTTTAATCAAACCAGAAAATAATTATTTCATTTTGAAAAAAAAACATCATCATTTTTTTTGCATAAAACAACAATGCGCATCGGAAGAAAACAAACGCAGGTGACAAACTTCAAGAACTATAATCTGCAAACTTGACAAAACGTCTTCCAACACCTTTCAGGAGATGTGGGTACGCTGCACACTGGGTGGATCTGACAGACAGGGAGTTTGTGGGCAAGCTGACCCGTGACAGACAGAGCCTTTTCTTCCTCAGACAGCAGAGGATAATTATTGTGTAGCTTAGGTCTGTGTCATCCATACCACCAGGCATATCCGGCCTACCCTTTCACTAATGATGAATCGGATTTTCTCTCCTCTTCTCTCTGGTCCCTTACTGGGTGAGACCCGAGGGTACGTAAGTGTCTGGTCTTCTCCTGTGCTTGTTATTTTGTAGGAGGTCTGCTGCCCGCTGTTGGCCTCAGCCGACACATTCCCGACTTCCAGAGCAGCTCATGTCGTTGTAAAAGTTTCTATGTATGCTGGGTATGCGTTATGTTTCCGTAACACACCGAACGCACATATGACTTACAGGATCTTTAAAGTGTACGTTTTGATCTTCTGAATGTGTATATATACGAAGCGAATTAAGGCACTGGCAGGTCTGCACTTGAAGTTGATCTGGGAAATTATAAAATACCCCCCCCCCCCCCCCCCTCCTTAAATCACCAGACGCCTCCGCTAAGATTTAAAACCGTGACTTCACGGACTCGGTGGAATAAAGTCAAACGGTCTTAACCACTCGGCTATAGCGTCTGTCGGATCGGGTTTCAACATGCGCGCACGATACTCTGCATACTTCTGTACATAGCAGATATCCAAGTGTACAGTTTCATTAGAAAAATTGTCAAGGCAGTGCATTCGTTACCTTTGTTCAGTATTTTATTTTTTATTTTATTTTTTTTATCTTCTTATTCTTTATATCGAGGATAATGGAATAAGCACTTATGTGCTTTTTTACATCCAGTCCGCGTGTGTTTGCGGTTTTGTGAATTCTGTCATCTGTTCCCACAATGGCCTACTCTTACGAAAAGCGGAACTCGATTTACTTTTATGTAACCCAGGCTCTCTACCCTTTCATTGGGTACATAAAGAGATTTCGGGTTCGGATTCTTTCTTACAAAAGAAAAAGGACAAAACATGAAATGGCCGTTGACAAGATTTATTGATGTTCATTTCTTAGAAAAACTAATGGTGGTACTACAAAATGTCCCAAATCAAACTACTCAAATCACAACAGCATTCTAGGCATCATGGTGTTTCGTGCTCTCTGCACACATTTCCAAATACGAACCATTTGTAAGTATTACAAAATAAAAGAACTCCCTTATAGTGAAATATCCCCGAACTTTAACCAACACACAATCAAACATACACAACAATACCAACGTGAAGTGGACAAAAAAAAAAAACACCCGCTGTGGATAGCACAATACAGGAGACACATTTGCTCCAATAGCTATCTCGGCATCCTTGCAGTTCGGAATGCGGCTATCTCAATGGTGGGCAAAAGTAGTATCGTAACAACCCCCCAAAATACTATTCTTGTTAACCCTCGTAGCTAAAGACAAGAAACGAAAAAAGACATTCTTAGCAGAGACTCAAAAACAAAACAAAAACCACAACAGCAAACTATCGGAGCTAAAGACAAGAGACGAAAAAAGACAATCTAAGCGGAGACTCAAAAAAAAAAAACACAACCCGCAACAGCAAACTATCGCCAACCAGCCACGGGCAGACAGACAGGATGATTGTTGCGGTATTCCTTCCGTTCAAGGCCAGGACTGTTAATCTACCATAAACGACGTGGGCATCTTCCAGAGGCGATGACAAAGAACGGTGCTTAGGAAAAAAAAAAAAGCTGGACCATCGTCCATACCTCTTTCCTCACTTCCAGGTGGCCATCGAGTCTGTATCCTCATTAATGCTGCCCGTCACATCCCACATCGATCAGGACTATCGCCTGTCACACAGCTGGCCAAATCAGTCAATCAACGGAGTGGAGGGAGGGGGGGGGGGGTGAGAGAGAAACGCGGTACCAAGAGTGCGGTAATGTCCCCTTGCCCGGCCCGCCATTCTGGCCACAGTGCTGGACTGACCAGTCAGGGGAGGTCATTGTGGAGTCTCCAGACAGGGGAGGGGGCTAACTGTGGTCATCATGGGCAGAAATGAGCGGATCAGTCTATTCATGGGGGAAGGCATTAGTCTGGATTTGCCTGATAAGACTGCCCAGGGGCTTTGCTCTGTCGTGTCCTCCTTCCGTGTCTTTCTGTACCGCTGAAAGTGCAGTTGTGTGTGTGTGTGTGTGTGGTGTGTGTGTGTGTGTGTGTGTGTGTGTGTGTGTGGTGTGTGTGTTTGTGTGTGTATGTGTGTGTTTTAGTTGTGATTAACTGCTATTTGACTAACATAGTGTTTCCATGTTTTATAATAAGACTCGTGTCTGTCGCATTTTAAGGCTGGATTACGTTTTTTGCTGCTAAACAGATTAAAATAGGTTAACCGCAAGAAACGTTCGGCCTGTGAGTGCTGAAGCTTGAACACTCATGCCACTGTGTTTATAAACTCTTACCTGGGAATTCATGATTAAACTGGAAACACCTGCCCCCAACAACCCAGTATTCGACCCATGCATCATAAAAAGTAAATAAACAATAACATTGTCAATAAAAAACAGCACCTGCTCCGATTTTGCTTACAAAAATAAACTTTGCAACGACATTTAAGGTATTCATGTAAACTGTATGAAGAGCTTTTATCAATGTATAGTTTAGAAGGTTGTTTGAAATCGATTAGAGAAATTCTGTGTTCATATTATACAATGAAAATTGAAGTAATTTCGACAAAGTAATTAATATCAAAGAAAAGGAAGCCGCTTTCTGTGTGCGAAGATTAGGTGGAAGATTGTATCTTCTTTCATAGTAGAAAAAACCGGCAAATCCATTGAAAATGCATCCTTGAACACGTCTATCAAAAATGTAAGAAATGATTATTCCTGTTGCCTTGTCATTTTCAATTTCGTGTTCGCCCGCTTATCGTGTTGCAAACTGCATGTAACCACTTGTAACAAATTGGAAAATCGCTTAGAATCAAAACTCTTCTGAATCATTCGCACAAAATATTATCAGAAACATTTGTAAAAATCTCGGCAAGAGTCAAATCTCCTCTGTTTCCCATTCAATATTTCAAAACAAATGCAAATCAAAGGATATATCATGTATGAACACGAAACCATTTGCAAGACCAGTCTTTTATCATTTAAGATGACATAACAAATAGTTGTTTTTCAATTGCAATCGCATAACACTTTGTAGCAGCCATTATATTAAAATACATCAGACATCTAAACCAGTCTAAATGTTTGAAGACAATTTCTTATGAATGATCCAGTACTTCTTTAAGCGGAGTGATTATAAAAGTAACAGAAAGAACCCTGAAAAATTTAAGAATAAAGATTTTGCTGCGTGTCGCAGAAGAAATGCCATGATTTTTCCAAATAGTTTCCCCGGAAACCCAATTGCTTGATGACACACATTAGAACATCGTAGTTGTTAGTGGGCCAGCAATCAGAAAGATCGTTTCAAGGCTCAGTGTATCAAAAACGTGCAGATGCCAAAAACTTTTAGAAAACTACTCCTCCATAGTCTTTACCCTGCTTTGACTGGTTCCTTTTTTTTAGAGAAAAAAAACCCTCTGAGATCGTTAACTTTAAAAAGAACTTAACAACAGCTAGTTCGAATTGTTGCATAATAAGATGCAAATGAAAAACGCCCTTTTCAAAGATCCTTTCACCTGAACAGCAGAAGAGGCAGTTTCAGGCCTGCTAACAAGGACAAATTTGTCCTCCAAAATCTGTACCTCCCAGACTTTGACAAAATGGTAGGAAGCAAGGTTTCAGGATTCCTGCTGTATCGACCACCAGCCTGACATGACGACCGGGGCTGAGGGAGGCAGGGAAGGAGGGAGGGAGGGACTAACGAGGTCCACTTCAGCAGTGTAAGGGACTTTGTGGACCCTGACTGCAGCAGTAGCACCACCACAGAAGGCAGCAGCAGCAGGGAAAGAGAGGGGGGGGGGGGGGGGGGGGCTACAACATCAGCACACAGACAAGGGCCACTCTTGCCCCTCATTAGGACACAGGGCCTGGGCACAAATCACAGTGTGGGGATTTCGTTTTCTGTGCTTTGGGGGTACATTCCGGGATTAAGCCACACTATAAGGGGAAGAAAGATAGAGAGATAGATAGACAGAGACGAGAGATTTTATTTTTTTTATTTATTCTTTTATATCGAGGGTAATGGCATAAGCACTCGTGTGCTTTTTTACATCCAGTCCCCGTGTGTATGCGGGTTTGTAAACTTTGTCATCTGTTTCCACCGGCACACAATGACCTACTCTTCCGAAAAGCGGAATCAGGATTTAACGTGTGTGCAAGATGTTCTGCGTGCGTTTGCACACGGGGCCTCGGTTTATAATCTCATCCGAAGGATAGATAATTGATAGATAGATAGATAGATAGATAGATAGATAGATAGATAGATAGATAGATAGATAGATAGATAGATAGATAGATAGATAGATGAGAGAGAGAGAGAGAGAGATCGATAGATAGACTATATATAGATAGATGATAGATAGATGATAGATAGATAGACAGACAGATAGATAGAGAGAGAGAGATAGATAGATAGATAGATAGATAGATAGATAGATAGATAGATAGATAGATAGATAGATAGACAGACAGATAGACAGATAGATAGATAGATAGACAGACAGATAGACAGATATATAGAGATAGATAGAGAGATAGACATAGATAGACACACAACACACACACACACACACACACACACACACACACATGTACACACACACACACGTACATACACACGTACAAGTAGATCTCCAGCCTGACTGTGCACGAAAGAGTAAAACGAGGAAGACGTGCAGTGATTCAGAGGCAGCAGTGGACACCCCAACACAGCGGCCCAATTAAGGCAGAGTGAGAAACGCTGTCCTGTCCATCGCCATTCAGGATGACCCTTGTCCTCTTGACCACTGCCTCAGTGGATGCCCAGACCTAGTCTGTCACCTCTGGGTTCCCTGCCCATACCCCCAGACATGAACACCGATGGGGGTCTGTGGTCTGAGGGGTGGGATGGTAGTTACCGCTCCCAGCTCCATTAATATGGATTTTGCGTTTGAAGCTGTGTTTAGTGTAAATAAGGATAGGATAGCTGTGGGTTGAAGTGTCAAGTGTATCATCGGAAGAAGTCTGAAGGAGATGGGGGGGTTTTCTAACAGTTTATTTGAGAGCTTTTTTTCCTTTGGTGTTAAGATTGGTTCTGATTCTGTTTTTTCGCAAGTCTTTGGGATGAGACTGTAAATGAAGTCCAACGCGCAAGTACTTTTGTAACATCTTGTGCACGGGTTAAATATCTGTTGGTATCTCGGAGAAGAGTGGGATAGTTATAGTTGGTATTTTGGATGACACAATATGCCCAGGCTGCATTCTTCTACCTCCTTGGTGATGGGCTTCGCCAGGTTGAAATAACCTCTTCATGGCGAACAGAAATGGTCGCATACACAAAATGTCACCATTGCTGAATATAGGAGTTCTGGCCGAGGAATTTTTTTTATTTTAAATGTCCAAAACACGCTGCATGAAAGTTTGAAAACTGTGCACCCAATGCATCTCTCTTTCTTTTACCAAATGGGGAAATACGTTTATGAAATAAAGGAGCAGTATGCATACAATGCACCAACACGTACTTCCCTACACCACAAACATAAATAACAAAGCATGGACTAAAAAGTTATCGAGAAATTTAATAAAAATCACAACAAAGGGGGGAAAAATCAACCATTCTCACATTACCTCAACAACGACACCCCCACCCCCACCCACTACACCCCCACCCCGTACCCAACTATCGTCTTCTCTATCAACATCACCATCACGAATGAATTCAGCAGCAACAGCGGCAACATAAAGGCCAGCCATTTCGACAGCAAAGCAAAGTAACTACCATTGAAGACTGATTGGGGCTTAACACTTCAAAAGCAAACCCAGCAGCTTATCTGCAGGACAATCAGACCTTGTTGTTGCGATGGCTTAGTTAGGGTCTCTCTGTGGTCAGGTCGTCTCTCGGGCGCCCTGTGTGGCGTGAGTGCTTTGTATTACTGATGGGTGACGGGCTCAGAGTGTCTGCTGATCTGCCCTCCTTTAGTGCTTGATTGTGTGAGGCTGAGAGTGGGAGAGAGAGAGGGAGAGAGAGAGAGAGGAGAACACAGGGACAGATAGGGAGAGAGAGAGAGAGAGAGAGAACAGAGGGACAGAACAGAGGGACAGAAAAGGACAGAGAGACAGAGACAGAGAGAGAAAGAAAGAGATTCACACAGAGACAGAGAGACATGCAGAGAGAAAAAGAGGGAGAGAGACAGAGAAACACACAGAAAGACAGACAGAGAGACACACAGAGAGATAGAGATCCAATCCAATCCAATTTTAAAATCTTTTATTTCGAGGATAATGGAATAACACTCGTGTACTTTTTTTCATCCAGTCCCCGTGTGTATGCAGTTTTATGAATTTTGTCATCTGTTCTCACCGGCACACAATGGCCTACTCTTCCGAAAAGCTGAACGTGTGTTAACGTGTGCGCAAGAAGTTCTGCGTGCGTTCGCACACGGGGCCTCGGTTTATAGTCTCATCTGAAGGACTTTTGGGGAGAGTGGAGTCTGTACTGATGTTAACTCCAGAGGAAACAACAAAACAACACAAGGACAAAAAGACAACGAAAACGAGAAAGAGAGAGAGAGAGAGAGAGAGAAGAGAGAGAGAGAGAGAGAGAGAGAGAGAGAGAGAGAGAGAGAGAGAGAGAGAGAGAGAGAGAAAATAATATTAAAAAAACACGGATATACACATGCACACACACACACATGTTGCATAATAGTCTTGTTTTGTCAGATATGAATTTTTTTGTCTCCCCCTTATTTTGGCAGTAGACTTTGAGCTTTCAGTGTCATTTGAGCAGACATTTCCACAGCCATGTTTACATCCCTGGGGTTGATTAGATATATCATGTTCATTCTCACACAGTGACACACGCAAAAGAAAGCACACGCGCGCGCACGCACGCACGCACGCGCTCGCGCACACACACATATACACACGGATATGCACGCTTACATGCACACACATACACACGCACAAACACGTACGTGCGCATGCACGAGCGCGCGCGCACACACGCGCACACACACATACACACACACATTTATATATAGAGAGAGATAGAGAAAGAGAGAGAGATGTATATGCATGCGCGCGCGATTGATACATACATACATACATACATACATACATACATACATACATACATAGACAGACAGACAGATCATAAGACCAATCTTGCTGTCGTTCGACTTAACGCTTTATTAAAAATATCATCATTCACATGTAAATGTTCGCCTTTCCAGGGGCTTCCTTGGACACCTAGATGACAAGGATAAATGTACCTGCTGCACTTAGCGTGGTGTTGAGACGGGGACGGGATAGCCTAGTGGATAGAACATTGCGCTCGCAATCTGATGACCCGGGTTCGATTCTCGTTCAAGGGGATATTTTCCTCTGGGGTT
>CM054155.1:31689836-31707336 GCA_028751875.1 Rapana venosa | reverse complement strand
TTGTGGGTGTGGCGGAGGGGTGAGGGGTGGGGTGGGGGTGGGGGGCAGATCCACCAAACAGAGAGGGTAAGGGAGAGAGCAGATAGATATAGAAAGAAGGAAAGATAGACAGACAGACAGACAGACAGACTCTGAGAGAGAGAGAGATAGACAGACAGACAGATTGACAGATAGATAGATAGATAGATAGATAGATAGATAGATAGATAGATAGATAGATAGATAGATAGATAGATAGATAGATAGATAGATAGAAACACATATATCCACACACACACGCAGAAGTGACAAGAGAGGGGGGGGGGGGGGCGGGGGTAAAGAAGAGAACACAGTGAAAGGGAGACACACACAGAGGCAGACAGACAGACACCACAATAGACGGACACACCTACAGACAGACAGACAGACAGACAGGCAGACAGACAGATCAAGCAAACAGGAATCACCCCGTCACATTACAGCTTTTGTCTCTGTGTCAGTCAGCCATGTTGGCAGATTCTGTGTTGTGTCAACCTGTATGCTGTTCTTTGTTTATCAGTTTGTTTCCATAGAAACGCCTTTCTTCTTTCTTTCTTGTCTTTTCTTTAATTTTTTTAACCTTCATAAAAAAAATCGCTTTGACGTTTAAACCTCCCCATTTTCAAACTTTATGTCTGAAGCGATTAAACAGGAAGGTCATCAAAAAAGATACCAAAAAAAAATATCATTAAAGAAAACAAACTTACGCAAGTCATTACATACAAGTATCGAGGAAAGAGAGGAGAGAGATAGAGAGGAGAGAGAGAGAGAGAGAGAGAGAGAGAGAGAGAGAGAGAGAGGGAACAAAGGGCAACAAGAGAGACAGACAGACAGACAAAGACAGACAGACAGACAAAGACAGACAGACAGACAGGAGTGGGGGTGCAATTGAAAAGATAGAAAATTTAATCTGAAATTGAAAAAAAACAACATTCGAAGCAAAACTGGACTTAAAATCAGTGCCGACTCCACTCTTCCCCAAAAATCCTTCGGATGAGACTATAAACCAAGGTCCCGTTTGCGAACGCATGCATAACATCTTCTTACGTACACGTTAAACCCCGTTCCGCTTTTCGGAAGAGCAGGCCATTGTGTGCCGGTGGAAACAGATGACAGAATTTAG
The DNA here is from genome assembly GCA_028751875.1 of Rapana venosa. Classification (NCBI taxonomy): domain Eukaryota; kingdom Metazoa; phylum Mollusca; class Gastropoda; order Neogastropoda; family Muricidae; genus Rapana; species Rapana venosa. The sequence goes on along the minus strand of CM054155.1, from coordinate 31,706,195 downwards.
AAAACCGCATACACACGGGGACTAGATGTAAAAAAGCACATGAGCGCTTATTCCATTATTCTCGTTATAAAAGAATAAATAAACAAAATAAAATATATCTCTCCCTATCTATCTAAGCCATTGTGCGCCGGTGAGAACGGATGACAAATTTACAAAATTGCATACACACGTGGACTGGATGTAAAAAAAAAAGCGACATGAGTGCTTAATCCATTATCCTCGAAATAAATAAAAACGAGAATAAATAAAACAAAATAAAGTAAATAAATAAATATAATCATCATAATGTATTACATTTCAGTTCGACTCTCAACTGCTCGGAATACTAAAGGAAACACAATGCTCAGGGCTTTTCCCTTTTCTTCGAAGTTGACATGAAATCAGAACTGCGCGCGTTTCAAGGCGGCCGGTATTAATGGCATCATCAGTCCGGCATTTTACAATCTTAATGGAATCATTGCGATTCTCTTCAGGCCTGCAATAATTAAATAAATAAATAAATAAATAAAATGAAAAACCTCTTTCAGATTTGCCGGCCTCTTAATGACTTCCTGCCACATTTTTGTTGCCTGGCAGAATGGGAGGGACATTACTTTGCTGCTGAGAGAGGGAGAGTGGGGGCGGAAAGGGGGAAGAGAGAGAGAGAGAGAGAGGGAGGGGAAGAGAGAGAGAGAGAGAGAGAGAGGAGAGAGAGAGAGAGAGAGAGAGAGAGAGAGAGAGAGAGAGAGAAAGGGAGGGACAGATAGATAGACAGACCAACAGACAGACCAGCAGACAGAAAGAGACAGATTCTCTCTCTGTCTCTCTCTCTCTCTCTCTCCTCTCTCTCTCTCTCTCTCTCTCTCTCTCTCTCTCTCTCCTCCTCTCTCTCTCTGTTCCTCTCTCTCTCACCTTCTCTTTCGTTCTCTCTCTCTCACTCTCTCTGTTCTCCTCTCTCTCTCTCTCTCTCTCTCTCTCTCTCTCTCTCTCATCTCCTCTCTCTCTCTCTCTCTCTCTCTCGTCTCTCTCTCTCTCCCTCTCCTCCATCCCTCCCTCCCTCCTAAGACTTAGAATATATACTCTTTCTCTCTAATCTTAGTCTCTCAGCTGCTCTCTAGTTACTCCCCCATCAATGTAATATGACTCTTGTATTATGCTGATCTAATCATATCGATGATCGATGCTCTCTCTATCTCTCTCGGTCGTATTCGTCCTTCTCCCATGTAAAGGACTTAGAATAATTAATAACCATATATCGCACATCAAATCTTAGTCTTGCAGGCTGGCGTTGGGCTGGAAGTGTAATCTCCCCTGAATGAATGAATGGATGGATGAATTAATGGTTGGATGGATGGATGGATTAATGGATGGATGGATGGATGAATTAATGGATGAATTAATCGATGGATGGATGGATGGATGAATTAATGTATGGATGGATGGATGGATGGATGGATGGATGAATTGATGGATGGATGGATGAATGGATGGATGAATTAATGTATGGATGGATGGATTAATAGATGGATGGATGGATGAATTAATGGATGAATTAATCGATGGATGGATGGATGGATGGATGGATAGATGTATGAATAAATGAATGGATGGATTGATGGATGGATGGATGGGTGGGTGGGTGGATGGATGGATGGATGAATGAATGATGAATGGATGGATGTATGGATGAATAAATGATGAATGGATGGATGGATGGATGGATGGATGGATGGATGGATGGATGGATGAATGAATGAATGATTTATAAAGCGCATTTAAAAAAAGAAAAACAAACCTACACACCCAAATGCATGACTGCAGCACTGGAGGGGATGGGGAAGGAGAAAACAGTATAAAAAACTGCAGGGGTGATGAGTTCTATAGAGGGCAGGGGAAACGATAATAATTATGAGGTCAGAACACACAGATATGGTGGATCGGTGGTCTAGAGGTAACGCGCCTGTCTAGAAAGCGAAAAGTCCGGGTCTGAAGTGTGCGGCGGTTTGTACCCCGTTTGGACCGGAAACTTTTCCCCCATCCATTAGACCATGAGTGGTGGTCTGGGCGCTAGTCTTTCGGATGAGACGATAAACCGAGGTCCCGTGTGTTACACGTAATTATTTAGCGCACGTAAAAGAACCCACGGCAACAAGAGAGTTGTCCCTGGCAAAATTCTTAGAAAAAAGCCACTCTGATAGGGAAACAAATACAGTTGCAGACATGAAACAGAAAAAAAGGGTGGCGCTGCGCTTGTGGCGACGCGCTCTCCCGCTCTCCCCGGGGAGAGCAGCCCGAATTTCACGGAGAAATCTGCCGTGACTTAAAGTGGTATGAAATGAAATCTGAGCGCTTTGATTTGTTGCTTTACAAGATTCAGCGCTATATAAATTCCATACATTATTATTATTATTATTATTATTATTATTATTATTATTATTATAGCGCAGATAGACACGAAGAAATTAGCTATTTACTTATTTATGTATTTATTTATTTTTTTTTTATTTTTTTTATTTCGAGGACCATGGAATAAGCACTCGTGTGCTATTTTTGTTTACATCCCGTATGTATGCAGTTTTGTAAATTTTTTCATCGCTTCCCACCGGCACACAATGGCCTACTCTTCCGGGTCAGCAGATCACGAGCGCAATGCGCATCGCTGTAACCACCAGGCTATCCGGTCCCCTAGGGATTTAATTTTGGGTTTCTTTGTTATAGGTTTTTCTCATTACATATTTGGAAAGATTATCTTGTTTGTCTCTAAAAGGATGTCTTAAAAATAGAAAAAAAATGTTAAGAATAAAAGATAAGTGTCGTTACACAGCTCTCTGCTTTCATGCACAGACAATTGACATGATGGGAACATATGACAAAATTTACAAAATCGCGTGCACCGAGTGTCCCAAAAAAAAACAAGCACGAGTGTTTATGCCATTATCCTCGAAATAAAAGAATTGAATAAATGAATAATTGAATAAAGGAATTGTAAACAAGATCAAAGCCTTAAGTTTTTAAGAAAAGTGAAAAAAACAAAACAAAAATAAGACTGGGAATCATTCTTCAGATTTTTCCAGAGACAAATCTCTTCTTGCCATGGGATCTGTTACGTGCGGCTTATATAACTTGCACAGGATGACAGAAAAGAGAACCAGGCAAAATGAATTATTACAAATCAAATCCGAAACCTCTTCCATAATCGATAAGGAAATAACTGGATAAAACCACATGGCAGTAAATTTTTACACTATACTTTTGTCTCCTGGAAAAAAGGAACATGCAAAGTCCAGAATGAATTGGTAACAAAAACATACTAAATTACAAACAAAACTAACTAGTAGCAAACTAACTATCCAACTAACTCCACGATTATTTTTTTCTGAAATTAATGTTCATTTAAAGTCAACAAACAATTGATAATAACAAAATTATTTCATTACAAAATAAAACCAGCAAACAAGCATACTAGATAAACAAACTAACTAACTAACTGACAAACTGACCAACTAACTAACTAGTTAACTAGCCAAAATGAGCAAATAGATGAAAAAATCCATAGATAAATAAACAGGCAAGCAATCGGATACGTAATAAACATATATCATGAATAGACGAATGAGAAACTAAGCACGATAAATGAAAAGATAAGTAAATCAATAAACACAAAAAGATGAATAAATAAACGAAAATAATACATACATAACATATAGATAGATAGATAGATAGATAGATAGATAGATAGATAGATAGATAGATAGATAGATAGATAGATAGATAGATAGATAGATAGATAGATAGATAGAAGAATAAAGACATTCATTATACTATCAGTCCTTAAGTGATTTGTTGGGCTTCCACCAAGGCTAAAAACTGGTTGGGTTGACGTGCCGCTGCATTATTATTTTTTTTATCTATCCCTTCATGTGGCTTCTTAGGGACATAGCTTGCAGTCTGTATTCTTCTGTCTGTCTGTCTGTCTGTCTGTCTCTCTATTTTGTGTCTGTGTCACTCTGTGTCGCTATATGTCTGTCTGACTGCCCGTCTCTGTCTGTCTTTATCACTCTCTGTGTCTGTTTCTGTCTTCCTGGGGGACGGGATAACCTAGTGGTTAGAACATTGCGCTGATAATCTGACGATCCGGGTTCGATTCCCGTTCAAGGGGGATATTTTCCCCTGGAGTTAACATCAGCGCAGACTCCACTCTCCCCAAAAGTCTTTCGGATGAGACTATAAACCGAGGTCCCGTGTGCGAACGCACGCAGAACATCTTGTGCACACGTTAAATCCTGTTCCGCTTTTCGGAAGAGTAGGCCATTATGTGCCGGTGGGATTAGATGACAGAATTTGCAAAACCGCATACACACAGGGACTGAAAGTAAAAAAAAAAAAGCACATAAGTGCTTATTCCATTATCTTCCATATAACAGAATAGAATGAATTCCTCTGTGTCTGTATGTCATATGTCACTATCCCTCTGTCTCTATCTCTGTTTCTCCTCTGTCTCTCTGTTCTCTCTTCTCGTCTGTCCTCTCTCTCTCTCTCTCTCTCTCTCTCTCTCTCTCTCTCTCTCTCTCTCTCTCTCTCTCTCTTCCCACCCCGTGTGTACCGGTGGGAACATGTGACAAAATTGACAAAGCCGCGTGCATAGGAATAAGATTAGTAGTCTATTATCCTCGAAATAAAAGAACAAATACATAAATATGTCATCTCTTACACTCTCTCTGACTCTGTCTCTCTCGCTTTGTTTCTTTTTGTCTTTGTCTGTCTGTCTGTCTCTGTATGTTTGTCTGTTCTCTGTCTGTCTCTAATTCTGTCTCTCTGTGTCGCTCTGTCTCTGTCTTCTATCTGTCTCTCTCTCTCGTCCTCTCTCTCTCTCTCTCTCCCTCTCTCTCTCTCTCTCTCTCTCTCTCTCTCTCTCTCTCTCTCTCTCTCTCTCTGTCTCTCTGTCTCAGGGAAGCACAAAACTTGTATCAAAGTTGGGCGTAAACAGTGAGTGGGGGGAGAGCTGAAAATGTGATTTCCCCGGTGACCCCTGATTAATTTTCCTCTTCCCTGTCCCAGAGGGCTGTTGTCTTGCTGCAGAAAGAATAAGTGCGCTGCAGTCAGAGCCAAAACAAAGTCACATCATCGTTAAGAAATTAAGAAACTCTGCTAGCTGCAAAAGGCTGGATAGAGGTATTGTTGTCTTTATTTGGAATGGGTTGGCGAAGAAAGAGACAGAAAGCAAAAATAGTTTCTTTCATCTGAACGGTTTTGTTAAAACTTGTTTTTTAATTTTAACTTTTAAAAAATCAATTTTAAATGAGTTTTTGTGAAAATGTTGAACATGTGTTTATTGTTGATTTAGAGGCAAATTTTAGTCATAATCTTTGAGTACTGTGGAAGTATTATAAAGTTCCGCCTATCAGTGTTTAATTCATGGGAATTTGTTGCAGATGTATTCAAACATTGACGCTAGGAGCAACAGCAAAGTGAGAAGCTGTATGATCAATGGCTTTCCCACCCACAACTTTGTCTTACGTGATCGACTATTACTCTCTGACTAGGAGGCTTGACTCGCACAGTCCTTATGTGCCGCAGCCCTTGGGGGCTAGTTGGCCTTAGGAGAGCATCTCCAACGCTGACTGTCCTTATGCCCACTTGGCCAAGATAGTGTGAGGATGTACTGTAAGCAAGGCATCTTCACTATAATCAAATTTCTGCCCAATTTCCGAAACAGCAGCTGCCTCCTCTGCTGCTGCCTTGGAGGCCATCGTCGATCACGACGGACAAGCATAGCGCTCCGAGACAATGCAGGCTGTTTCCTTTGGTGTCTCCCTATCTTTTGTCTCCCTTAGTCAGTCTGGTATTTTTCTTTTGCTCCCATCTTTCTACCTCTCTTTCCGTTCTATTTTGTTGGTTTGTTTGTTCGGGGCTTTTTGGTATGCTTTCTTTGTCTGTCTGTTTGTCTGTTCATCTGTCTCACTCAATCACTGTCCTATATGTCATTGTGTCTTTGCTTCTTTCTGTGTCTTTGTGTATCTCCCTCCCCATCCCAACCCTTCTCTCTCTGTCTCTGTCTCTCCCTCTTCTCTCTCTCTCCTACTCCTCTCTCTCTCTCTCTCTCTCTCTCTCTCTCTCTCTCTCTCCCTCTCTCTCTCTCTCCTGTCTTTGACAGACAAATGTCCGCATCTCCTTCTTTTCAGCAGCATTTGGAATTTGTTCCAGCACTTGTTTTTCTCTTCGGCATTGTTTTGTCTTTGTGCCTGGTCCTCCTTTGCAAACTTTAAACATTGCGAAAGATTCAGACTTTTTCTGTTTCATTGGTTGGCTGTATGAGATGTCCGCTTGTGTACTGTTTTGGCATTTCACGAAATTCAAAGGTTTTGGGGGTTTTTAGGTGTGTGTGTTTGTGTGTGTTGTGCATGTTTGTGTGTGTGCGCGCGTGCACGCGGTTGTGTGTGTGGTGGGGGGGGGGGGGGGGTATGTGAGAGAGAGAGAGATTGTGTGTGTGTGTGTGTTTACTTTGTGCCTGTTGGTTTTCGTTTAGTTTCGTTTATTCAGTTTTGGGGGTTGTTTTTTAGATGAGTTCTGTTGTTGTTTGTTATGATGTTATTGATGAAGTGTCAAGATGGGGAGGAAAAGAAGGAAGGAAAAAAATAACAAAACACACACAAACGGTGATAATCAATGTTTTTGGAAGGAGGAAGAGCCCATCCTTATCTGAAGTAGTTTCTAATGACAATTGAAATTCAAAGTTTGATGGTTGTTTTGTGGCTGTCTTTCTTCTTTAGGGGGATAATTGTTTGTTTTGTGTGTGTGTGTGTGTGTGTTGTTGTGTGTTTGTGTGTGTGTTTTTTGTGTTGTGTGTGTGTATGTGTGTGTGGTGTGTGTGTGTGTGTGTGTTGTGTGTGTGTGTGTGTATGTGTGTGTGTTGTGTGTGTGTGTGTGTGTGTGTGTTGTGTGTGTGTGTTGTGTGTGTGGTTTGCATGTGTGTGTATTCTGTGTGTGGTGTTTGCATGTGTGTGTGTGTGTTGTGTGTGTGTTTGATTGTGTGTGTGTTTGGTTGTCTGGGTAGCTGTTTGATTTGTTTGTATTTGTTTTGTATTGCTTATGTTCATGAAGAAGAGTCTCTCTGTTAGTCTAGCTTGCTGGTTAGCCTCTGTCTGTCTATCTGTCTGTCTGTCTGCCCCCCCCCCCCCCTACGTCTCTCTCTCTCTCTCTCTCTTCTCTCTCTCTCTCTCTCTCTCTCTCTCTCTCTCTCTCTCTCTCTCTCTCTCTCTCTCTCTCTCTCTCTCTCTCTCTCTTTCTCTGCATACAAATTACCGGCTCTTTATCGTCTCATCAGTTGTGGAAGTTTCTTCCAATATTTTGTTGTTGTTTTATCATGTCTGGTCCTTCCATCTAAACTTCACACATTTTGCAGCCAACAAAAATTCAGACTTTTTGTTTTACTTGTTTGATGTATGAGATGACTACTTCTACACATTGTTGTGGCATTTCACGAAAATTGTAGTTTTGTTTTGTATTTTACTTTACCTTTTCTGTGATTTTAGCATGAATTTGTTCAGGTGGTTGTTTTTGTCATGCGTTTTGTTGTTGTTGTTTGTTGTGTTGTTATTGATGTATTGGTAAGATGGAGAGAGAGATAGAGAGAAGAGGGAGAAAATAACAGAAAGAACACTAATAATCAATGCTGTTGCTGTTATTGTTGCTGCTTTTTAGGAAAGAAGAGGAGTTATCATAATCTGGAGAACTCTAGTAGTGACGATTGAAGTGAAATGTTGACGGTCATTTTGTAGCTGTTTCTTTCGTTTTGTTTTGATTTTGGTTGTTTTATGTATTTTGTTCCTTGCTTGCTTGTTTGGTTGGTAGGTTTGGTTGGTTGGGTGGGTTTGGTTGGTTGGCTGGGTGGGTTGTTGGTTTTGGTTGGTTGTTGGTTGGTTGTTGGTTTGGTTGGTTTGTTGTTTTGTTTTGGGTTTGGGTTGTTTGTTGGTTGGTTTTGGTTGGTTGGTTTGTTGGTTTTGTTTTTTGGTTGGTTCGTTTCGTTTGTTCCTGTGTTGTTTGGTTGAGCTGTGGGGTTTTTTTAATTTTGGTTTGGGTTACTTTAATTTATAAGAGTTTTTTCAGTGAGTCCGTTACGTGGGTTGGGTTTTTAGACACCACCCCCCCCCCCCTTTAGCTCTCCTTTCTTTTTTTTCTCTCTCTCTCTCTCCCCTCTCTCTCTCCTCCTCTCCCTTTTCCTTTCCTCTCTCTCTCTCTCTCTCTAAAACCAAAAACTTAAAGTAACAAATAACTATAAGTACCTTGGGTAACATTTTCAACAAAGTTGTGTAATAGCTCTTTTGTTTGATATGATGTTCAAAAAGCTAAAAATGGAGTTATGCCCAAAATTATCAAATCAATGAGAAGATTAGCTTCTGCTGATAATACATTATTTTGGAAACTGTTTGACACACAAATAGAACCTGCCCTGACGTATGCAGCAGAAGGGAATGGGTTTCTAGAAGATACCACACAAATTAAAAAAACTACACCCCTTTTGCCATGAAAAAATTCTTATGTTTCCATTACATGCATCAAATAAACTTATGTAGGGAGAAACTGGTAGATCCCCCTTTTATATAAGAACCATAACAAAAATGCAATAAATACGGGATTAAACTTATCAGGCTTCCTATGTTAAGAATAAACAGACAAGCATACGAGATGCTGCTTATACAACATAATAAAGGGTAAAGTAAACGGGCGACTAAAGTAAAAAGATCTTTTGACGATAAATGGATTTGGTATTGTTTGGCTATGCCAGGGGGTGGGTTATGAAGGGAAAAGTTGTTAGAGAAATTTAAAGATAGACTTATTTCATGTTTTCATCAAAACTGGCAAAGAACATTTAATGTCTAGTGAAAAATTTCACTTGGTAAAAGCTCCTTTAAAGATGCGTTTGGTCCAAACAGTATCTGATAACGTTAACTAATAAAAGGCTTCGAAGTAATTTAATTAAAATTTAGGCTAAGATGTGTGGTCTTTTGAACTGCAAACAATGGTAATATTACAGCAGAGACAGACAACAACTCTTGTCCAGCATGTGGAGAAGAAAGAAGACGAATTTCATTTTTTGTTTGCTTGTAGAACTTATCATGACATTCGCCAAAAAATTGCTTTTTTGACAAACCCAACCAACAGTTCCACCAATCTTTTACAAAAGGTGTTATCTTCAAATAATATGTCCGAGCTTAAATCTTTAGCAATATATATAACGCAGGCTCTAGATAAACGTAAGCAGACTATGAATGAAACGGATCCTATACGTAATAACTGAAAATATTGGTTGGCATTTATCTGGACTTTGGATTATTACTCATGTCCTTTTCATATTCATTCCTGTGTTAATATGTTACTTACAATTACCCCCTTTGACTGATGGGCTTGTAGCTTTTGTCAAATAAAATTCGTTCATTCGTTCATTCTCTCTCTCTCTCTCTCTCTCTCTCTCTCTCTCTCTCTCTCTCTCCTCTCTCTCTCTCTCTCTCTCTCTCTCTCTCTCTCTCTCTCTCTCTTTCACTCTGTCTGTCTCTCTGTCTGTCTGACTGTCTCTCTCTCTCTCTCTCTCTCTCTCTCTCTCTCTCTCTCTCTCTCTCTCTCTCTCTCTCTCTCTCTCGCGCGCGCGCGCGCGCGCGCGCGCGTGTGTGTGTGTGTGTGTGTGTGTGTGCATGTTTGTGTGGAGGGGTTGTGTGGGTGTCTGTGTGTATGTGTCTGTCTGACTCTCCATGTGTCTGTGCACGTGGATGTGTGCTTGTCAGTGTAGGTATGTTTCCGCGTACGCGTGCGCACGTGAGCACGCGCGTTTGCCCGCATACCTTCCCACTCGCTCAACCAAAGCAGACGCGTTTTTCCCTTGTCATTCAAACGTACGTCATCCCCATTCCCCTCAGACTCCCCACACATCCTCACCCACCACCCTGGCTGTCTTACTCCGCCTCCCTTACCTCCCTTACCCCACCCCCCACTCCCGCCATCTCCCCACCCCTCCTTCACAGCACCTTCAGAGTAGAGGAACTGCTGAAAGCAGAGAAAACATTCCTTTCAGTCCCGTCTTCTCCTGTGACCCCCCGAGAGAAAGACAGGCTGATGGAGGGTGGAGTAGGGGGTGCGGGGGGGGGGGGGGGGGGGGAGGAGGGGTGCGGATGAAGGAGATGACTAATGACAGATCAATAGCACAGAGCAGGAGGCCTCTGGGTTCTTCCTCCATCACAGTCATCACCCCCCCCCCCCAAACCCCTCGTGCACACACACACATACATATATACATACATACATACATACATACATACATACATACATGCATACATACATACATAATTACATACATAATTACATACATACATACATACATGCATGCATGCATACATACATAAATACACATGATTATGCGCACATACACACATACGCGCATACCCACGCTCACACACACGTAGGCATATGCATTGATACACGCACACATGTATGACCAACAGACATACACATGCATGGGCTGTGTACATAGATATTCACATGCATACGCACCACACACACACACACACACACACACACACACACACGGACGCGCGCACACACACACATACATACATACACACAAAATACACACATATACATGTATACACATGCACCCCCCCCCCCACACACACACACATGCACAACCACCTACCCCCCCCCCCCCCCACACACACACATGCACAACCCCCTACCCCCACCCCACACACACACTCACACACACACTACACACACACACACACACACGCACGCACACACACACACACACACACACACACACACACACACACACACACACACACTTAACACTCAACACAAAAAACAGAACCATACATTCCATGAGACAGGGACTCAAAAAACGAAGCAGAAAATGATGCCACTAACATCCTCCACCCGCACCCACCTCCCCTTCCCTCCACCACCCCACCCCCTTCATCCCATCTCCATTACCTAAAAGAATCAGATTAATTTTTTTTTTTTTTAAAGTCGAACAATTAAAGAAGGAATATGCATGGGCATCGATAAAGTGTGGAAAGAACAGCTGAAATGCGTTTGTGCCAAAGCTCTTTAGAAAGGCCTGCTATCGTTTACAACAGAACACATTGATTCCATACAAGTTCATCACTGATCTGCTAAAACCACTCAGCTAGGGTTGAAGAGGACAACCCTGAAAAAATAGGGAAGAGGAGGAGAAAGGAAGGGGGATGGGGCTGGGGGGGGGGAGTGTTGGGCGGTGGAAGGAACAGGGATGAGAGAGAGAAAAGGGTGAAGCATTATTATGTAACGCAAACGGTGTGCGAGTGTATGTCTGTGTTTGCATGCATGCGCGCACGTGTGTGTAATGGAATAAGCACTCCTGTGGGTGTGTTTTTTACCTAATCTCCATGTGCATGCGGTTTCATAAAATTCGTGATCCGTTCCAACTAGCACAAATGGCCTACTCTTCGATGAGGCGGGACAGGTTTTAACGTGTGCGAAAGATGTTCTGTGCGCGTTCGCGCAAGGGACCTCGGTTTATAGCCTCATGCAAAGGACTTTTGTGGGAGTGGAGTCGGCACATGTGTTAACTCCATGGGGGAAATCCCCTTGAACGAGCATCTCGGTGGTGGCTCGAACCTGGGTCGTCAGATCACGAACGCAACGCTCTAACCACCAGGCTGTCCCGTAATCCTCTGTGTGGTGTGTGTGTTGTGTGTGTGTGTGTGTGTGTGTGTGTGTGTGTGTGTTGTTGTGTTGTGTGTGTGTGTTGTGCGTGCACCGCGCGCGCGCGAGGGTATAGGACTGGTTTTAAACATGAAGCAAACTTCAGGTTACAGGTCTAACAAAATGGATCAGAATCGAATTCTACAACAACTTGACAAAAACGAAATAAAATCAGTTTGCAGATTTTATGAGCAAACACGTTGCCTGTCAAACCCTGCATTCTCTAGAAACATGAAGCATGTCATCTGTCGGCCGTGAAATAGGAGGCCATTTGTCTGAAGCAGACACGGTGCAATTCCATCCCCTGCTGTAAAAGGCCATTTGTTTGACCAGCTGCCGCGTTCGTGGCCAGTAATGGAGGCAGTGATTATGCTGTGGCTGCACAGTGGATTAGGGCGATTGCACAGTGAATGTTCCCTGGTGTTTGCGCTGTTCATGTAGTACACTGGTCAATCCATACTGATTGTGATGATGACACGTAAGTGCTTATACAGTGGATCGGTAGTCTAGAGGTAACGCACCTGCCAAGAAAGCGAAAAGTCCAGGTTCGATTCCCGTTAGTGCCTGTGGCAAGAGACATCAAGGTCGACCAAATAAAGCGGTACATAGACTCTGCCAAAGACAAAAAGAGGCTGGAGGAGCATGCTGTAGATCAATGGCTGGAGGTCCATAAGGCCTCTTCCAGTTTGCAAGACCCTTGGCACTAGAAATTCATCACAAGAGAACAGCACCAGGAACGAAATTTGACAGTGGTCACAGCAGACTTCCAGTGCCATGACTGCTCTGGGTTGTGAGCTTCTAGATCGTGGTCACACAGCCACCTCCACATATACACATGACTTTGTACGTCACCGTCACACAGCCCCCTCCACATATACACATGACTTTGTACGTCACCGTCACACAGCCACCTCCACATATACACACGACTTTGTACGTCACCGTCACACAGCCACCTCCAAATATACACACGACTTTGTACGTCACCGTCACACAGCCACCTCCAAATATACACACGACTTTGTACGTCACCGCCACACAGCCACCTCCAACTATACACATGACTTTGTACGTCACCGTCACACAGCCACCTCCACATATACACATGACTTTGTACGTCACCGTCACACAGCCGCCTCTAAGTATACACATGACCTTGCTGATTGGGGTCACACAATTACTTGCAGGTAAAAACACATGTCTCTGTGAAATCATGAGGTCTTCTGACTCGGAAGGACTGCCATCAATTGCAGTAAGTACACAAACATTGCGCAACTGTTCACTGAAAACAGAGAGGGGTAACATGTAAATCCCTTAAAACACACACCTGGAGAACATTACAGAGGCTGCACTAGGAAAGACACAGACACAGTAGGCTACCGTGTGGACGTTCGGCTCTACAAGCTAGTAGTAGGCCCAATGGGGCAGTAAAGTTAAGTCAGCTGACACTGTGCAAGGGTTGGATAAAGAGAAGGTAGAAGAAGTTCGAATAAAGTGACATTCAGAGTGGGGGGTGGTTGGTTGATTGCTGCTGTTGTAGCGAGTTACTGAGGCTCTGGTGGTGGTGGTGGTGGCGTGTGGTGTGTGTGTGTGTGTGTGTGTGTGTTGTGTGTGTTGTGGACAGGGGGGGGGGCTACATAATTAAGGTGAAGATCACCCACAGCTTTGTGGAGCTTCCCGTTCCTTTCATCCTGTTATGGAATGGAGTGCAGAGCAGGGCAGGGCACACTGCTGGGCCTTGTGTTCCTCCTCCCTTGTTATAGAGGAGTTAGTTAGGCCTACCTCCCACAATGATCCTCTTCCCTTCATGCAGGCTTGAATAGAGAAAGGAAAATTGTGTGTGTTGGGGGGTGGGGTGGGGGGGGGGGGGGGGAGAATGCGTGGGTTTATGTGGGTTTGTGTGTGTGTGGTGGGAGGGCGGATATGTGTGTGTGTTTGTGTGGGTGGGTGGTGGTGGTGGTAGTGTGGTGTGGTGTTTGTTATTTTTAAATCTTTTATTTCGAGGATAATAGAATAAGCACTCATGGGCTTTTTTTGCATCCAGTCTCCGTGTGTATGCAGCTTTGTAAATTTTGTCATCCGTTCCCTTCATTGGTGTGTGTGTGTGTGTGTGTGCGTGCGCGTGCGTGTTTGTGTTTATCTGAATATTCCTCCTCTATTTTTTCCCCACATACCAAATACCATGCCGGTCCCTCCCCATCTCCACCCACTCCATGCACCTCCCCCCCCCCCCCCATCCCTTCCCTCTATCCAAGATGAAGAACAGCACACAGCAGTGAAGAGTTTACTTTCACTTCAGCCTTCTCCTTTCTGCCCCTTGGGGGGAGGGAGATGAAGGAGGGGGGAAGACTAATAGTAGATCAGTAGCACAGGTACCCTCGGGGTTGGATCTTCATCACTCTCATACACACACGTGCGCGCATGCACGCACACATACATACATACATACATACATACATACATATATACATACATTCATACATACATACATACACAATTGCTTGTGTACCAGCGCATACACGCGCGCAACCACGCACGCAAGCTCGCACGCACTCACACACACACACAGTCACAGACTAAGAAACACACACACACACTAACACTAACACATACTGACACTAACACACACAACACATACACACACATACACACACATTCACACACACACACATACACACACATTCACACACACACACGCAATGTGAAAAGACGTTTAAATTAAAGAAGAAGAAGAACACAAACACACTCACACACAGACTAACATACACACATGCATACACACATGCATACACGCACACACTTTTCACAAATAAACATTTTCAGCGGACACACAAGGACTCAAACGAAGCAGAAAATAACCTCCAACAAAACAATCTCCCTCTCCCAACCCACACCACTCCTTACCCTCCCTCCCCCCAAAACAGATTGAAATAAAGCACACCATTACAAAAGAATGTCTAGCTAGCCATTAATAACGACACTGTAGATCAAACACATAAACTCTGTTTGCGCACAATCGTGTTGAAAGCCACACTGCTATCACACAGGACGCAACACGCTGATTTAACACAGGCTGGTAAGTGATCTGCCAAACCACTCAGCTCCAGGTAAAGAGAATACTTCCATCATGCAGAGAGAAAGGGAGAGGGGCAGGGGGATGAGAGGAAAGGGGGAGGGAATCATTTATCTTTTTGTTTTATATCGCGGATATTGGAATAAGCACTTATGTGCCTTTTTTTACATCTAGTCCCCGTGTGTATGCGGTTTCGTCAATTTTTGTATCTCTTCCCACCGGCACACAATGGCTTGCTCTTAGAAAAAGCGGAACAAGATTTAACGTGTGCGGAAGATGTTCTGCGCGCGTTCGCACACGGGACCTCGGTTTATAGTCTCATCCGAAGGACTTTGGGGGAGAGTGGCGTCTGCACTTATGTTAACTCCAGGGGGGAAAAAAACAACCTTGAACGGGATTCGAACCCGGGTCGTCAGATCGCGAGCGCAATGTTCTAACCACTAGGCTATCCCGTCCCCCATAAAAAGAGATATAAAGAGAACTAGGGGGATGAAGGTAGAGTGCATAACACAGGGCAGATGATGCGTTGAACACTTTAAGCAGCAGACTAGGCTACATGTCCGACAAAACAATTTGTTCACACTTAAATGCACATAGCCCTGAAAAACATTCGACTTTGCACAATTTATGAGAGAAAACAAAAGTGTTTTCCTTCCCAAAGCATTTCATTCTGTCAACAGGAAGCATGTCAGCTGTCACCTGTGTAACAGGGGGTGATGTGCCCCCCTCAGATGGAGAAATAAAAACCATCCCACACACTTTCCTGTGAAAGGCTGTTTTGTTTGTTTGACCAGCTGCCCAGTTCGTTGCTTAGGGATTGCACCGAGATTGTACTGTGATTTTTACATGCATTGATTGCACTGTAGCTGTGGTTTAAACAGGTTTCGTTAGATAGAGCATTATTACAGTATGGGAGCAATAATCATCAACGGTATAGCAACCACAAGATTAAAGCTTGTATCGTGTGTTGTAGCTATGATGTGAAATAGACACCGATTGCGCATTGTTTGAACGCTGTTTGTACACTTTTATTATGGATCATCTTGTTGTTCTTCTTCTTCTTCTTCTTCCTTCTTCTTCTTCTTCTTCTTCTTCTTCTTCTTCTTCTCTCTTCTTCTTCTTCTTCTTCTTCTTCTTCTTCTTCTCCTCCTTCTTCTTCTTCTTTGTCTTTCCCTTCTTCTTCTTTTCCTTCTTCTTCTTCCTCCTCCTCCTCCTCTTTCTCTCCCTCTTTTTCTTCGTCAAAAACTCACAATAGGGATTGTACACTGATGCTTGAGTAGTCTTTGCACAATGATTGCAAAAGGGGATTGTTGTGTCTGCACACTTGTATCCTCACACTTGTGACTGCATTATGATCACGCTTAGTATTGCACACTGAAGTATAAGGGCTACATGTGTAAATACACACAACTGTTTTAGTTTTTAGGATTTTAACGAATAGAATGGTGATATTCCTTTTTGGTAAAAACCCCCAAAATTACAGGACTTTAAAAAGTGTGTATTGAAAAATAATTTCGAGTGACGAGATAAGAAATAAAAGATTTATTGCGTTGCCAGCGAAATAAACCCAACAA
>CM054155.1:31677336-31679836 GCA_028751875.1 Rapana venosa | reverse complement strand
TTCGTATCGCGCCCAGTCAGATGGAGACATTTGAGCAAACATATGCAATGATGGAAATGGCCTACATAGTCCAAAAGGTGGAACAGTGATTTAACGTGTGTGCAAGATTGTGTGCGTGCGTTCGCACTCAGGGCCTCGGTTTATAGTTTCATCTGAAGGACTTAAAGTGTAAAATCTCCTAAAAACGGGTGCCTCTGTGGTGGCTCGATCCCAGGCCGTCAGATCAGGAGGCGCAACACCCTAACCACTAGACTACCCCGCCCCTAATAATGCTAACTCTGAGGAACAATCCCCCAGACAGACACATACGGAGACTCGAACCCGCGCCCTCAGCTTGTGTCAGATCTAAACATGAAGCTGCAACCAGCCATCAGGCTGCACTGTACTGTCCCATATTATTACAACATGGCAACACTGCTTTTTTGTATTCGTGATTAAAGACTTGTTCTTTGCAGTCATGACACTTCACCGGATAGCACGGTCGTTCCGGTAAGTTTACGAAAAGACGATGGCCGTTTTTAACAAAACTTGTGTGTTGGTATTTTTCTTAGATGTCGTTCGTAATATTCCTGCGTATTTGTCTGTTCATCTCGGTCACTTCAGCATCGGTCTTTATAGGAGACGGAGATATAACAAAGACAGCCAGATTTTTAAAAATGGAGGGAAAAGAGAAAGACATTCGTAGAGGATCAGCACTGTACCAAGATACCATCAGTCCCTGACGTCCACGCAGGGCAGCAAAATGGAGGGACAGACAGACAAACGGACTCTCTCTCTCTCTCTCGCACATGGGTGCTTATTCATTATCCTCGAAATAAAAGAATTTGTCATTGTCATTGTCATTGTCTCTCCTCTCTTCTCTCAAACAACACACACACACACACACACACACCACACACACCACACACACACACACACACACACACACACACAGAGCCAACCAACCAGCAGTACAGACAGACACACCACCAAGCCGCGGTGGACCCAGCAGAAGCGTTCAATCAGCAGGGAGTGAGATATGCTGTCTGAGTCCAGCTTCATTACCTATAATGTCTAATCTCCCTGACCAATAGTTGTGGTCACCACACCATCGGTCCATCATGTCCTGTCACTGCCCCTTGTCCACACCAGGGTACTCACCTCTCCCCTCTGGCATATGGGGGAAAAGTCAGCAGCTCTTTCGGCTGAGTCGTTGGCCGAGTGGCGACTGTCCTATCGGGAAAGCAAGAGGTTGCAGGTTCGTTCCTGTCTTAACACTGGGCTTAGCCCCCTTCTGCTAGAGCAAGAGGGGTGGATTGGGTGCGAGGTTTTGGTGGGGGGTTTTTGTTTGTTTTTTTGGGGGGATGGCATCATGGTTGTTCGGGTGCAAGTTTCCTTTTGATGGCATCATGAATTAGGAAACAATATATTATCTGAGCATATTTTTCTTTTTCTTGTTCTCATCACCTTTCGATGGCAGTTTAAATCGGCCACAAGAATATGAAGATTCTTGTGAATGCGATTGACACTTCTAAATTCTGAAAATTCTGAAACGTGTATCGCTGTAAGGTACCGTCGAGAGTGAAGCTTCAATCACCGCCGGGACCTCTGACGAAGGCTCATTCAGGAGTCCAAACTTGAGTCAGGTCAGGCCAAAGGCATGGTCCTTACTCGAAAATGCCTAAAACGCTGCCATGGAAAGAAGTTATTTTCTAAGGCATTTTTATTTCAATTGATTGTGCTCTGAATCATTTTTGACATGATGCAGAAGTTGTAACCGATTACCTGCACTTGTTTTCCTCTGGTGTATATATATATATATATATATATATATATATATATATATATATATATATATATATATATATATATATATATATATATAATATATACCACTCTGTGTGTGCTGAGTGTGTGCGTGCGTGTACGTGTTTGTGTCCGTGTGTGTCTGTATGTGCGTACGTGCGTGTGTGTGTGTGTGTGTGTGTGTGTGCTTCCTAACTCGGATGACAGCAGACAGTCATCCAATACTCCAGCTTTCTCAGGTTACGTTGAATCACACAGTATCGAAATGAACTGGAGTGTGACCTCTTGGTGTGCGTTACAATGGAAACAGCACTTGTGTGTGCATGACTATACACAACTTGATCATGTTGTCCAGACTGCTCTGAATTCTCCCCATTGCCTCTCTGTCCCTGTGCGTCTGCCTGTCTGTCTGTTTAACTGTCTCTGTCTGTCTCTCTCTCTATCTCTCTCTCTCTCTCTCCCTCTCTCTCTCTCTCCTCTCTCTCTCTCTCTCCTCTCTCTCTCTCTCTCTCTCTCTCTCTCCTCTCTCTCTCTCCTCTCGTCTTTATTTTATGGGTTTTGCTTTGTTTGGTTCTGTTTTGGTGTGGTTTGGGTGTTGGTTTGTTTTTGCTGTTTGAAGGGACTATTCGTATCCCCTTCCCCTGTGTTGTTGTGCCGCGTTTGTTTCGTTCTTGGTTCTTGCTATTTTTTTCGGATGTCTACTGTGTTTTCTGTT
>CM054155.1:31662336-31667336 GCA_028751875.1 Rapana venosa | reverse complement strand
ATGTATGTCTGTCTGTCTATCTCTGCCTGACTGTCTGACCCCCCACCCCCACCCACCCCTCTCTCTCTCTCTCTCTCTCTCTCTCTCTCTCTCTCTCTCTGTCTGTCTCTCCTAACTTGAAATTCGATAATTACACGTACACACAAAATTAATGGTGTCTTCTTCAGACTCGAGAGAAACCATAAGGTATGTTAGCATTCCAGTCACACAAAGAAGACTAGCCTTCAGACTACAGACAGTCAGTCAGCCGGCCGGCCACCCAGACACCCAGCCCCCCTTAGAATCAGTCAGGACTTAACAGTGAAGGACTGTGATTGTGGTGATGTGTGGTGATGGTGTTGTGATGAAGTGTGAAGTGTGCAATGATGGGTATACATCAGGGGGGCATTGGGGTGTGAGCTTGTCTGTGAGATTTCTGTACTGATGTGTATGGTCTGTGATCTTTCCATCCCTTACTTTGATGACTGTCATTGTGTTTGTTTCAAGCTGAGGCTGTCACTCTGTGTATGTGATTGTGTGTTGGGGGGTGTGGAGGTGGGGGGGAAGGGTTGCATGTGTTGTGTGTGTGGGCGGGTGCGGGGTGGGGGGAGGGGTGTTAGTGTGTGTTGTGTGTCGTGGGGGGAAGGGGGTGTTGAGTGTGTTGTCTTGTCTGTGTGTGTGTGTGTGTGTGTGTGTGTGTGTGTGTGTGTTTTGTGTCGAAGTAAAAGTCACACGTTTATTTCAAGATGGTACACTGTGTGTGATGGGGTGCTTTCTGTGTGTGTGTGTGTGTGTGCGTGTGTCTGTGTGCGTGTGTCCGTGTACCCCCCCCCCCCCCCGCCACTCCCCATCCTTCAAGAAACGCCATCACTACCATCATTACCACTACTACCACCACCACCATCAACCAACCATAACAAGAACAACATCATGAAAAAAGTAATGAACCGCTATTTTTGACATCTGCCATTTGTACAAGTTTTCCCTAATTTCCAGTTATCATGGTTGTTTTTTTACCTAGGTTTTCTTGTTTGTGTATTATGTGACATTGTTTTTTTGCATGTTTTCTGTGTAACGAGATGAGGGGAAAACGTGAATGAAGAAACCAGCAAACCAGGCTGACCCTTCGCAAGGGAAATCATATTGTATGTTTCATGCCATTCCTCCTTTACCCACAACATTGAGATGGTCAAATATGTCGAAAAGAGTTAGGGCGGGGGAGGGATAGCAAATAATGACAGAAAGGCACAGAGAGAGCGAGAGAGAGAGAGGGGGTGGAGGGAAGGAGAGAGGGAGGGAGAGAGAGAGGAGGAGAGAGGAGGCAGAAAAAGACGAGGGGGTGGGGGGAAAGTGAAGAGAGCGGGAGAATGAGAGACAATTCATTGAACATTCTAAATCTCTAAATTGAATTTTAGCCATTTTACGATAATTGCACATCTCTCTCTCTCTCTCTCTCTCTCTCTTCTCTCTCTCTCTCTCTCTCTTTCTCTCTCTCTCTCTCTCTCTCTCTCTCTCTCTCTCTCTCTCCTCTCCTCTCTCTCTCTCTCTCTCTCTCTCTCTTGACACACGATGTCAAACTTTATCTAAAGCTTAATATGGACATACATTTGAAAAGAATTATGTCTCAGTTTAGACTTGGTGCATCAGACATAAATGTTCATAAATTTAGATATATAGAACATGATGATGATGACCTCAGGCTGCTATGCCCATTTTGTAAGCAAACAGTGGAAGATGAAGTTCATTTTGTGCTGTGCTGTTCAGTATTAGAAGATGTTAGACAGAATTACATTCCGGTAAAGTATAGTAGACAGCCTAATTTATTTAGATTCTGTTTACTCATGGCATCTAGTCACCCTGAGATTGTGCAATGCCTTGCTTTATATTTGTGGAAAGCCTTTAGAATAAGAGATATCTTGGTTTCTTAAGTCATCTTTTTTGTAACTGATTTTTATTGTGGTAGTTGTGGTTATACAATAACATTTTGGTTTTTTGTGCTTCCTTATTTTTCTCACTAAAATACTAAGCAGTTCGGCAATGGCCTTTTTGTGAATACTTTCGAGTTCGAGTTAGTTCTCTCTTCTCTCTCTCTCTCTCTCTCTCTCTCTCTCTCTCTTCTCTCTCTCTCTCTTAGCAACTTCTCTTACAGACAGTCATACACTCAGTAGCACGAACTGCTTGTGTCCTCTCTTCGATCAATTATTCATCCCCTGCCTGTTTCTGTTTCACTCTTTGTGAAATCTTTCTGTCCCTTTCCTGTGGTGACTTGTAGGAAAACAGTGCTAATAACCTGTCATCCACTTACCTTGTGTGATTATGTAAGTGTGTGTTTCAACACTCATCCTCCCCCCCCCCCCCCTCTCTCTCTCTCTCTCTCTTTCTCTCTTTCTTCTCTCTCTGAGGCGACATAGGTGTACAGACAGACATACACACACAGAGCACAGCACAGTGTTGTCAGTCCCCTCTCTCTCAAGATCAATTATTCATCCCCTGCCTGTGTCTGTTTCACGTGCTGTTGTGGTCTTTCTGTCCCTTTCCTGGTCCTTGTGGAGCCCAGTGCTAACAGCCCCCTGTCTCCATCTTCCTTGTGTGTGTATTGTGTGTGTGTTTTCATATATATATATGTGTGTGTGTATGTATGTTTATATAATAATATATTATATATAAAAGTAGGGGAGGAGGAGAGAGAGAGAGAGAGATAGAGAGAGGATCTGGAAGCAATGTCCTCAGAGCATTGTCAGAATCTGCATCCATCCTTGAATCCTGCAGAGATTGCAGCCGTCACTCTTCAAGCCAGCTGCCCTCTGCAGACTGGATGTTCATCGTAAAGGAGAGAAAGAGACTTCAGACTTGAACTGTACATCAGCCTTAGGCCACAACACGAAAGAATGGTGGGCATACAGGGTGGACATTGACATAAGCGTTATAAACATGTTACTATGAACGTATACAGATATGAAATAAGTTTCAGCAATAATAAATAAGGAAAAGACAAAAGAAGAAAAAAGAAAAACAACCAAGAAGAGAAAGAAAGAAGAAAAAACAAGAAAAACAAGGAAAGAAGGGAAGAAAGGAAGAAAAAGAGAATAAAAAGAAGGGAGTGAGAGAGAAAGAGAGGTTCGTTTTATTTTATTTACTTTAATTTATTCTTTTATTTCGAGGGTAATGGAATAAGCACTCATGTGCTTTTTTTTTTACATCTAGTCACCCGTGTGTATGCATTTTTGTAAATGTTGTCGCCCGTTCCCACAGGTACACGATGGCCTACTCTTCCGAAAAGCGGAGTTGGTTTTAACGTGTGTGCCGGAGAGGGGGAGAGAGAGAGGGGCGATAGAGAGAAAGAGAGAGAGAGAAAGAGAGAGAGAGAGAGAGAGAGGGAGAGAGAGCGAACATGGGAGAGAGAGAGGGAACATGGACGCTTGTTACGGTCTGTCAATGGAGTGGCGGGTTTTAAGGCACTTTGAGACAAGTTGCGGAGAGAGAAATGTGAAAAATGGAGGGCAAGATTCATTAAGAGAGAATCACACCTCCAGCCCATTGGCTCTGTCAGCCAAGACAGGATTTAATGTCATCATGTGATTACTCTCTCTCTCTCTGTCTCTCTGTCTTTCTCTCTCTCTATCTCTCTCTCTCTCTCTCTCTCTCTCTCTCTCTCTCTCTCTCTCTCTCTCTCTCTTTCTCTCTATTTCTGTCTCTGTCCATCTCTTGGTGTCTGTCTCTCTGTGTCTCTCTCAGTCTCCTGTCTTTTGTTTGTCTATGTCTTGCTCTGTCTCTTTGTCTGTCTGGCTTTGTCTCTCTCTCTATGTCTGTCTGGTTATGTTTCTCTGTCTATCTCTGTCTGTCTGTCTGTCTCTGTCTGTGTGTCTGTCTCTCTCTGTCTCTCTCTCTGTGTTCTCTTTCTCTCTATTTCTGTCTCGGTCCATCTCTTGGTGTCTGTCTCTCTATGTATCTCTGTCTTTTGTTTGTCTCTGTCTTGCTCCGTCTCTTTGTCTGACTTTGTCTCTCTCTCTCTCTATGTCTGTCTGGTTATGTTTCTCTGTCTATCTCTGTCTCTGTCTCTCTGTCTGTCTCTGTCTGTCTCTGTCTCTCTGTCTCTCTCTCTCTCTCTCTTCTCCCCTCCTCTCTCTCTCTCTCTCTCTTTTCTTTCTCTCTATTTCTGTCTCGGTCCATCTCTTGGTGTCTGTCTATTTTGTCTCTCTGAGTCTGTCTTTGTTTGTCTCTGTCTTGCTCCATCGCTTTGTCTGTCTGACTTTGTCTCTCTCTATGTCTGTCTGGTTGTGTTTCTCTGTCTCTCGCTCACGCTTTCCCCTCCCCCTCCCCCCTGAGAGAGAGAGAGAGAGAGAGAGTTGAGGTGGTGGTGTGTGTGTGTGTGTGTGTGTGTGTGTGTGTGTGTGTGTGTGTGTGTGTATGTCTGTGTCTGCCTGCCTGCTTCTGTCTGCCTCTTTGCTTCTCTCCGTCTCTGTCTCTGTCTCTCTCTGTCTGGTCTTTGTCTCTGTCTCTCTCTCTCTCTCTCTCTCCCTCCCTCCCTCCCTCCCCCCCCCCCCCCCCACAAAACTAGTTTCCCCTTCAGAGTTCTCTCTCTCTTCTCTCTCTCTCTCTCTCTCTCTCCCTCCCTCTCTCTCTACTTCCCTTCCTCCTTCCTGCTCTTTTTTTTATATATACAACAACAAGCATGACAACAGAGCCTTCAGGGCAAATCCGAACTCGTTCCTTATCTAATTATTAGAAACCTGCAGAGAAGCTCCGGCAATACGATCAAGGTTATAGAATTTGTAACCACGCAGACTGTCCAATCTAGTAAACATGGAAAGTGTAAAACTAAACGATGGAGATTGTAAAATTCGGTAACGACGAAGATTGCGAAATCCAGTTACAATTGAGATAAGGAAATGTCTTTATGTCGAAGATTGGCACTATGAAGAGTGTAGAATTTATTTATGATGAAGATTGTAAATTTTAGGCCCGACGAGGAGGGTATGATTTATTTATGTTGAAGAGTGTAGAAGTTGATATGTTTTAAA
>CM054155.1:31629836-31657336 GCA_028751875.1 Rapana venosa | reverse complement strand
AAAATCTCGACGGTTTGAATTGCTGATTCAGGAAAACAAGGACTTGGTTTGAAAGATCTCTTATGAATCTAGAATTACACAATGTCCTCTTTTATCACCGCCATTTCTTTGTAGCTTTATAAAAATTTTAAAAAGCTGTTGACAGATTAATTTGAAGGCTTGTCTGTCACTCATGCTCCTATTCTGTGCTCTCTCTCTCTCTCTCTCTCTCTCTGATTTTATATGTGGGCATTTTACATATGTGTTTGATATGTGGACATTATGGTATGCTTTTATTCCTATTGGATGTTGCTGTTGAGTATGAAATAGAAAGATCCAGAAGCTTGGTGCAGATTGATTTGTAATATCTTGAAATTCAAATGACACGGTTTTGGTTTTTCTCTCCGTTTTCTTTCTTCCAACCCTATCTCCCGCTTTCGTGCATTGGTGTACACTGGTCAGTCAATGATAGTGTATTTTCCCGCAGAAGATGACTAGAGACAACCAATGTCCTGCCGCCACATCCTCTTTTACTTGCTAAAAACGTTCACTGCATTCGGGATTTCCTTTGTATCCTTTCATTTCAAAGACTAGCACCCAGTCTGAATGTGAAATGAGATTGTTTTTTTTAAAAAAAAGGCTCTGCTCGGTATGCGCCCCAACCTCGCTGTTGTTGAGATGATATTAAAGTCCCAGCGGGTATAACCGATTTAGGGATTACAACTCAAAAGTGCAAAGGAACGGGAGTGCTTCCAACGACCATACCGCGCTGAAAGACGGACTGAACTGTAGAATTCGTACAACCTCCGAACTCCCACAGCTTAAAGCTAGCGTGCTGCTCTCAGAGAAGCATTTCCATTCTTTCGATTCCTTTTTTTCTGTTTGATAGATTGTGAGACTTTTGACTGCGATGTTCTGACGATGACTTTCGTTTAGGTTTTTCATTAGCTTCTTATTTCAGAAGTGACCGCGTCTTCAGTTTCAAGGATTTGTCTCTCCAAGAAGCTAGCATATGCAGAAAACGCCATTAAAAGCTACATAATTTCTGCCCAAAGATCGGTTAGCAGGCGTTTTGCGAGGCCGATGAGCTGGCAAAACCTCGGGTGCATGAAAGGTATGTGTGTGCTTTTAGCTATCTACCAAACGCTTAAAAAGTGCAGGGATTTCAAAGTACATGTCCTGTTATTTTGCATACGTTTGCATACGTGACACTCGGCATCGGAGGCACTTGTAGGCTTGCAGATTAGTCAGTCCGCAAAAGCATAAAATTTGTTTGGTCTATTGTGCGCTGCCAGGACTCGAACGCCTGCAGAATTTTAAAAAAAGTCTTAATCCCCCTGCAAACTTTCCTTTTAGAACAGAAAAGAAGACACAGGGGAAGAGAAGAAGACAGGAGGAGGAAAGGAGGGAAAGAGGAAGAAGAAAAGGAAGGGAGCAGGAGGAGGAGGTGAAGAAAAAGAAGAAATGAAGAAAAGTAAAAGAAGACATTGAGAAGAAGGAGGAGGAGGAGGAATGAAGAAAGAAGAAAGAAAAGAGTTAAGAGCAAACGAAAGAAAGAAAGAAAAAGAAACAAACAAAAGAAAGAAATAGAAAACGAAAGAACAGAAAAAATGAACGAACGAACGAAAAAAAAATCAATGATTTGGGAGGAAGACGGATCATCAGGTTTCAAGCACTTTCCCATGACAGATGAAACAAGATCCTTCATGCTGGCTTTTTCTTTTTATTTCTGCGTTTTGTTTTGCATGCATCAGCAAGTTTAGTGTCCGTCTGTCTGTCTGCATGGCTTTCTGTCTGTGTATCTGCTTCTATCAATGTCACTGTGTGGATTTCTGTGCATGTTAATCCGTCTGTTTTACTGTAGATAGATGGACGGACGGACGGACCCTCTCTCAACTTTCTCTCTCCCCTCCTCAACTTCTCTCTTTTTCCGAGGGCAGGATGTAAAAAAGAGTTGTACTTATTCCATTACCTTCAGAAAATAAAATTTCGTTAACGTTATCTCTCTCTCTCTCTCTCTCTCTCTCTCTCTCTCTCTCTCTCTCTCTCTCTCTCTCTCTCTCTCTCTCTCTCTCTCTCTCTCCCCACACACACACACACCTCAAGACCCGCTTTCTCTAAACCACTACCACCAGCTCTACTGAAACACACACACACACATACACACACACACACATTCCAATACTAGAAAGAAAAGGAAAACAGAAGGAAAAAAAAGCATGTGTAAGTAACCCCCTTGATGGCCACACTCAACTTGTCAAACAGCACCGGCAGTGCAGATGTACGCCTTCCGCCCACCAAAGTAGGGAAGAGGAGAGAGCTATTAGAGGAGGGTTTAGATTCCACGCTCTTCTGCGTTCTACATGCTTATTCCCTTCTCTGCCCCAAGTAAATCATACGTGGAAGGGCTCTACAAGCGATAATGAACCTTCCATAAACTGCGGTATCAAACAGATCATTTTCGCCAGCTATGCCTCAGAGCAGCCACCGCGGAACGTAACACTACCGAAATGATCCAACTGCAGCGTTGAGCCTTTCTTCCGGGTGGCCTCGTGGAGGCCTAACATCATGGATAAGTTTTTGTAGAATCCTGGCCCTGAGGATTCGTCATGGTTAAGTCGAGGTGTGGCTGGTACAATTTTTGTAAGATTTGACAAAAAGAAATTGAATACGACTCGAAACGAAGAAAAAGAGCTATAAACACACACACACACACACACACACACACACACACACACACACACACACACAATATTAAGATGAGCCTAAAGGTGAATGTCAAGCTATACACTCATAAAACTTTTTTTTAAAGAACTAGTAAAGGCATGCAAAACACAAATCGTTTGTGTAATACTGTCGTCATTTGAAAGTATGTACTAACAAAACACAGCCACCCAAAACTGTTTTCAATTATTTCAATCGCGTAAAAAACATATCCATTAATGCCAATCCATCTAAAGATATGTCATGACCATTTAATTTTTTTAAATCAACCCAGGTAGATATCTAAAGTAACTTCGGGATAGGTCTAATTTCAAATGTTAACAAAACATGAACAGAGAAGCAAACAAACAAAAAACAAATAAACTTCGTTTCAATGTTTGTTTTAGTTAATATGCCAAGCAAACATCACAGAATCAATTTTGTTTTCTTTGCAATCAAGTCAAGCCAACATCACAGATTTTGATTAATATTGACTTTCGAAAATGTATCAAGCCAAGATAGCATCACCGACTGTTTCAATGTACATCAATGTTTAAAACGTAAGCCAAGCTAACTTTTCAAATTTCTATTGTTTTGGTAAAATTGTCTTTGAAATAACCCAAACAAACAAATTGGTTCAATATACACATATTTCAAAGTTAATACAAGTTAAAATTACAGATAACTTCAATTGAAAATGTCAAACCAGCATCAGATATCAATTTTTGGGAGTTATTTTCTTAAATCTAGTTAAGCCAACACTTTGGGAACTTAAAAATACAATATCAATCCAACCAACAACATCCAAAATGAATTGTTTTGATTGCAAAAAGAGACAGTCCTGGTATGGCTTCTGTGGTCAGCGGGGCTATAAACAACAGGATTAGACTGGAATTGCACCAAAAATAAATCCAGCCTCTTTATAAGCAGGATGCTCTCCTATACCACTGTTTTCCCATTCATGCTGATTACCACCCCACTCACCCTCACACACCACTCATACACACCCACACATTACTGACAACATTTATCTTTGTATAAACCAAGTTTCTTATTCGCAAAAGTACATGCATTTATTCAAGTCTGTTATCTATATATTCCTTTATAGCGACGGTGTGTAGTCAGCAGCAAAAACATAAGTTCCAAAAACAAACTGCTGTTACAAGACGAGTATTTAACATAGATTTAAGCTTATAAAAACAAAACATCGGAAAACCCGCAAAACCATAAAATAAATACATCTTGCCCGTTTCAAGAACAATCTCAGGACCATATTTTTGTAACAGTTCTATTTCAAAGGTGTTTTTTTTAAAGCACTGGCTTCTAATCCACAGAACCCAATTTCAAAACGCTGTAGATATGTGCAAAATAGCCTTGCCACCAAGCAAAGGTTAGGATAACACGTGACTTTTTTCTTTGATAAGCTGCAAATCCTGCCTACCTCAAAATCAATTTAAATGCTGTGAATTTAACACTCGCACACACACACACACAATGTAAGAATTCAAAAGCTTTTTTACCCCAATTTTCTAAAAACTCCCTTAGAAGCATATTCAATAATTTGAATTTGGCATTTGATATTGCAAAAGGTCTCTGGCATAGTCCTTTAGGACATTTATTATAGTTTCATTAACGTTAAAATTTCGTTTTGTTGTTTTTTTATTGTACCTTTTACGTTGCACGGTTTCTTTTCATGATTACTTTTCCCCCGCGCATTTTTTGGTTCTACCTCCACCACCACCACCTCAATTTCTCACACACCCCTAATATAGTTTTTCTTGTCTAATATCACAGAGTGAACAGACGTAACATCAAAGACAAGAACAACAACAAACACTAACAGTCGAAAAACACAAAGGGCAACATCCAAGTAAAGATTCTCCCCATAAAGGTTCCTTTTTCTACCATTCCTACAACCAGGAATTGAACATGTATTGCCAACGAAATATAAAAAGAATACGAACATGTATTGCCATCTAAATTAACAATATGAACATGTATTGGTAGCTGAGTAAAGAGAATTATACGCGATATATAATGCCACCTTTAAAAATTATATTACCAAAAAATATAAGCATATATTACCGTCTTTTAGAAACATTACGACTATAAGAATGTTCAACATATATTGCCGTCTTTCAAAAGAATTACTACAAAACATAGCAATATGTACGACCATTTTTTTTCTAGATTTGACTACAAAAATATGAATATATATTGCCATCTATTACGTTTCATTTGGACACGTATTATCTAACTGTTTCATATCTATCTATCTATCTGTCCCGTAGTCTGACGACCGTGGGGGCACCCTCAAAGACTCAGCAACCAGTTCCCTCCATTCTTCTCTCTGTTCTGCCTTTCTCAGGGTTTTGTTGAGTTCTAGGCCTGTCCATTCACTGATGTTATCCTCCCAGCTCTTCCTTGGTCTGCCTCTTCTTCTTCCTCCTTGGACAGTGCCTTGCAAAACTGTCTTTGTAATTCCTTGGGATCTTGTGACATGCCCATACCACTTAAGTTTACGCTTTTTCACGATCGTTAGAAGGTTCTCATAGGGTCCAATGGTTTGCTGGATTCTGTTATGCACGCTTTCGTTGCTTATGTGGTCTTTGTAGGAGGTGCCAAGGAGTCTCCGAAAGCATCTCATCTCCACTGCTGTACTCTTCTCTCCAAATCTGCAGTCAGGGTCACTGATTCACAGGCATACAGAAATATGGATATGACAAGGGAGCGCATTAGTCTGATCTTGGAGATAAGTGAGATATTCTTATCTCTCCAGATGGTGTTTAGTTTTGACAAAGCTGTTATTGTCTGTGCAGTC
Source organism: Rapana venosa (assembly GCA_028751875.1). Taxonomy (NCBI): domain Eukaryota; kingdom Metazoa; phylum Mollusca; class Gastropoda; order Neogastropoda; family Muricidae; genus Rapana; species Rapana venosa. The sequence continues at coordinate 31,651,833 of CM054155.1, read as the reverse complement.
CTGCATACTACTTCTGGCTTGGATCCCTGGTCGGATACAATGGCTCCCAGGTACTTGAAGCTTTGAACTGTTTCCAGCTTCTGGTCATTAACCCTGATATCAGTGCTAATGCCGTTGGTGTTATTAGTCATCAGTTTGGTCTTCTCTGCACTGATTTCCATGCCGTATGTTTTGGAGGCCTTATCCAAGTGTTCTGTTAGGCTGGCAAGCTCTTTTTCTGATCCTGCTATTCCATCAATGTCATCTGCGAAGCGGAGGTTCGTGATCGTTCTCCCACCAATGCTGACTGATCCTTCATGATGTTCCAGTGCATCAGCCATGATTCTCTCAAGGAAGATGTTGAAAAGAGTGGGTGAGAGTAGACAGCCCTGCCTTACTCCAACTGTTGTTCGAAACCATTCTCCAATGTTGTTGTTGTAGTACACTGCACTGGTAGCCTCGCTGTACAGCTGTTTGATGACTCTGATCAGGTTTGCATTGATGCTGTACAAGTTCATGGTTGCCCACAAAGCTGCATGCCACACCCTGTCAAATGCCTTCTTAAATCGATAAAAAACGTGGTATAGGTCTTGTTGATGTTTGAAGGTACCGCTCACATAGTATTCTGAGGTTGAATATCTGTTCTGTTGTGCTGCGCCCTGCTCTGAAACCTGCTTGTTCCTCAGCAATGATGGTCTCTGCTTGTGGCTTCAGTCTATTCAATATTATCTGCAGCATGACCTTGCTTGGGTGACATATGAGGCTGATTGTGCGGTAATTATGGCATTGTTGTAGATTTCCTTTCTTGGGGAGGGTGATGATGAGTGACTGCGTCCATGGTGTTGGCCATTTTCCTGTCTGCCAGATCTTGTTGCAGATTCTTAGTAGGGCGCTGATCATGGTTTCATATATGAACATATATTGCAATATGAATATAAAAAGCTATATCATTCCCCTTACCTTACAGTTTCTACAACATATCTCACGAAAATATATCACATGAATTATAATGAATTCCCAGTTTCTCATAACTGACCAAAACTCGTAGAAACTCATCACGTACCGTATTCCGTTTACATACGATTTCCAATATATATAAACGAATAATGAGACCACCCCTCATGCCAATACGTAACACTGGCACTGGTTTCACAACATCCTTAAAAGTATTGCTGATAAATGCCAATGGTAGACAAGTGCTTGAATTGCCAGCAGCATAAATTCTTCACACACTCTCTCTCTCTCTCTCTCTCTCTCTCTCTCTCTCTCTCTCTCTCTCTCTCTCTCTCTCTCTCTCTCTCTCTCTCTCTCTCTCTCCCTTGTGGATAATGTAGCCCGATACGTCTTTGTTTCTTTGCATTCTATCGCCTTTTCGGTTTACTTTTGAAAATCTATACTTCATTTTTAGATGGATGACTTGATAAGTAAAAAAGGCATTACTTATTCAGTGTCATCTCATTAACACTTTTCCTAAATTGCATCCCCCATCATCTATCAAATTTGACTCCTTGCCCCTTTCCAACACACACACACACACACACACACACACACACACACTTTCCTCAATTCCCATTGTTCCCTATCTTTAAAATTTCCGATTCTTCCACCTCCTGCCCCCAACGGCCCTCTCCTTGCATAAATGTTAAATTCCTCTCCACCCCACCCCCCCTTCCCGCCCCCTTCACTCTCCACCCCACATTTTCCAGAGCCAGATTATGCATTCTACCCCCTCCTTCCTAACATTTTCTCTCCCTCCACACCTTCCCTTTGACAAAAATGTCGGCAGCTACCATCATGTCTATCTGCCTTTGTGTCGGCAGCTACCATCATCTATCTGCCTTTGTGTCCACATGTGGGGCTAGGATTAGGATTTAGGTTAGTGTTGGGTTAGGGTTAGTGTAACGTGTTAGCATCAAAAGGGGAATGGGGATGGGGGGTTGGATGGTCAGTCAGGGGGCCAGTCTGGATACATGTGGACACAAGAGCAAAGTAGACACTTTGGTAGGCTGCTTTACTCAAAAAGCACGAATGGTCATCCTATCAACTGCAAGAAGTACTTCTTGAACCTTGTGTTTTCCATTTGTCATATGCTTTCAACCCCAATATCAGAAAATGTGTTTCAAGTCTATTTTAATAGGAAATTGGGCCCAAATTAAAATCAGAAGAAATATATCTGTTAGCCAACTAATTTTTTCATTCCTGTCGATATATACACGGATTCTATGTCCTTCCCGTAAACAAAACTCTCCATTAGCCAGCTAACTCCATTTCTGTTAATATATTTCCTCTTTCATTTTCACGCTTAAGCGATATTTCATTCCTATTGATATGAACCTACATTTAATCTCCTCGCCTTAAAGCCTCTTTCCCACTGCCAGCTATCTTTTTTTCCATGTCCAGTGCTCTATGCATGCATCCTATCCCTTCCCACTAGACGCCTCTTTCCTTGAATACCTCTCCCACAAAATGAGATAGCCCACCCCTTTAAGCCTAACACGCGCGCATACACACACATACACTCCCACCTCCGACACAGGCATACACCCACGCAAGCATGTTCCCGTGCGCACACACACACACGCACACACACACACACACGCGCGCGCGCGCTCATGCAAGCGTGCATCCTTAAAATGTGTTAACGTAGATTCAATCGTTAGATCCACTTTACGAATGTTCTCTACAGCACAAAGCAATCTGCATTTGCCTTCCATTGGCACACTAGCACAAGGAGATATCCACACTATTGTGTATCGTAACAATAAACAACAAATTCAACATGTAAATACTACCAGTCAAAGAACATCTGCGCTAATCATAATTTTTATAAGCAACTATGTTTTGTACTTTGTGTCTTTACTGCTCATTCCCAGCTCTCTTTTTTTTTTAAAGTATTCTGGTTTAGGGATTGGAAGTTTGCCATAACTTTTTTTTTAAATCAAGACAAACATTTGGAATGTGGTTGAAATCTACAGTGCTCAAGTACTCTATTCAGACATGTAACTTTGCGCTTAACAATCTGATCTGAAGAAAACTTCATGCCATCATGATAGCTTTTTCGGCCATTTGAAAGTTTTAGGCTCTCAGGCGCATGACAGCAAAAGATGCCGTAGAGCCCTAAGAGAAGAAAAGCATGCACACAGATCATCCTAGCCAGTTTCTTCTAAACACGATTTTAAGAAAATCACCCTCCAAAATCAGGCGAAAAATCCGTTCCCTCCATACACAATCAAACCTCTACCCTATCTTTGACTCCACCTCGACTTTTTATGCACAATGATAATCCCACCCTGTTGATTTTTCTTTAAAGTTCTTTTTCGAAAAAAAAATACTTTTCTCAAAGCAGTGGCCAGTTTAGAGTTTACAAATAAACTTCCGATCTTGCCTAGATTAAAAGTTATAGCAAAATTAGATTTTTCTTTAACTGATGTAGATATTTAACCCCTACAAACAAAAATAGTCTCGGGAACCTATCTTTGTTATACATTTCTAACCTATTCAAGACCATGGCGTGTTAATTTTGAGAATGTGGTTTCACCATTATTTCCAACCCTGTAAGTGGCAAAGGTGACTAAGAAGATTGTACTATTTTTAACAAAAGTTGTTTTTATAATACTATTCTAATCTTTGATATGACAGAGTACAGAAAAAACATACTATTCTATTCTTTGATCTAACAGTACAGAAAAAATAATATTCAATACTATCAACACTTTCTGACATCATACCGTTTGCCTTAAATACGCCTATATTTTTTTCTTGTCTGTTACAAGCAGCTTGTGGAGCACCCATTTTCTCTTCTTTTTTTCTGTCTCCTTTTTATTGGGGGAGGGAGGTCTCTATTGTAGCATTATTTTTTGTAATTGGTGCTTTATAGGTTGCAGTTCACAAGCCGAAATATCTAGACTGCTCTCCTCCCATCAATCTTGAGTTCTTTCCTTCATTTCTCCATAACATCTAGAGTATTAACTGCCCTAGTGTGGAGCGATGCTTGCAGTCTAAGAGTGTATACGAGCTGAGCACATTCGTCTGAGTTTGTTGGTGCTCCAGTGTATGCTGATGCATGCAGTAGCTAAAATGTTCATAGTGATCCCTCTGTCTGGGTTTATTATTGCTCTAGTGTGTGTTGCAAGGTTACAGATTCACTTTTCCATACAACCTCTGGGTTAATTATTCTCTGGCTTGTGGTTTTATTCTCTTTATAATAGTACACTGCTCCAGACCGCATATGCTGATTGTGATCTGTCGGCAGTAACTGACAGTTCATCACCAGTTGGCTGTGGTAGCGATAGTAGTCCAGATTGCCCTTTGATGAAGTGTCGGCCATCCAGTCCCTATCTGTGTATATTGTTCAGGAGTGTGTTAATCTACTTTTGTCCTCGGGAGTCAGACCCTGGTAATGCAGTCCACGTTGATCTGTTGATGCAGTCTACATCGATCTCTATTGATGCAGTCCACGTTGATTTCTGTTGCAGTCCATATCGATTTCTGTTTATGCAGTCCACGTTGATCTTTGTTGATGCATTCCACGTTGATTTGTTGATGCAGTCCACGTTAATCTCTCGATTCAGTCCATGTTGATCTCTGTTGATGTTGTCGACGTTGATCTCTGCTGCTACAGTTCATGTTGATGCAGTCCACGTTGATCTGTTGATTCAGTCCACGTTGATCTGTTGATTGTCCACGTTGATCTCTGTTGATTCAGTCCATGTTGATCTCTGTATATAGTCCATGTTGATTTTTCTTGATGGATTCCACGTTGATCTCTGGATAAAGTCCTAAGTGATGCAGTTCATGTTGATGTTCACAGTGATGCAGCCCATACTGATGCAGTCAATACTGATGCAGTCCACGTTGATCCTTATTGATGAAAACTCATGTTGATGCAGTCCACGTCGATGTAGTTCATGTTCATATCAGTTGATACAGTCTATGATGTCATCCTCCATTGTAATCCTCTCTGAGGTAGATCCTGGTGACAAAAAGAATAAAGATAGATTGAGAAATGTATATTTTACTGTTATTAGCTTCACGATATTAACTTGTCCATAAGAAATATGCAACGCAGTTGTTTCACTGACGTAGACTAGCAGCCAGACCATCGCTCATATTCTAGGGCGTGGGCTAAGTCCGACTTTCCGACGAGATTGAACCATTGAGCTGTATTGCATTGCATATTGTATGCCACTTTGAGTCGGTCTAATTTGGGCTGCTCTCCCTGGGGAGAGCGCGTCGCCACAGGAGCAGCCCCACCCATGTTTTGTTTGCAAGAGCATTCATTTCCTTTATAGTTCCACAGAATTTTGCCACAGGCTACTCTTGTTGCCGCGGGTTCTTTTGCGTGCGATAAATCTGTAATACACACAGGAACTTGGTTTATGGTCTCATCTGAAAGACCGCCCAGACCATCACTCATGAAGGGGGGGTGGGGGAGAGTTCGGTTTCAAACGTGGATCAAACTCGTGACTCCCCCCACCAGGTGCATTACCTCCAGACTGCCAATACACTTAAATTGTGTGTGTACATGGCCGTGCTACAGTGTGTGTGTGTGTGTGTGTGTGTGTGTGTGTGTGTGTGTGTGTGTGTGTGTGTACGCACGCGTTTGTGTGTATACGTGCGTGGCCCCGCCCCTCCCCCCCCCCCCTCCCCTAGATTCTACCACACAGCACCGAGACATTTTTACAGTGCAATACAGGCACTGAGAAAGAGAGAAAAGGGCAGACATACATCTTTAAAATAAAGTACAAAAGAGACTGGCGGAGAATTGCAAGAAAACTGCAAACATTATCGAGGACAAACAACCTGGATACAGATAGCCACAGTATATAACGGACATGGAGACAAATACGTCACAGAAGAATAGACAGACGATCAAATGCAGATCACAACTATTACCTTCAATACCTGGAAGACGTTGTACAAGAATGGAATTGACTTTTCTCATGCAGCATGAGCTTTCTGCTTCCCTGGGATTGGTGATGGCAGCCGCACTTGCCAGCTCAGCCTTGTCCAGGTCACAGCAGAATGGAGAAGTCTGTGGGCGACCTCCTGGATCTTCCAGACCACAGATATTGATGTTGAAGCAGGAGGTGTGTGGTCGTTTCTTCTTCTTGCCTCAAATTTCCCCTCCAGGGCCTCTGACATCCAATCTGTTTTTGGTGTTTCTGACTACATGGTCTACATCGTTCTCTCTTTTGTTGATCCATGTCAGCAGGACAATTCCTTTAATGGTTGGGTTATTGCCCTTTATTTTTCTATTTGATTCCGAGAACTCGTCTATGGAGGTATATGTCTACTGTTTGATTTCATTTTCTCCGTCTTTCTCTAGGTGCACAACTTTCAGATTGATCCAAAAGACCAGCATCTCAGACTTACGGTTCCTGTCAGTGTACGTGTCAGATCCTCGACATGTCCTGGTCTTGATGTTTAGAGAGGACGGGAGGCACCCTCTTCACTATCGGGTTGTGGGGTTCCTCCGTCTGGGATCTGCCTTGTCCACGTTCTGGATTCCTTGTGCGGGTCAATGATGTTCTTCACCTTGAAGTCATTGTATGCTTATTCCAGGAGCCTTTCTTCTCTTTCGTGTTTATTGCATTGGTGTCCACACTTTCTTCTGCAGGTCTTCTGTCTTAGCGTTCCATTCACCTTGTAATACAAGGATGTCTCCTGAGGAGTCGGATTCAAGATATTTGGGGATGTAGTGGGTTCTGGATATAGTCTGTACTTTCGATGTCTGGAGTCAAGCGTTGCACTCTTCTTGAAGGGTAGACGGGCATCATTCATCTCCACAATTTTTTCATGTGTTCGCTTCATGCGCTGTACTCTGGTAAACTAATTGTGCCCGGGCCTCGTGTTTCTGTGACCAGGTGTCTCATGTTGTTGGAGGAAGTGGGCCGTGATCAAGCCCGGAGAAGTATAGGTTCTACCAGGTTTCACTGCCCTCCACACCCCATGAAGATGACAGCCATCTCTGTGGTACCTGGAATAATATACATGCATTATACAGTTGGAACAGCAAAAAGAAAAATGACAAAATGTTGGACAGAAACAAAGGATTTACTAAAAATGGAAAAGTAAATAGGCGAGAGACAAAACGGCGAAAAAAAGTGAAACGGGCACAAGAATGAAATAATTGGAACAGACAAACACACAAAATGGTGGACAAAAACAATTTACAAAATATAAAAACAAAGCCTAGACCAGAAGAGTCATTTCAGTAAGAAAACGATAACATTGAAGTAAAAAATGTGCAAATATGGAGCACCAAGCCTCTCCAAGTTAAAAAAAATCAAAACAGCAATAACAGAGAAGAAGCTCGACAATATCGATGACAGTAACAAGAACAGTCAAAGACTGGACTGTAACAAAAGTATAAGGTCAGAAAAGACAGACAACAAAGACGAAACAAGTAACGCACACCATACCTCCCCTTTTGAAAAGTGCAGGTCATTGATGGCTGCCGTCACACATCACTCTCAGGTCACTGGCCCTCCATGCCAACCCCAGATCCCCTGAAAGCAGTAAAGTCGGCGTCAGTTGCACTGAAAACCCCCAGTTTTATTGTCCAAATAATTACACTGATTTGACTGCTTCACTTTGACACGGATTTAATTCACAGCTCTTCTTTACAGAGCCTTGCTTCACATTGCTCCAATTAATTTCATTCAAATCCGAGTGGAGTGAAACTACAGCTTTCAACAGATTCGTGTAACAATGAACCATGAAATTAATTTGAATTTTTTTTTGTATGCATAGATTTATATTGTAGTTCTTTAACTGAGCCTTATTTCACCCGTCAACAATCAATTGTATTCAAAATTGAGCATAATCATTTCAAAGCGTTCAGCAGACTCGTATAACAATGGATACAATTTTTTTAAATCTTAAAACAAGACACTTCTTTGACTACGATATTCCTCATTGTGAACTAGTAACAGCCATTATTTACAGCCTCCAAGCATTAAAACCTATTTACATGCAAAACTGAACCAGCCATTTTACGAGAATGCGATCTTTCTCTCCATAAATGGACTTATAAGATGAATATGTAAAGTGTTGTGCATGTGATCTACCGACCGGGGTTCAAGTCACCAAACCACCAGTTCGAGGGTACTTTTCCCCTGGAGTTGTCAGTACCAACTCCACAAAAGTCCTTCCGAATTCATGCAGAACATCTTGCGCACACGTTAAACTCCATTCCGCCTTTTGAAAGAGTAGGCCATGGCATGCACCTTAATGGTAGGCGAAACCGGTCGCAAACGCAAAAAAATCTCACCATTGTTTAACTTCAGAGCTCTATTCAAGGAACTGAAACAAAAGTGGCATAACAGTAGCTATACAGTCCCGTCAGCGCCTTGGCTTTATCACAGTGCTTGATTAAACCATTGACCTGAGGGCAACAGCAAACGTGATAGGCTGTATGACCATGGCTTTTCCAACTCATGAATTCCACTTACAGCTTAGTCTTTAGTGATCGACTATGACTCGTGCTAAGGCATGCACTCGCACAGGTCTTTGTCTGCAGCCTGGGTGTTGGCCTCTAGGAGAACCATTCCAATGCTGACTGTCTTATGCCCACTTGGCTGAGAAGTGGGTTGTAGAGTGGGCAAGGCATCTCCACATAATCAAATTGTGGCGCCCAGTTTCCAAAAAAAGATGCCTCCTCCTGCTGTTTTGAAGTTCAAGTCGACACGAGGACAAACATACACACAATTTTTTAGTGTACTTACACATGCAAGGTCTTGAGGAAGCACCATTTCCCCCCCGGAGAACAGCCCCACTGCTGAAGAGCCAGTTCCACACTTCCCTATGATTGACACGATGATTTAACCAACAGATCACAAACCCACGTGAAATATAAAAGTCTCGGATGGAGGGACCGAGACGGTCAGTTCAGAAAATTCTTGGAAAACTTGAGGATGTGCCGGAGTTGTACTCCTTCCTAAGTGCAGTGTCATTGTGTAGGTGGTGGTGTTTTCGGACACCAAGATCATTGTGTAGGTGGTGGTACACCAAGATCACTGTGTAGGTGGTGGTGTTTTTGGAATCGAAGATCAATGTGTGGGCGATGGTACACCAAGATCATTGTGTAGGTGGTGGTGTTTTCGGACACCAAGATCATTGTGTAGGTGGTGGTGTTTTTGGACACCAAGATCATTGTGTAGGTGGTGGCGTTTTCGGACACCAAGATCATTGTGTAGGTGGTGTTACACCATGATCATTGTGTTGGTGGTGGTGTTTTCGGACACCATGATCACTGTGTTGGTGGTGGTGTTTTCGGACACCAAGATCATTGTGAGTGTCTACCTGATCATGTGTGGTGGTGGTTTTTCTGACGCCAAGATCACGTGTAGGTGGTGTGTTTTCGGACACCAGATCATATGTAGGTGTGTTTTCCGACACCAAATCATTTTTGGTGGAGTTTGCGCCCGATCACTGTGTAGGTGTGTTTTTGACACCAAGATCATTGTGCCAGGGTGGTGTTTTCAGAGACCATGATCATTGTGTAGGTTGTTTTTCGGACATCAATAATTGTGTGGTGGGTGTTTCGGTCACAATATTGTGTAAGTGGTAGTTCCATTGTGTTTCGGTCACCATAATTGTCTGTGTAAGGTGGTGGTGTTTTCAGACACCATAATTGTCTGTGTGGGTGGTGGTTTTTCGACACCATAATTGTCTGTGTGGTGTGTTTTCAGCACCATTGTGTGTGGTGGTGTTTTCGAACCCATGTCGGTGGTGGTGTTTTCGGACACCTAATAATTGTCTGTGTATGGTGGTGTCTTTGGCACCATGATAATTGTTGTTGGTGATGGTGTTTTCGGCATCATAGTAACTGTCATCGTGGTGTGTGTGGTGTGTGTGTGTGTGTGGGGGGGGGGGGTTCGGACACCAAGATCACTGTCACCAGGATTGCGCTCCGTTTATTTCTTAAGAGCCCTCTCTTTGTTGGTTTAGTTTTTATTGAGCTGGTTTAACTTCTTTGCTAGATTATTTTAGTTTGATTTATTTTTTATTTTATTCTATTTTGTTTTGTTCTATTCTATTTCATTTATTTTTGGTTTATTTCATTATATTTTATTCAATTTTTTTCTATTTATTTGAACTCTTATTTTGGGTTTAAATTTGTTGTTATCCTTTCCCATTTTATTTCATTTTTTTATCTAACATTTTAATCTAAATTTTAAGGAGCACTGATGCAATCAGAAGTTTGGTGTCCAGCAATCTTTTGATGGTGACCGACAGGGCAGTGAGTCAAACGGAAAAGACTGCAACGTGACAGAGAACTTCGGGTACAGTGTTTTTGTTAGAAATGGGGAAATGTCTTGAAGCATGTGTCCCTTTCGTGAGCAATATAAGCAGGTTTCACAGTCTGTGTGAATATGCTTGTAAACTACACAAAGCAGCAGAAGTATAACCGATGGCTTTGCACGTCTACCTTTTGGTAGGCATGCAACTTAAAAGTTGAAACAGTGGATTTCCTGCAATTGCTCACTTCTTGTTTGCAGTCCGCATAAAAGTGTTTCTGATGAAGACTTCCCTCCGTACCGAATATGTAAGATGTTTCTGCGGTGTTTTTGCACAGTGATGTAGGATCGGGAAGCATGCAGCAGTGTTCACGAGAACTGTGCAGTACTGGGGCAAATATCCCAATTCTGGAGATTCGGATGGAATATGTTTATGTCCCAGGATCCCCAAGAAAACAGAACCCTTCAAGGACTTTGTTGTATTTTCTTTGTCCTCCATGCTTTATCCTTTATACCCACATGGGCCTGATCTGGGTTAAATCATCAATGTCAATACACAGGGACAGTTCAGAGGTCCTGTCTCACAGTAGCACAGTGCTGTCATCGTTGGTCTGTGGGGAGAAGGCCCATGATTGTCGAGAAGTAGTATCTGATGAGGACAAGGACGTGAATTATTGTACAATAAGTTTGAAATTTTGTATGTAAAAGGAGAAGAGCGCGCGCGCGCGCGCGCATTGTGTATGCATTGTGTATTTAAGCGCTTTGATTTGTTTACTTTGCAAGATTCAGCGCTATATAAATTCCATACATTATTATTATGTGTGTGTGTGTGCGTGCGTGTGTGTGTGTTTGTGTGTGTGCACTTATGCATGCAAGTGTTTGGTTGTGGCTGAACATGTCCTCTTAACATTACACAAAGCACAAACGTCATAACGAAATTCAAAATTGAACAAAAATAATCGTAAGTATAACAAATGCCCTTTGAGACATAATAAACCTCTAGCAATACCGAACACCCTCTTGACATTATCCAGAATTTTCAGGGAAGTTTCAGGAAAGCTTAGCAACTTTTAAACCAGCCTGACTGGGTTGTCGGATAGCCTAGGGCTTAGAGCGTGGAGCTCGGGATCTCACAGCCCAGTTTCGAGGGGCTTTTCTCCCCTCCCCCAAGAGTAATCAGTACCGACTCTACTCCCCCCACAGTCCTTCGTATGAAGCTATAAACCAATGCCCCGTGTGCCAACTGACGCAGGACATCTTGCGCACATGTTAAAACCTGTTGTGACTTTCGAAAGATAAGCCATTTCGTGCCAGTAGGAGCAGATAAGCAAAAACCTGGACACTGGTGTGGTACAGACATCCCCCAAGTCGAAATGTGGCTGCCTTCATGGTGGGCAAAAATGATAGCATATGCAAAACCTCACTATTGGTGAACCTCGGAGTTCTAGCTCAAGAACAAAAACGAAAAAGCATCCCGACTAAACTACAAAAAACACAAACACACACACACGCCACGCCACACCGCACAACACCCACGCACTATACCACACCACACTTCACCACACAACACACCTTGTCTTACCTTATTTGAACACTGGAGTTTCAGCCTTCATCGGCTTCCTGGTTTTAGCGTTATAAACAGAACAGTGGAGATGTAGCTGGAGTGCATTTCTGAAACCAAACAATCGGGGCTGTATGAAGCTGAATATAAACTGCATGGATTTGGAACATCACAAACACACACACCGTTTTTCTTTTCTTACATTGTTTTTTTTTTTTTTTTTTCCTCAAATACTGGGATTCTCACAATTTCAAAACTGCGAACACTTCTATCGATTACGAATAAATGTCACGTCAGAATGTGTGCCTGAATTTTTAGAACTTGAGCTTTAAAAAAAAAGAACTTGGTTCTTTGACACTGTGACCTGCTACGCTCAACAACAACAAAATACAAATTTAGGACTTTAGCAATGGCATGTAAGCTAAAAAAAGATCCCCCCAAAAAGGAAAATCTTACCCGCTTTGAAACTGGCTTTATATGCAGGCCTCAAGCTCTAGTAATCTGCAGAAGACTGCACAACAGAAACCTACCAGCTTTTCAACTTTTTAAAAAAATGTCAATCTGTTGCTAACTGAGCTTCTCTTCGTGCACACCTCACGCATGTCATGTGACAAGGCATGTCATGTGACAAGGCAGGTAACTCTCTGCGTGCGTATTCAGTGTGCATTGGAGGCTTGCCCTGAAGGCTATTTGACCAATCAGTGACGAGCGCTGACATGACGTGCCGGCATTTTCCTGCTGGAAAACATACTGCATTTCGACTAGTCTACGTTTGCAGCAAAGTCGGCCCTTGTTTCAGTTTTATTTTCCTTTTAGATTTTTTTGTCCTGTTTGGTGATAGTACTTAAACTTGAATTACTTATAAAAACCCATTCCGCTTTTCGGAAGAGTGGGCCATAGTGTCCTGGTGGGAACGGATGACAAAAATGTACAAACTGCATACACACGGGGACTTGATGTTAAAAGCTATGAGTGCTTATTCCATTATCCTCGAAATAAATAAAAAGAGCAGAATATAACAGTACTAGCCCCACGGTGCAAAAACAAAGATGGAAAGGGGAGGGGGGGGGGGTCATCAATGATTATTAAAGGTTTCTAACTCAAGCCAGTCTTTTGATACCCTCTGCAGACCATAGAACCTGCTTGTATTGGCTAGCTTTTGTTCTGAACTCACACTTTAGGGCTTGGCTTTTTCTTGTAGACATTCGACACTTTAATCACAGATCGGGCAATACTCGCACGATTCCCATCAACAATAAAACTTAACCAGCACTCGCATGAAAATAATATACAGCCCAAAACAAAGCTATTTACCGTAGGCGCCAAGTCATATAAGGGTGAACACACTAAAACGTTGCCTTACGATAACGATACTCTTTTTTGGAACCTGGAATATTTTGAATGCCCGTCTTCTAACCTTACAATGTTTTCTTTTACTTTCAGTGTGTGATAACAACATAAAAAACACCACAACAGCAGTAGTTACCTGCGGTTTCAGGTCAGGTTGGCCGAGGGACAACATGGCAAACATCCTTGTCCAGTTGGCGCCGTGAACTTGCTTTGGTCAGCGTTAAATGTTGGAATGAAGTGACCAGGCTTGCCAACACTTGTACCCCCTCTGCAGGTGAACAGATTCAGTTGAACTTACACGTGCTTCACTTACCACCAGCTTTGAAATTGTTGCTACACGTGGTCATGGCTCTGTGCGTGCGTACATGTGTGTGTGTGTGTGTTTAGTTCAACGACTATCACCGCTTCTCTTTCACCCCCTCCCCTCTCTGTCTCTGTCTCTCTCTCTGTCTCTCTCTCTCTCTCTGTCTCTATGTCTCTGTCTCTCTCTGTCTGTCTGTCTGTCTCTCTTCTCTCTCTCTCTCTCTTTCTCTCTCTCTCTCTCTCTCTCTCTCTCTCTCTCTCTCTCTCTCTCTCTCTCTCTCTCTCTCTCTCTCTCTCTGCATGCATGTGCGTGTGTGTGTGTATGGCGAGGCAGGATGTTAGCAGAAAGGCAGGAAAGTCATAAACAGATCTGGAATGATGATTGCTGCCTGCGAAATAAATCGTTTTTATTCCTTTTAAGTTTTTTTCCCATTTGCTTATAACTTGGGCAACCACTCACAGCATATGAAGGCCAAACTCTATACCCCATATAACTGACACCTATCTTAACCATATCAATCATGTGTTATACACACACACACAACACACACACACACACACACACACACACACACACACACACACTGAAATCATACCAATGATACGTCATATTATCTTGAATTTATCAAAATCATATCAATAACGCTACTTCGTATCCAAGATATCTGCCAAAAATGTGAACAGAAAAGATATGGAAGATGAACGAATGAAGTTAGGCCATAGAATATCCCCTCTGATGAATGTTTATCTGTCTGTATGGTTGCCCAAAGCATCAAAAACAGAATTATCCAGAATGGAGTGAAAAGTTTAAAAATAGAAATAGAATAACTAAAAAATATAAACAGGTGAGTCATCGTCATATCTATTACGCCACAGTTGCGTTCTTAAACCTATCCTTTGCTCTTAAGATATCATGAGCCATGTTCGATTGATGCTACTGACTCAAATAAAGGTCTTTGCCGCTGAAAACTGTATTGAGAATCCAGTCTGAGCATCTGAGAATATTTTGTGTACAATTGGTGTTCGTTAGCTGTTTAAAAAATGAACAGGAATTAGGCACAACATGATGATTTCACTTGATAGAGAGACAGACAGACAGACAGACAGACAGACGGACGGACGGACGGACGGACAGACGGACGGACGGACGGACGGACGGACGGATGGATGGATGGATAGATAGATAGATAGATAGATAGATAGATAGAAATCATATATAACACAATATGACATCTGCACAGGGGGGAAAACCGCAAAACAAACCAAAAAATCGATTCAAATAGGAAAATGTATAATGATAAAGGGAAGTGATCATAGCTGGGAAAGCGTCGTAATGACATATGCAATAACAGAGCAAAACCAGCCATAAACAGCTAGACACGGGATGGAAATGTCAACGCGCAATGGTTGTGTCCAATGCACAAAACATTGCACTTGTCAGTAGTAAAACTTCTTACAATTATCACATTGCTAGATGTAAAACAAAAATGATCAGATAATAATCACAATAATTTATATGTACTTTTTGTAGCGCTGAATCTGATTACGTGGTCTAGAGTTAGCCTTTGTTTAAAAAGTGGGTACGGGATTTTATTTAAATTATTTTATTTCGAGAATGTTTTACATCCAGTCACAGTCTGCGTGCAGGTTTGCAAACTTTGTCGTCAAATTCCACCGGTACAGAAAAGCCTACTCTTCCCAAAGACGGAATTGGTTTTACGTTTGTACAAGATGTTCTGCGTACGTTCGCACTCAGAACCTTGGTTTATAGTACAGCCACCAGGCTATCCCGTCCCCCGCTCCCCCACCCCCCTGTGGTAGTCAAGGTGCATTGATGCAATTTCTGTGCAAATCCCAAATGTTAGCTGTTGGTCCTTTGAGTGATGGTCTGGGTTCTAGTTTTTCACAGGACGAAAGACAAACTTACAACCTCTTGCACCCAAGAATTCGAAATTCAACAAACTTAACAGTATTTTATAACTGTCATGCTGTACTGCATGATATATGGTCCCTTACCTGCCTACAACTGTAGTGATTATGCATGGTAGTTAAAACATGCAACTCTTTAAAAAGTTTCTTTGGGGCAGCCCTGGGTCATTATGAATTCCATTTGACATCAACAAGGGAGGAAAGAAGGGCCCTCCATATGTGCAAATTGAATTATAATTTTTTTGCTTCCCCTCCCTCCCTCCCTCTCTCCCAGAGGGCTACTCTCATATTTCTTGGCGCTGACAGGGGGCGGTACATGCTGTGTGCTTAGCCTGCCCTGTCCTGACAAGCAGATTTATCACCAGCACCTCTCCTCCCCGCCCCCCTCCCCGCCTACCCCACTCCACCCCATCCCCCTTGTGGACCTTGGGCTTATTTAGCTAAGTGTGCAACATTCAGCCCCCTTCATTTCCTTTCCCCGTCCATGCAATACAACCCAGACACCCATGCCTTGCCTTCTACAAGGCCGGACATGGGGGGTCAAAACTGATGAAATTTTGTTTACTAGCTCATGTTAGAAGTTGTACCATACATTGAAAGGGCATCACTTGTAAAGCGTAACAAATCTATAAATTGCTCAGTTTCATGCACTGATGTCATGGAAACAATCCAGTATGGCCGCCAAAACTGTTTCAAACTTCTAAACCTTTTAACCTGTAACAAGTATAAGAAACCTGTTTATGCAGACATGTTTTACAACTTAAATTGTTTGAACTCACGTAGGCAATTATCTATAGCTTCATTGAGCAGTTTTGTTTTCTAACAAAAAACTTCATTTTGGCTACTTTTAGACATGTGTCCCTTAAACCATTTATTGGTTACACACCGCAGTTAGATTTTTCCCTTTTCCCCTGTTTTCCAATATTACTCGTGCATTCATACCACACGTACTAGGGCATCCACAGAAATAAAAACTAGTTTTGTGAAAGACTAGTCTCTGACTCAGAACTCGTGTGATTGTGGACAAATTTGATAGGTTTTAATTTTTTTTAGTTGTTCTTATTCATCAAACACTGTACCCCCTCAGTCTTTTGTCGTCTGCTAGCTTCCTAACTGCAGTATTCATGCGCAGAGTCAACGCCGTAGGAACACAAGCAATTCTCATTCGATGATCATTGTCAACTTTCTCGTGACTGCCTGGTATTGCTCTATGTCCTCAAACCCCAAAACAAGAACACAGTGCATTTTTCATACTTTACAAAATCTGTGAAAATTACCAATTTTTTTTCACGACTAGCACTCTATAGAAAACACAACATCACCCACAAGCTAATACAAGAGTGTAATCATTGTCTGTGTTTTGTTTTTGGTGGGGGTTTTTATATCATACATTGCTATCTGTCTCTATGTCTGTGTGTGTGTTTCTGTCTCTGTCTGTCTTTCTGTCTCTCTTTCATGAATTCATGGACTAAGGCTACCACGACACAGTTCTGTGTGTGTGTATGTGTGTAGTGTGTGTGTGCGTGCGTTTAAAGAAACACACAATATTGTGACAGACCCTTTAGATGCAAGTACATATCCAGAACCAGCCGTTACGATATGAGAGAGGGAGAGATTGAAATTAGTTATTGCCATTGACATCACAGTCCTACTGGCAAAGAGCACAAAATAAACTCCTGTATTCCACACAGTATTTGGCACTAGCACAAGAATAATCATAATCATACTTACTAATAAAGAAAGAAAATCGAAAATTGCATGAGCGAGACAGACAGACAGACAGACAGACAGGCAGACAGAGACATACAGACAGACAGACAGGCAGGCAGGCAGGCAAGCAGACAGACAGGTAGGCAGGCAGGCAGGCAAGCAGGCAGACAGACAGGCAGGCAGGCAAGCAGACAGACAGGCAGGCAGGCAGGCAGGCAGACAGACATATAAATAGACAGACAAGCAGGCAGGCAGGCAGGCAGGCAGCCAGACATACAAATAGACAGACAGGCAGGCAGGCAGGCAGACAGACAGAGAGACAGGCAGACAGACAAAGAGAGATGATACATACTGTCAATCGATTCAGCGGGGCTGGATGTAACAGTCTGATGGCTTGCTATTGGTGCTGCTGTGAATGAGCGACTGTAGTTTGTGGGGCCTCTCTGCTCTGTACTTTACTGCACTGTAGGCTGTTTGGGCTTGTTGGGCTTGTTTTTGCTTCCTCTTTAGGTGCCGCCAGCTCCAAAAACGTGTTATTTCTGGCCAGTGTGTGTGTGTGGAGGGGGGGGGAGGGGGGTGCGTGCATGCGCGCGCGCGTGTGTGTGTAGTATGTGTGTGTATCGAGTGTGTGTGTGTGTGTGTGTGTATCGAGTGTGTGTGTGTGTGTGTGTCACGTGTGCAATGTAGTGTATGTGCGCGTGCGCGCGCGCATGGTACATTGTGTACATGTTCGTGTGTGTGTGTGAGTGTATGCGCGCGTGTGTATGTGTGCGTGCGTGCGTGAGTGCATGCGTGCGTACGCGCGCACGCGTGTATGTATGTATGTGTGTGTTTAGGACTGGTCGAATGCAGTGAAGACTACATACATAGCATCCTGCCGTATTGATCTGCCTTTATTCATCTAGTCATTCACTCCTTCAGAAAACTGCAGGAATGGAGGGAAGATGAAAGAGTCGAGCTCGAATGGCTGGGGATGCCTTCTGATCTACATGTCTGCTGCCCGAAGAGAGAGTGCACTGTATTTTGAAGCCAGAGAGAGAGAGAGAGAGAGAGAGAGAACTCGAACTCGAATGATTTATTCACAAAGTCCACTGGCCCATACAGGAAGGGGGTTGCGGAACTGCTTAGTATTTTGGTGGGATAAAAAAAAAGCAACAACAACAACAAAATGTTATTGTTCGGTTACAAAAATATGACTTAAGATAACAATAAATCTCTTATTCTGAAAGTTTTACACAAAATATAAAGCGAGGCTGCGCACAACCTCAGGATGACTTGACGCCAGGAGTAAACAGAGTCTAAATAAATTAGGCTGTCTACTATATTTTATGGGGATGTAATTCTGCCTAACATCCTCTAATACTGGACAGCACAACACAAAATGTACTTCATTCTCTTGTGAGAGACAGGGAGTAAAAAGATATTTAATGGGCAAGGATAAGTATTTTAGGCCAAGCCGAGAGAGAGAGAGAGACAGAGAGAATAGTCTTTCGATCTTTTCTCAAGGGAGATCTATGCAATGTTACAGATTATGTTATTATTGTTGTTGCTGCTGAACGTGCCACATCTGAATCACTCTGGCGGTCACCTAAAAATGCACTCTGTCTCACGCATCCCACTTGGGAATTACTGTAGAGAAAACAGCCACAATCAAAAGAACGCCATAAGAAATCAACACTATCAAAACGTAGCACCTTCTAAAAAAATGTGCTACACTACCAAATGCCAAGACATTTTGCCCTATTTGATCACATTACCATTCATTTCATAGGATTTACCTCCTTTTTCTGAAACATCACTTAGGGAGAGTAGCGGAGGGGGAGACTCGCTCCCACCAGAACCGAAAACAACTTTAAAGTTTGACCATAAAAACCACTCTTGAACTGTTTATTCATCCCCCAAGCCTAACACGCGCGTATATTAAGAGCCGTGGATGCTGGACAGACTTTCCTCTGTGGGAAGATAAAACAAGAGGACTAACAACAACCAACCAGATCTCCCAGTCCCCCCAACCGTGCAGTGTGCCCTCCGGCAACACGGTGTACCCCTGCTGCTGCCCTGCATGGTCATCAGTCGACAGTGGGAAGGAAGAGGTCCAGACAGACCTCTCCATCATTGAGCAGGGAGGCCAGAGTGCTGACAGACGTAACTTCACTCTGCAAGCGCCACCAGGTTTTCCTACAACCTTGCCATTGTTTGAGCTCTTACCAGGTACGGCTGGCCACTGTGGTTAGGTAGGCTTCAGAGATAAAGAATATGAAGGAAGGAAGGAAGGAAGGGTGGAAAGAAGGATGGATGGATGGAAGGATGGATGGATGGATGGAAGGATGGATGGATGGATGGATGGATGGATGGAAAGACTTTTGGAAAGTATGAATGAATAAATGATGGAAAATATGAATGAATGATGGAACGAATGAATGAATGAGTGATGGAATTTGAATGAATGAATGAATGAATGATGGGAGACATAACTTCACTCTGCGAGCGCCACCAAGTTTTCCTACAACCTTGCATGTTGTTTGAGCACTTACCAGGTACAGCTGGCCCCTGTGGTTAGGTAGGCTTCAGAGATAAGGAATGAAGGATGGATGGATGAATGGATGGATGGATGGATGGATGGATGGATGGAAGGATGCATGGATGCATGGATGCATGGATGGATGGACGCATGGATGCATGGATGGATGGATGGATGGATGGATGGATGGATGGATGGATGGATGGATGGATGGATGGATGGACGGACGGACGGAAGGAAGGAAAGACTTTTGGAAAGTATGAATGAATAAATGATGGAAAATATGAATGAATGAATGATGGAACGAATGAATGAGTGAATGATGGAAGAAATGAATGAATGATGGAAGACATAACTTCACTCTGCGAGCGCCACCAAGTTTTCCTACAACCTTGCAATTGTTCGAGCTCTTACCAGGTACTGCTGGTCCCTGTGGTTAGGTAGGCTTCAGAGATAAAGAATAGGAAGGAAAGAAGGAATGAAGGATGGATGGATGGATGGATGGATGGATGGATGGATGGATGGATGGAAGGAAAGAAGGAAGGAAAGACTTTTTGAAAGTAGGAATTAATAAATGATGGAAAATATGAATAAATGAATGAATGAATGAATGAATGATGGAACAAATGAATGAATGAATGATGGAACAAATGAGGAATGAATAATGGAATAATTAATAATCAATTAATTAATAATGGAACGAATTAATAAATGAATGGAGGAATGAAATAATGAACGAACGAACAAGTGAATGCATGTATTCCTACAAAATGCCATCTTCCGAGCATTTCTGATATAAGTGGCCCCACAAAAGGCAAAAAGGTCAATTTATGTATGCAGGGTTGAGTGTGGAAGAAACATTCTGGCACCAAAACCACTGTGAAGTGACGAATATCAAACACCTAGCGTACAGAGTACTTCGTACTGATTCTGATACTGGTATCGTCAACTTCATCATCACCATCACTATCATTGTAGTAATCATTATCATTATAAGTAGTAGTAGTAGTAGTAGTAGTAGTAGAAGTAGTAGTAGTAGTAGTAGTAGTAGTAGTAGCAGAAGCAGCAGCAGCAACAGCAACAGCAGCAGCAGCAGTAGTAATAATAATATCCAGTTGTTCTTGAGGTGAGGAGGATTTTTTACTGTGATTGTTGACCTGACTGTGATTGTTGTTTGATTTTGTTGTGGTCATCCACATCGCCATTACCACCATCATTCTTGCATTCAACACCAGTTAAGAAATGCGTAACACAGGCACAGACAGACAGACAGACAGATACAGAGACAGAGGAGCCTACTCACAGACACACAAGCGTAATGCAGAGACAGAGTATGGTAGAGACAGAGTATCGTCTGATGTAAACAAGATAAACCAATCGCCGTTTTACTCTTAAACTGCAAGCACCAATCAGATCGGGTGACTCATGGAGCTGACCCGGCCCAGGGTGGATCACATGGCGCCACTTGACACATCCAATTGGCGGCCAGGAAATGGCCTGCACGTGACATTCAGGTCACGTGAGATGGCCTAAATGAGCCAATCAGATTGACGGCTTTATTGCCTGACCATTTTTGGAGAGTGAAGATGAATGAATAGGGGGTGGGGGGGGGGGGGGGGGGGGGGGGGGGGGGGGGGGGGGGGGGGGGGGGGGGGGGGGGGGGGGGGGGGGGAGGTGGGAGGCGTGTTACAAGCTGTGATGATACAGGGCTGAATGAGGGGGTTGCTGTGACTACACTGAAAACTGGGAGGGAAGCAGGTGGGGATGGGGGAGGGGGGCTATCTAGAGAGAGAGAGGGGTTAGTTGTTTGTGTACAATAGTTTAGTTCATTTTTCTTTGTGTGTGTGTGTTATTTGTTTAGAGATTTATTTGTTGTTGATTTTTGCTTTTATTGTTGCTGGGGGTTGGGGGTGGGGGGAGGATTTTCTTCCCTTTTTGGGAGGTGGGTGTTTGTTTGTTGTTGTTTTGTTTGTTGTTGTGGATTTTTGTTGCTTTTTTATCGGAGAAGGGAGGGGTATCTGTTCTTGTATGAGTCTTGATTGTGATAATGGCGTCTGTCTGTTTTCTGTCTGTCACTTTCTTCTTATCTCTGAGTGTGTGTGTATGTGTCTGTGTGTACCCCGCATAGATTGTATATTGTTCTTACCAGGGAAGAAAACGCCCAAGAAAACAACATGGGGCTTATGCACTGTGATTCAATCACACGTCTGTTCTCCAGTTGTGATATTAGCATTGTTGCGTACACATCACTTCTGTCACCTCACGATGATAGTTATGTGCATGTTGTTGACAGTAATGGAGTAGAAAACACTTCCATTTTCATGGTGTTTTGTGTTTTTGTCAATCAAATGTAATATCACCTCCATCCCTTCTCTCTCACACAAACACACACACACACAC
>CM054155.1:31622336-31624836 GCA_028751875.1 Rapana venosa | reverse complement strand
TCTCTCTCTCTCTCCATCTCCTTCTCTCTCTCTCTCTCTCGAGTGTTTTTGTCCCTTTTGTTTCACTGTCTTTGTTTTCTGTCTCTATTGCTCATACCTACCTGTCTTTGATTTTTTTCCTGTCGACCGTCCTCTGTCTGTCTGCCCTGTCTTTTTTTTCTTATGTTCACCTCTTTTCTCATCTCTCTCTCTCTCCTCTACTCTGCCTCTCTCTCGTACTCTTCTCCTCTCTCTCTCTCTCTCCTCCCTCTCTCCTCTCTCTCTCTCTCTCTCTGTCTCTGTCCCGTCTGTCTCTGTCAGGGTTGTTAATCTCTTCTCTCATGCTTTGTTTCTGTTTGTCCGTCCGTCCCCCCCCCTCTCTCTCTCTCTCTCTCTCTCTCATCTTCTCTCTCTCTCTCTCTCTCTCTCTCTCTCATCTCACTCTCTCTCTCTCTCTCTCTCTCGCCATCTTCCCCCCCCCCCCACCATCCTCATACTACCGTTTCTCTTTCCTTAAAAGAAGTAGGGGTAGTCACAGAGTCAAACTCTAAAAAAAAACAAAAAAACGAACCACACACACACACAAAAGCCTTTCCTTCCCTTGCCATGGCTCTGTGCCTTCAGCCTGTCCCCCTCTTTTGTGTCCATTTGTTTGCAAATTACCTCACTGATCGCTCTCTCTCTCTCTCCTGCCTGTCTTCCCTCTTCCTATTCCTCTTCTTCCTCTCGTTTCTCTTCTTCCTCTTCTTTCTTTCATTCTTCTCATTCTGCCTCTTCTCTCTTTTTCTGTCTTCTGTTTTCTGTTTCTTCTTCTTCTCTTCTATTCCTCTGCCCTTCTCATCTGCTTCTCTCTTTCTCTCTTCTGTTTTCTTTTTTCTCTCTTCTTCCTCTTCTATTTCCTTGCCCTTCTCATTCTGTCTCTTCTCTCTTTCTGTCTTCTGGGTTTTTTTGTGTTCCTTCTTCCTCTTCTATTTCCTTGCCCTTCTCATTCTGCCTCTTCTCTCTTTTTCTGTCTTCTGGTTTCTTTTTTCCTTCTTCCTCCTCTATTTCCTTGCCCTTCTCATTCTGCTGTCTTCTGTTTTCTTTTTTCTCTTCTTCCTCTTCTATTTCCTTGCCCTTCTCATTCTGCCTCTTCTCTCTTTTTCTGTCTTCTGTTTCTTTTTTCTCTTCTTCCTCTGCTATTTCCTTGCCCTTCTCATTCTGCCTCTTCTCTCTTTTTCTGTCTTTCTGTTTTTCTTTTTTCTCTTCTTCCTCCTTCATTTTCTTCTTCCGACCATCTCTGTGGTACTACCAAGTAGGCATGTTCTGTTTAGAGAACTGGTGGCGTCTTTTGTTATCTGAAGTGAGACTTCTGCATGTCCTCTGTTCAAATTTCGTTTCGTGTGTGTGTGTGTGTGTGGGGGGGGGGGGGGGGGGGAGGGGGTATGTGTTTGTGTTGTGTGGTGAGGGGGGGTATGTGTTTGTGTGTACGCGTGTGTGTGTGTGAGAGAGAGAGAGAGAGAGAGAGAGAGAGAGAGAGAGAGAGAGAGAGAGAGAGTGAGTGATGTGTTATGAGTGTGTGTTTGTGTAATCTGTTTTAGCGCAGTCGTGTGTGTGTGTGTGTGTGTGTGTGTGTGTGTGTGTGTGTGTGTGTGTGTGTGTTGGTGTGTGTGTGTGTGAACTTTTGTTTGTTTCTCTCTTTGTTTTCCTCTGGTCTTGAATGAGAAAATGGAAAATGACAGCAGTGAGGTTTTTTGTGGGTTCAGTTGTTGTTGTTTTTATATAGGCTGGCATATTGAAGTGCGATGTTGAGGAGGGGGACAATTTGGTGTGAAGAGCAGAGACTGACGCAAGCTGAGCTTCCATGACAACATCCCATCACCCCATTCACAGACACTTCACTTCCCTCCCACCCCTCTTCCATGCACACACGCACGCGCGCGCGCGCTCGTGTGCACGCAAGCATAATTTTTTAAACGCTTTGATAACTTTACTTATGAGTGGGCTGTCAACTCGGATTTCTATCAAAGATCCTGCTTTGAAATAACACAGTTTAGAAAATGTGGTGATTTTTATTGTAATTTTTGTTCTGTTTTTTTGCGTCTGTCTGTCTGTCTGTCTGTCTGTCTGTCTCTCTCTCTCTCTCTCTCTCTTCTCTCTCTCTCTCTCTCTCTCTCTCTCACGCACCTCTCCTACCATTCATTCATCTCCATCCCTCTCTCTCTCTCTCTCTTCATCTCTTCTCTCTCTCTCTCTTCCTTTAATTCCTTTACATTTCTCCTCTCTCTTGTCGTCTCATCTCTCTCTCTCTTCTCTCTTCTCGTCTTCTTCTTCTCTCTCTCTCTCTCTCTCCCCTCCCTTCATGTGTTTGTGGCCAAAGCCGATGTACATTAGACCATTTAGAGTTCAGTCTCTTCTCTCTCTCTCTCTCTATCCATTCTTCTCTATCTTCTACTCTCTCCCTCCCATAGCCCTCTGTCGTCCCGTAGCCTCTGAACCTCGCTCCCCCCCACCCCCACACCTCCCCCATACTACCCTTTCT
>CM054155.1:31609836-31612336 GCA_028751875.1 Rapana venosa | reverse complement strand
GATACGACAGAGACAGACAAAGACGGAGACAGAAACAGAGACATACATATATACAGACAGACAAGGACAGACAAAGTGTGCAGGCTGAGTGACAGCAAGAAGAAGACAAGCGTACATAATATTCGACAGAGACAAAGCGAGACACAGTAACTAAAAACGAACAGACAGACAGACAGACAGACAGACAGAAAAAACAGACAAAACAGAGCAGAGGAGGGAGGGAGGAGCAGGCGATTTAAAGAGATTGGCCCTCGGTCTGACAGGGGTCAGTGATGAGATCATTCCAGAATGAGATGCTCTCCACCGCCCCCATCTTCACTCCCTCACCCCTCACTCCTCCCACCCACCCCTCCTTTCCAAACTAGGCTACCCACGCCACTCACCACCACCCCACCCCTCACCCATCCTACTATACCCGCCTCTTTCCATCACAGCACACGTACCCATTCTGTCCCATCATTCTAAACATTACCCCTTTGCTCGAGAGACAAACATGAACTCGAAACGTCTGTGTGTGTGTGTGGTTGTGGTGTTGGTGTGTGTGTGTGTGTAGTGTGGTGTGTTGTGTGGTGTCCCTATATTCCTAGTTGAAAGTTATTCTCTTGCTTTTGTACTGAGCTTGCATCCATGTATTTCACAAGTGGGAACCGAATTCAGGCCAGATTATAGCAAGCAGAAATCTATTGTACGTTAACAAACATCTTATTTACACACACGCCCGCGTGCGCGCACACACACATTCTTTTTTCAATGTTTCAAAAGGTTTGATCATTCAACAATTACTGTGTTTTATGTTATCATTTACACACTGCTGTTATCTGAGAACCATTGGGTTTTCACCGAAAATAAAATAAGGTACCCGAAAGGATTGTATGAAGAAGAAAAGAAAAGCCATTTCTATGGGCATAGATCAGTCTATTTTCATCCCCCCAAAAAGTGAAAATGGATCTTACATAGAAGTAACTCCGCAAGAAAGAAAGAAAAAAAGACTTCCACAGGAGGTTTCGCTCTGAGCAATCAGTAAAACTTGTCCTTTCGCAATTCAGTGCAGCTGTCTCTATTTTGAGGGGTAAGCTCATTCAGGAGAGATCGTAACAGGAATTAAAATGACCAAACAGCAGAACAAAGTTTTCTTTTAAAAAAAGAAAAAAAAGTGAAAAGATCACTCGCAAACCTTCCAACTTGTGCAGCGCGGTTGCTAAACTTGTCGATTATTTCACAATCAGCATCCCCCACCAAGCCCCCTTCCCCCCCCCCCCCCTTCCCCCCCCCCCCCCCCAAGCCCCCCCCCCCCCCAGTTGAACAATAAGAAACGTGAGATTTAAAGCCTGCAGAACAATTCGCAAGCTAGGCTACTCAGTGTTTCCCCCGTGTTCGACTTTGTGGCGGGAAAAATGGCCTATGGCTCTTGCTAGCAGAAACAGTGACGCTGTAGAAAGGTAGGCAGGTGGTACAGGGTACTGACCTCAGTTCAAAGCCCAGCCAGGCATGTCACCTCTAGCGTTCTCTGTGCACCTCAGACTTTTCCAGTTGTGGAATTTGAAGTGCCAACTTGCGATCATTGACTGACTACTGACTTTTGGAATTCTGTCACCTAGACCGATGGTAGAGACTTTCCTGACTTTTCAGTTTATGGTTGGCGCGTGACTGGCATGACATGACTATCGTTCATTCACTGCTTTTGGCCCGGGGTAACATCTTGGTCAGATATTGGTGGGAGGACAAAGTGCCAAAGCCTGCTGCATAAACGGTGTTATTATGTTTTGGAATATTATGTTGATATTGTTTGCATCCGTGACACGTTCATACGGTATGTAATCTTCAGGAAAAAGATAGGTCACATCTATCCCATCTCATCACTTGTACGTCACACTTCGAAATACATACGATATCAGTCACGTCATGCTTGCCGTACCATATCCCTTGCAGGTCACGTCTAGCCCATCTCGTCATTTTTACGTCACGCTTTGAAATACATACGATATCAGTCACGTCATGCTTGCCGTACCATATCCCTTGCAGGTCACGTCTATCCCATCTCGTCATTTTTACGTCACACTTTGAAATAAATATGTCATTCGGTTGTTCGTCATGTCCAACACCTTCGTTTGTACGTCACCTCCACCTTATTACATCGTCATTTCAATGTCGCAAGTAGTACACATTACATCTCTTGAGTGGTGTTGACGTATGTCTGATGCGTTCTGGTTTGTGTGACTGCAGTTCGTAGGACAAGGCAGACATAGCCATTGAAGACCCTGGTAAAACAGCTAGTTATTGCGCTTCTACGACATAGCTCACCTTGTTTCTTCAGTCGATTTATTGCACACGAATTCCTTTTCTTTTCTTTCTTTCTTTTTTACCACACTTCTTCACTTGATATCTTTTCAACGAAATTGTTTTTAATCTAACTACCAGGATATCTGTAGGTTGAATTTTTGCATTATAATGATATAGCTACATTCTTGTAATGCTCAATCTATGTTACGTCATCAATCAA
>CM054155.1:31589836-31592336 GCA_028751875.1 Rapana venosa | reverse complement strand
AACAGTCTGGCCAGGTGCAACCACACACACTTCTGTGAGACTATAAACCGAGGCCCCGTGTGCGAACGCTCGCAGAACATCTTGCGTACACGTTGAATCCTGTTCCGCTTTTCGTAAGAGTAGGCCATTGTGTGCCGGTGGGAACAGATGACAGAATTTACAAAACTGCATACACACTGGGATTGGATGTAAAAAAAAAAAAAAAGCACGTAAGTGCTTATTCCATTAGCCTCGATATAAAAGAATAAAATAAAAATTAAAAAATAAAATGTCTTTCAAAGACTCAGTCCGCTACATTTGGTTACCCTTCTATACTTAATGAGGGGTGCGGAAAAGCCAAGTGGTTAGAGTGTTGTAGTAGAAATCTGATGGCTGTTAAGGTCACGGGTTCCAGCCTCCGCGGAGGTGTCCATTCGAGGAGATTTTTGTTTTTCCTTGGAGATGACACTGGTACAGACTGTATTCCCCCAAACGTTCTTCAGATGAGACTGTAAACCGAGGTAGGCCTACCATGTGCAGAACGTTTTACGTTCACGTTAAAACCCCATCCACTTTCCGTTCAAGAGCATATCAGCCATAGGTCAGTGGGCTGGATAACACCAGCATACTCAGCATGCCACATGCGTTGTGGAGAAGGATGAGCTCCCTCAGGTTTGAACTACCGAAGACGATATATACACTTTCGCATAAAAAATCGTGGTGTAATGTCCCAACACAAGGTAAAAAGGTAAGGTAAAGGTTTTCCTATAACCTATGTAGTTGTAGGGGAGCGAGGCGTCACAGACCTCAGATTCTCTAGGGGCCAGCATAGAATTTTGGGGAAAAAGAAGGCAAAGTGAAGTCACGCCAAGAATAGATGATAATGAGCTAGGAGTTAGACAATGCTGTGGTTTGCTTGCCAGTAGGCTAGCTGTCCCAAAAGGCTGTGAAGTGACCATACACTGTCTCCAGGTGACGTTAAGTCATCAATGATGAGCGGACACAGCGGTAGAAGAAAGAGAAGTGTGAGGGCGATGGACACGGAGAACTAATGGAATGTGAAGAATCAATCTTTTCCGGGCCTTCAACTGAATTAAAACTGTCACTGCCATAGCAATCCCTGGAGGGTTGGGGGAAGAAGTGCCCAACAATTGGGAGTGATTTGCTCTCTTCCTGGCTAGCTAGCGCCCTTGAAAGTGTTTTCTCTCCCCCTTCCCCACCCCTTTCCTGTTCATGAATTAATGCAAAGGTCTTTTAAAAGATAGAATTGCTTGTCACTTGAAATATTGCAAACATGCGTGAATGGTGAACTGACTGGATAGCTGAATGGCTGGTTGGAAAAAAGAAGATGAAGATTTAACAATTTTGGATGACTGGGAGGATCTTGGGTTAAGTCCTGGCTGGCTGGCTGGCTATTTGGCTGGTTGGGCGCGTGCGTGTGCGCGCGCACACACACACACACACATACACAAACTTACACACACACTTACACACAGACACACATACACACATACACACATACACACATACACATCCTTCGGATGAGACTATAAACCGAGGCCCCGTGTGCGAACGCATGCAGAACATCTTGCGCACACGTTAAATCCTGTTCCGCTTTTCGTAAGAGTAGGCCATTGTGTACCGGTGGAAACAGATGACAAAATTTACAAAACCGCATACACACGGAGATTGGATGTAAAAAAGCACATGAGTTCTTATTCCATTATCCTCGATATAAAAGAATAAATAAAATAAATAAATAGAGTAATAAAGAGCAATACGATATCATTTCAGATTATGAGCAAAAGAAATAAACACAAGAACACACAAAGTGCCCTTTACAATAAATCAAACAGTGCCCTGTACAATAAATCAAATAGATAAGTCAAATTTATTTTTAAAGATAATACGTTACTTTGATTTTACAGTATGTCAGCAGAATAGATGAATGATGATTGTTTTAAATCTCTTCTTTACTAAAAGAGAGACAATGATACGCGATGTTTTTTCATTTGGAATATCTAACAAAGATAGAAAAGGATTGTTTATCATCCTCTACTTCATTACATTTTTTATAATCAAAACGACATTTTGAAATTAATGTTGAGCTCTTTGTAAACCTTTATTTTTTAAGAAAGCAGTTCTAAAAAAAAGCACAGCAGTTAACCGTAGGATACCTTTGTAGTCATATTCAAGTTGCTCTGAATAATTGTACTGCTAAAGTCCATACACATTGAGGCATAGTCAAAATCTAGTTTTACACGCGAGCACAGAAACTGAATAATTCTTGAATATGCTGATCCAAAAATGCGTTGTCAACTTTTTTTTTGGTTATGAAAGAGGGGAGGTGATAAAATGAAAATGTCATTTGAACTGAAAGCAAAATCTCTAGAGAGGCGTCGACAGTATAATACTTCAGAGAAGAATAAGTCATATCAATATGGAGCTTTTCCCCGAAGTCGGAATGCGGCTACCTTGGTGGTGGCTTACAAAATAGTGACACACGCAAAATCCCGCCATT
>CM054155.1:31579836-31584836 GCA_028751875.1 Rapana venosa | reverse complement strand
CGGTTTGTCATGAAGACTATGCTCCCTGAGACTTTGTGTTCCCTACCACCAGGCGTATTCCTGGATATATATCTCTCTCTCTCCTCTCTCTCTTCTCTCTTTTTCTTCTCTCTCTCTCTCTCTCCTCTCTCTCTCTCTCTCTCTCTCTCTTCTTTTCTTCTCTCTCTCTCTCTCTTCTCCTTCTCTCTTCTTCTCCTCCTCTCTTTTCTTCTCTTCTCTTCTCTTCTCTTCTCTTCTCTTCTCTCTCTCTCTCTTCCTTCTCCTCTCTCTCTCTCTCTCTCTCTCTCCTCTCTCTCTCTCTCTCTCTCTCTTCTCTCTCTCTCTCTCTCTTCTCTTCTCCTCTCCTCTCTCTCTCCTCTCTCTCTCTTCTCTCTCTCTCTCTCTCTCTTCCTCTTCTTTCTCTCCTCTCTCTCTCTCTCTCTCTCTCTCTCTCTCTCTCTCTCTCCTCCCCTCTCCTCTCTCTCTCTCTCTTCTCTCTCTCTCTCTCTCTCTCTCTCTCTCTCTCTCTCTCTCTCCTTCTCTCTCTCTTCTCTCTCTCTTCTCTCTCTCTCTCTCTCTCTCTCTCTCTCTCTCTCTCTCTCTCTCTCTCTCTCTCTCTCTCTCTCTCTTCTCTCTCTTCTATCTATTATCTATCTATCTATCTCTGTTCTTCCAGTAACCAGACACACCTTCAGAAATCTCTCTGTCCCTCGTAACCAGGCATCTTCCCAGAGAAACCTCTCTGTTCCCTGTTGCCAGAGACCTACCCGGAGATCGCCCTCCGCCACCCCAGGTAACCAGACACATCTCCAGAGACAGGTCTCTTCTCCATATCCAGACCGATCCCTACAGTTCTGTCTTTTCTCCCTGTAACCAGGAATATGCCCAGAAACCACTCTTGTTCCCCTGTAACCACAAAGACATTCCCAGAGACCCCTGCTTCCCCCCCCCCCCCCCCACACACACACACAACACACTGTCTATCCCCCCAGTTCAGAGACATTTTGAGGAGAGAGAAAATAATGTTCTGTTCTCCAGTTCAAAACTATTCCCAGAGACCCCTGTTCGCCCCTACACACTGTCTGTCCCCCAATTCAGAGACATTTTCAGGAGACAAAACAAAATGTTCTTTCCTCCAGTTCAAAACTATTCCCAGAGACCTCAATGTTCCCTCCAGACCAGGGACATACATCTCCACCCCACCCCCTCCCCGAGAGATCTGGCTGTTCCCCATGAAAAAGACATTGCCAGGAGACGTACGTACGTACGTCTCTATTCTCCTGAGCTCATCCGCATTAACAGGATTGCCTGGCGGCAGCAGCAAAGCGAACCAAAGCCAAGCCTAGCTGTGAGGGAAGCCTCACCATCGAAGTAGCCACAGTCTTCCCCAGATCCTCCTGGGACAGGGTCACAGACTGATGGATGCTCTTTGAGGGTCAGAATCAGAGTGAATAATGCTGTTTTGAGGCAGCCACCAACGAGAGAAAGGAGATGAGGAGAGACAAACAGACAGACGGACAGACAGGTAGATAGATGGATGGATAGATAGATAGACGTTGTGGGTGGTAGACAGAGACGACCATCATCAGTATCTCCAGCCAGAGTGCTATAACTGTAATAGTCTGACAAATGGAGAAACGATGTGTAAAGGAGGAGTGAGATCGAACAGGGATGGATGCTTGGTATCGGTTTGACAGAGGTGATAAAGCGTCATAAGAGATTGATGAGATGCTTTCCAATATGTCACGGGTAAGGGAGGGTTTATAGAAGAAGGAGGAGGAGGGGGGGAAGGAGGAGGAGGTGGAGAAGAAGATGAAGAAGAAGAAGATGATGATGAGTGATGATGATGATGATGATGATGATGATGATGATGATGATGATGATATGATAGGATATGATATAATGAGAGGAGGAGGAGGAGGAGGCGGAGGAGAGAACAAAAGGAAAGGAGGAGGACAGAAGAGAGGAGCGATAGAAGGATGAGGAAGAGGAGGAGAAGGAAGAAGAATTGCGAAGAAGAGTTGCAAAGAATTGCAAAAGAGAACGAAGAAGAATTACAAAGTATTACAAAGAGGAAGAACAACAACAACAAGAACAAGAAGAAGAGTTAAAGTTCACAAAAGAAAGGTGCACTTTAAGCAAAATTAAGGCAGATGTCAGGAATTCTGGTTAAACGGTAATATACACTTTTAATGATGTGGTCAAATAAAAGATCGATACATGATGCTTAAAAAGTAGAGGAGGTGACCCCTTTGATAGGCCAGCGCATCACTAATAAGATTGGCAGTAAATATGGATTATTCTACGAGGCGATAGTGAATCGAACTCAGAATTCTTCAAATTGGGTCTCTTCTAACCAAGCTACCCAAGGGTCTACAATGAGGAGGGGGGGGGGGGGGGTTGTCTTGTAAGTGGCTAGTAACAAACCGTAATGAGTCGAAATTGGTTGATTGATTGGTTGGTTGGTTAGTTGATTGGCTGGCTGGTTGATGGGTGGGTGGGTGGGCGAGTGGGTTGATTGGTTGGTTGGTTGGCTGGCTGGCTTGCTTGTTGGTAAGCTGGTTGGTTGGCTGGCTGGCTGGCTGGCTAGTTGGTAAGTTTGGTTGATTGGTTGGTTAGTTGGAGGTTTGTTTATATTTTACTGGGAGTTCTCGATTTACCATGCACCCAACCTCCACCCATATTTCACGACTGGGGGAGAAACAAGCGGGAGAGCAGAGGGAGAGAAATGCTGAGGAGTATATAAAGGATGGTTTTGCTAGGAGCTGCGACTGAAAAATGGATGGGGGTCTCACTGCAGACTGAATTCTAAATGCCTGTGTCACGCAATTCCTTCCATGGCGTGAACTTCATCTAACCTGTGCTTTAGAAGATTCTGTACTCGTCCTTTATAGCGTTTTTGTTAGTTGATTTTAGTAGTAGAATGAAAAGTCAGTCCCGGCTACACCACTGGTTTAATGACCTGAAAATTATCTAATCGTAACAGGATTTACAAACAACAAGAAGCAAACAACAAAGGCAAACAGAGACTTTTCATTCTGTCTACGTCTTTATTTGTCTTTTGGGGGGTCTTTTCCTGTCTGCGTTTTCTTTCTTTTACTTATTTTCCTCGTTCACATGTTCTGCTTATGAGTAACAGAACAAAAATTAAGATAGACGAAGCCATTGTTTTAGTATGAATTCTGAAAGAACGAGTGTATAGTTGAGGTATTCCCCACTATGAACTTCAACCCCCATGCCCCACAAAGGGAAAAAGGAACTGAATTTTTGCGAGCGGACATTTGTTTCTTGATATGTAGTGCAACATAAGTATAAGCATGCCTAAATGCATATGTATGTTGCATAGTGTAGATATTTACCTTAGTATGAAAATCTTCTTCTACTACTACTACTTCTTCTTCTCCTCCTCCTCTTTCTTCTTCTTCTGCTTCATCTACTACTACTATCCTACTACTGCTCTACTGCTGTGCTACTACTACTGCTGTACTACTACTACTGCTACTTCTACTACTTCTTCTACTACTACTACTTTCCTTCATACTACTACTACTACTGCACTACTGTGCTGCTGCTGTTACTCCTGCTGCTGCTGCTATGCTGCTGCTGCTGCTGCTGCTGCTGCTGCTGCTGCTGCTGCTGCTGCTGCTACTACTACTACTACTACTACTGCTTCTTCTTCTTCTTCTTCTTCTTCTTCTTCTTCTTCTTCTGCGATCCCTTCATTTTGGGTGAAAAACCCTAGTCCCTGGTCTTCTCCTGTGCTTGTACCTCTGCAGGAAGTCTACCTGCTGGCCTCAACCGACTCATTCCAACTTCACAGCAGCTCATCAAAAAGTTCATGGGGAAAAGCTTCAGATTTTCTTGAAAAAAAGGGTAGGAGAATGGCACTGGATATGCAAAATATAAACGAGAGAAAGACAGGATAGAGAAGTAAGGAGAAAGGCAGAAACAAAAGGTAGTGATGAGAAAAAGGGAAAATTTTCTAGTACATAATTTCCAGAATGTGGGGATACTTGCTATTCATACTGAAAGAATCCCCCGGCATCCCCCATGGATTGGGGGGGAAGGGCATGAAATTCAAAACCAGTTCATGGTTTCGAATATGTCTTTCAGGGTAGACACCTCTGTTCTAAGCCATTACCCAAGAGACCCTCAGACTATCCAATTGCTGTGCCCGGTATGAAAACCTCGAGAAGAACGGAAAGGCAGATGACAGGAAAGTGGACAAAGGGGTGTGTGAAAAATGGATGGATAAAAGAAAGGAGAAAAAAAGAGTGAAGGGGGAGAGCGAGGAGAGAGGGGAGATGGGGGTGAGAGAGAGAGAGAGGAGAGCCTCTTCAGCAGGACATGTATAATCTCCCCTGATAGAACTCTCCCTTCACACTTGTCTGTCATTGCCAAGATGGCGAATGATCCCTTTCCTCTTCCCTGTCTATCTGTCTCTCTCTCTCTTTCTGTTTTACTGTATGCATCTGTCTGTCTGTCTGTATATATGTATGTATGTGTCAGTCTGTCTCTCTCTCGCGCGCGCACTTACACTCATACACACACACCCCACTTCACTACACACACACACACCACCACCACCACCACCACCACCTTACCACTACACCATACCACACCACACACATGATGGGGAGTCGGGGGAGGGGAGTGGGGACACACACGCACACACACGCACACGAGCGCACACGCGCACACATACACCACTACATCCCTACCCCACCCCCACTCCACCCCCGCAACACACACACACACACACACACATACACTACTACATCCCCACCCCAAACACACACACACACACACACACACACACAACACACACACACACACACACACATACCCCAGTTAATATTCTAGAGGCTTCCTTTCATAGTCTGCTTTGGAAAGCCGGTGGATTTTTCCAGTAACCGTTTTCTGTCATTCATGTGGACAAAGTGGTGTGGCCGGGGCATTGGTCAGATCAATAATAAGCCATGTTGCCATTAATCATCGTCACCAGGGCAGTGGTTTGAGCC
>CM054155.1:31564836-31574836 GCA_028751875.1 Rapana venosa | reverse complement strand
AAGTCAACGAGTACACAGCATCACACACACACACACACACACACACACACACACACACACACACACACACACACACACCACCACCACCACCACCACCACCACCACCACCACCACCACCACCACCACAAACAACATCCTAACTCTCCGTCATTCTGAACCAGTTCCATCAAACAGACACCCCATCCACCCACCCCCAGCGTGGCAAAATGTACTGTGAAACACCTACACTCCCTCAAAAGAGCAAAACAAGTAACTAACGCGCTTGTGAAGAAAACCCTT
Source organism: Rapana venosa (assembly GCA_028751875.1). Classification (NCBI taxonomy): domain Eukaryota; kingdom Metazoa; phylum Mollusca; class Gastropoda; order Neogastropoda; family Muricidae; genus Rapana; species Rapana venosa. The sequence continues at coordinate 31,574,557 of CM054155.1, read as the reverse complement.
TCATAACGGGCGGACAAGGGTGAATGTGTGTAGATGTAAAAAAAAAATTGAACTATAGAAAATAGTGTGGAGAAAATAGTGTGGTATTGTTTTACAGGTATCGGTGTCACAGACAAACATCCCGGCCCACACAAAAGCAGACAAGGTAAACAGGAATGGCGTTAGATGTGTTTGTGATTCCTATCCTAGGTGTGGGTGATGAGACTGGGGGCCTCCTCCTGATGATGATGATGATGATGATGATGATGATGATGATGATGATGATGATGATGATGATGATGGAAGAGAGATAAGTTGCGATATACTTTTTTTCACTGTTTCTGGGGTTTTTTCTCTGTCTGTCTGTGTGTCTGTATGTCTGCCTTTAGTGTGTGTATCTCTCTCTCTCTCTCTCATCTCTCTCTTCTTCTCTCGTCTCTTCTCTCTCTCTCTCTCTCTCTCTCTCTCTCTCTCTTCTCTCTCTCTCTCTCTCTCTCTCTTGCTTCTTCCTCTCTATCTATCTATCTCTCTATCTATCTCTCTATATCTATCTAGCTATGTCTCTCTGACCACCCGGGTTCGAGCCCAGGTTCGAGCCACCACCAAGATGTTCGTTCAAAGGTATTTTTCCCCTGGAGTTAACATCAGAGCCAACTCCACTCCCCCGAAAGTCTTTCTGAGACTCTAAACCAAGGTCCCATGTGCGTTCGTACCTACGCAGAACATCTCTTTCCTCTTTTCCAGAATCTGATTGATATTGAAGAAAGCCTTTGTTTAATAATAGATTAACTAATGTGATATTTCAGTGATTATTTATGTTGTTTTGTTTCTCTGTTTCTCTGTTTATTGCGAGGGGTGCAAGTGCATGAAAGAGAAAAAAGTGTCACTGTGCAGAGAATAGGGGGAGTACTTTGCTGAATTTTTCTGTGTAATATCTTACACAAATATTTAAAAGGGGACAGACAAAAAGCACACACATTTGGGGGGAAATGTGGACTATACTATAAAACAGAACAAAAAAAAGGTACGGAACAGGAAGTGGAAGACATATCAGTAGCCTGAGGGGAAGGAGAAGAAGGGGAAAAAGAAGAAGAAGAAGAAGTGAAGATGAAGATGATGATGTGATGATGATGATGATGATGATGAGAAAGAGAAGAAGAAGAAGAAAGAAGAAGAAAGAAAGGGAAAAAAAGAAGAAGAAGAAGAAGGGAAAAAGAAGAAGAAGAAGAAAGAAAACAACAACAACACAACAACAAAAAACAACAACAACAATAACAACAACAACAACGAAAACAAAGAGCACCTTGAGCTAAAAACCAATACCACTCCACTGAAGGGCACACACTGTCCAAGTGGTGTGTGTGTGTGTGTGTAGGCAAGAATGGAACAGCTACTAGTGGCGCTGACCTCTGGAGAGCTCTTGAGGCACCAGCACCAGCCACAGCAGCCAGCCAGCCAGCCAGCCAGCCAGCCCCCTTGACCTGGAAAGGGCTCTTGGTGTCCAGAAGGGCTGAGACGTTGGGTTGTTGTTGCTGTTGTTGTTGTTGTATGTTTAAAGTGTGTTCACATTTCGCGATATTAGACTTGAGACGTTGGGTGTCTGTGAGGCAGATTTTGATCTTCACCTCACCTCTTGCCTGTGTTGAGAACAAGCTGTAGAGAATGGGGGGAGTGGGATTATCTTAGTTTTTAGTTTGCTTTTACCATTTTATATTGCTGCCTCATCCTCTGTGACATTGCTGTCCTGTTGTTCCCACTATGCTCATTCCGATCTCTCCTTTTCAATATTTCCTCGCTAGTCAAGTCGCATATTCAGGGTCTGAAGTTAACAGTAAGCTCATCAGTGTTATGCTTTCAGATCATACCCACACATGCACACATTTATGCATGCATACATACATACATACATACATGTATATTTTCTTTTGCTTAAATTACAAAAATTTCATGGCTATGTCCAATCAGATGCACACACTAATTGCTTCCTGAAACTTCGTTTGTAAATAAGAATCTTTCGCCAGCTAAATGTAACATTCTTTGCTCATAAAAGGTTATGTGTTTTCAATGTATAGCAATTAAATGATATTTCCTCTGAATTTAACATTTTCAAGACTTCACATATCAAGAAAGGCCTAAGCGCTTCACGGCGTCTAGAATGTTAACTTCCAAATGATTCTTTGCAATAACAACAAAAACAACAACAAAAACTGATTGCTAGTTTGATGCACAGGCGGTGATTCCTAATGTGTTGAAAGGGCAGCCATTGTAGCGTTTTCCCTTGAAATATAATTATTGTTGACATCTTCCAAAAGGGAAGAAAGAACTTTGTTGCTGATTTTTGTGTTTCGCCAATTTTGATTGTTGATGCTTTGGTCATCAGAAATATATTTTCCGTCTCAATAACTACTTAGAGATTTCAAAAATGTAAAAATGGTATTGAATTACATTAAAGCATTATCTGCCCCTCTTTTATGATCCTACATTCAAGCAAAACACATACATACACAAAATCAAAAATAAATGGTAAAGCACATAAAATCTGTACATGTCCATCTTTCATCATCTTTAGCAGGAAGAAAACAAGTGCACACATATACTTCATCTTCGTCGTCGTCGAATCGCTCAGACAGCATACACATAATACTAAAACAATAGGCCTACCCACGAGTTGTTCACAAAACACAGACTTCTGTAAACACGTACATACATAAAATCGTCTAATATCACTTATAGTGAAAAGACGTTAAATCGAAAGAACAAAACAAAACAACATACATATAATCGAAATAAAAATGGTAAAGTACATAGAATCTTTACATGTCCACCTTGTATCACCTTTAGCGCTAGGAAAACAAGTGCAGACATACACTAAAACGATAAACCTACCACCAGCTGTTCAGAAAACACAAGACTTCTGTTGTGAATTTATCAAGCAGACACCAGCATCATGAGCTTAAATCACACCCCACAGCTACCAAACTCTCTCCCAACACATTTTTTATCATTATTATCATCATTAATCTTACCCAAGACACAAGTCCCCGCCTTGTACTTTTGTTCTCATTCTTCTTTACCGCTCGTCCTTATCCCAGTCAGTACCCATATATTTTCCTGCAGACAAAAAAAATATGGAGGCGGTTAAGTGAGCGTGAACATTGTACAGTTTCTGGGGGGTGCTGACTGAATGAGGTCAGACAGGGTTTAAACCGTCCTGAAGTCTTCATCACTTCACACACACACATACACATCACACACACATACACATCACACACACATGCATACACATCGCACACATACACACAACACACACGCATACACACACACACATCACACTCATCCCCAGCAGCAGAACAGAAGGCACAGTTGTAAACAAGAAGAGGGGAGGGGAGGTAGATGACAAAAGCAGGTGTTGACCTAGCTTTCATTCCAAACGTTGTGCACGTGTAAGGCTAAATTTACCGTGACACTGTTGTAACCGTCAACAATGACGAAAAACCACGTCAGTTTATTCTTTGGCATCTAGACACAGAAGTTGTATGTTTACTGTAAGTTATAATTATGTGTACTCCACTCCACTCCAATCGAATCCAATCCAAATCACTTTATTACACTACACTGTACTATGCTACCTTACAGTACACTACAATACTCTGTAAGCCACTACACTACGTTGCACTGCACGACACGACATTGCATTACCTTACACTACACTGCACTACACAAAACCACACTACTATACTCTAAACTACACAACATACACTACACTACACTACACTACTCCACCCTACCCTTCTTTGCTCTCCTCTGCTCTCCTCTTCTTTACTGTACTCAGCTCTTCTCTGCTCTCCTCTACACTACACTATTCCACCCTACCATACCCTTTTCTACCCTACCATACTCTGCTCTGCTCTACTCTACTCTACTCTACTCGGCTTTACTCTACTCTGCTCTTCTCTTCTCTACTCTACATTCATCTTCTGACCAAGGTTGGCCATGGAGATGCTGCGATTAGGAAAATAACCAGCTCTAACCATTTGGACCAATCATGTGCCCGTACGTGGGTCTCTACACAGTTATTTTGGGTTTGTTTAGTACTGCTGTCCGGCCATTTCTTGATCTGTCTCGTCTGTTGTCTACCTGCATGTATGCTTTTTTAAAAATAAAATTAAGCACACTTGCAAACATAATTATAATATACACACATTCTCTCAATGATACAGACGCACAAACACACGTGGATGCACAATTAATGACAGGAACACACCACACACACATAAACACACACACACACACACACACACACACACACTCACACACACTTCGGATGAGACTATAAACCGAGGCCCCATGTTCGAACGCATGCAGAACATCTTGCGCACGCGTTAAGTCTTGTTCCGCTTTTCGGAAGAGTAGGCCATTGTGTGCCGGTGGAAACAGATGACAAAATTTACAAAACTCCATACACACAGGAACTGGATGTTAAGAAAAAAAGCACATGAGTGCTCATTCCATTATCCTCGATATAAAAAGAATGAATAAATAAATAAAGAACACACACAGCATGACAGGGATCCTTCAGTATAAATAGCACACTGCGGTTGGTGTTTTGTTCTGCTTGCGTGCATTCACGTCTGCAGGCTGTTGTAATTTTGATCATTGCCCCACACCCCATGGCTTTTAGCAATCCATTATTTCTATTGCTGCCAAACGGAGCGAGGCAGGCCACGTGCTGAACCCATTCAGTGTATGCATGTATGTACGTATATGAAAACCACCTTGGATATCAGTCAGCACTGACTGTGTCTGTATGGCTCGCTGTAGGTGGCAACATTATTGCGTACAAGTGATGCTCGTGGTATTTCATGACAGGTAGCATTACATTATCTGTATTCATTGTGTATTCTGCTTCTTGTGAACGTTGCCAATTCGGTTATTGATATATCATATCGTTTGGTGCGGGGTCTATTATGTCTGTTTGTCTTGGTTGTTTACTAGATAGTGAAGTGTTTGTCTTGCATGATGGTAAGTCTGGGTTTGGTTGGGGTTTTTTTGGGGGGATGGGGACGTGAGGTGTGGGTTGTTGGATGTTTTTTTTTACATTTGTTTATATTAGATTAGCTGTAAAACATTGATGGTAGCATCTTTTATGCCAAGCTTTGTAAGGACGTACTTTTTGCTAACCCCTGGTGTATGATAAGTACTGTGTTCAGTCACTCATTCATTCACTCTTTCTTTCCATCCTTCTTTTTTTCCGTTATTCGTTCATTAGTTGACTTATTCGTTCTGTTCTTTTTCATTTGTTACTCCCTTTGCTTGTTTCTTCTTCTTTTTTTTAGGGCGGCCTTTCTCTCATCCATTCCATCATTTACTCATAAAGTCACATATTCCCTCACTCATCATCGACATCGGAATGCAACTACCTAAACAGTTGGGCAAACAGTCCCACCCACAAAATCTCACCATTGCGGAACCTTTGGAGCTCTAAGCAGCACCAACAACAAATCGGAAAAAAAGAAAATAAATTACCTCATTCACTACAGGACAACGAAATTTCTCTGGAATCTCACTAACTACATTCTGTGACTTCTCTGTATTCGGCCTGACCTACATACAGTAGGATGAAGACTGGCTGAACCTAGCCATCCCCGTAATGCTGTATGTATGTATGAATGTGTGTACCCTTCTGTGGCGACAATGAGACACCTGATGAGAGCAGACCGGCATTCCCGTTTAGTCTCTCTCTCTCTCTCTCTCTCTCTCTCTCTCTCTCTCTCTCTCTCTCTCTCTCTCTCTCTCTCTCTCTCTCTCTCTCTCTCTCTCTCTCTCTCTCTCTGAGTTCCTGAGATCTCTCTCTCCCTCTCCCTCTCTCTCTCTTTCTCTCTCTCTCTCTCCCTCTCTCTCTTTTTCTCCCTCTCCCTCTCTCTCACTTTCCCTCTCTCTCTCCCTCCCTCTCTCACTATCTCTGTCTCTCCCTCTCTGACTCTCTCTCTCCCCCTCTACCCCCCTCTCTCTCCCTCTATCTCTCTCTCTCGACTCTCTCTTTCCGATGACTGAGGATAACTGGGAAATATATTGGGGTTCTTGTTATTCATGATTATGTGTAATTCCCGTTTAGAAAGGGGCTTTGGCCTAAAATCTGAATAAACTATTCGCACTCTCATTCTCTCTCTCTCTCTCTCTCTCTCTCTCTCTCTCCTCTCTCTCTCTCTTCTCTCTCTCTCTCTCTCTCTCTCTCTCTCTCTCTCTGTCTATGTATCTATCTCTATCTATCTATCTATACGCATATCTATATCTATACGTGCGAACGCACGCAGAACATCTTGCGCACACGTTAAATCCTGTTCCGCTGTTCGTAAGAGTAGGGCATTGTGTGCCGGTGGGAACAGATGACAAATTTTTAAAACCGCATACAGACGGGGACTAGATGTAAAAAAAATTTAAAAGCACGTAAGTGCTTATTCCATTATCCTCGATATAAAAGAATAAAATGAAAAATAAAATTTTAAAATATCTTTCTCTGTCTCTCCCCCCCCCCTCTCTCTCTCTCTCCTCCCTCCCTCCCTCCCTCCCTCTCTCTCTCTCTCTCTCTCTCTCTCTCTCTCTCTCTCTCTATCTATCTCTCTGTCCCTCTTCTGAGGAAGTCTGTGTACCTTCAGTAAGGTCAGAGAGAGAGAGAGGTTGAGTGCAGCAACGTAGGACGTCTGTGTGTATCCCCCCCCCCCCCTCTTCTGGGAAAGTCTTGTGTCCACTGAGGCTTTGGCCTTGGTCACGTTGGTTAGTTAGTGTTGGTTCTTTCACCCGGCCAGTCCTTTCCTCGTCAAGTGGCCAGTTCAGGAGAAGAGACGGTGTGGTCAAGTTCAATTAAGCATGTGAGTGGGGAAGGGAGGTCTGTCAAGTCAAGTCATTTTTTTTGGTTACATTTCCAGATGGTACATTGAATAAGCAAGGTGTGTGTGCATGTGGTGTGTGTGTGTGTGTGGTTGTGGGTGTGGTGGGGGGGGTATGTGTGTGAGTGGGGGGTGGGTGTATGTGTTGGGAGGGTATGTGTGTGTCGGGAGGGGGGAGGGTTGTGTGTTTTGTGTGCGTGTGTTGTGTGTGTGTGTGAGAGAGAGAGAGAGAGAAGAAGAAGAAGCCTGAGACCGAGCCAAATATGAGAGACAGAAAAAAACAAAGAAGCAGACCAAGAAACAATGAACAAAGACAGGTAAAGGGGAAGAGTATGGGCAAAAAAAAACAACCAACAAACGATATGAACAAATCAATAATGTAATCTAAAGCGACTATAAAGATGCGACCTGTGTCATATCTTTAAATCGTATGGGCCACTGTCCGTCTTTTTGTGGGGGGTTAACTAAAGAATTAAAGAATGTAATCAACAAAAAGCTAAAAATTTCAGTTTTAATTGCTTAAAAACTCTGTCATAACACACAAACTTCACCTGTCACGAAGTTATCTTTTCAGACGAAAAATATTTGATAAACAGCGAAATACAATCTACAGCACTGACAACAAAACCTAAACAATGCCACTTAAGACACGCTGACAGCAGTATCGTCAGGACCATCTTCCCTAAATCATCAGAATAACACCCAGACATAATAAAATGTGTTTTTCTCGAACTCGATCTTTCAACATATATGTGTTTGTGTGTGTGTGTGTGTGTGTAAACAAATTCATGTTTTACGTCATTATCTTCTCTCTCTCTCTCTCTCTCTCTCCTCTCTCTCTCTCTCTCTCTCTCTCTCTCTCTCATCTCTCTCTCTCTCTCTCTCCTCTCTCTCTCTCTCTCTCTCCCTCTCTCTCTCTCGCTCTCTCTCTCTCCCCCAAATGCCACTCACCTACAAGCACAGCCATCACTGATGAAAACAATATCAGATGACAGAAACTGTTTTGAGATATGTTGTGGAAGAAAGCAGATACAGCACACACACACACACACACACACACACACACACACACACACACACACACACACACACACACACACACACACACACACACACACAGCGTCTGTGTGTGGATGTTAAGATGTTGCGGTGGGGAGATAGTGGTTGGCAGCGCTGAGAAGAGAAGCTGACAGAAATCACCCCTGCTGCTATCAGGGATCCAGTAGCCTGCTCATTTTTCTCCTGGCCAGTCACCCCACACCCCACCCCCACCCCCCCACCATCATTATCACCACCACCCCAGTCTGTCTAGCTCCTCTGCCTCCCTTACCGCTTTCACACTTTGCTGAACTTATGTTCTGTATTTTGTTTGTTTGTTTTTTTTTACTGTTGATTTTTGTTACGTGTTTGTCTTTTTTTTAAAGGAAGCAGGGGTAATTGCCCTTTCTGCGAGTTTTCCAGATATAGCATACACTTTAAGTGTAAAGTTTATTGGAGGGTTTTTTGGGGGTTTATCTATGAAATCATGGTCAGCTATTTTTGAAACAGAAAATATCATGAGCAGTCTCAAAAGAAAGTAAAAAAGCTTAAACACTGATGGAATCTTGATGGAATGTTTTTCTTTTTCTTGGCAATTCTTTGCATTCTTCTCCTTCTTCTTCTTCTTCGCAATTCTTCTTCTTCTTCTTCGCAATTCTTCTTCTTCTTCTTCGCAATTCTTCTTCTTCGCAATTCTTCGTCTGTGTAATTCTTCCTCATCGCAGTTTTTCTTCTTTGCAATTCTTCTTTGCAATTCTTCTTTGCAATTCTTCTTTACAATTCTTCTTCTTCGTCTTCTCCTCCACCTCCTCTTTCTTCGTATATTCCTCCTCCTTCTTCTTCTTCTTTTCCTTCTCCCTTCCCCTTCCTTCTTCCCTTTCTTTGTGTTCCTAAAAAAAAAAACCAACAACACATCTTCGATCATTTTTTTTCTAGATTGATTATATCTATAGATGTTACAACATTTTTGTTGGGATCAACTTCACAATTAAGATCATTCCTTTATCATTGCTTGCAAACATTTGTTTTCCAGGTTCAGAAAATAACTTGTCGTGAATATAGAGAAAGAGAAAACAGCAGTGCGGTTGGTCTGATCCTACATTCATACCTTGAAGGCATGCAGAAAATGTTATCAACAAATTCAGCAAGAATGTGAAGATGTATGTAAGGAAAGGAAACACATTGTGACAACGATGAGGAAAACAGGGAGCCAGACAAACTGAGGTCCGACAGACGGAGAGACAGACAGACTGACAGACAGACAGACAGACTGACAGACAGACAGACTGACAGACAGACAGACAGACAGACTGACATACAGACAGGCACACTGACAGAGAGACAGATAAACAGAGATACAGGCAGACATATAGAGAGATAGCAGACAGAGAGACAGACAAGAGATCAGACAGACAAATAGAGAGACAGACATAGAGAGATACAGACAGAGGCAGACAGACATAGAGAGAGACAGACATACAGACAGAGGCAGACAGACATATAGACGGACATATAGAGACAGACAGACGGAAAGAGAGACAGACAGATAGATAGGCAGACAGACAGACAGACAGACAGACAGATGAGCAGACCACTGGATCCCCGATAGCACTGCATCACGGGGGTGATTTCTGTCAGCTTTTCCCAATGCCACCAACTTTATCTCACCACCACTGTAACATGCCCACCCCACCACACACAACACCACTCCACACTACATTACACTACACTACACTACACAACACTACAGTACACTACACTACACCACCACCACACAACACTACACTACACCACACAACACAACACTACACTACACA
>CM054155.1:31549836-31552336 GCA_028751875.1 Rapana venosa | reverse complement strand
TTCTTTTCCCCCTTCTCCTCCCCTCCTCCTCCTCCTCCCCTCCTCCTCCTCCCTCCTCCTCCTTCTTCTTCTTCTTCTTCTTCTTCTCCTATCTAATGTCTGTCTCTCTATCTGCCTTTCTTTATGTTTGTCTTTTTTTCTGTCTGTCTTTCTGTATTTCTTCTTTTCTTTCTCTCTTTCTTTCTGCCCGTCTTTCTTTCTGTCTTTCTTTCTTCTTCACTTTTTTCTTTGTCTTGTACCTGTCTCCTTCTTCTCATCTTGTCTCCGCCTCCTCCTTTTCATTGTTGTTTTATGCTGCCTTTTTTCTTCGCGTGAAAGGAACTGAAATAACATTATTTTCTAAAGATGGACATAGGGAACAGTTTATACTTTAACTGCGTGCCGCCAACATTGTGTGAGGGTGTGCTTAACGTTGAAGAGTGGGCGGACTATTTCAGATCCGAATGTTCGTGCGTGCATGCGTGCGTGTCTGTGTCTGTGTGTCTGTGTGAGTGTGTGTGTGTGTTTGTGTGTGTGTGTTGTGTGTTAAAAGAAAGAGAAACAGAGATAAACACTTGGAAAAGTAGAGAAGTAGACAGAGAGCAATCAAGAGAAGAGGGAGGGAAGGAAGAGAGAGAGAGGAAGAGAGAGAGAGAGAAGAGAAGAGAGAGAGAGAGAGAGAGAGAGAGAGAGAGAGAGAGAGAGAGAGAGAGCGAGCAATCACGAAAGAGAAAGAAAGAGAGAGAGATTTTATTTATTATTTATTTTATTCTATTCCTTTACATCGAGAGAGAGGAGATGGGTTGGGTATAGGGGATGAAGAGACAGAGAGTGGGAAAGGGAAATATAGGTATAGAGACAGAGATGAAAGAAAAAGAAAAATAAGGAGGGGAGGAGACAGACATATAGCCTGACACATACAAAAACAGAGAGAGACACACACAGCTACACAGGCAGAGGCAAACAGGGCGAAAAAACAGAGGGGTCTGCAAGTGCGCATGGAGAAACAAACAGGCACAGACAATAGCAGAGATGGAGATAAAAGACAAACAGACACACACTATCAAAGAGACAGACAGATGCGCATAGACAGACAAGACAGACATACACACAAAGACAGGCAGACAGATGCGCATAGACAGACAAGACAGACATACACACATAGAAAGAAAGACATATGTGCATAACATACACACAAAGAAAGACAGGCAGATGCGCATACACACACAAGACAGACATAACACAAAGACAGACAAACAGATACGCATAGATAGACAAACAGACAAAACAAAGACAGACAGACAGACAAAGAAAAGAGGGGGATGAGCGACGTGCCCTAAGCGGCATAAAATTGTGCTTTTTTTTCTCATTTCCGTACGGGGAAATTTAAAAATGAAGGTTATCAAATATTAAAAGGACCAAGGGCCTCCCTTTGCTTTTCCCTCATTATCTCCCCTTCCATGCTTACAAAAACCCCCCCCCCCCCCCCCCCATTTCCCACCCCCACCACCACCACCATTTCCCATTTCCAAACCCTCCAACTCTCTTCCACCTTCTCCTCTTACCCACTCCCTACCCCCATCCCTATCCACCCATCTCTCCGTCGTGAATGTTTTGGGGTGGGTTTGTTTTTTACTTCTTGGGTTTTTTGTATTTTGTTTTTTGTTTTTGCTCCGTTCTTTTCATACATAGTTCTGTCAAGCGTTGTTTTTTTTATTTTTGTTTTGTTTTTGGTTGGTTTTGTTTTGTTTTGTTTATTTGTTTTTGTGGTCTTTATTGTTGGGGAAGAGGAGGGGGGGGGGGGATCGTGTATAAATGCTAGTTTCTTTGTCTTTTTCTTTCTTGTCCTCCTCTTCCTCCTCCTACTTCCCCCACCCTTTTGTTTTGTTTTTTTTTGTTTCAAGTTTCTTGCTGTTTACTTCTTTCTTGTTCCCGTATTTCTGGCTTATACCTTCCCTTTTTTTCTTTTCTTTCTTTCTTTCTTTTCATCACTTTCTTTCTGTCCTTCTTGGGTTTCTTTCTTTCTTTCCCCTACCTTTCTTCTTGGGTTTTTTTTTTCCCCGTTCTCTTTTTTCTTTCGTTCTTTCTTTCTGTTTTTTAGGGGTTTTTTTCTTCTTTCTTTCATTGTTCTTTAGTTTTAGTTTTTCTGACTTGTTTGTTTTGGGGTTCGTGGGGGGGGGGGGTCTTTCTTCTTCCTCTTTTCCCATCTTTTATTCCATCTTTCCTTGATTTCAATATTTCTCCTCTCTCTCTCTCTCTCTCTCTCCTCTCCTCTCTCTCTCTCTCTCTCTCTTCTTTCTCTCTTTTCTTTTTTGTCTTTTCTCTATTTCTTTTTTTTTCTTTCTTAAAATTCTCTTTCTTTCTTAAAAAATCATTCTTTCTTTATTTCTGTTTTTTTTTCTTTCTAAGATTTTCGTTCTGTTCTTTTATTTTTAATATTCTCTATCTCTCTCTCTCTCTCTCCTCTCTCTTCTCTCCTCTCTCTCTCTCTCTCTCTCTCTCTCTCTCCCCTCTCTCTCCC
>CM054155.1:31534836-31542336 GCA_028751875.1 Rapana venosa | reverse complement strand
TTTGTTTGTTTGATGTTCTTGTTTTTTCTTGTTTTTTGTTTGTTTTTTTGGAAGGGTGTTTTTGTCTGCTTTTTTTTGTTGTTTGTTGGGGTTTTTTTTGTTTTTTTCTTTTCTTTTTTTCTTTTTTGTTTTTGTTTGTTTGTTTGTTTGTTTTTGTTTGGTTTTTTTGGGGTTTTTTGGGTTTTTTTTTTTTTTTTGGGGGGGGGGGGGTTCTGGGTATGTTTTTGTCTTTTGCTCGTCGGGGGTTGTTTGTTTGTTTGTTTTTTTTTCTTCTCTCTCATTTTCTTTAAAAAAGTTTTTTTTCCTTTGCTTCTTCTGCTTGAAAGTATGAGTTACTGAGTGCATTTTTAAATGTGACCCCATGGGCGGGGACTGGATGTAAAAAAGAACATGAATACTTATTCATTATCCTGGAAAAAAAGAATTTGTTTCTATTACTTACAATGTGTAGATGTTCTTTTATGACTTTATTGGCTTTTTCCCCCTCTTATTATGAGAGTGTATGGGTATTGCACTTATTTATTACCATGACATTCAATTTGCATGAACATATTTAAAAGTGTTTGTGTTGATCGTGTGCTATGTGAGTATTACATAGTTAGTATTATCCCTGAAACACCCCCCCACCCCACCCCCCACACACACACTCAAACACACACACACACACACACACACAACACACGCTCAAACACACACACACACACCACACACACACACACACACACACACACACACACACACTCACTCACTCACTCACCCACCCATATTCCCCTCCCTAAACGACTGTATAGTTTTTAATTTCTTCTTGGTTTGTTTCTTGTTTTTATTGTGTGGATGTATGGGTATTAAATTTATTTCATTATCATGACATATAATTTGAAACGAGTATAATCTAAAATGAGTGTTGATGGATCGCATACTGTTTTGGGATTATATATTGGATATTATCTCTGAAATACACACAAAACACACTCTCTGTCTCCGTCTCTCTCTCTCTCACCTTTTTATCGTCCTGCTTATAGTGATAGTATATCCTGATGAAGGATTCATATTTTATATTTTCAATACTTTATTGGGCTTGCCTCTGTACTTAAGTTTTAATGAGTGCCCTATTTCAATATCTTATAATTATGTGTAACAAGTATGTGTACCATTTGACAATGTGTAGATGTTTATTTTTTATGACTTATTAAGTTTGGTTGTTTATTTTTCTTGGCTTTGTTGTAGCTCTTGTTCTTGTTGTTGTTGTTTGTCTGTTTTTTCCTTTTTTATCATCTTTTGTTTGGTTTGGTTTTTCCTTCTCTTTTGTTTGTTTGTTTGTTTTGGTTAGGGGTTTTTTGGGGGGGGGGTAGGGGTGGGTATTCTTAGGATTTTCTTTTAATTGCTTGCTTTGTGGGGGGGAGGGTTGTTGGGGGGAGCTGTTTTGAAAGGGTTATTTCCCCTTGTTTTTATTGCGAGACTGTATAATATTGGGTTATTATTATTAAGATGTATCCCTAACGGGCGGGACTGGATGTAAAAAAGCACATGTTGCTTATTCATTATCCTCGAATAAAAGAATTTGTCATTGTCATTGTCATTGTCATTGTCCTCTCTCTCTCTCTCTTTCGTTGCAATTGGATTTGGGTTTTCTTTTTTTTAAATTTATTTTCTAAAGTTGTGGAAAATTACTATTTTCCATTATTAATGATAATCCCTATTCAGGACAAAGGCTTGATGAAAACAAAGAGCATATCAATACCCATTTTGTTACCTTTGAAAGTAAAGACCCTCTCTCCTGTTAATTGTAACTGGCTGCATGTGAATGAGTAGGAAGAATGAAAGCGCTTTGATTTGTTTTGTTGCAAGATATAGCGCTTTATAAATCCCATGTTTTTTATGGTTATTATTATTATTATTATCATTATTATCATTATTATTATTATTTATATCTATCTCTCTCTCCTTCCTCATTTCTCTCTCCCCTCTGTCTCTCTCCCTCCCTCCCTCCCTCTCCCTCCCTCTCTCTCTCTCTCTCCTCCCTCTCTCTCTCTCTCAATAGATACCTATGTACAAGCAGTCTCTCCATCAGTTAGCTCCCACACTCACAGGACCCACAAAAGCAGCGATAGTATGACCGGCTGAAAGCCAGAATGGACAGGGTGTGAAGACATCCACAACACGGAGAGATAGAGGGAGAGAAAGGGAGGGGGATGAAGAAAGAAGGAAGAGAGAGGAGGGAGGGAGGGAGAAAAGGGAGGGAGAGATTTTTTTATTTTTTTAAATTTTATTTTTTTAACTTCGAGGATATGGAATAAGCACTCATGTGCTTTTTTTCACCTAGTCTCCGTGTGTATACAGTTTTGTCATCCGTTCCAGCCGGCACACAGTGGCCTACTCTTCCGAAAAGCGGAACGGGTTTAAACGTGTGCGCAAAAATGTTCTGCGTGCGTTCGCACACGGGACCTCGGTTTATAGTCTCATCCGAAAGACTTTTGGGGAGAGTGGAGTCGGCACTGATGTTAACTCCAGAGGAAAAATCCTCGTGAACGAGAATCGAACCCGGGTCAGCAGATCACGAATACATCACTCTAACCACCAGGCTATCCCGTCCCCCAGTGAAAGGGGAAAGAGAAGAATACAGACAGACAGACAGACAGACAGACAGACAGACAGATAGATAGATAGATAGATAGATAGATAGATAGATAGATAGATAGATAGATAGATTCATAGATTGATAGATAGACAGACATAGATAGATAGACAAACAGACAGATAGACAGACAGACATAGACAGACAGACAGACAGACATAAGACAGCAGGCAGGCGGAGATAGAGAAAGAAATGTAATGAAAGAAGACAAAAACAGAGACAGAAAGACAATGAGAGAGGGGGAGAGAAGACAGACAGACGGAGAGAGAGCGAGAGAGAGACATATAGTCAGACAGACAGACAGACGGAGGGAGGGAGAGAGAGAGAGATGAGAGAAGAGAGAGAGAGAGAGAGAGAGAGAGAGAGAGAGAGAGAGAGATGCAAAAAGAAAAGAGAAAAAATCTTTCAAATAAAATTAGAACTTCAAAAGAAAAAAGAAGCAAAAAGAAAAGCGTTGACACCGCTGACAACCCTGTGTGTGTGTGTGTGTGTTGTGTGTGTGTGTGTGTTGTGTGTGTGTGTGTGTGTGTGTGTGTGTTGTGTGTACGTATGTTAGTGTGTCTGGTGTATATGTTTACGTATGTACGTGTGTGTGTGTGCGTTGTGTGTGGGGCGTGTGTTGTGTGTGTGTGGTGTGTGTGTGTGTGTGTGTGTGTGTGTGTGTGTGTGTGTGTGTGTCTGTCTGTCTGTCTGTCTGTGTATGTGTGTGTGTTGTGGGTTGTGTGTGTGTGTGTGTGTGTGTGTGTGTGTGTGTGTGTGTGTGTGTGTTTACATGTGTACGAGTGTGTGTACGTGTGTGTGTTCGTATGCACGTGTGTGTATGTGTGTGCGTCCTTTTCTTGTCCAACCTTTCTTTTTCTTGTTGTCTTTCTTTTTCTTTTGAAGTTTTCTTGGCACCTCGGGTTTCTTTTAAATCTTTTTTCCCCTTTTTCTCTTTTTTATTATGCTGCCTGTAATGTTGTCTCCTTCCATGTCGCTTTATATCCTCTCTGTCTGTCTGTCTATCTCTCTCTCTGTCTCTCTCTCTGTCTCTCTCTGTCTCCCTCTCTCTCTCTCTCTGTCTTTCTCTTCCCTCTCCTTTCTCTCTCTCTCCCTCTCTCTCTCTGTTTTTCTCTCTGTCTCTCTCTTTGTCTCCCTCTCTCTCTCCCTCTCTTTCTCTCTCCCTCTCCCCCCTCTCTCTCCCTCTCTCTCTCTCCCTCTCTTTCTCTCTCTCTCTCTCTCTCTCTCCTCCCTCTCTCTCCCTCTCTCTCTCCTCCCCCCCTCTCTCTCTCTCTCTCTCCCTCTCTCTCTCCTACTCTCTCTCTCTCTCTCTCTCTCTCTCTCTCTCTCTCTCTCTCTCTGTCGCTCGCTCTCTTTCTTTCTTTCATTTAGTTCTCATTCCATTCTTTTTGTCTTTCGCCGATGATTTTTTTTGGCTCGTCTGGCATTTAGAATTATTCCTTCTTCCTTTCTTTTTTTTGTTCCTTTCAACTGTTCTTTTTTTTCAGTTTTTTATATATTTTTTCTCCTATTATTGCTTTGTTTCTTTTTAATCTTTTTTCTGTCTTTTCGTTTTTTCTCCTATTATTGCTTTGTTGGGGTGGGGGGGGGGGTTTCGAAATGTCTTCTATTTGTCACTTATTATTTTGGTTTCTCCTTTTTTCTGTTTGTTTACTCGTTTTCATCCCTTCCTCTCTTCTGTTCACGTCTTGTCCTTCTTCTCTTTGTCTTGTTTTGTTCTTGTCTTTTTTTTTCCTTTGTTCACTTCATCTTCTTTTATTTGTTTTCACCGGCAGTATTGAGGAGAGAGTGTTTACAAAGAAGAAGAAGAAGAAGAAGAAGAAGAAGAAGAAGAAGAAGAAGAAAGGGCGAGGCCTCTCATGACTCCACATGTAATTACCTTTTATTATTGACATAATTATGATGATGCACATCCTGGATATTTATTTATTTTGGGGGCTGTGAATAACTTTTCTTGTACTTTTGAGAACTTTTTCGAACAAAGGGATTCTCCCTATCCTTTTCTCGTATCTCTTTTATACAGTTTATTTTCCCCGAAATCAGATTGCATCCACCTTTATGGTGGAGCAAAAAGGATCGCATACGCAAAATAACATTACATCACAAGGGACAAAAATAGTAATAATAATATAATATAATAGTGATGATAATGATGGTGATGATGATGATGATGATGATGATGATGATGATGATGATGAAATGATAATGATAATGATAATAATAAATGGAATTTATATAGCGCCATATCTTGCAAAAACAAATCAAAGTGCTTGCATTCCATCCACTCCTACACATGCAACCAACAATAATTAACACTTTTCACACACACACACACACACACACACACACACACAGGTTATACACTTCGGCAGGATGATGGGAATTTTAGACATTGAAGGCAGGGATAGATAATTCTGAGATGAAACAATAGGGGAAAGTCTTAGGTTTGAAATAGGTATGTCTTGAGGCTGGATTTAAAAGTGTCGTAAGTAGGCTTTTCGCGAAGGGAGAGAGGGAGGTCATTCCAGATTGATAAAGGCGTGATAAAGGCTATCCCCATTGAATAATGATGATCGTCTTTCAATGGCAGGTTTGGTAGGCCTCAAGAATATCCAATATTCTTCTGAACGCGATTGACACTTCCAAAGTCAGTTAAGTGTCTGGCTGTAAGGTACCACCCGAGGGTGAAGCTTCAATCACTGCCGGCACTTCTTGACGGGGGCTCATCCAGGAGCCGAACTTCCAGTCAGGAGAAGTTGTAACTGGCTACCTGCGCTTGTTTTCCTCCACTACTATTTTCTGAATAATAATACATGTGATCATGAAAATGATGATGTTTGATGATGATGATGATGATGATGATGATGATGATGATGATGATGGTGGTGGTGGTGGTGGTGGTGCTGGTGGTTGGTTGGGGGTGATGGTGATGGTGAGATGGTGGTGGTGGTGGTGGTGGTGGTGGTGGGGGTTTCATGATCTTGTTATTGTTATTATATTTGTTATTAATTGTTATTACTATTATATTGTTATTACTATTATACTGTTGTTGTTATCATTATTATTATCATTACTGTTACATTGAAAATATAGGGCTCCCTCTGTTCGGGAGACCATGGCTGGCACCTTCTTTGGTCACCTGAGTCTTTTTTTGGAGCAACGTCTCGAATAGCTCGGCAAAACCTACCCGTGAAAGATAGAAAACAGACAGAAAAAAGACAGACAGACAGACAGATAGAAAGAATGAAAGAACGAAAGAAAAAAAAAAGAAAAAAAAAAAAAAAGAAAGGAAAGAACGAAAAAAAAAAAGATAGGAAAGAACGAAAGAAAGAACGAACGAACGACAGACAGACAGACAGACAGAAGTAAGAAAAACAAACAGCAGACAAAACAGACAGAAAAAAGAATGAAAGAACGAAACGAACGAACAAATGACACACAGAAAGACAGACAGACAAAAAGAAAGAAAGAGGAAAACATCGATCAGTGCTCAGATAACAGAGAAATAAATTTGGGGGAAGTTTTCTTTTCTTTTGTTTTGTTTGTTTCTAAGGTTAGTAAATGAGGCGCACATTCTAGTTGAGGGCATTAGGCAATGACCTTTTCGAATGGGGTGTTATTTTGGTGGATTGAACTTCTATTTTCTAGTACACAGTGGTCAAGAGTTTTTATATATACTTTTTCTTTATTCTTTTATTATGGTGGGCATATGTAATGAAAGGAGAGAAAGAAAAAACAGAATGGGTAAAGTGGGGCAAGGAATCACAAGGATGAGAATGGGGTGGGCGTGGACATAGATGGACAGAAAGACAGACAAACAGACAAAACAGGCGGACAGGTGGGAGGGCGGGGGGAAGGGGGTTCACAGTTTTGCGTGGTACTTTTTTTTTTTTCTTTATTCTTTATGAGGTTAATGGTAGCCCTTGTGCTTTTTATGTCCGGTGTTCAGTTTTGTAAATTCTGTCATCTGTTCCCACTGGCACAAATAGCCCCTACTCCTTTACGAAAAGCGGAACAGTTCTGTGCGGTTGGTGTGTAGTGTGTGGTGTGTGTGTGGTGGTGTGTGGTGTGTGTGTGTGTGTGTGTGTGTGTGTTGTGTTCGTGTGTTTGTGTGTAAGTGTGCGTGTGTGTGTGTGTTTGTGTGTGTGTGTAGTGTGCATCCCAATGTGTACAAATGGTGCAATGCTCGTCGTCTTCTGTGTCTGTCTACGCCGTGGTCCGATGTGCCTATCTGATCATGAAGAAGAGGGGGAGGAGGGAGAAAGGAGAGTGTGTGGTGTGAGGAGAAAAAGAGAGAGCTACCCAGCCAAACAAACATACAGAGACAGAGAGTCGGGGGGGGGGTACACATCAAACAGAAAAAAACAAAAGGGAAGCAAACAAACAAACGGATATTCAGAAGACCCAAAAAACCGAAAACAAACAGATAAACAGAAGAAAGGAGATGAAGAGAGAGAGAAGAGGGGTGGGGTGGAAGCAAAAGACCTGCTTCACAAACAAAAACCCTTTTTACGTTTCGAATCAATAATACCCGGTCAGTGGTTATCTGTGTCTTCTTCTTTCTTTTTGTTATCAGAATCTCTCTTTTTCTCTTTCTTTTCTATTCTTTCTCTCTCTCTCTCTCTCTCTCTCCTCTCTCCTCTCTCCTCTTTCTCTCTCCACTCTCTCTCTCTCTTCCTCTCTCTCTCTCTCTCCTCTCTCTCTCTCTCTCTCCTCTCTCAAACACACACACAGAGCTTTTATGTCTACCTTCCCTCTGTCCAAACTGTTTTGTATAGTGGCCTTAAGGCCCAAAGTACAATAAAAATTTCAGTGTTTAGTTATCTTCTCTCCATCCCTCTCCCTCTCCTCTCCTCTCTTTTCTC
>CM054155.1:31524836-31529836 GCA_028751875.1 Rapana venosa | reverse complement strand
TCTCTCTCTCTCTTCTCACTCTCTCTCTCTCTCTGTCTCTCTTCCTCTTCTCTCTCTCTCTTCTCCTCTCCCTTCTGTTCCTTCTCTTCTCTCTCTGTCCTTGCCAATGATTGGGTTCCTCCTTCAGTCCCATGGTTACCCCGTTTTCTTCCTGTCATCCCATCTTCTCCTCTGGAAAACTGGCGGCCCCCACAATCGCTAATTTAAGATCAAATGGAAATCTCGTGTGTGTGTGTGTGTGTGTGTGTTGTGTGTGTGTTTTGCGTGCGTGCGTCGTGCGTGCGTGCGTGCGTGCGTGTGTGTGTGTGTGTGTGGTGTGCGTGTGTGTGTGTGCGTATGGTGTGTTTGAGCGGTGTTGTGTGTATGTTTTGGTGCGTGCGGTGTGTGTGTGTGGGGTGTGTGTATGTGGTGCGTGGTGCGTTCGTGCGTGCATTTTCCGTGTGTATGTGTGTGCTGTCTGTGTGTTGAGCTGTTTGTGTGTATGTATGTGTGTGTGTGTGTTTTGCGCGCACGGCGCGTGCTACAGCTCCTTTCTAATATCAGCAGCACTTCTTTTTTCATCCAGTTAAAAACGTGGCGCTTCTTTTGAAACTATCAACAATTTGAAGGACGCTCTTCAAGATTTTTTTGTTCTGAAGGAATTGTTCGGTTACGGCTCTCTCTCTGTCTTCTGTCTCTCTCCTCTTCTCCTCTCTCATCTTCTTTTCTCTCGCTTCCCCTTCTCTTTCTCTCTCTCTCCCTCTCTCCTTTCTGTCTTGTCTGTCGTCCTTCCTTTCTTTGTTTATTCTTTCCTTTGTTTTTTCTGTGTGTTTTTTTCTCGATTCTTCTCTCCTGATTATTTCTGCGCCAAACCCTTTCATTTTGTTTTAAATTTCTTTCTTCCTTTTCTTCTTTCTTCCCTTGTTCTTTCTTCCTTTCTTTTGCATAAGCTGGTTCAACCCGAAGTCGCGAAACGACATTTTTGTTCTGATACACCCACTTCATCAGCCCATTTTCTGTGTTTTTTGTTTGTTCCAGTTAACTCTGAGTCAGCAAACGT
This sequence comes from Rapana venosa, assembly GCA_028751875.1. Lineage (NCBI taxonomy): Eukaryota > Metazoa > Mollusca > Gastropoda > Neogastropoda > Muricidae > Rapana > Rapana venosa. The sequence goes on along the minus strand of CM054155.1, from coordinate 31,528,797 downwards.
GAAAACCGCACAACATGACGTCCCCATACGACTTGACGTCATCACGTCACCCTTTTGGCCTTTCTGGCGTCACCAAAGTCTTGGGGTTTTGAGTCACATCCGCGGACCGACTGTACAGAGATGGCTGGTGAATTGAACAGAGAGCAAGAGGTAAGTTGTGGTAATGATCGAATTGTGTTGTGGGTGGTGTGGTGGTGTGGGTGTGGGGTGTGGTGTGGTGTGTGGGGGTTTTGGTGTGGTGTGGTGTGTGTTGTGTAGTGTAAAGTAGTGTAGTGTAGTGTAGTGTAGTGTAGTGTAGTGTAGTGTAGTGCGGTGGTGTGGGGTGGGGGTGTGGTGTGGTGTGGTGTGGGTGTAGTGTAGTGTAGTGCAGTGTAGTGCAGTGTAGGGTTTTTTTAATTTATTTATTTTATCTTTATATCAAGGATAATGGTAAGCCTTATGTGCTTTTTCAATCCAGTCCCGGTGTATATGGGATTTGGAATTCTTTATCTGTTCCCCCCGGCACACAATGACCTACTCTTACGAAAAGGGGAAAACAGGATTAACGTGTGCGCAAGATGTTTTGCGTGCGTTCGCACACGGGGCCTCGGTTTAAAGTTTTCATCCGAAGGACTTTTGGGAGAGTTTAGTCTGCATGATGTTAACTCCAGAGGAAAAGATCCCTTGAACGGGAATCGAACCCGGGTCATCAAATTGCGAGCGCAAAGTTCTAACCACTAGGCTATCCCCTTCCCCCCCCAGAGACACACATGCTGTAGTGTAGTGTAGTGTGTGTAGTGTAATGTAGAGTAGTGTTTGTTTTAGTGTAGTGCAAATATTAGGTAAAAGTAGTGTAGTGTAGAGTAAAGTATTGTGTAGTATAAATGTAGTGTAGTATAGTGTAGTATGTGTAGTTAGTAGTAGGATAGTGTTGTGTAATTTAGTTTGTGTAGTGTAGTGTGGTGTATGCCCCCTTTTAGTAAACCGTAGATTTTTCTGCATGAAATTTCGGCAGCCCAGCCCGAATGGAAAGTGCGTTGCCTCAAGAGCAGCGCCACGCTTTCTATTTTTTATTTTTGTCTTGTGGGGTGCGTGTGTGCGTGTGTGTGTGTGTAGTGTGTGTGTGTATATGTGTGTGTTCGTGCGTGTGTGTGTAGTGTGTGTGTGCCCTGTGTGTGTTGTTGCATGGTTTTGTTTCTGTTGTGGTGTGTGTCTGTGTGTGTGACGGGGGTGTGTCTGTTTTGCTGTGTTGTTCCTTTTTGGTTGGTTTTGTCTGTGGTGTGTCTGTGTTTTGTGTTGTTGTGCGTGTTGTGCGTGTGCGTGTGTTTCGTCGTGTGTGTGTGCGTGTGTGGTGTGTGTTGTGTGTGTGTCTGTGTCTGTGTTTGTTTACTTCCCTATAAGATCGGCTTTAACTACATACAGAATTTTGCCAGGGGATGGGGTGAGGGGGGGGACAACACTCTTGCAGTTGGATTCTTCCCCGTTGCGCTGAAATTTGGTAGTTACCTGAACTTCGGTTTATTGTCTTAGGTGAAAAACTTGCATCCAACCCACCAGTCAAGGGTCTAGTGGGTGGGAGAAAAGTTTTGGGTTCATAGAGTTGATAGAACCCTTCGACTTCTCGTTTTCTTGACACAGTGTGTAACTTCTTGACCATGATTCACCTAGCAGCATAGCAAAAGCAGCAGTAGCAAGAGTGGGGTGGTGTTGTAGTGGTGGCGGTGTGGGTGGATGATGGTGGTGGTGATGGTGGTGGGGTGGTGGTGATGGTGGTTTGGCGGTGGTGGTGGCGGTGGTGGTGGTGGTGATGGTGGTGGTAGTTAAAAAAAAAGGAAGAGAAGAAGGTAAACAAATATTGTAGGAGCAATAGTCAAAACAGTAATAATGGCAGCAGTAGCAGTAGAAATAGTAGTAGTAGTTGTTGTTGTTGTTGCTGCTGCTGCTGCTGCTTTCTGGGTGTGCTGCTGCTGCTGTGCTGCTGCTGTGTGCTGCTGCTGTGCGGCTGCTGCTGCTGATGATGATGATGATGATGAGATGATGCCGTTCACATACACAAAACATGCACTTTCCTCGCGTGCCCCCCGCGCACGTACGCACGCACGCCCCACACACACAAACACAACACGCACTTGCCCTCGCGTGCACCCGCGCACGTACGCCGCACGCCCGCCCAACACAAACACACACACGCACACACACACACACAAACCCACACCCAAACCCCAAAAACAAAACACATACAACAAACGGAAAAGGGAGCCCGGTAAGGGGAGGGCAAGGGCAAACAAACAAAAAGAAACCTAAAAACATTTAACACCCAACATTTTTTTTACAGAAAACAACAGCAACAACAACAACACATTGAAGTGAGAACAACAAAAAAAAGAAGAAAAAGAGAAGAAACAACCACAGCAACAACAAAACAACAACAAAAGAAAATGAAGAACAGAAAAAGAACAAAAAGGGAGAAACGGCTGAAAAACTAAATGCAACCCGATCTCGGTTTTTAAATCGATTATCAAAATGTGAAAAGCAAAACATTGTGGAATAAATTTTACACGGCGTGTGATTAGTCTGACACACAACACTCACACAAAAAAATATTTTTCAACTGTTCTGAAATCTACTTATTAACTACACACACAACACTCGCGCGGCGCGCGCGCAGCACCACACACACACACTTTTTTATATATATAATTTAAAATATATAATTATATAAAAATATTATATATATATTTTAATAGAAGATAGTTAATGTAGATAGTAGATAGATAGATAGGTGGGTAGTATAATATTAGATATAATAAAGATATAGATAGATATAGACAGATATGTAAAAAATTGAGAGAGTTTTGTAATAGAATATAACGTGGGGAAGGGTTTCCCCCAAAAAGGAAAATATCAGGGGCCAACGACATCATGTCATAATGTAAAGAGAAGCAATTTTCAAAACATGGCCTCAAACGCCATGCAAAACGAGAAGAAAACCCCCAAAAAAAAAAAGGAAACGAAAAACATTTGAAATTTTAAAAAGCAAATCGGCTTGACAAAATAAGAAAAAGACACCAAAAAGCTATTTTCTATACATCCCTTTTAAAAAAAGTCTTTTCCCGTATGAATCTGGATCTGGTAGTCCTTCGGGGAGATATAAAACCCAGGCCCGTGGCGAACGCATGCAGAACTCTTGCGCACACGTTAAATCCCGTTCCCCTGTTCGAAAAAAGTGGCCCTTGTGTGCCGGTGGGAAAGATGACAATTTTTTTAAAGCTAAAAACGCATAAATTTAAAAAAAATACCTTAGCGCTTTTATTGTTGTTTGCAAGGTTTTAGCGCTATAAAATGCTATACATTAGATATGATGATGATGATGATGATGATTTATTATTATTATTTTATTTTAAAACCCCTCTTCAAAAAACAACAAAATCCACCCCTTTTCTAAGTCAAATTTAAATTCTTTTAAATAAATAGTCGTAAAATTTTCCCTTTTATATTTCTCTACTCTCTACTCTCTCTTTCCCCCTTTCCCCCCCCCTTTTTCGTTGGTTAATCGTCTGGAAAAAACGTTTTTACTTTTTTTTTGGTTTTTTTTTGCGTTTCATTGTAAAGTGAATCCTACACCCTTTGCAATTTCGCTCCCCGCTGAGCTCCTATGTGGGGTAAAAGCTGTTTTAGAAGGTTTTTTGGGAAAACAAAGTCAATTCCTCGTGTCGCAAAAACAGATTTCCTTTCTTTCTTTGTTATTTCTATAAAGGTAGGGAGGGGGCTTCTCTGTCTTGATTTTTGTTTTTGTTAATTTTTTTGCTATGGGCCAGCTGTTTTGCCTGTGATTGGGTTTTGGCTGGAAGGGCACAGGTTCGAGTCCCAGAGAGTTAAGGTGTTTTATCAAATTAACCCGGGTCCTGCCCAGATGAGTTTTTCTACATGGACTCATGGGGGGGACTTGGGCCGTACAGTCAAATATGTCCCCTTTTTTGGA
>CM054155.1:31510827-31524336 GCA_028751875.1 Rapana venosa | reverse complement strand
GTGAAAAAAATAGGTCTTTGACAGACACGCAGAATCTATCTTCTCACACAGACAGGCACACACACCCGCACGGCGCAGTACACATAAACACACACACGCACGTATGCACGCACTCACTCACTCACACAGACACATACGCGGGCGGGCGGGCGCGCGCGCGCACACACACACATGCACGCACGCACAACAACACTCACACAGACATACACACACACACACACACACACACACACACACACACGTCAGCGGGCAGGCACCTTCTTCCTCACTCGCACCCCCCCCCCCCCCCCCCCCCCGCCCCATTCCTTCTGTCGTCAGTCTGTTGGCTTTCTACATCACTAAGTGGAGGGGGGGGGGGGTGGATTGGTCGGTGGGTGTGGGTGTTTGTCAGTCGTATGTGTGTGTGTGTGTGTGTGAGTTTGTGCGTGTGTGTGTGTGTGTGTGTTTAGTCTGTGTGTCTGCTGTACAAGCATGTCTATCTTCGATCATAACTTGACAGTATGTAAACACCACCACATATTAACAACATCAAATATCAAATACAGTTAATCTCGTCCTCCTCCTCCTCCTCCTCTTCCACCTGCTCTTCCTTCTTCTTTTCCTCCTCCTCGTCCTCCTCCTCCTTCTTCTTCTGGTTCTTCTTCTTTTCATCCTCATCCTCTTCCTCCTCCTCCTCCTCCTTCTTCTTCTGCTTCTTCTTCTTCTTCTTTTCCCCTCCCCCCTCCTCCTTCTTCTTCCTCTTTTTCTCCCCCTCCTCCTCCTCCTCCTCCTTCTTCTTCTTTTTCCCTCTTTTCCTCCTTCTCCTCCTTCTTCTTCTCCTTCTTTTTTCTTCTCCTACCTATCTGTCTGTCTCTCTCTCTGTCTTTCTTTATGTCTGTCTTTTTTCTTTCTGTCTGTCCTTTCTCTCTTTCTCTCTGTCCGTCTTTTTTCTCTCTTCTTCACTTTTTTCTTTTGCCTTGTACCTGTCTCCTTCTTCTCATCTTCTGTCCCCGGGCCTCCTCCTTTTCTTTTGTTCTTTTATGCTGCCTTTTTTCTCGCGTGAAAGGAACTGAAATAACATTATTTTCAAAAGAGGACATAGGAACATTTTTATACTTTTACTGCGTGCCGCCAACATTGTGTGAGGGTGCGCTTAACGTTGAAGAGTGGGCGGACTATTTCAGATCCGAATGTTCGTGCGTGCGTGTGCGCGTGTGTGTGTGTGTGTGCGTTTATTTATTTATTCTTTTATATCGAGGATAATGGAATAAGCACTCATGTGCTTTTTTACACCCAGTTTGTGTGTGTGTGTGAGTGTGCCTGTGTGAGTATGAGTGTGTTTGTGTGAGTGTGTGTGTGTGGTGTGTTAAAAAGAAAGAGAAACAGAGATAAACCCCTTGAAAAGTAGAGAAGTAGACAGAAGCAATCAGAGAGAGAGAGGGAAGGGAAGGAGAGAGAGAGAGAGGGGAGAGAGAAGAGAGAGAGAGAGAGAGAGAGAGAGAGAGAGAGAGAGAGAGAGCAATCACAGAGAGAGAAAGAGAGAGATTTTTTTATTATTTTTTATTTTATTCTATTCCTTTAATTAAGAGAGAGAGAGAGGAGAGGGGTTGGGTATAGGGGATGAAGATACAGAGAGTGGGAGAGGGAAATATACGTATAGAGACAGAGATGAAAGAAAAAGAAAAATAAGGAGGGGAGGAGACAGACAGATAGCCTGACACATACAAAAACAGAGAGAGACACACACAAAGACACAGCTACACAGGCAGAGGCAAACAGGGCGAAAAAACAGAGGGGTCTGCAAGTGCACATGGAGAAACAAACAGGCACGGGACAATAGCAGAGATGGAGATAAAAACAAACAGACACACACTATCAAAGAGTCAGGCATATGCGCATAGACAGACAAGACAGACTACACACAAAGACAAAAAGACATATGCCATAGACAGAAAAGACAGACATACACACATAAAAAAGAAAGACATTGTGCATAGCATACACACAAAAAAAAGACAGGCAGATGCGCATACACACACAAGACAGACTACACACAAAGACAGACAAACAGATACGCATAGATAGACAAGACAGACAAAACAAAGACAGACAGACAGACAAAGAAAAGAGCGGGATGAGCGACGTGCCCTAAGCGGCATACAATTGTGCTTTTTTTTCTCATTTCCGTACGTGGTAATAGAAAATGAAGGTTATCAAATATTGAAAGGACCAAGGGCCTCCCTTTGCTTTTACCTCATTATCTCCCCTTCCATGCTTACTACACCCCCCCCCTCCCCCTATTCCCCACCCACCACCACCTTCACCACCACCATTTCCCATTTCCTAACCCTCCAACTCTCTTCCACCTTCTCCTCTTACCCACTCCCTACCCCCATCCCTATCCACCCATCTCTCCTGTCGTGAATGTTTTCGGGTAGGTTGTTTTTTACTTCTTGGTTTTGTATTTTATTTTTGTTTTTGCTCCGTTCTTTTCATACATGAGTTCTGTCAAGCGTTGTTTTTTTTATTTGTTGTTTTGTTTTGTTGGGTTGGTTTTGTTTTTTTTTGTTTATTTTTTTTTGTGGTCTTTTATTTTTGGGGGAAGAGGAGGGGGGGGGGGGGGATCGTGTATAAATGCTAGTTCTTTGTCTATTTCTTTCTTGTCCTCCTCTTCTCCTCCTACTTCCCTCACCCTTTTGTTTTTGTTTTATTTTGTTTCAAGTTTCTTTTTGTTTACTTCTTTCTTGTCCTGTATTTCTTGGCTTATACCTTCCTTCTTTCTTTTTCTTTCTTTCTTTCTTTTCATCACTTTCTTTCTGTCCGTTCTTGGCTTTCTTTCTTTCTTTCCCTACCTTTCTTCTTGGGTTATTTTTTTCCCCGTTCTCTTTTTTCTTTCGTTTCTTTCTTTTTGTTTTTTAGGGTTTTTTTTTCTTCTTTCTTTCATTGTTCTTTAGTTCAGTTTTTCTGACTTGTTTGTGTGGGGTTCGTGGGGGGGTGTTTTTTCTTCTTCCCCTTTTTCCCCTCTTTCATTCCATCTTGCCTTGATTTCAATATTTCTCTCTCTTCTCTCTCTCTCTCTCTCTCTCTCTCTCTCTTCTTTCTCTCTTTTCTTTTCTGTCTTTTCTCTATTTCTTTTTTTTCTTTCTTTAAAAATTTTCTTTCTTCTTAAAAAATCATCTTTCTTTATTTCTGTTTTTTTTTCTTTCTAAGATTTTCGTTCTGTTCTTTTATTTTTAATATTCTCTATCTCTCTCTCTCTCTCTCTCTCTCTCTCTCTCCCGCGCGCGCGCGCGCCCATGCGCGCGCCCTCTCCCTCTTTCTTTCTTTTTTAAGATTCACTTTCATTCTTTCTTTCTTCAAATCCTCTTTCTTTCTTACTTTCTTTCCTAAGATTCTCTTTTGTTTTTCTTTCTTTCTTAAAATTCTCTTCTTTCTGTCCTTTTTTTAAATTCTTTTCACCCTCTCTCTCTCTCTCTCTTCTTAAGATTCCTTTTCTTTTTTCTCTCTTTTTTCTTTTCTTTCTTAAGATTCTCTTTCTCTCCTTCTTTTTTAAAGTTCCTTTCTTTCATTCTTAAAATTCTCTTTCTTTCTGTCTTTCTTAAAAACCTTTTTTCTTTCTTCTTAAGATTCCCTTTCTTTCTTTCTTAAAAAATATCTTTCTTAATTTCTTTCTTTCTTTCTCAAAAGTCTCTTTCTTTCTTTCTTTCTCAAATTCTCTTTTTTTTTTTTGACAAATCTCTTCCTTTCTTACTGACAATTCTATGTCTTTCTTTCTGTTTTTCTTTTCTCTCTCTCTTTCTCTCTCTCTCTCTTCTCTTCTTCTCTCTCTCTCTCTCTCTCCCTCTCTCTCTCTCTCTCTTTTTCTTTCTTTCTTTCTTTCTTTTTTACAATTCCCTTTCTCTCTTTCTTTCTGAAAATTCTCTTCCTTCCTTTCTTCCTTTCTTTTTACACATTTCCCTTTTTTCCTTCCTTCCTTTCTTTCTTTTTTACAATTTTTTTTCTTTCTTTCTTTCCCCTTTCCTGCACTGCCTGCTTGCCTGCATTTGTTTAGCTCTGCTCCTCTCTTCCCTGACATCTGTCATGTTGTTTTGTTTCTGGAATGTTGGGGGTCTTTTTTTCCGAATGGTTTTTTTTTTTTCTCTCTTTTTTTTTCTTTGGCTTTCTGAGATTTATTTTGTAGGGTTTATTTCGTTCCTTCTTGTTCTGTCTGTCTGTCTGTCTGTCTGTCTGTCTGTCTGCTAGGATCACTTTACCTTTAGTTATGCTTTTTTTTTTTTTGGGGGGGGGGGGGTTTGCTTTGTTTGATCACTTTTTGTTGCTTTTTTTGATCTTTCTGTTCCTGCGCTGTTTGTTACAGGTAGGGTTTTTTTGTTGTTGTTAGATTATAGATTTTTTTTTTGCTTTGTTAATAATGTTCATGTTTTTGTTTTTTGTTGAGTCTGTATAATTTTGCTGCTTTTGTTTGGTTGGGTTGTAGGGGGTTTTTTTTGGGGGGATGGTTTCTTTGCTGTTGTTTTAGTTGTTTGCTTCGAATTCTGTGTGGTAATTTTCTTGGCTCTCTCTGTCTCCTCTGTCCTCTTCTGTCCTCTGTCTTTGTCCATTCTCTCTCTCTTTCTCTCTCTCTCACTCGATCTCCCACATTCGGCCTCACATTTCTTCCTCTCTCTCATCTCTCTCGCTCTCTCTCTGTCTTTCTCTGTCTCCCTGTCTCTCTGTCTCGGTCTTTCTCTGTCTCTCTCACTCTCATCTCTGTCTCTGTCTCTCACTCTCCTCCTCTCTCTCTCAGCATGTCTCTCCTACTCCGTCTCACTCGTCCTCTCTCCTCTCTCTCTGTCTCCTCTCCCTCTCCTGTTTTACATGTAGAGTAATTCCATGTATTTTCTTCTTCATTCATTTTTGGAATAATCCACCGTCTTTAAGCCTGCTTCTGTCGTTTTTCCAATCTTGTTCATAATTTTGTTTCCGTCCATTCTTTCTGTATTGCTTTCGTGATTTTAATCTTTTTCCTCCTTTCCTTCCTTTCCTTCTTTCTTTTTTGTTTTGTTTGTCTTTCTCCACTTTGTTTCTGTTTCTTTAATTGTCTTTCCGGCTTTTTTCTATTTTTTCTTATTGTTATTCATCTTTTTAGAATGGTGGGTTTTTTTTTATTTTTTTTATTAATTATTATTTTGTTGTTGTTGTTGTTAGCTGTTATTGTTGTTGCTGTGGTAATATGTTCTTCTTGGTGTTGTAAACATCTTTTTATCTTATATTTTTGGTCGATTTCCTCGACTCTTTCTACATTTTTCCTTCTTATCTTTCCTCTCTTAATCTCTTTCGCTCGCACTGTCTCTCTCTACCTCTGTCTCTGTCTCTCCCTCTACCTATAAATATCTCCCAACAAACACACCGCCGCCGCCACACACGCACGCACGACACACACAAACAGAGCGTCCTAAGGCACCATTTGGTGAACCATGGAGCTCTATCCGAGGAACGAAACATAAAATTAATCTTTCTTTTGAGAGCGGTGTAAACACTATGTACCAACACTTAGGTTAACACCTCATGTATGTGGTGGGTGGTTTTCCCTTTTTTTTCTTCTTTCTCTTCTCTTTTTTCCTCTATCCTTCCTTCACTTTCTTATCTTCCTTCCTTTTCTTTTCTTTATAGGTTTCCCTTGGGTTTCATCGACTGCGCTGTTTCATATTTTTTCTAAGCGTTCTTTTGTGCGAATGCCATTAGCAGTACGAGTGAATCAGGTTCGGAAAATCACTTTTCTTTAATTAATTTATTTCTTTCTCCTCTCTCATCTCTGTCTCTCTCTCTCTCTCTCTCTCTCTCCTCTCTCTCTCTCTCTCTCTCTCTTCCAATCTCAATTATTCTCTCTTCTCCTCTCTCTACCCTCCCTCTCTCCTCTCTCACTCTCTCTCTTGACATCATGAAATCTGCATGAGTAAAATCAAAATTGTGAGTTGAGGGTGATCGTGCATATATATTTTAGAGTTATCCACTGAAACACACACACACACACTCTCTCTCTCTCTTTCTCTCTCCATCTCCTCTCTCCTCTCGACTCTCTCTTCTGCTCTCTCTCTCTCTCTCACTCTTCTCTCCTACCCTCCCGACTCCTCCTCTCTCCATCGTCTCAACTCTCTCTCACTCTCTCTCACTATGACCTATAGAATTTAGCTGGTTGATGTTGGGTGTTTTTTTTTTTTCTTGTTTTTTCTTTCTTCTTTCTTTTCTTCTTGTTCTTTATTGTTTAAGAAAGTATGGTATTGAGGTTTTTTTTTAATTTATTAATTTATTAATATTTATGATTATGATTATTATTATATTATTAATTTTATTTAATATTATTTTACATAACATATTTTTTGTGTGATAATCAAAATAAGTGTCCAAGGTGATCGTCTTGAGGTTTTAGTTTTTAATTTAATTAATTATTATTATTATATATTTTATTTATATTTTTATTTTTATCATAACATGTTTTTTGTATGAGTAATCAAAATAAGTGTCCAAGGTGGATCGTGTACTGTTTTGAGACTTTTATCCTTTAGTACCATCTCTGAAAACACACAACCCCACCCGCACACACACACACACCCACACACACACAACACACACACTCAAAAAGAACGCACACACACACACACACACACTCTCTCTCTCTCCTCGTCTCAACTCTCTCTCTCCCTCTCGTCCAGTCTCAATCTCTCTCCCATCTCTCTCCTCAATCTCTCTGTATAATTGGCCTAAGACCGAATGCAATTAATATCATTCTCTCTCTCTCTCTCTCTCTCTCTCGTCTCTCTCTCTCTCGTCTCTCTCTCTCCTCTCTCTCCTCTCATCTCCTCTCTCTATTGTTATTGTGTATTCTAATAAAGGCATATTCATACTTTTCGATTTTCAATATTATTATGGACTTGTTGACTTGTACTTGAGCTCACATGAATCTCCTATTTTAAATCTTATAACCACGTGTAACAACTAATGTGTACTATCCTACAGTATGAAAGGTGATCAATTTTATGATGTATAAGTTTTGCTCTCTCTCTCTCTCACTCATCTCTCGCTCTCCCCATCTCTCCTCTCCTTCATCTCTATCTCTCTCTCTCTCTTCTTCACTCTCTCTGTGTTGTTATTGCTGGAGTTGTTACTTTTGTTCTTTGTTGGTGATTTTGTTGGGTTTTTCGCTTGTTAGTTTTTTGTTTTGGTGTATGGAATGTGTGTGGTGTGTGTGTGTGTGTGTGTGTGGTGGGTGTGTGTTGTGTTTGAGTGTGTGTGTGTGATGTGTGTGAAGGGGGGGACCGGTGCTGTTTTTATTTCTTTTTATTGTTAGTATTTTTTTGTTGTTTATTTTTTGTTTTTTGGATTTTTTTTTTTCCGCATTTGTTTGTTTGATGTTCTTGTTTTTTCTTGTTTTTTTTTGTTGTTTATTTGGAAGGGTGTTTATGTCCTGCTTTTTTGTGACTTGTTGTTGTTGGGGGTGTTTTATTGTTTTTTTTTCTTTTCTTTTATTCTTTTTTTTGTTTGTTTGTTTGTTTTGTTTGTTTTGTTTTTGTTTTGGTTTTTGGGGTTTTTTGGGTTGTTTTTTTTTTTTTTGGGGGGGGGGGGGGGGTTCTCTGGGGTATGTTTTTGTCTTTTGCTCGTCTGGGGTTTGTTTTGTATTGTTGTTTTTTTTTCTTCTTCTCTTCTCATCTTTTTCATTAAAAAAAATGTTTTTTTTTTCCCTTTGCTCTTCAGCTTGAAAGTATGAGTACTTAACTGAGTGCATTTTAAATGTGACCGCCCTGGGCGGGGACAGGATGTAAAAAAGAACATGAAAATACTATCATTATCCACTGGACAAAAAGAATTTGTTTCTATGACTTACATGTGTAGAATGTTCTGTTTATGACTTTATTTGGCTTTTTATCCCCCTCTTAAATTATGAGAGTGTATGGGTATTGCACTAATTATATTACCATGACATTTTTCAATTTGCCATTGAACATATTTAAAAATTGTTTTGTGTTTGATCGTGAGCATATGTGAGTATTACATAGTTGAGTATTAACCCTGAAACACCCCCCCCCACCCCCACCCCCCCACAACCACTCCAAACACACACACACAACACACACACACACAAGACAAACGCTTCAAACACACACACACACACACACACACACACACACAAACACACACACACAACACACACACACTCACTCACTCACTCACCCACCCATATTCTCTCCCTAAACGACTGTATAGTTTTTAATTTCTTCTGGTTTGTTTCTTGTTTTTATTGTGTGGATGTATGGGTATTAAATTTATTTCATTAATCATGACATATAATTTGAAACGAGTATAATCTAAAATGAGTGTTGATGGGATCGCATACTGTTTTGGGATATATATTGGATATTATCTCTGAAATACACACACACACACTCTCTGTCTCCGTCTCTCCTCTTCTCACCTTTTATCGTCCTGCTTATAGTGATAGTATATCCTGATGAAGGATTCATATTTTATATTTTCAATACTTTATTGGACTTGCTCTGTACTTAAGTTTTAATGAGTGCCCTATTTCAATATCTTATAATTATGTGTAACAAGTATGTGTACCATTTGACAATGTGTAGATGTTTATCTTTATGACTTATTAAGTTTGGTTGTGTTATTTTTCTTGGCTTTGTTGTAGCTCTTGTTCTTGTTGTTGTTGTTTGTTGTTTTTCTCTTTTTTATCATCTTTTGTTGGTTTGGTTTTTTTTCCTTCTCTTTTGTTTGTTTGTTTGTTTTGGTTAGGGTTTTTTGGGGGGTGGGGGTAGGGGTGGGGTATTCTTAGGATTTTCTTTTTAATTGCTTGCTTTGTGGGGGGGGGAGGGTTTGTTGGGGGGGAGCTGTTTGAAAAGGTTATTTCCCCTTGTTTTTATTGCGAGACTGTATAAGTATTGGGTTATTATTATTAAGATGTATCCCTAACGGGCGGGGACTGGATGTAAAAAAGCACATGTGTGCTTATTCATTATCCTCGAAATAAAAGAATTTGTCATTGTCATTGTCATTGTCATTGTCTCTCTCTCTCTCTCTCTTTCGTTGCATATTGGATTTGGGGTTTTCTTTTTTTTAAATTTATTTTCTAAAGTTGGTGGAAAATTACTATTTTCCATTATTAATGATAATCCCTATTCAGGACAAAGGCTTGATGAAAACAAAGAGCATATCAATACCCATTTTGTTACCTTTGAAAGTAAAGACCCTCTCTCCTGTTAATTGTAACTGGCTGCATGTGAATGAGTAGGAAGAATGAAAGCGCTTTGATTTGTTTTGTTGCAAGATATAGCGCTTTATAAATCCCATGTTTTTTATGGTTATTATTATTATTATTATCATTATTATCATTATTATTATTATTTATATCTATCTCTCTCTCCTTCCTCATTTCTCTCTCCCCTCTGTTCTCTCTCCCTCCCTCCCTCCCTCTCCCTCCCTCTCTCTCTCTCTCTCCCTCCCTCTCTCTCTCTCTCTCAATAGATACCTATGTACAAGCAGTCTCTCCATCAGTTAGCTCCCACACTCACAGGACCCACAAAAGCAGGCGATAGTATGACCGGCTGAAAGCCAGAATGGACAGGGTGTGAAGACATCCACAACACGGAGAGATAGAGGGAGAGAAAGGGAGGGGGATGAAGAAGAGAAGGAGAGAGAGGGAGGGAGGGAGGGAGAAAAGGGAGGGAGAGATTTTTTTATTTTTTTAAATTTTATTCTTTTAACTTCGAGGATAATGGAATAAGCACTCATGTGCTTTTTTTCACCTAGTCTCCGTGTGTATACAGTTTTGTCATCCGTTCCAGCCGGCACACAGTGGCCTACTCTTCCGAAAAGCGGAACGGGTTTAAACGTGTGCGCAAGATGTTCTGCGTGCGTTCGCACACGGGACCTCGGTTTATAGTCTCATCCGAAAGACTTTTGGGGAGAGTGGAGTCGGCACTGATGTTAACTCCAGAGGAAAAATCCTCGTGAACGAGAATCGAACCCGGGTCAGCAGATCACGAATACATCACTCTAACCACCAGGCTATCCCGTCCCCCAGTGAAAGGGGAAAGAGAAGAATACAGACAGACAGACAGAAGACAGACAGACAGACAGACAGATAGATAGATAGATAGATAGATAGATAGATAGATAGATAGATAGATAGATAGATTCATAGATTGATAGATAGACAGACATAGATAGATAGACAAACAGACAGATAGACAGACAGACATAGACAGACAGACAGACAGACATAAGACAGGCAGGCAGGCGGAGATAGAGAAAGAAATGTAATGAAAGAGAGACAAAAACAGAGACAGAAAGACAATGAGAGAGGGGGAGAGAGAGACAGACAGACGGAGAGAGAGCGAGAGAGAGACATATAGTCAGACAGACAGACGGAGGAGAGAGACGAGAAGAGAGAGAGAGAGAGAGAGAGAGAGAGAGAGAAGAGAGAGAGAGAGAGAGAGGAGAGAGAGAGAGAGAGATGCAAAAAGAAAAGAGAAAAAATCTTTCAAATAAAATTAGAACTTCAAAAGAAAAAAGAAGCAAAAAGAAAAGCGTTGACACCGCTGACAACCCCTGTGTGTGTGTGTGTGTGTGGTGTGTGTGTGTGTGTGTGTGTGTTGTGTGGTGTGTGGTGTGTGTGTACGTATGTTAGTGTGTCTGTGTGTATATGTTTACGTATGTACGTGTGTGTGTGTGCGTGTGTGTGTGCGCGTGTGTGTGTGTGTGTGTGTGTGTGTGTGTGTGTGTGTGTGTGTGTGTGTGTGTGTGTGTGTGTGTGTGTGTTGTCTGTCTGTCTGTCTGTGTGTGTGTGTGTGTGTGTGTGTGTGTGTGTGTGTGTGTGTGTGTGTGTGTGTGTGTGTGTGTGTGTTTACATGTGTACGAGTGTGTGTACGTGTGTGTGTTCGTATGCACGTGTGTGTATGTGTGTGCGTCCTTTTCTTGTCCAACCTTTCTTTTTTTCTTGTTGTCTTTCTTTTTCTTTTGAAGTTTTCTTGGCACCTCGGGTTTTCTTTTAAATCTTTTTTTCCCCTTTTTCTCTTTTTTATTATGCTGCCTGTAATGTTGTCTCCTTCCATGTCGCTTTATATCCTCTCTGTCTGTCTGTCTATCTCTCTCTCTGTCTCTCTCTCTGTCTCTCTCTGTCTCCCTCTCTCTCTCTCTCTCTGTCTTTCTCTCTCCCTCTCCCTTTCTCTCTCTCTCCCTCTCTCTCTCTGTTTTTCTCTCTGTCTCTCTCTTTGTCTCCCTCTTCTCTCCCTCTCTTTCTCTCTCCCTCTCCCCCCCTCCTCTCTCTCTCTCTCTCTCCCTCTCTTTCTCTCTCTCTCTCTCTCTCCTCCCTCCCTCTCTCTCCCTCTCTCTCTCCCTCCCTCCCTCTCTCTCTCTCTCTCTCCCTCTCTTCTCCTACTCTCTCTCTCTCTCTCTCTCTCTCTCTCTCTCTCTCTCTCTCTCTCTGTCGCTCGCTCTCTTTCTTTCTTTCATTTTAGTTCTCTTCCATTCTTTTTGTCTTTCGCCGATGATTTTTTTTGGCTCGTCTGGCATTTAGAATTATTCCTTCTTCCTTTCTTTTTTTTTGTTCCTTTCAACTGTTCTTTTTTTTCAGTTTTTTATATATTTTTTCTCCTATTATTGCTTTGTTTCTTTTTATTCTTTTTTCTGTCTTTTCGTTTTTTCTCCTATTATTGCTTTGTTGGGTGGGGGGGGGGGGGGTTTCGAAATGTCTTCTATTTGTCACTTATTATTTTGGTTTCTCCTTTTTTCTGTTTGTTTACTCGTTTTCATCCCTTCCTCTCTTCTGTTCACGTCTTGTCCTTCTTCTCTTTGTCTTGTTTTGTTCTTGTCTTTTTTTTTCCTTTGTTCACTTCATCTTCTTTTATTTGTTTTCACCGGCAGTATTGAGGAGAGAGTGTTTACAAAGAAGAAGAAGAAGAAAGGGCGAGGCCTCTCATGACTCCACATGTAATTACCTTTTATTATTGACATAATTATGATGCACATCCTGGATATTTATTTATTTTTTGGGCTGTGAATAACTTTTCTTGTACTTTTGAGAACTTTTTCGAACAAAGGGATTCTCCCTATCCTTTTCTCGTATCTCTTTTATACAGTTTATTTTCCCCGAAATCAGATTGCATCCACCTTTATGGTGGAGCAAAAAGGATCGCATACGCAAAATCACATTACATCACAAGGGACAAAAATAGTAATAATAATATAATATAATAGTAATGATGATGATGATGATGGTGGTGGTGGTGGTGGTGGTGATGATGATGGTGATGGTGATGATGATGATGATGATGATGATGAAATGATAATGATAATAATAAATGGAATTTATATAGCGCCATATCTTGCAAAAACAAATCAAAGTGCTTGCATTCCATCCACTCCTACACATGCAACCAACAATAATTAACATTTTTCACACACACACACACACACACACACACACACACACACGTACACACACACACACACACACACACACACACACGCACACACACACAGGTTATACACTTCGGCAGGATGATGGGAATTTTAGTCTTTGAAGGCAGGGATAGATAATTCTGAGATGAAACAATAGGGGAAAGTCTTAGGTTTGAAATAGGTATGTCTTGAGACTGGATTTAAAAGTGTCGTAAGTAGGCTTTTCGCGAAGGGAGAGAGGGAGGTCATTCCAGATTGATAAAGGCGTGATAAAGGCTATCCCCATTGAATAATGATGATCGTCTTTCGATGGCAGGTTTGGTAGGCCTCAAGAATATCCAATATTCTTCTGAACGCGATTGACACTTCCAAATTCAGTTAAGTGTCTGGCTGTAAGGTACCACCCGAGGGTGAAGCTTCAATCACTGCCGGCACTTCTTGAGGAAGGCTCTTCCAGGAGCCGAACTTCCAGTCAGGAGAAGTTGTAACTGGCTACCTGCGCTTGTTTTCCTCCACTACTATTTTCTGAATAATAATACATGTGATCATGAAAATGATGATGATGATGATGATGATGATGATGATGATGATGATGATGATGATGATGGTGGTGGTGGTGGTGGTGGTGGTGCTGGTGGTTGTGGTTGGTGGTGATGGTGATGGTGATGATGGTGGTGGTGGTGTGGTGGTGGTGGTGGTGGTGGTCATGATCATTGTTATTGTTATTATTATTGTTATTATTGTTATTACTATTATATTGTTATTACTATTATACTGTTGTTGTTATCATTATTATTATCATTACTGTTATCATTGTAATATAGTAGGCTCTTTCTGTCTCGGGAGACCATGGCTGCACCTTCTTTGGTCACCTGAGTCTTTTTTGGAGCAACGTCTCGAATAGCTCGGCAGACCTACCCGTGAAAGATAGAAAACAGACAGAAGAAAGACAGTCAGACAGACAGAAAGAAAAAAAGATTGAAAGAATGAAAGAACGAAAGAAAGAAAAAGAAAGAAAGATAAAGAAAGAAAAAAAGAAAGGAAAGAACGAAAAAAGAAAGATAGGAAAGAACGAAAGAAAGAGCG
>CM054155.1:31488327-31498327 GCA_028751875.1 Rapana venosa | reverse complement strand
CCACAAGGTCTTCACTTTTCAAGGCATAATTATAGTTATATTTCGATCTCCGCGGTAAAGGGAAACGTCCTATACATTGCGCTCCTGGGCTGTGTAAAAGCTGTTTTATGAACCGTGTGATAACAATGTCACATTCCTCGTGTTGGGCAAAAATGGCTGCAGGGTTTTTAGGGTGCTTTTTTTGTTTCTTTGTTTGTTCATTTTGTTTCGTTCTTGCTTGTATGTTGTTGTTTTTTTAAAATAATTTTTGGCTTGTTTTGGAGTCTTGAATGTTTTATTTTCTTTTGGATGTTTTTTTTTTAGGGAGGGGGTTGTATTGTTTTATTTGTTGTTGTTTTTTGTGGGTAGTGTTTACATTGTTCTGCCTCTGTCTTGACTTTTTAAAATTTTAATTCTGTGAAGTGGAGGTGCTTGGGAGGGGAGAGGTGGCTTAAAGAACGGGAGTGGATGCAAGGCATAAAGAAAACAAAAGAGAGGGGAGAGGGAGACAGACAGACAGACCGACAGACAGACAGACAAAGACAGGCAGTGACCGATGTATACATTTTATTGGCAAAAACTGATATGCATATAGCAAAAAATACTGATAAAATTAAGAGGGGCCACATACACACACACACACACACAACCACACACACACACACACACATACACACACACAGACAAGCAGACAGACAAGACAGACAGACAGGCATACGCACAGACAGAGAGTCTCAGATGTAGACATTTATTGGCAAAAAGTGATATGCATAAAGCACCAAAAAAATACTGATAAACAAAATTGAGAGAGACAGACAGACAGAAATGTAGATATAGATCTTTTTTTCTGCTACATATTTTTGCCTACGGCGAGGGGACGTGGTTATATCAAGAACGAGAGAAGTAGGGGGAGAGATTAAAATTGAGAGCGGAGAGAGAGAGAGGAGAAGAGAGAGAGAGAGAGAGAGAGAGAGAGAGAGAGAGAGAGAGAGGACTCGCACGAGTGCTCGCGCGCTTGCGTACCACACACCACACACACACACACATACGCACACACACACACACACACACACACACACACAGATTCTGGCAGTTATTCAACCATTTGATTGATATTATTGTCGGCCATCTAAGTTCAATCACAGAGTAACGGAAACCTAAAAGAAAAAAAAAAAAACTAAACAAATCCGAAGAAAGAGGAGAAAAATGATTTGCACATTAACCTAACCAAAACCCGAAAAGAAAAAAATGAATAAAAGGAGAAAAAAATGCATGGGCGAAAATTGAAAATTTAAAATAAAATAAAGGTAGAATGAACGAACGACAGAAGCGAAATAAAGAGAAATTGTAAAAATAAAAATAATCAATAAACAGATAATGAAGTTTCAGAGTTTGAGAAACAGAAAAAGACTGAGAGACACACACACACAACAGACACAGAGGGGAAAGAGAGAGAGAGAGAGGAGAGAGAGAGAGAGAGAGAGAGAGAGAGAGAGAGAGAGAGAGAGAGAGAGACAGACAGACAGACAGACAGACAGACAGACAGACAGACAGACAGACAGACAGGCATACATACAGACAGAGAAAGAGAGAGAGAGTTTTTCGTTTAAAAAGTAAATAAAAGGATCACATTTTTTAAAACCCCAAAAAAATGATTTTAAAAACAATAGAAAACAAGATCTTTAAAAAAAACATAGAAATTGAAGGACAGTAAGGAGAACAAAAGTGGCGGAAGATGGACAGAAAGAAAGAAAGAAACAAAGAAAGACAGAAAGAAAAGACAGCAAGAAAGAAAAAAAAGAAAGGCAGACAGAAAGAGACAGACAGACAGACAGAAATAAAGATAGAAAGAAATAAAAGACAGAAAGAAACAAAGAAAGACAGAAAGAAAAGACAGAAAGAAACAAAGACAGACAGACAGAAAGACAGAAAGAAGGAGGATGGCTATTGAGATGTTGCATTTCATGCCCTGGGGCTGAAGATCGTTAGGCAGCAAACCGCTAGCTAAACCGCCATTAGTTTTCTCCCCTACCTCCTCCCTCCACCCCCCCCCCCAACCCCCCCCCCCCCCCCACCCCCTCTGCAAACCTCTACACACACATACATACACTCTCTCTCTTTCTCTTTCTCTCTCTCTCTCTCTCTCTCCCTCTCTCTCTCTCTCCCTCTCTTCTCTCTCTCTCTCTCTCTCTCTCTCTCTCTCTCTCTCTCTCTCTCTCATCTCTCTCTCTCTCTTTTCTCTCTCTCTCTGTCTCTTTTCTCTGTTTCTCCTCTCTCTGTCTCTGTCTGTCTGTCTCCTCTCTCTCTCTTTCTCTCTCTCTCTCCAATCTCTCTCCCTCCCTCCTCCCTCTCTATCTCTCTTTCTCCATCTCTCTCCCTCTCTCTCTCCCTCACACACACACTCCTCTCCCTCTCTCCCTCACATACACTCTCTCTCTCCTCACACACACCTCTCTTTCTCTCGCCCCCCCCCCCCCCCCCCCCCCCACCCTCTCTCGCCTCTCTCTCCTCTCCTCTCCTCTCTTCTCTCTCTCTCTCTCTCTCTTCTCTCTCTTCTCTCTCTTCTCTTCTTCCCTCTCTCTTCTCTCTTCCTCTCTCTCTCTCTCTCTCTCTCTCTCTCTTTCTCTCTCTCTCTCTCAACATCAGTGCAGAACGTGATGTTCTGAAACTGAACTCCATCAGAATAGATAAATAGATAGATAAGCTGGGTCAGTATCTTATGCCCGGAACAGGAACAGGGTGACAGCCCCACAGCCAAACGAAGGCAATCCACTAGCTCGTGCCGAAAAAGAATCTGAATTTATCAGATGAAGGCAGGGAAACTCGGTTAAAATAAACCTCCCAAAAATCTGTTGAAGATGAAAATTAAATTCGGAAACGTCTCGTTAGGGGGTTTTTTGGGACAAAAATGATTTGTGCAGATGAAAAAATTTTCGTCGATAATGAAATTCGTTTTGTGGGTTCGCGTTTAGTGGTTGGACTATTTTCCTACACAGTACAAGGTAAAGGATTCGAGTTTCGTGCAAAGCAATCCCCATTCCTTCTCACTTCCCGGGTTATATTAGTGATGATGTAAGCTAGTGCCAGGACACACGTGTGTTGTGGCAGCCAGGCAGTGATACTATAAACACCGCGATGGTTACAGGGTGTCCACTCTGTAGTGTTATTTGCCCATGGGGCTTTTTTTCTTATGGGTTTGTTTTTTTTGTTGGTGGTGGTTGTTGTTGTTGTGTTTGGGAGGGGTGGGAGTGGGGGGTTGTTTACAATGAAGACTTCATTATTTTTTACGCTTTTTTTGTAACCTAGGGATGACAATTATGAAGTTAAGGGGAGTGGCCGGCGTCCTCAGCTTTGCTTGGCTTTGTTGGGCTTAAGGAGTTAACTAATAAAGGTTCTTTGTCATAACGGTTTTTTAAAAGACTGATCATGATTGAGCGACCGAAGATGCTGAACTGAATAAGGTGACAGCCTTGATATGGCCTTCATAGTCGATAGGGCTGAAAACAACATGAAATGAACTCTAACCTATAGGTTACACACACACACATACGCGCGCGCGCGCGCACACACACACACACACACACACACACTTACACACACACCTCTTTCCCCTTCTCCTACCTTATGAAAAGTAGCATTAAGATTAGCATAGAAAGAAAAGCTAGGCTACAAAATCATACCTTCTGCGTTCCCCTGAAGATCTATCTATCTAGAGTTGCCTTCAAGTCTGTCAGTTCTGGACCTCTCACGTTCACCCCCTCCCTATCTTGTGTATCAGCAGTTACTGTCTTCAGACTCCTGTTTGTGTTTTCTCCAGTCATCGCGCTCTGTACCAGTGGACGTGGATGTCATCTTTCGTTTTTCAGATTTTTTTTGGAGGGGGAAAAGAAAACAAAGAGTCTTCACATACATCGTTCGTCAGTCAGTTTGTGAAGGGACGTTTACCGCGTGGAGTTTATTTGTACTGGTATGCAGGTATCATGTTCAGTCTGATGAGGGTATACAAGATATAATCACCGCGGAACTTGTTTTTTCTCTGTCTGCTTCCTAAACCTAGCGTTTTGGTCGTGAGCTTTGCCTAAGTCAGGTCTGTTGGTAGGAGCCTGGTACTCCAGTAGAAAAAGCGAAAGACTCCCAACTCCTCTCATCTTTTTTCTTGTTTTATTTTACTTATACTTCTAATGTAATTGTACTGTGGCGCTCAGACGTTTATTCCTGAAGAATGCCAAGACCAGAAACAAAG
Organism: Rapana venosa; assembly: GCA_028751875.1. Lineage (NCBI taxonomy): Eukaryota > Metazoa > Mollusca > Gastropoda > Neogastropoda > Muricidae > Rapana > Rapana venosa. Next base: position 31,494,105 of record CM054155.1, on the reverse strand, counting down.
AAGAAGTGTTCTTTCAGACTGAATCGTCAGTGTTTTATCGAAAATGTCTTTCCCAGCAAAAAGCTTGTTGAAAGTGAATCCGCTGTGTGAGCATGTCTTGACATGGCATCAACAATTCTTGACTGTTGGGTGTAGGTGGCTCTAGGATGTTTGTTTCCATATTTGTATGGGAGGAGAGTTTGTTGGGGGGTTGTTTTTGGTATGGGAAAGGGGTGCTTTTCTGTGCCTGTGTTGTGCTGTTTGTTTTTTGTTGGGCTTATTTTTAAGTTGGATGTTTTCTTGAGTTCTGAGTGTGGGTTCCGGGTGGGGTTTTTGTCTACAATTTTTGGCATGGTATCTTATTTCGACCTTGTTGATAATACTGCGCAGGCAGGTCTGTGTCCAAGCCCTGTAGGTACTCTGCTCCCCCCCCCCCCCCCCCCCCCTGTGTCCTCTTCAAATCCTATCCACATGTGGTGTGGAGTGTTGTTATTGCTTTCTGTCACTTATCGGCTATAAAATGATACGATTAGAAAACTAGCGATTGGGGGGCGATCATGTATTTTAATGCCCAGACTGCTACTTGAGATCTGTAAATTATGCGCTTGTAAAGTGTCAACATTCTGTTTCAAGTAGACTGTTCAGTATTTTCTGTTCAATCTTTTACCATAAAAGTGTCCCGATTCCTAGGGATATTTAACAAGCATATTGCCTGTACAGACAGATCTGGACACGGATGGATTAATGTGTCAAATGAAAGTTTGAAACTCCCTTCATAATCACTGGGAGTTCTAAAATCCTTGGAGACTGGGAGGGGGGGGGGAGGAGGGGGGGTGTCGCACACCGCCGAGTTTAACATGCCCATGACTGACACACTGCCTGAAAAAAAACAAAATTCCGTGTGATGCTCTATCAACTCTCTAAGAAGTCAACAACAACAAAAGAAAAGAAACACGCTAACGTCAAGTGAAAGTGAAGTCAATGTCAATAAAGAAGATCTGTTTGCTTTTTAAGTAGTCTCCTCTTCCGCAGAGTGGAGACTATCGGCGCTGAGCTATCAGCAAAGCCTCGTCAGTGTCAAATGCTATCAGCGAAATTTGTCAGCGAGTCAGTGCCCCGGTCGTTCGGCGAGACTATCAGACCGGAAGTGACATTGATGACTTCCCCTATCAGTCTGGCCGCCTGGAGGCGCTTCAGTTCTCGCGGCACGTGATCTGGGGCGAGACGCGCGTGCCACGGTAGGGGGGGGGGAGGGGGGGGGGGGGACTTGATGAGATAGGTCTTTTTTGTTGGTCTTGTTTATTTTCTTTCTTGAAAACAGGATGTTACTAGATCTACTACTACTGCCTGGGTTTAGCGGACCTGTCTTCACCGTTTATCTGTGAGGTTTGTTGCCTTGTCTTCCAGCAGCTGGAGAAATGGGGAAGAAGGAAGCAGTGGGGAGCGGGAAGAAGGGTAACAAGGAATCAAAAGATTGGTAAGAGACAGTCCAAACCTTCGGAACTGTGTTGATCTCTTACTCCCTGTTGCCACCTTTTCTACTTTTTCCCCCCTTCCCCTTGTCGGTTTGCGCCTCTCCTTGTCCTGTTTACAAGCTGGGCAGAACTAATGAAACTTAGCACATACATATGTTGTTGTTGAGCGTTCCCCAGCTTAACACTCTGGGGGTCACCCAGAATGTGCACTCTAACACTCATCCTACCTTAGGAATCACTTGTGAGACTGAAATTGCACACTGACATATGATATGTAGCTGCGTTGCAGAATAAGCTCGTCCACTCTGTGGTATGACAGTTAGGCCGCACCTTGGCTTTTAACTTCTTCGTCTATTTCCTTCTGTTTTTCATATAAATTCAACCACACATATAACACAGCACTTACTATTGCAACTCCAAATATAACAGTTCTTGGTGAATGGATTTGGTTTGTTGTTCGAATGTCCATTTCACTAGTTATTTTGTTCGGTTGGGTGGTGGGTTGTTTTTTTTCTCGTTTACAGGCATTGTTGTTTTCTCTGTGGGCAGGTCACCTACCTCACCAGCCCTACCCACCACACCCGTTCCTCTTCCTCAACACCACCCCACTGCTGTCCCCACCACCACCATTACCACCACCACCACAACTCCAACCTCCACCACCACCACCACCATCATCACCACCATCCATCTCTATCTTCATCCTCGTCGTCGTCATCATCATCGTCATCATCATTGTCGTCACGGCAGCGTCATCCCAGATCGTCGTCATCGTCATCGTGGTCGTGGTGGGGGAGGGGGTGTGGGCAGGTGAGGGGGGTGTTGATGGTGTCGTTGCTGATGGCGGCGGTGACGGCGGTGGCGGTGGGGGTGTCGTCTGTCAACCGGCAGTACAGGCTGCAGGTGTCTGTGCCCGGCAATGTCCCTATACGTGAGTTTACCTGTGTGTGTGGAGGGGGAGGGGGGTGGGGGGGCGTAGGTGTGTGTGTGTGTGGTGGGGGGGGGGGGGGGGTACGTGGTTGGGTGTACGTGGGGAGATGGGGGGGGGGGGGGAGATGGACGTGTGTGTGTGTGTATGTGTGGCTGTGTGTGTGCGTGTGTATGTGTGTGTGCGTGCGTGTGTGTGCGTGTGTGTTGTGTGTGTGTGGCGTGTGTGTGCGTGTGTGTGTGTGTGCATGTGTGTGTGGTGTGGTGTGTGTGTGTGTTCTTTCTTTAATTTAACGTCTGTTCACTCAAGGTAATATTAGACCATGCGTGTGTGTGTGTGCGTGTGTGTGTGTGTGTGTGTGTGTGTGTTCTTTCTTTAATTTAACGTCTGTTCACTCAAGGTGATATTAGACCATGTGTGTGTGTGTGTGCGCGCGCGCGCGCGCGTTTGTGTGTGTGTGTGTGTTCGCGTGCGCGTACGCGTGCGCTTGTACAACACAACACAACAAATGATATTATAATACAGTACAACGCAAAAACCAAAAAAAAGCAAACCCACAACATACTACATCGCAATACACAGCAACACATGAACATACTACAAGTACAGTGCAGCATATTTTGTGCAATATCATTCATGAATTGATGAAATGCCAAAAAAAACCCCAGCTCAACATGAAGCAACACATCAAAATTTAGCTCAACTACCAACACGATACAATAAAACGCAATGCTACACGACAGTTCAACGGGGTAACAACAGAATGCACCACATTTTAACGGCATGTATTACAAACCCAACACGCAGCAATACAATACAAAGCAATACAATATTGTTTTGTTACAGGCAGAATCCCGAGATAGTGCTACGCTGGGCCTATAATAATTATCACCCAGCCTTTCCGATCATATCACAGTAGTATCATACATCATATCATATATGGTTTCATAGCATGTCATATCATATCATATATTTTCATAGCATAGCGTATCGTATCGTATATTGTCATATAATATACGTTATGGCATGGTATGGCATGCTATGCTATGCTATGTTGTGCATGTTATGCTATGGTATGATATGGTACAGTCTATCATCGTTATATCATATCATATATCATACAAAATACGGTACAGAGGAACATGATACAAAACCGTACCTAATCCAAATGTGATAATATGCATTTATTAAATCAATCATATCACCTATCACATCATAACCATAAACTGCGCAACACGATACGATGAAAATGTCACTTATCACATCAATCATATCATCATACACTATCACCTATCATATTATAATCAAGATATAAACCTTATAATACGATATGATCATATATCGTTTATCATATCAATCATAACCATACCTATTACCTATCATAATACACTTTTTACATCGTATCAAATAACTTTATCCTTCGGATGAGACTATAAACCGAGATCCCGTGTGCGAACGCATGCAAAACATCTTGCGCACACGTTACATCCTGTTCCGCTGATCGAAAGAGTAGGCCATGTGTGCGGTAGGAACAGATGACAATTTTTTTTTAAAAACCGCACACACCCATAAATTTTCTTTTAAAAATCATCTGAGCGCTTTGATTTGTTGCTTTACAAGATTCAGCGCTATATAAATTCCATACATTATTATTATTATTATTATAACTATATCGGATCATACAGCACACACGGTATATACCACAGTTTTCTGTCCTGTGGTGTGCTCACAGGCAAGGTACGGTCCTACAGCGCCAAACCAGACCTGGCCCACTTCACAGACAACCCTGACAGTCTGGCTCTGGTCTCCAGGCTGCAGCTTCTGGGTGATTAAACAACTCTCTGTCTGTCTGTCTGTCTGTCTGTCTGCCTGTCTGTCTCTCTCTCTCTCTCTCTCCTCTCTCTGTCTGCCTGTCTCCTCCTCTCTCTCTTCCTCTTTTCTCTCTCCTCTCTCTCTCCCTCTCCATCTCTCCCCTCTCCCCCTCTCCTCTCTCTCTCTCTCTCTCCTCTCTCTCCTCTCTGTCTCACCTGTCTGTCTGTCTGTCTCTCTGTGCCACTGTTTGGTCAAAGATTTTTGGTGATTAAACTTTCTGTCTGTCTGTCCCACTTTTTGGCATAAGATTTTGGGTGATTAAACTATGTGTATAGATATATATATGTATGTTATCTATTTCTGTTACGTACAATATTAATGTGCGTTCATGAACGTAAGACTGCAAACGGTTAACGTTTATTGTTGTCGATAATGCTTGTCTTGCGTGTATGTATTTGTAACGAAAAAAATAATTTTAAAACGTTTTTCTTTTTATATAAAAAAATATATATATATACTGTCTGGCCCACTGTTTAAACTAGGATTTGGGTGATTAAAACATAGCATAGCATGTGGTAGGGAGGCACCGTGGTCGAGTGGTTTAGGCGGTCAACTCGTGATCCAGAGGTCGCGGGTTCGATCCCCGCTCGGCTCGGTGTTGTGTCCTTGGGAAAGACACTTTACTCCTATTTTCCTCACTCCACCCAGGTGTACAAGTGGGTACCAGCTCTGCTGGGGAAGTATCTGGCGACAGACTAGCGTCCTGTCACAGGGGTGGTGAAAAACCATCAGTTCGCTTAACGCTACAGAAACCGGGATAAGCTCCGGCTCTATGGGCCTTCTGCCTCGAAAGAACATACTACTTTTTTACTATAGCATGTGGTGGGGGAGGGGGTGTGGGCAGGTGAGGAGGGTGTTGATGGTGTCGTTGCTGATGGCGGCGGTGACGGCGGTGGGGTGTCGTCCATCAACCGCCACACACACACCTACCCACACACGCACACACAAGTAAACTCACGTATAGGGACATATACGTTAGGCATGGGATTTGGATGAGCTGGCTGATGGGTGCATGGATGGGATAGCTGGGTGGCGAACTTGTTGGTTATTGCGGGCTGGCTGGTTGGTTAGAGAGTTGGTTGGTTGGCTGTTATTTAGCGGACTGGTTGGGTACTTAAGTGGATGGGTAGGTAAATGGTTGTTTGGCTGGCTAGTTGGCTGGTTGGTTAGCGTGTTAGTTGGGGGGAGATAGGTGGGTTTTTTGGTTGGTTGGCGCATGGCGGCTTTTGGGTTTGGTTTGGTTTTTGTCATACGAACCAGCATATTTCAATGTTGTTTTGTTTGTGATTGTGTTTGGGCACGCAGTGGGTGAGTGGTGTGTGCTGCGTGGGGCCCAAAGAAAAAGAGGCTGCATAATATTAAGAGCGGCCTTTCTGTTCTGCCAATGCTCAGTTTAAAGAACTTTTCCAAGAACCGTCCCTGTGCCAAACCATAGCGTGGTGAATGGTGGAGACAAAGATTTGCTCTGTCGCTGTCCCTGGATACTACTTCCATTCAACAGCATGTCCCAGGAACGCCATTGGC
>CM054155.1:31478327-31480827 GCA_028751875.1 Rapana venosa | reverse complement strand
CACCGTGCAGAAAGAGTACTGCAGGTCAGTGGGGGGTTGGTGGAGTGGAGGGTGGTGTGATGTTGGTGTGGGGTTGGTGTGGTGTGGTGTGGTGTTGGTGGGGTGTGGTGTGGTGGTGGGGTGGTGTTGGTGGGGTGTGTGTGGAGTGGAGTGGAGAGGACGCTGGATTTCTTCTCCAACGTGCAGAAAGAGTACTGCAGGTCAGTGGGGGGTTGGAAGTGGGGTGTTAGTGTGGTGTTGGTGGGGTGTGTGGTGTGATGTGGAGTGGAGTGTGGAGTGGTGTAGTGTGGAGTGGTGTGGTGTTGGTGTGGTGTTGGTGGGGTGTGGTGTGATGTGGAGTGGTGTGGTGTAGAGTGGTGTGGTGTTGGTGTGGTGTGGTTGTGGTGTGGTGTGGTGTGGTGTTGGTGGGGTGGGGTGTGGAGTGGAGTGGAGTGGAGAGGACGCTGGATCTCTTCTCCAACGTGCAGAAAGAGTACTGCAGGTTAGTGGGGGTTGGTGGAGTGGGGTGTTGGGTGGTGTTGGTGTGGAGTGTTAGTGTGGTGTGGTGTTGGAGTGGAGTGGAGTGTGTGTGGAGTGGAGTGTAGTGGAGTGGAGTGGAGAGGACGCTGGATCTCTTCTCACCGTGCGAAAGAGTACTGCAGGTTAGTGGGGTTTTGGAGTGGAGTGTGATGTGGAGTGTGGTGTGGTGTGGTGTGTTAGTGTGGTGTGGTGTTGGAGTGGAGTGGAGTGTGTGTGTGTGTGGAGTGGAGTGGAGTGGAGTGGAGTGGGAGGACGTTGGATCTCTTCTCCAACGTGCAGAAAGAGTACTGCAGGTTAGTGGGGTGTTGAGTGTGGAGTGGAGTGGAGTGTTAGTGTGGTGTGGTGTTGGTGTGGTGTGGTGTGGTGTGGTGTGGAGTGGAATGTGGTGTGGTGTAGTGTTAGTGTGGTGTTTGGTGTGGTGTGGTGTGGAGTGGGGTGGAGTAGAGTGGAATGTGGTGTGGAGTGGAGTGATGTGGTGTTAGTGTGGTGTTGGTGTGGGTGTTAGTGTGGTGTTGGAGTGGAGTGGAGTGGAGTGGAGTGGAGAGGACGCTGGATCTCTTCTCCAACGTGCACAAAGAGTACTGCAGGTTAGTGGGGTTGGAGTGGGGTGTAAGTGTGGTGTTAGTGGGGTGGGTTGTGGAGTGGAGTGGAGTGGAGTGGAGTGGAGAGGACGTTGATCTCTTCTCCAACGTGCAGAAAGAGTACTGCAGGTTAGTGGGGGTTTGGAGTGGAGTGTGGAGTGTTAGTGTAGTGTTGGTGTGGTGGGGTGGGGAGTGTTAGTGTGGTGTGGTGGGGTGTTGGTGGGGTGGGGTGTGGTGTGGGGTGGTGTGGAGTAGAGTGTGGTTGTGGTGTGGAGTGTTAGTGTGGTTTGGTGTGGAGTGGAGTGGAGGAGGACGTTGGATCTCTTCTCCAACGTGCAGAAAGAGTACTGCAGGTTAGTGGGGGTGTGGTGGAGTGGGAGGGTGGTGTGATGTGGTGTGGTGTGGGTGTTAGTGTGTGTGTGGTGTGGTGTGGTGTGGAGTGGAGTGGAGTGGAGTGGAGTGGAGTGGAGTGGAGAGGACGCTGGATCTCTTCTCCAACGTGCAGAAAGAGTACTGCAGGTTAGTGGGGTGGAGTGGAGTGGAGTGGTGTGGAGTGTGGTGTGTGTGTGTTGGTGGTGTGGAGTGGAGTGTAGTGTGGTGTGGAGTGGTGTTGGTGGGGTGTGGAGTGGTGTGGGTGGTGTGGAATGTGGTGTGGTGTTGGTGGGGTGTGGAGTGGTGTGGTGTGGGTGGTGTGGAATGTGGTGTGGAGTGGTGTTGGTGGGGTGTGGAGTGGTGTGGAATGTGGTGTGGTGTGGTGTGGGTGGTGTGGAGTGGTGTGGAATGTGGTGTGGTGTGGTGTTGGTGGGGTGGAGTGGAGTGGTCGCTGGATCTCTTCTCCAACGTGCAGAAAGAGTACTGCAGGTTAGTGGGGGTTGGTGGTGGGTGGGTGTTGGTGTGATGTGGTGTGGTGTGGTGTGGAGTGTTAGTGGGGTGTTGGTGGGGTGTGGTGTGGAGTGGAGTGGAGTGGAGAGCACGTTGGATCTCTTCTCCAACGTGCAGAAAGAGTACTGCAGGTTAGTGGGGGTGTGGAGTGGGGTTGGTAGTGGTGTGGAGTGGAGTGGAGTGTGGTGTTGGATGTGGTGTGGTGTGGTATGGTGTGGGTGTGGTGTGGTGTGGTGTGGTGTTGGTGGGGTTGTGGTGTTAGTGTGTGTGTGTTGGAGTGGAGTGGTGTGGAGTGGAGTGGAGTGGATGAGGACGTTGGATCTCTTCTCCAACGTGCAGGTTAGTGGGGTTGGAGTGGAGGGTGTTAGTGTGAGTGGAGTGGAGTGTGGTGTGGTGTGGTGTGGTGTGGTGTGGTGTGGTGTTAGTATGTGTGGAGTGGAGTGTTAGTGTGTGTGGAGTGGAGTGGAGAGGACGTTGGATCTCTTCTCCAACGTGCAGAAAGAATACTGCAGGTTAGT
>CM054155.1:31463327-31468327 GCA_028751875.1 Rapana venosa | reverse complement strand
GGGGGGGGGGGTTGGGAGAGGATAGTGTGGGGGGAGGGAGGAGATGGGGGCAAGATGGGTGACTGTGTGTTATATTTTATTTATTTATTTTATTCTTTTATATCGAGGATAATGGAATAAGCATTTATTTGCTTTTTTTACATCCAGTCCCGGTGTGTATGCAGTTTTGTAAATTTTGTCATCTGTTCCCAACGGCACGCAAAGGCCTACTCTTACGAAAAGCGGAACAGGATTTAACGTGTGTGCGCAAGATGTTCTGCGTGCGTTCGCACACGTGAGTGTGTGTGTGTGTGTGTGTGTGTGTGTGTGTGTGTGTGTGTGTGTGTGTGTGTGTGTGTGTGTGTGTGTGTGTGTGTGTGTGTGTGTGTGTGTTTTGGGTATTAAGGTATGTTGTGGGGAGGTGTTCTGTGTGTACGTATGTTTGTTACTAAGGTGTGTGTGATGTTTTTGTATGTGTGTGAGTGGGAGGTGAGATTTGTGATTTGTGGAGGCGGGAGGGGGGTTGCTATACGCACGTGTGTGTGTGTGTGTGTGTGTGTGTGTGTGTGTGTGTGTGTGTGTGTGTGTGTGTGTGTGTGTGTGTGTGTGTGTGCGTGCTTGTGTGTTTGTGTGTGTGAGAAATTCAAATGAAGAATGTTTTACTGCCATAAACGTAATGTCGACTTATTTGACACAACAAAAAACATAATCTTATTCTTCTCTGTAAATTGAGCGCTTTGATTTGTTGCTTTACAAGATTCAGCGCTATATAAATTCCATACATTATTATTATTATTATTTTATTAAATTCAAAGTGACTAAAATGTTCACTAAAATACACACACCGTGTGTGTGTTCGTGCGTGTGTGCATGCGTGTGTATGTATGTGTGTGTATGTGCGTGCGCGCGCATGTGTGTGTGCGCGTGTGCGTGTAGAGGGGGAGTCAGTGTTGCAGTGGTTCCAGGATCAAACCCCGGAAGGGACCATCATAGGAAGCGCTCTGTCAGGTCACCTGGCGTGGGACTACAGGCATTCCCACTGGACCATCGCTGTGTCAGGTACGTTACCTGTACTTTGGTCTTCTTCTTCTTCTTCGTCTTCGTCTTCGTCTTCTTCTTCTTCTTCTTCTTCTTCTTCTTCTCCACACAACTTTCCTTTTTTTCCAATCTATTTTTGTTTTTCTTCTTCTTCTTCTCCACACAAATTTCCTTTTTTTCCAATCTGTTTTTGTTTTTCTTCTTCTTCTTCTCCACACAACTTTCCTTTTTTTCCAATCTATGTTTGTTTTTCTTCTTCTTCTTCTCCACACAACTTTGCTTTTTTCCAATCTATGTTTGTTTTTCTTCTTCTTCTTCTCCACACAACTTTCCTTTTTTTCCAATCTATGTTTGTTTTTCTTCTTCTTCTTCTCCACACAACTTTCCTTTTTTTCCAATTTATTTTTTTGTTTTTCTTCTTCTTCTTCTCCACACAACTTTCCTTTTTTCCAATCTATGTTTGTTTTTTCTTCTTCCTTTCCACAAAACTTTCCTTTTTTCCAATCTATTTTTGTTTTCTTTTTCTTCTCCACACAACTTTCCTTTTTTTCCAATCTAGTTTTGTTTTTCTTCTGCTTCTTCTCCACACAACTTTGCTTTTTTCCAATCTATGTTTGTTTTTCTTCTTCTTCTTCTCCACACAACCTTCCTTTTTTTCCAATCTATGTTTGTTTTTCTTCTTCTTCTTCTCCACACAACTTTCCTTTTTTTCCAATCTATTTTTCTTCTTTCTTCTTCTTCTTCTTCTTCTTCTCCATACAACTTTTCCTTCTTTCCAATCTATTTTTCTTCTTCTTCTTCTTCTCCATACAACTTTTCCTTTTTTCCAATCTATTTTTGTTTTTCTTTTTCTTCTCCACACAACTTTCCTTTTTTCCAATCTGTTTTTGTTTTTCTTCTTCTTCTCCACACAACTTTCCTTTTTTTCCTATCAATTTTTTTTTGTGTATCATTATTCTTGTTTTAGTTGAGGGAATATCAGTGAGGAAAACGAGGGCAGGTAACCTCTTACTGCTTCTTACAACTTATTCTTTTGATTTTTTTTAAAGAAATTATTGGACAAAGTTTTTTTGTACGAAAAGAAAAAGAATCACTACTAATTATTCGATATTACACTTTCTAGAGATGAAGCAATTGCAATATGATACGTATCATTGATGATAATGGGCTTTTTTTATAACTGCTCAAAACGAGTAATGGGTCTGTACAGGAACAACATAGGTCGAAGAGAAACGAACACTTTTTTATAAAAAAATCTTGAACACTCTCACTTAGAGAAACAGGTGATAATGAACAAAATGTGTTGTTTCATCCTTCGTTATCCTATGATAATAAACCAGCACATCCTTCCTTAACCTATGATAATAAACGACAAATGGTTCCAGTGATTTTTATTTAGCTGATTGTGAAAGTTTTATGTTAAGGGATGCTACTTTGTGCTGAATCAGGAGAAAAATCGATTTTGAGGAGTTATCTCCATGTCAGTTCTAAATGTACTTTATAAAAAAAAGTTTAAGTAATATTGTAGGTACAGAGATTTTTTGTTTGCCATCCAGCCCTCAAAACAAAAGAAAAGAGTGTAGTGGATAGATAGATAGATAGATAGATAGATAGATAGATAGATAGATAGAGAGAGAGAGAGAGAGAGAGAGAGAGAGAGAGAGAGAGACAGGCAGGCAGGCAGACAGGCAGACAGACAGACAGACAGTCTTCTACACGCTGTCACTGCTACAAAAAAAACTAAAACGTTGACACCATATTTCAAGCCACGTCCTGTTTCAGGGGCTGTCAAGGCGTGCCCCGCCATCCTGACCCTGCACATCTTCAACAAGATGATGTCGGCCTGTGTCGGCATCTACGACCTGCTGGTGGCCTGCCCCAACAACTTCACCTTGACCTTCAACCTGTCAAGGACGGACGACGACCTTCCGGACATTTTCGTCCTGGTCCTGAAGGACTCGACCTCCTCCCACCAGCTGGTGCTGTCCTCGGTGCTGCCGCCCGTCAGTCTCCCCGTGTCTTCCCACCACGCCGAGCAGACCGCCAGGGACAGGGAGGAGGCCGGGTGGTTCCAGTGGTCGGCGGTGGTGGTGGTGGTGGTGGTGTGCGTGTCAGGGCTGGGGGTGGTGTGCGGGGTGCACGTGCATATCAGGTGCTCGGCCAGCAAGGCAGGAGCCAGGGGAGCCAGCCTCAGCCAGCCTGCCCCAGAGACAGCCACGCTCAACAACCAGGCCGCCAAGCCGGCAGAGCCCCGCCACCACCAGACCCGCCTGGCCCGACGATGCCTGTGCGTCTTCGTCGTCCTCTACGTCCTCTACTCCCTCCTCTTCTCCGTCTGCTTCACCCTCACCCTCGTCTACCTCACTCACCAAGCCGTCATGGGCGGCGTCAGCGGCGTGGCCGACTTCTCCTGGGAGCTGCAGAGGGAGCTCAACGCCTCCTTCCACAAGGTCCGCCTGCACGAGAGTCAGGAAGAGGCGCGGCTCTTCCAGTCCGTGGAGGCCAGGCTGCAGGCCTGCTCCTTCCATCTCCAGCAGCAGAACCGAGGGTTCCTGCAGCAGTACCTGGACCAGGTGTCTCGGATGCTCAGCCAGGTCTACGTGGAGGACGGGGCCATCCAGTTCCTGGCCGGGCAGTCCATCCTGCAGAACACCTCCGTCTACGCGGAGGAGATCCAGCAGTTCCTCCTGGACTGCAACAGGACGGTGCAGAGCGTCTTGGATCGCTTCGACTCCCACTTCCTGGTGCAGGCCAAGGAGGTCGCCCGCAACGGCTGGCTGGACGTGCCCCGTGAGGTCTTCCTGGGGCAGGAGGGGGATCCGCCCCAGAGGAAGTACATGTCCTCGCAGCAGCTGGCTCACTTCCTGCACTGGCTGCAGGTGGACAAGATGCAGGAGCTGTTCGAGGTGTCCGGGACTGTGGCCTCCAGGTCAGCTAGCTGCCTACCTAGCCTTTCTTTGCTGTCGTGTATAATAAAATAATAATAATAGTAATAATAATAATAATAGAAAAAAATAATAATAAAATAATAATAAATGGAATTTATATCGCGCTGTATCTTGCACAGACAAATCAAAGCACTTAATAGAGTGGTAGTCATGGAAGGGTGAGGGGGGTACAGTCAAGTGGTTACAGTGTTGAGCTTGTGACCAGAAAGGGCGGGTTCGAGCTTCCACCGAGACGCCCATTTCATGGGGATTTTACCCTGGAGTTAATATCAATACAGACTCCACGCTGCCGAGAGTCTTTCGAATGAGACTATGAACCAGTGTTCTGCTTAAGAACACACGCGGGATATCTTGGCCATATCATAAAGCCGGTTTCACGTTTCAGAAGAATAGGCTGTTGTGTGTCGGTATAAACAGATGACAAAATGTTGTGTTGTGTTTAGACATCATCCCCCAAGGTTGGAATGTGGCTACCTTACTTGTGGGTAAACGGTCACATAGACAAAGCTGCACTATTAGTGAACCTCGGAGCTCTAGCCGGAGCGAATAAAAAAAAATATATTCAAATTATGATAGTAATATAAAAAGGGCAGAAAGAGGAGGATGGTGGTGATGGTGTGGGGGTGCTGATGCTGCAGCTGCTGCTATTGGTGGTGGTGGTGGTGGTGGTGGTGGTGGTGGTGGTGGTGGTGGTGGTGTGGCTGGTCTTTGACGCTGTCGCCGCAAGATCAGTATTTTTTTCAGACGTGATGGTAATGCTAGTGCTATTGATGATTTTTATGGACGCAGATATAGATGACAAAAGAAAAATGAAAGGTGTGGATTCAAAATAATAATAATAATGATGATGATGATGATGATGAATGATGATGATGATGATGATGATGATGATGACGACGATGATGATAGCAGTAATGCCAATAACTTATGGCTACGGTAATGTTAATGAAAAATGTTACATGGCACTGACTGATTTTTAGCTTATATTCTGCTACAGTAAGAAAAATAAAGATTTTAAGTATACATATGTACATA
>CM054155.1:31363327-31453327 GCA_028751875.1 Rapana venosa | reverse complement strand
TCGTATGCATTAGCCTCTGTTTCGGTGACTCAATATTATCATCCAACGCCCGTGAAAATGACCTAATTCTGGGGCCTTGGCTTGTTACAGAATGACCACTATTCTGTTAGGCATGAACAAAGATCGGTATCGTGTGTAGGTGGATGCCTTCAACTGAAGTTGCAGGATGATGATTATCTGCAGTGTGGTTGTCATTGCCTGAATACTGTTTTGGTTTTGGCTGGTTTTCTTTTTGTGGGTGGACCAAATCATGGGGGATAGGAAATCCGTCTACTCTACTCGCGGCTGATACTCAGACATTTTGTGACTGGACACTTTGGACATGCTGCCTTTTTTTTTTACAGTTTTTTTTTATATCAGTATCACTATTGTAATTATTATTATTATTATTATTATTATATTATTATTGCTGTTGTTGTTGTTGTTATGTTAGTACTATTATTGTTATCGTTTTTTATTATGATTATTATTAGGTTTCATCATTACCATTATTATCATTATTATTACTGAATATATTGTTTTAATCATCATTATGACCATGCTCTTACTATTATTATCACCATCGTTGTTGTTGTGATTATTGTTGTTTGTTGTTGTGTATAACGATGATAACCATTATCAGTGCTATTGGTGTTTTGTTTTGTTTTGTTTTTTCCATTAACCTTTCGTTATCAGTAAAGCTTTATATGTCGCGCAAAAAACAAAAAAACAGAGACGTGGTGTAAAGGCAAGGGGAAGTAACCATGCTTTGAATGTTGACATTGTAACGATGGGATGTTATGCACACCGCCCTTTGCTTTCTTCGTTTTAGAAAACGGTCAACAGAATGCTCACGGTGACTGGTCAGTGGTCAACAGCCAGCCAGTCAGCTAGCTAGCTCCTCCCAGATCTGTCTCTTGTACAGCAGTAATGGCCAGATTACAGGAAGATGCATGGATTTTGTTGTTGTTGTTGTCGTCGTCGTTGTTGTTGTTCGTTCGTTTGTTGGTTGGTTTCCCGGCTTACAACTCTGACGTTTACCAAGAGTGAGATTTTGTGTTTGCGACTGTTGTTGGTTTTTTCGCCCACAATTAAGGTAGTCAGCGGCACTCTGACTTCGGGGATGATGTCTATAAACACGACACCAGTGTGCATACAGTTTTTTTTTTGTTCGGTTGTTGTTGTTTTTTTGGTTAAATTTTGTCGTCCGTTCCTATCGGCACGCAAATGGCCTACTCTTCCAAAAGGCGAGACAGGTTTTTAACGTGTGTGCAAAATGTTCTGCGGCGTTCGCATGCAGGACCGTAGTGTACGACTTCATTGAAGGACTTTCGAGGGGAGTGGATCAGTACCGAATGTTAACTCCCAGAGAAAAATCCTCTCGAACGTGGTGGCTCGATCCCGGGCCGTCAGATCACACGAGCTCAACGCTCTAACCACTAGGGGCTGGAGTCCTGACCCACACAATCATGTGACAAGTACGATTGTGACTTGTCTTCTGTCTTAACTCCTTGAGGAGAGGTTGGGGCACTGCAGTGGATTCTTCAGGCAGTGTGTGTGGTCTTGGGAAGGGGTGATGATGGGGGTTGGGGGAGGTCAAGTGAATCCTGTCACAGCCCGTTCTTCTCCAGGCCACCGGGATGATGCTGGATAATGTTCTGTCGTCCATACCACTGGTCGTGGTTGGGTACTCTTCTACGAAAGGTAGTACATGGGGCTGTAGGTGTGTGCAAAGTGTTATGCATGCGTTTTCTACACGGGATTGATCTTGGGCACTTTGCGGTACTATCTACTATCTGAAGGACTCCTGGAGGTGTAGTAGAGTCAGGAATTCGATGTTAACTTCAGGGAAAGAAGTCCCCCCCTCCCCTCAAACAGAGACATTGGAGACTGAAATCTGTATTCCTCTGTGTTGTGATCAGATCATAAGTGTGAGGATCCAACCACTAGGTTATAGCCCTTATTTAGATATAAACTGTTCTGTGAAGAAACAAGTTGTCATAGTCACCATCATCATCATCATCATCATCATCATCATCGTCAGTTCATTGACCAAGGTGGTCGTCGGGGCAAGGGGTCATCATCATCATCATCACGTCGTCATCATCATCATCATCATCATCATCAGTCCATTGACCAAGATGGTCATTGGGGGGGGGGATCGGGCGGGGGGGGGGGGGGGGGGGGCACGAGGGACGCGTTGGTAAACTGAGTTATCCTTTAGGCTGTTCCGCCTCCGTGCATTTCCTTAGGAAACCAGGAACCTCCAGCAGAATGTAGAAGTTGGAATGAGAAGACTTTGTTTCCAGCGTTATGAATGTTCGATAGTGTGTGAGCTTGCTTGTGTATGTATATATACAGTTGCTGGTGTATGATGTATGGTCTGTGTTGTTATTTTGATCACATTATTTTCTGAAAGAGGAACCCGGTTAAATAACCTCCGTTCCCAGAGAATGTCGTATGATATATCTACATACATACAAACTGTTCATGTGTAAAGCTTTGTTGTTATTGCTATTGCTTTGTTGTTGCTTACTTGGGAGATCTTTGGGGGTCGGGGGGGGTGGGGGGGCTTAACATTTTGTTTTCCTAAATCGTTGAAATTTTTTGCTTCATTTTTGGTGTGGGGTTTTTTTGGGGGGGGAAGGTGGGGGGGGGGGGGGCGTTCAAACAGAAATAACTGTCGGCAAACTGCTATTCAGGTTAACTGTAGATATGATAATTATGAATGATAAACAACAGCAGCAGCAGCAGCAGCAAAGTAGCTTCAGCAGTGTGAGAGTGTATGAGTACCAAAGAGTAAATCTGAAACTCTTAAGGCTGATCTTCGTCGGTTGTGACGGTTATTGTCTCTCTCCCAACTTCCACAAGTTGGTCTCGCCTTATTAGTATCACCATTTTCCATCGCCATCATTCGTATTTAGCTGATCAATGAACATGGCGTGTTTGAATGATTTGGGGTTTGTTTTTTTCTCTTTGAATATTATATTTTTCCACTCAAAACCTGGGTGTGTGAGTGACATTTTGTTTTTCTGTTAATCATCTAACATTCCGTGTTGGACATAACTGACCTCTGTACTTTATGGTGAAATGGACCGTAGGCTGTGTGTGCTGATGTTATCTTGAAAAAAAAAGTAATGTTCATGGCCAATGTCATCTTTGTTTGTATATCTGAATGTATGTACGATGCTTGTTTGTTTTCTTAATGGAAATGTTTCTTAACTGTACAGCAACAAATAAAGGTTTTTGTTAATAATCAGGTCATTTGTCATCTGTTTTATGGATGGATGGATGGGCGTATGTATATGAATGGATGGATGGATGTGTGGATGGATGTCAGTGTATGTATGTATGTATGTATGTATGTATGTATGTATGTATGTATGTTGTATGTATGTATGTATGTGTGTGTATGTATGTGTTTTGTATGTATGTATGTATGTATGCATGCATGTTTGTATGTATGTATGATGTGTTGTGTGTGTGTGTGTATGTATGTATGTATGTATGTATGCATGCATGTTGTATGTAGTATGCATGTTTGTATGTATGTATGTATGTATGTATGTTGTATGTATGTATGTATGTATGCATGCATGCTTGTATGTATGTATGTATGTATGTATGTATGTATGTATGTATGTATGTATGTATGTATGTATGTATGCATGTATGTATGTATGTATGTATGCATGTATGTATGTATGTATGCATGCTTGTATGTATGTATGTATGTATGTATGTATGTATGTATGTATGTACTTCTTGTTGGTTGGCGTCTGCTATTTAATCTTGTTCCATGGGGTGTTTTGACAATCGGGTTGGTCCTGTGTTTTGTTGTTATTGTTTGTTTTCAATGTGCTGTGCTTCCTTTGTTGTTTTCGTTTTGTTTTCAGTGTGTTGTGTTTTGTTGGGGCTATTGTTTTGTTTTCGATGTGTATATAACTCACACACACGCGCGCGCGCGTGCACATATATACACACACATATGGATATAGATATATTTAGACATATATATTTATTTTCTTCTTTTTTTTAATTCTTTAAAATCGAGGATAATGGAATAAGCACTTATGTGCTTTTTTACATCTAGTCCCCGTGTGTATGCGTTTATGTACATTCTGTCATCTGTTCCCACCGGCACACAATGGCCTACTCTTACGAAAAGCGGAACAGGATTTAACGTGTGCGCATGATGTTCTGCGTGCGTTCGCACACGGGGCCTCGCTTTATAGTCTCATCCGAAGGACTTTTGGGGAGAGTGGATAGATAGATAGATAGATAGATAGATAGATAGATAAGATACCACAAAAGCGAAAGTAGAACAACCAACATATATAGATGTTCCCTAATATTTCGGCTTATTATAATGACGTGATGGAATGACGTAAAATCTCACTTACACATCACTGTGAAACATTGTTATAATATCTCAACTGAGACGATGTCTCACACACACACAGACAATGACAATGACAAATTCTTTTATTTCGAGGATAATGAATAAGCACTCATGTGCTTTTTTACATCCAGTCCCCGCCCGTAGGGATACATCTTAATAATAACCAACACTTATACACTCTCACAGTAGAAACAAGGGGAAATAACCCTTTTCAGAACAGCCCCCCCCCCCCCCCCCACACAAAACAAAATAAAACAAAAAACAAAACAAAAAACACAAAAAAGGGAAAAAACAAAACCCCAACAACAACACCCCCCCCCCCAACCCTACCCC
The DNA here is from genome assembly GCA_028751875.1 of Rapana venosa. Classification (NCBI taxonomy): domain Eukaryota; kingdom Metazoa; phylum Mollusca; class Gastropoda; order Neogastropoda; family Muricidae; genus Rapana; species Rapana venosa. Next base: position 31,448,613 of record CM054155.1, on the reverse strand, counting down.
CCCCCCCCCCCAAAAAAAAAAAAAAAAAAAAAAAAACCAACCAAAACAAACAAACAAAGAGAAAGAAAAACCAAATCAACAAAAGAAGGAAAAAGAAAAGAAGAGAAAAACAAACAACAACAAGAACAACAAAACCAAGAAAAATAACAACAATAAGTCATAAAGATAAACATCCACACATTGTCAAATGGTACATATACTTGTTAAAAGGTAAAGGAGTCCCATAACCTATAAGGTCGTAGGGGAGCGAGGCGTCAGAGACCTCACTTCTCTAGGGCCAGCATATTGAGGGCGGCGCCCATCTCCTCTCCCTCGCTGCTTTACCTTCCCTGACCCTAAAGAGGGCAGGTACCCATTTACAGCTGGGTGAACTGGGGGAACTGTACTGAAGCCAAGGCGCCCAAACGGTCACCCATCCAACTGGTAACCACGCTCGACGCTGCTTAACTTGGCTGGGGGAAAGCGAGTGCTCCGACCACTGAGATATCCCGTCCCCCATATACTTGTTACATATAACAATAAGATATTGAAATAGGACACTCATTAAAACTTAAGTACAGTCCTTCCTCCTTACAGCGGACAAGCCCAATATAGTATTGAAAATATAAAATATGAATCCTTCATCAGGATACACTATAACTATAAGCAAAACGATAAAAGGTGAGAGAGAGAGAGACAGAGACAGAGACAGAAGTGTGTGTGTGTATTTCAGAGATAATATCCAAAATATAATTCCCAAAACAGTATACGATCACCATCAACACTCATTTTTGATTATACTCCTTCAAATTATATGTCATGGTAATGAAATAAACCCAATACCCATACATTCACATAATAAAAACAAGAAACAAAACAAAAGAAGAAATCAAAACCTCTACAGTCATTGAGAGAGAGAATGTGTGTAAGTGTGTGTGTGTGTGTGTGTGTGTGTGTGTGTTTTAGGGATAATACTAATTATATAATACTCACATAACACACGATCAACACCAACACTTTTTGATTATACTCATACAAATTGAATGTCATGATGATAAAGTAAGTGCAATACCCATCTACTCACACAATAAAGAGGGGAGAAAAACCCCAATAAGTCATAAAAAGAACATCTACGCATTGTAAGTAAGAGAGACTTTTTTTTTACCAGGATAATGAATAAGTACTCATGTGCTTTTTTACATCCAGTCCCCGACCGTAGGGTCACATATTAATAATGAACCCAATACTCATACTTTCAAACAGTAAAAGCAAAGGGGGAAAAACTTTTTTTTAAGAGAAAAAACAAACACACACACAAACCAGACAGACAAAAAACAAATAAACCCCAGAACAGCCCCCCCCCCCCCCCCCCAGAGAGAGAGAGAGAGAGAGAGAGAGAGAGAGAGAGAGAGAGAGAGAGAGAGAGAGAGAGAGAGAGAGAGAGAGAGAGAGGAGAGAGAGAGAGAGAGATTAATTTTATTTTTTATTTTATTTTATTTTATTATTTTATTTCATTTATTCTTTTTATATCGAGGATAATGGAATAAGCAACCGTGTGCTTTTTTACATCTAGTCCCCGTGTGTATGCGGTTTCGTAAATTTTGTCATCTGTTCTCACCGGCACACAATGGCTTACTCTTTCGAAAAGCGGAACATGATTTAACGTGTGCACAAGATGTTCTGCATGCGTTCGCACACGGGGCCTCGGTTTATAATCTCATCTGAAGGAGGTTTTTATTTATTTTATTTTTTTTATTCTTTTATATCAAGGATAATGGAATAAGCACTTATGTGCTTTTTTTAATCCAGTCCCCGTGTGCATGCGGTTTTGTAAATTGTCATCTGTTCCCAACGGCACACAATGGCCTACTCTTCCGAAAAGCGGAACAGGATTTAACGTGTGCGCAAGATGTTCTGCGTGCGTTCGCACACGGGGCCTGTTTATAGTCTCACCCGAAGGAGAGAGAGAGAGGGGGGGGGGGGGGGGGGGACCTTACATGTGTGTTGTTATGATATCTCAACTTAAATATCATACTGAGACGAATGTCAGACAGAGAGAGAGAGGACCTTACGTGTGTGTGTGTGTGTGTGTGTGTGTGTGTGTGTGTGTGTGTGTGTGTGTGTGTGTGTGTGTGTGTGTGTGTGTGTGTGTGTGTGTGTGTGTGTGTTCGCGTGTGTGTGTTCGCACACGTGTGTGTGTTGTGTGTGTGTGTGTTCGTGTGTGTGTGTGTGTGTGTGTGTGTGTGTGTGTGTGTGTGTGTGTGTGTGTGTGTGTGTGTTGTGTGTGTGTGTGTGTGTGTGTGTGAGAGAGAGGTGGGGGGGGGGGGTGGTAACCGAGAGAGTTACTGTTTTTTCCTGAAAGATGAACCATTCAGGTTATCACAGGTGTTTCGAGGACTGAGCGAGAGAAAATGAATCCCATCTAACAAGGATTCAAACCGCAGGTTTCTCTCTTCAATGGTAGAGGCATTTACCACTGAGCCTCAGTCAGCTTAAAGGGCCAGTATCACCTAGCGAGGGGGTCACTTTTTTTTTCTTTTTTTTTTGGTGGGGGGGTGTTGTTGTTTGTTTGTTTGTTTGGGTTTTTTGTTTCTCAGCATTGAGACATCTAATTGTGTTGAAATTGTGTTAAAGTATGCAGATATGATGTGGCATTCTTCCAATGGTACTATTTTGATCATATTCAGCGCTCATTTTGTCTCAATTTTTAAATATAAATTATTTCTGCATTTCCCCGAAATTCCCCATGTTTTTGTCACCTTCTCTCTCTGTCTGCTTCTCTCTCTCTCCCCTTTCTCTCTCTGTCTCTCTCTCTGTCTCTGTCTCTCTCTCTCTCTCTCTCTCTCTCTCTCTCTCTCTCTCTCTTTCTCTCTCTCCCTTTATCTCTCTCTCTCTCTTTCTCTCTCTCTCTTTAAACGATATATAATTATTTGATTATTTCATGACTGTTTTTAAGTGGTTGAACTGGATCCTGTTCTATAGGTAAGTGTGTAGAGGAAATAGCCTTTGAGTATCAGGCCCCTGAAAACAGTTTTCACAATTTTTATATATTTTAAAACAATCGTAACCTATCTTCTGTAGGGACAAGACCACTTATCATAGAAACGGTTCCTGCGCTTGTAAGAGAGAATAGCTATGCCAAGTTTCATAGCTCTATCCTAAACACACACACACACACACACACACACACACACACACACACACACACACACACACACACACACACACACACACACACAAAGATATGGGTGAAAACCAGTTGAAACAGTGTCATTTTTCAGTAAAAACCGACATATAAAATCACCATTAAATTTTGTTCTCACATGACAATGTCAGTGGCCCCCAGTCTGCTATGGGAATTCCTCCCTTTCTGCCTGGTCTTCTTCCCTCCCGAAGTCTTTTCAGCCTTCTCCTTCTTTTGGCTTCTTTTGTTATTGTGTTGAGCCTGTTTTTTTTCTGTTATGACAGGGTGCGTTCTTTGTCACTGTAAGGAAAGCTTGTGAGGAGTGTGCGGGGAGACATTGCCATGCCTTCAAGAATCTCTCCAAACCTACTGCACCCAATCATTAAAAACACACGCAGCTATTGCCACAGATGTTTGTGCTGTTGATAGTCCATGATGCTTAGTTTTTGAACAAAATTTCCACACCAAATTGCTTATGCTTTCATTACCAATCTGGGTATAACCTCACAAACATGCACAACCTCCCCCGAATCTTTGGCTAACTTATTTATATTGAGTCTTTGCTGATGGACTCTGTTTGCACTTTACATGCTGCCTTATTCATAAAATAGTTGGATTCATTATGTTTAAGAGCCTGCTCTAAATTCATAAAAAGTGCTGGTTAGAAACACCAAAGGTGTCAGAGCGAATGGTTGGGCGCTGGGGGCTGGGAATTCTGGCTAGCTCAGTTTATCAGCATAGCGTTTACCCCAAGCCAAGTTCATACACGTCGATAGTGCTGTGAATACACAAGTGTGACATGTTACTATCAATATTTATCAGCCTGTACCCATCCAACTATAAATGGGTACCTGCCCTCTTTAGGATCAGGGAAGGTAAAGCAGCAAGGGAGAGGAGATGGGCGCCGCTCTCAATAACCTGGCCCCTAGAGAAGTTAGGTCTCTGACGCCTCGCTCCCCTACGACCTTAAAGATTATGGGACACCTTTTTACCCATCCAACTCCTCCCAAACACATGAATCTTCAATCTACAGGCTGCAACACTGGTATTAATTTGGGGGTCATGTATAGAGTTCGAGTCGGGGGGAAAAAATGGTGATTTTCACAGATTTTTTTTAAGTACGAAAAAGTGCACTGTGTACTTGTTTTGGGATTGAGGACATAGAGTAATACCAGATAGTCACGAGATAGTTGGAAATAATCATCAAATGAGGATTGTCTGTATTCCTTTATCGATTGACCCCGCGCATGCATATTGGGTAAGGAAGCTAGCAGATGACAAAGGATAGAGTAGTGTTTGCTGAAAAAATTAAAAATTCAAACTAACAAATTTGTTCAAAATGACATGAGTTTTGAGCCAGAGGCTAGTCTTTCACAAAAAGTGGTTTTTATTTCTGTGGATACCTTAGTACGTGCGTATGAATACAGGCTAAGAGTCACATAGAAAAACAGAAGGAAAAGAGTGATCTTTTAATTACGGTGTGCGGCCAAATCAGGCCCCACTGTCATTCTCATCTTCATCAGTTTTATTATTTTCATCACTAGAATCCTATAGAATGCTGTACATACTGAACAGTTTCTGCTCCGGTCCAGTGGGCATGGCAATAGACCAACTTTCAGTTTGTATTCATCTGATTCTTCTTCACCCGAACTTCGTTTTTTGTGCTCTGCCACATTCTCTGAACAAAATCATTAGGTCTCTGTCGCTTTGCGGATCATTTTCCATATAATATACATTTACAAGAACGTTTTCTTCTACTTTTCTTGTCAGAAGGCATTATTAAAGTCAGAAACAGTCCCAAAACACCCTAAAATGTAGCAAACAACACTCAAAATCCTCACTTTTGCGCATAATACACAGGGGACATCATTTGCACATGGGAAACAACTCCGCTACATGGTTTTTTTTGTTGTTTTTTTAAAAGCAAAAAAAGGCCTTGTTATATCAGGTACAAAATAATATGAAACTGGGTGATATTTTTGTGAGGAAACCGACAGTTTGTATCTCACATCTACCCGAATCATGTCTGGCTATCTCAATACTCTGTTAGTTTGGGAAAGAAAAACTGCCAGGGATGAAACTAGATAGATTTACCTACAAAATGTTATGCATCACTTATACCTATTCAAAAAAGTGATTTCTTTCATTTTCAAAGGTGACACTGGCCCCTTAGTGACTGATCTGCAGACAGGAATGAATATGATGGCTTGTAGAACACGTAAAACATCTTCACAGCCATGGGTGCGATTTCAGCAGCAATCAGATCAAATCAAATCAGTAGGCATCAAATCAGAACGTTCATCGACACAGCAATTCGTGTTTATTTATAATCTTAAGTCAGTAACGAATTGAGCTATGTATGTCTGTTCAGCTTTGGAACATTTGCTGCAACGCTGCAGAAGCATTTCAACGCTTCCACATTCTGTAGATACACCGAACTCCAGACTAGTTAATTTATATGAAGAGTCTCGTTTTGTTTTGTGTACTTTCTTTTAAATTAAAACTACAGTTATAAATGCAAAATAACAGTTCTAACTGCGGAAAAAAGACTTCCCTCTTCAAAAACAGGAGGGAAAAGGGATTGCTAACGGAACTGCACTAGGCTAAAATAGTCTCTACAGGGTAGGGACATGGAGGCTGCAGAAGCGGTGTAAGGGGAACAATCCATACTTCTACTATGGTGGCTTTGGTTACTTCCCTGTATGCAAACGAGCGGGTTTTTATTTTTTAATTAAAAAGTTTTAAATAAAGATATGGAAAATATCTACCATCCTCATTATCATCATATGATGATGGATCAAATCATGATTAGTGAAAGAATATGATTAATTCATTTATTTATTACATTATGATGAAGTAAAATTCCGTAAGTTTTGTTTGAGTTTTTGTTTATTGGGCTATTTTTATTTCTCTTTTTGGGTTTTTGGTGGGTGTCCAGAGGTTTTGTTTTGATTTTGTTTTATATTTGTTGCTTTTCATTTTCTAATATCTTTTTTTTTTTGGGGGGGGGGTCTATGTCTGTTAGCGAAATTGTCCTTCCATGTTCTTTTCATTATACATAATTTGTTTGTGTTATAAAATTTATGAATCCTATGTCTGTTAACAAACTCCATTTATATACTTCTGGTTTTTTTTTCTTTTTTCATTTTGCTTTTTGCCTATTCATAGAATTTAAGGCATCCGTGTCTGGTTTTTCAAGCTGTATGGATCCAGAGTCCGGTTCGATCCCCCTCGGCTCGGGTTGTGTCCTTGGAAAGACACTTGACCCCATTCCTCACAACATCCACACCAGTGTAAGTGGACATGCTCTGCTGGAAGTACTGCGACACCACAGCTGCAAAGGTGTTGAAAACCCATCTGCCGCTTACTAAACCACCTTAGAGTCCGGTCTATGGTCCTGGATCGAAAGAACATACTATCAAGAATATTAGGAAAAGACTGAATTCATCTCTCTCATATATATGTATGTCTGTGTGGGTTTTTTCTTTTCTTTTCTTCACTTACCATGCTTCGTTTTACATTATTTTACTGAATCTTTAAGTTTGTTCATTGTCTCTGTCTCTTTCAAGCATGTATGGATATACGAATTCACACACATGTGCGCACACAATGGACGGACAGATGTGCACACGCACACACACACGTTGGTGGATTGGTGGCAGAAAGTAAGAAGTCCAGGTTTGATCCCCATTTGAGCCAAAGCTTTTCCTAAATCCACTCGACCTTTAGAGGTGGTCAGAGTGCTAGTCTTTTGAATGAGACAGTAAACTGAGGTTCTGTGCGCAACATGCATCCAGCACATGTAAAAGAACCCACGGCAACAAGAGAATTATCTCTGGCAAAATTATGTAAAATAAAAAAAAAGCTGCTGCGATACACATGCAGAGAGGAAAATAAAATAGGCAGCACTGCTCTTGTGGTGGTGACACTTTGTATGTCCCAGGCCAGGGAGAGAAGCTCGAGTTAAAAACAAAACTGCATACACACGTACACGGGTACTGGATGTAAAAAAGCACATGAGTGCTTATTCCATTACCCTCGATATTTTTAAAAAAAATTTTAAATGCAGATAAATCTGCCCTGACTAAAAGTGGCATACAATATACAGTACATTTGTTCACAACACATACACACACACACACGCACATATACACAACAACAATAACAACAACCACCTCATACAAACCTCAAACAAACTCAAACACAAAATCACCTTTTGTTTGTTTGTTTATTGCACTTCATAAAGGCTCTACACAGAAACATTTGTTATAGTTACAAATATCACACAGTTAGTCAAAAACAACCAAACAATAAAATTAAAAAAAGAATGCATACAATGTCAACAACATAAAGTGCCAGTAATATACACAGAGGGTCAAGCACAAGTCCAATGCTATGACACAGAACATAGGTAGGTACTTCTGACATCCAAGGGGGAAAAAAAGCTTGAAACCCAACAGTAACCTACACACAGTCTAACTGCCTGATCGTTACACGGCAGGATATTCCATTCTCTCTGCAGCTGATACTAAAATAAACTAAGGAGGAGACTTTTTTGGAGGGGCAGCTCATACTTTAAGCGTTTCTGCAGGCTTATAGTTTCTGCAGGCTTATAGAGCGCTTCTGCAGGCTTATAGAGTCTTTCTGCAGGCTTATAGAAACAGTTCCTGCAGGCTTATAGAGTGTTTCTGCAGGCTTATGGAGCATTTCTGTATGCTTATTGAGTGCATCTGCAGGCTTATAGTGTTTCTGAAGGCTTGTAGAGTGTTTCTGAAGGCTTGTAGAGTGTTTCTGAAGGCTTGTAAAGTGTTTCTGAAGGCTTATAGAGTGTTTCTGAAGGCTTGTAGAGTTTCTGCAGGCTTATAGAGTGCATCTGCAGGCTTATAGAGTGCATCTGCAGGCTTATAGAGTGTTTCTGAAGGCTTATAGAGTGTTTCTGAAGGCTTATAGAGTGTTTCTGGAGGCTTATTGAGCGCATCTGCAGGCTTAGAGTTTCTGAAGGCTTATAGAGTGCATCTGCAGGCTTACAGAAGGTTTATGCAGGCTACAGAAAAATACATGTAAAAAAACCCCCAACCTTTCATGATGATAATGTATGTGACAGGCACGTCATATGACAACAGGATTTCATGGTGGAGCATTTCCCCCCTCTACCACTATCCACAGCTATGCCTCTACTCTACTCTGCGAGTCACAGTGTTGCTGCCAGCATCCCCACAGTCATCACACTATGGCCAGATACCCATCTTTGTGTCGGGAAATATTTCTGTGGCAGCCTCGTCTCACGACATGCCTGTGATTTATGTCCACATGATCATATAGTTTTGTGGGGGGGGGTTTCAAAGAAAGGGAGCTTTTCCCTCACAAACACCAACATTCCGTTGGTGACTCTCTCTCTCTCTCTCTCTCTCTCTCTCTCCCTCTCTCTCTCTCTCTCTCTCTCTCAACGTCAGCTTGAAAAACCTACAAAGCCACAAAAGAGAATAACTGCATGCAGTCAAAAAATTTTGTGAGTACTTTGTGTCTTTGTGTTTTTAGTGTTCTTCATCCAGATACTGATTTCTCGACAACCCTAAATAAACATCTTCAACTAGAGAGAAAACTTCAAACAAAAACAACAAAACAAAACAAAAACTACCATTAGAATTAGAATTATAAACCAACTAACAAAAATAAAATTGTTTTGCTTCAAGCCAAATATACTGTATCAAAAATGACAAACACCAATTAACGCCAAAAAAAAACCAACAACAGTAACAACAACAAAAACCTACTGACATGCCATTCCAGCAAATACAGAAAGTTAAATATTACATAAAAATGTTAAAATCATGTAATGCACTCCATTAATAAAAATTAATTTTAAAAAATGTTGTTTTTCTTAAATCATATAGCATGCTCAACAACAAAAAACACCCAAAAAAACACAATGCTCACAAACAAAGTTAAAATCATACACAAAAAAAGTTTTGAGATTCTTAAATATATTCATGCAATTATAGTATTGTGCCGAGGCATTTTTTTAAAAACTACACACAGGCTGTGCTGATGCTGTTAGAGCCCAACAGACCACACGTCATGTTAGAACTGTACTATCAGTCCATCACTGACAAAATCCAACCATGCCCATACTAATCTTATTTAACAGCAATCCTTGTTAACCAAAAACAAAAACAACAAAAAACCTAAAGACAAAAACAAAACAAAAAACAATTTATTTTAAAAAAACAAAAAACCACTTAATAATGTGTTGTCTTTACTGTTTGATTTTAATCAACATTGTCGAGACCATCACTCCCTTCTTAGCATCCACAGACTACTGGGAAACAAAAATTGTAAAATCAAATAAAAGCCCCTCAAGGTCAAGAAATGTGTGGGGGTTTTTTGGGAAAAAAAAAAGGCTGTTCATGTAAAATATAAGAAAATGGACATTCTGTGGCCATCAAAGTGTTTGCAATATGATTAACTCATCACCAGAATACACTGGCATAAAACTGTTACATGGCATATTAAAGAAGAACGGGTAGCAAGGATTGCACACACAAAAACTTGAAAATAAGCAGAAAATAATACATTTCTTTTTCATTTTAAGCACAGAAAGAACTGATAAGCCAACAACAACAACAACAAAATCAAGAGAGAGTTTAAAAAGAGGAAATTTGTCGTACACTGTTTTTTGCAGGATGGGGATATTGTTAAAACAGAGGGATAGTGTGAATAAGCTGGACAACACGATAATGCAAATGGCAAGAAACTCAATAAATATAGTCTGACACAATTATATATCAATGGCAAAAAACATAAACACAGTTTTAAAAAAACACAACCTTTTGGTTACAAAATATATACATTTGTTCAACTGCCAAAAAAAAAAAGATAAATAACCAACGAACTATTTGACAACAAATCAAAATCCCCAAAACAACAATGCACCACACTTTCCATTCCTGATATCATCAAATTTCCACGTTCCTCTTGAGCACCCATCCTAACGTTTCCCTGACCAAAGATATGGTGGATCACTGTATACAGTCAACACAACATAACAAAACACACGATATAAACAGTTGATACAAGCACACAAACTAAAACAAACGGGAAAAAAACACCCCCGAAAACCAAGACATGAAACTCGATTTTCACGATTGTCAAAACCTGCTATGACATGGTGCTTACAAAAATAGACTCTTGGCGGAGAGTAATGTTGTGCTATATTCCTTTCGACAGATGACTGCTCACGTCTGGAGATTCTACAGTACAGACAGACATGTATGTGTGCTTCATCAAGTCTTACAAAACCACAACACAACATCAAGTCAATACATGGTACATCGAAACAAACTGAAAGTGTGTTTTACAAAAATGTGCTTTGTTCCTACCTGTGCACATTTCAAAAACAAAACCTTCATTTTTAAGAAAGGCTATTTTATGTACAGTTTTTAAAAAATTTGTACACAAACACACACACACACAAAATTAGTGGATTATTGTAAGCGCACTTCTATGACAATATGGGAAATGGATCAAAGATGATCTTGATTTGGCACACACATTTAGCCATCAGATGAACAGGGAGTTGGGTATCAATTGTTGAAAAAAATAAACATTGAAATCCTTCATTATAATTTTTTCTCTTCTTTTTTTTTTCCTTTTCTTTTTTAGTTTTTTTTTCAAGAAGCAACCCCCCCAATCTTCAAAGTTGTTCACAGGGGGGAGGGGGGATAGTTTTTTGTGTTTTGTTTTGGTTTTTTGTTGGGTTTTTTTTTTAAGGGGGGGGGGGGGAGCAACTAGAAACAACATTCTACTCTGACATTAATCATACTGAAATGCAACTCACAGCTCCGAATGTGTAGACATGTAAATATCACAAGCATACACAATTGCTATTGTTGTTGTTAATATTTCTTTCTTTTTTAAAAAATTCTAACTTAAAACATGTTTGTCATTTCCTACAAATTGCTGAATTCTGAAGGGGAAAAAATCACTTCAAGCCCTCTTTGATCATTACTGGCAAAAATAATAGAAATAGTAATAGCACATGAACATCTATCCTTTTCAAATTATTGCAGAAAGTCATTACTTTCATTCAATACATTTTTAAAGATATGTTCTGAAATAAACCCTTTCCCTGTCATGTATGATATTCTCATCACAATGAAAATCAAACACGGTCCATTCAGCGAAAAATGTGCACAGTTGAAAAGCATCAGTGTAAACATAAATGTTATGACACAACATTAACACTTCGTGATATTGATTTTTTACAATGCAGTGTGTTATCTTTATCATGAATTAATAAAAGATGTTCACAAAGTCTGCAGGAAGACTAGTAATCAGCCATGAAGCAACACCACTATCATTCCATCTCATCATTCAGCAACACACACTTACTGCAGCGTGTCAATGCAATGATATTCTTTCTAAAAATAACACAAATGAAAGCCCTTACAATATCTTCCCCCCCCCCCCCCCCCCCCCCCCACTTTAAAAATAAACACAAAATTTTCAAGTAAATCATTAAAAATGTCAATGTCAACTTTAGAATGTGTGATTTTTGTTTTTTCCTTTAAACTGTCGATTTCAAAATAAAGAGTGTGTGTGTGTGTGTGCGTGTGTGTGTGTGTGTGTGTTTGGGGGGGTGTGGGGGGAGGTGTTAAACTCCTTCCACAGGATGCTTCAAATACCTCCACAGGGTGTCTGCTGGGTGCTATTCCTTTCCCTGACATGACACAGTGAGGTCCTGTATCAGTGTAGCATGCGTTTGGTATATGTTGAGAAAGCCATGGCAACAAGAGTCACCCTTGGTCAGATTTTCACTTACATACATAGTGAGCCACTCTCTTAGCGGCAATTCAACATACACAAACACTGGGAAGAAAAAACCTGAATGGTGGTACATTTAAAGCGATGACAATACATGAGCCTTGTTGAGCAGCACAAATTCCTTACAGGGAATTTGGCTGTGACTCAAGGCTGTTAACGCAGATTGCCACCCTGTTCAACAAAAGTACAGGCTGATTCCATGAAAAAGGCACGGGTTCAAAGCTCTTTGTCTTCCGCAAATCTGCACTTCATTTACCTGCAGGCAGTCATAAGCTGAATACGCAAATCTGACACCATAGTCACCTCTTCTGAAAAACTTGCACAACTGTGGAGTAACTCAATCTGTGTACTATCCCTTCAGAAAGATGGGGATACTGAAGAAATGTTTTCTAAGTGGTGAAATTTTGGCAAGAAACATACGTACACTTAAGTCTTACATCGACAAATAAGAAATAAAAAACAGAGGTCTTATTTTTATGAGGGTGGTTCAGCACAAGGTACACCTTTCACACTTTTTTCCTTTTAAATATTCTTTAAATTACCAACAAAAATTCCATCAGAAAATGGCAAAGTATAAACGTAAGTGTCAGCTTGTGAAAATGACAAATCATCAAACCAAAAAGAAGAAGAAAAAAAAAAAAATATATATATATATATATATATAATATATTATATATATATTTTATATATATATTATATAAATAGGTCGCCAAGCACAAGTTTGGACAGACAAGGATGCCATTCAAAATCTTCAGTGGCCAAGATAAACATGCACACTGTATGCCTATATATACAGACCATGCCAAATACATTTTTAAAAAAACATTCCACGCTAAAGCTGTGGATACTGATATCTTACTTTTGCAACAGTGTGAAGGCTTGATATATATGATAGCCTGAATACTCATGAGCTTGCGGCATCAGAATACACTATAAGAGCCTGAACATTGTGGCTGATAGGCAAAAGAAGGAAGGTGGCAGGATGGTTAAGATGTTTGCCTGCCAACAAGTCAACCGTGAGGTTGTGGGTTCGATTCCCAGCCACGCCCTTTCTTCCAAGTTTGACAAAAAATCGAACTGAATGTCAAAGTCCTTCAGATGAGACTATAAACCCATGTGCAAATGCATGCAGAACATCTTGTGCATGCATTAAATCCTGTTCCGCTTTTTGAAAGAGTAGGCCATCGTGTGCCGGTGGGAACAGATAACAAAATTTACAAAACCGCTTACACACGGGGACTGGATGTAAAAAAGCACATGGGTGCTTATTCCATTATCCTTGATATAAAATAAATAAATAAACTTCCTTCACACCTCTTCTTTTCCTAATAAACAGGATGTTCCACATGCTGAACTCATAGCTCAAGTTTCACACATAGATATGTGGGCAAAGTCAGCAATCTTTCTTCATCTATCACTGCCGAGACTTAAAAGGATATGCTTGATATAAAATTTTAAAAACCTGTATCTGTACTTCACTCTCCAAAATGCAATGACTGTTCAATGGAAATCTTATATCCTTATTGTGGACAGTGTGTGTGTGTGGTTGGGGAGGGGGGGTGGGGTGGCAAGGACAAAAGAGTCTTAAGAGCCTTTGTGTTAAAGCAAGGGCAAGGTAATGTTAGTACACTTACTTCACAAAGTCACAAGGTGCAAAACGCTGATCCGATTACTGGCCTTCCCATTCTCTCTTTCTTCCACTGCCTGTGAGCAAACATCCCCCTCTCCCTTAAACCTGTCTTCATCTCCTGAGAAAGGACCAGAATGATGCGGTTATTGCTGCATGGCAGTAAACATCAGCTGTATTCACTATCTGTACTTGTGGTATGGCGATGGGATAGCCTAGTGGTTAGAAACATTGTGCTTGCAATCTGACAACCGGGTTTGATTCCCGTTCAAGGAGATATTTTCCCCCTGGAGTAAACATCAGTGCAGACTCCACTATCTCCAAAAGTCCTTCGGATGAGACTATAAACTGAGGCCCCGTGTAAAAACGCACGCAGAGCATCTTGCGCACATGTTAAATTCTGTTCTGCTTTTCATAAGAGTAGGCCATTGTGCGCTGGTGGGAACAGATGACAAAATTGACAAAACCGCATACACACGGGGACTGGATGTAAAAAAGCAAATAAGTGCTTATTCCATTATCCTTGATATAAAAGAATAAAACAAAATTTTATATATATATATATATATATATATATTTAATCCCTGCCTGACATTTTCATCAAAGCACTGTTTTGGAAGCCAGTCGCACATCCACAGATGTGACAGGCCCGTCTCATAAGCATGTGTTCCCCAAAGTCAGAATGCGGCTACCCTAATGGCTGGCAAAAACCATCAAATACGCAAAATCTTACCGTTGGCAAACCTCGTAGCTCTCTCTCTAGTCAAGGGGGAAAAGAACAGGAATATGGATGTTGCCGATACTGCACCATAGTTGGTTTTTTCCTCTCTTTCTACTATGATGAAAGTCCTTTTTTTTGCATGACCAACTGTCTGGACATCACTAGTAAGAGAGCCTCATGAATCGCACTTCCACAACTAGTCCTATAAAATCCCTTTTCTTCTTTGAAAAACAGATCAGAGAGAAAATATACTTTTTTTTAAAAAAATGATACACTGTCCGCCCTTCAAACGAGTGAGATGACTTAAACACATTTCAACAACTGAATGAGTTTTCCAGTTTGAAAAAAAGAAAAAGAAAAAAGAACAAAGAAAAAAGGAGTAGAAAATTTGAAGATCACAATACGCAAATCAACAACCAAGAGTTGAGTGAAGTATCACAATTAAGTCAAGACAATGAGCGTTTTGATTTTAAGTACATTCCTCAACAACAACAACAACAACAAAGAAATAAATGAGCTGTGATGCGAAACAGAATTTGAAAGAGCCCAAAATTCTGTTTTCAGTTATATCACCAGTGATAATTCAATATGTATCAAAATACGTATTTTGCAAAAACTGCCCTCCCTCCCCTTCCGTCACTTCTTTGAAGAATACAAATAAAGAGGCTGGGCCAGACAGGGTTAAAATTATCTATTCAAAAAGATATTTTGTTGCAAACACAAAACATAATCCATCCATTATTTCTTCCCACAGTTGACAAAGACATCCAAAAATAAGCAACATAACCAAATCCACTTTTCTACACTGTCCTCAATCATAAGAAGACCAAAAATTACTGAAAAAAGATGTGAGATTGTTTTGTTATACCGTTTGAGACAGAAGTATCGAAAAAATTCACATTCAAAGCGTTAGACCAAGAGTCACTAGAAAAAGCCAGAGACAAGGCAAACAGCCAAAATATTTCACACACACGCACGCACACACACACACGCACACACACACACGCACACACACACTATCATGCTATCACTATATCTGTTTTTCAATCATAGCAAGTTAATCACAACAATATTGAGAAAACAACAACTGTACGGAGTATCAAGATGAAAGCAACACACACACACACACACTCACACACACACACAAACAGCAGCAGCAGCAGCAAATTTTTGTATCTATACACAAAAACGCAAGAATGACTACACACTACAACAACATCACATCATTTCATTCATTTCATTATAAATATAAAAACCCCAACAGCCTGGGTTTGATTTTGAAATCCCCACATAACCTTGTCAAAACTACTTGATTTTGGACTGACAAGTCATTGCAGGTAACCATCAAAAAGCGAATGATCAGGTTCACAGTTACTGAAAGAAAACATATAATCAATCAAAAACAACAACAATAAAACAAATGACAGACAATCTATACCAAAGAAAGGGGAAAGAAAAAGAAGAAAGAAAGACATAGTCTCACATATATTTTGTTACCATAACCTTCACCAGAGAATAAAACAGGACAAGCAAAATGACTGGGTTTTTTTTTTTAATTTACCTCTTCCTAAGCCATGACTGCTGGAATGAAGAATTAAGATACAGACCTAGTAGCCTCTTACCTAATGCATTGACTTTTTACTATGCAACTCCTTTATGCTCTATGGAATTTTCCTTTTTTTTTTTTGGTCTTATAAAACTGTCCACACAGATCCTGTAACCACTTTTGCAATCACCGATTGATGCATGAACCTTGCAGCAAACGTACTCAGTAAATTATCAGTACTATCCTGATTGTCATTTAGTTGCTACGATTGTTAAAGTTTGGTTGGCATTGTAAACATTTTTCTTTTTGTCATTGCTATTATTGCTTTTATCATTTGTGTTGCTCCCTACCTTTTTGATAAAGTCACAACTATTTGTCGTAATCTTGCTATCAGTGTTAGTAATATTTCAGAAAAAAAAATATATTGCCATCATCATTATATATAAAAAAAGACCTATACAAACACGCAGTAAACTACATTTTTCTTAACATTAAAACCCACCAGCAATAGATAACTGCTTATCAAACCACACACACTGATAACTAAACAGACATAAACCATAATAAACAAACGTGCAGCTACACTGAAAGTAGTGACAAATTTTGACAGCCATCATCAGACTTTGAAAACAACCTTACAAGGGAAATCATTCAGTTCATGAATGACAGTCCCCCCCACCAACCCCCCACCCCCACCTCTCACCCCTACCCTTCTCTCTCCCACCCCGTCCCCCTCCCTACCCACTTTGGGGAAAGACAAGTCACATGTGGGCGACCTGTGTCCGAGGCTGACGATAGATGATGGACGTGCAGTGAACAGTCACAACCTGCAGTGCTGACCTTTTCGATGTAGACAGGACGAGGGATGGACACCATTCACAACATATAACAACAGGCACCAAGGACTGCACAAACTACAGCCCCCGCTGTCTCTTGTGTGTTCTGTGAGTACTTGTGTAACAGACAAGGGAAGGGGGGGGGGGGGGCGCTTGCCTCTGTGAGCTTGCAGACATGCATGCGTGCGTGCGCACATATATATATGTGTTGTTCGTGTTTTAGTGACTAGGTCTGTGTCCTGAGGTGAAAGGTGTTACAAAGCATAGCATAGTGATACACTAGTAATTGCAAGATTTGTGGGTTTTCAAATCACAAAAGAAGGGATTTATTATCATTATTATGTATGTATGTATGTACGTAGTTTTTGTTACACTTATGTGACGATTCGTAACTTAAACCTCAGCTTCTTCCAAAATCTCTAGACACAGACAGCTAAAACACATCGGGACGACCTTTATCTCACTTACGTATAATAGAACTGAGCAGAAGTCTGGCTGCAGGGGGGGGGGGGGGGTGTTAAACCGTCAACTTCTTGATTTCTAACAGTCTGGCCCTTGGTGTTGGCCGACCCACTAACGTCTTGCTTTCTGGATGGGGGTGTAACCACTGGGCCCCTAGACTACCTCACATCATATAACCGAACCGGGAATATTAGTCTCCTCAAGAGCTAAGAAGTCCTATAGAACTTGATACATAGACTTACTGCCTTCATCATCCACAGCTTCTACACACAGACAGACACAGAGAAGACAGAGCATCAGCTTAAAATGGATAAACTAATCGCTAAATCTTTGAAAGAGTTTAACAACTTTACTGGCAATGAGATGAACACACACATAGAGACACACACACACACACACACAGACTGACTAACTTCTATGACATGATATACACACCATTTAAAAAAATTTAAAAAAACGTAATATAACACCAACATCTGTGTTAACTGTCAAACTACTCCACACTCCGTCTGAATGATCAGGGTGTTTATATTAAATAAAACCATATAAAAGCTCATACACACACAGAGAGATGAAAGACATGATTTGAAGCTTATACGGATCATACCAACTGGGACATTATGTAATTAATCGCCAACAAGGTGGGTCAATTCCAGATAGTTTTGGCAGAGTTCGTTGCAGGCTTAAAACATGCAGACCAGATTGTGAAAGACTGATCATGTAGATAATAACAACTTGTTTTCTACTTTTTAAAATCTGCTTCATATTTCAGTGCTAATATAATTAATTTCTAGTTTAGAAACATGACAGTACGAGAGTGTGTGTATGTGTATGTGTATGTGTGTGTCAAGTCAAAGTCAAACTTTTATTTTCAGATGGTACATTGAATAAGCAGTGCATTTGCTTTTTTTCATCAAGCCATCTATCTAAAGAAAGAAAAAAAGCGAGAAAAAAAAGATAATGTATATGCAGACATAGAATTAAAAAAAAAACCTAATCTATGGTAAACCATGCAAATCAAACAAAAAAACCAATAACATATGCATATGTGGAATTAAAATAAAACAAAAAACCCAGAAAAATATGAGACCATACAATTCAAATAATTCAAAAATCCTGAAAAATCCTGTGTGTGTGTGTGTGTTTTGTGTGCGTGTGTGAGTGTGAGTGTGTGAGTGTGTGTTGTGTGTGTGTGTGTGTGTGTGTGTGTTGTGTGTGTGTGTGTGTGTGTGTGTGTTGTGAGTGTGAGTGTGTGCGTGTGTGTGTGTGTGTGTGTGTTGTGTGTGAGTATTTGAGTGTGTGTGTGTGTGTGTGTGTGTATGTGTGTGTATGTGTGTGTATGTGTGGGTGTGTGTGGGTGTGTGGGTGTGTGGGTGTGGGTGTGTGTGTGGGTGTGGGTGTGGGTGTGTGTGTGTGTGTGCGTGCATGTGTGCGTGCGTGTGTGTGGTCAGAATCCATGGGACAGAGCTTTTCTGTGAAATTTAGCCAGAGACAACACCCTTTTTTGCTGTGGTATCTTTTACACACATATATGCTGAATGCACGCTACATCATAAACCTCAACCTATTAGCTTATCTTAAACATTAATTACCCTCAAGACCAAACAAGGTAGAAGAAAAACAAAACAAAAAGTCACGAACAAGATCCAAACGTCTTTGATTCAAAGACAGATTAACTGCATCAAAGTGGATTTATAAACCAATCACAATGGACTCCGTGTGCATCCTGATCGATACAAAACACATTCATTCTGCTTACAGATAAAGCTGACCTTACAAGACACACGACGTACAACTTGTTTCATTTCAACCCAACCCTCTCTGCTTCCAGTGCATTAGTAGCAGACCATGAGGTACCTTCCTGTTTCAGTGCTATGTCATAGACAGGGCTATGAAACTACCAAAACCAAAAAGCAACACTGACCCATACTCAACCCTTAAACAAGGTCTTATATATATTCACAACACTTTGTTACCACTGGCCTTACAAAAAATACAAAAAACACACAAAAAACCCCAACAACAAACAACAAAAGGAGAAGGAAAAAAAATTTTGTTGTCACTACACCGATGCGTTTGATGATGGCACTTTGACAATGGAAGAATATGAATCCTGGATAAGTTGCTGACAGCATGTGATTGATATAGTAAAAAATCTCCGCACCAATCAGTGTGATTTCCAAACTAAGACAGATACTTCAATGGTCAAATATGTACTATTCATTCAAACATGACTGTCACAGAATGTTCACATTTATATGAAAGAGAGAGGGAAAAAAGAGAGAGAGAGGGAGACAGAGGGAGACAGACAGACGGACGGACGGACAGACAGACACCAATCATAATGACCGTTTTCAAAATATTCATGAATCAGTGATAACGTCATATATTCAGTGGTCACTTTAGGCACATATATACCTGAAGAAGCAATATACAGAATAGGTTTTTGGGGTAGGGGGGGTTGTGGGGGGGTTTTCATACAAAAGCGATACATGAAAACTGAATTCTGTTTTCAGTCTCTACTATCTGGTTTGATTTCACAAGTCATAGTGACCACATACAAGCATTCTTTACAAGGAACTGTGCACGCACGCACGCATGCACACACACACACACACACACAGGACAAGGACATTCAGATTACAGGGTATTTCTGTTCAAACCATGACATGGGGATCAGTAACAAATCACAAATTAACAAACATAATACAAAAACTTGAAATGTTATCTTGCAGCTTTTTTCTTTTTTTTAAACATATGTACCACCCAAAATTTCTCTGTGATCAAATAATTAAGTATTCTCGAGTTTCAGACCAGAGCGAAAAGGATAAAAGATATTATTAAAAAGACTGAAAATAAAATACATTAGCTCTGAAAAGAAAGTAACTTTTTCAATCTAAAATGTTTGAAAAACAACCATGTGAACATTCCCCCCCACCTTCCCTTTTTGTGAGTGGGGCATTAAGAATGACACAATAAACCATTGTCATCCCCCCCCCACCCCCAACTCTCCCTCCCTCTTTCTTTCTCTCTCAACTGATCCCATTTTCATTCACTTGCAGATGAAACTAAACCTGTGAATAAGAAATCAGTAATTTTCACTGAATAGCTAAAAACCACAGGAAGACTGATCAATCATAACCCTGAAGCTAAATAGTCGATTACTTTGAAGATTTGGACACTAATCATCCTTGACAAAGTGGCTATTTACTCTCGTTTCCCTTCATTTTACTTTCTCTGCCACACTTCTTTCCAACAATGATTATGAACACAGCAATAATCACCTAGCAATAAATCCCTCGAGAAAACCTTTACACATGTTCAAAGAATAACATCTCACTGCTACAGATTTATACTTCAAATTTTGCATGAAGAAAACCTCACCTCAGAAAACTCATAACAAAAAGGACTGAACACTACACTGTAATGTATGCTATATTTTAGTGTTTTATCTTAATCATGAAGCTTGCATGTGACAAAAATGTTTGCATGTATAAAACATCAAAGTGCTCAGTCAATGGATTGAAGTAAAACAAAAATATAACATATCTATGACAGGTGGCAAGTGATCCAAACCACACTTTATGATTTATCACACACACATAAACATTCATGAGTAGATTGGAACAACCATTCTACTCACGAAAAGAAAGACAAACCACAAACCTCAACATCCTCTTTTTTTAACCGCTATAAGCGTGAATAAACTGAGATCGTTTAACTGTTTGATTATTATTTTGTGCTACAAAATTTACGAAGCTTCTTACCTCATTTATAAAACTTTACACAGCAATTACCGTTCACCACACAAGTACATAAACACTGACTGGTGAATGCACACCCTTCCAAGAAACTCACTGGAAAAAAAACCAACACACACATTTCTAATACCCACACTCTCAACTAAAAATTAAGTTTTGGTGTCCAAGTGAGCAAGACAATAGACTATTTCTTGTTCTTTTTTTATATGCACATGTCATTTTATCAATGGTCTGACAGCTAAAAATAAAATCCAATGTTAAAATTTTACCTGATATACAAAAACCGGAGAAAGGCAAAGCATTCTGGGTGAAATATAAAACTTCTGTTCTACATTCCAGCAATATACATGAAAAAAAAAAACCCATGTGGTTGTATATTTATTTTTAATGTAGGCTAGTTTAGAAGAAAAAGGTATCACGCGACAGTCCCCACAAAACGTGGCATGCTATAGCACCAATGTCCAAGCCATTTTTAGCATTTTTATAAAAGGTCACTGATCAAATTTATATATCAAAGGTCACAGATTAAACCAAGTTCTGATATTCTTCATTTAGTACTTTAAAAAAAACAACCACTTGAAAATGCTCTCAAATCTCTCACTCACTTATCTCTGAATAATTACACCTAGTTTGAAATCAATATTGTTTGATAAAGCGAAAAAATATACTTTTTTGATTGAAAAGATTTTATATGGTTGGTTTTTTATATCAAGCCCAAGCTTTCACTTATTCAAAATTAATGACTGGAGCTTATTTTCTACAAATGAAAAAAACCATATCTAATGAATTTTCCCAATTATTTCACAAGTTCAGGTAAGAAATTCTACAAAGTTAATTTCTCTAAAAAAATCTTTAAAGTAAGGCAATTAAGATTTTACATATTTACAGTATATATTCTTGTAGACCATCCAAATTTTAAAAATCAATCAATGACTTTTCATTTACTCCATTTATACTGGTAAAAGTTGGAAGAAAAGTATACCACCGACAAAACACAGGCATGCTCACTAAGACCCAACACATCACATGGATGATGGCACAATGGGTAAACTAAACCATGGCAAAAAACATTGCAGAAGTAAATGAAATAGGATGATTTGATGCACACAAAACATAACGGAATAAAGAAAAAACACAGCTTGGGTCAAACTGTCAATTTTTCAATTTCATTCCATTATCAAATCAGTACATGTTTCGTTTATAATAACTTCGTGCCATGTCAACGATAGTATCTGTACCTACACAAACAGGCTCACATACTCAACATACAAAGAATAAAAGAAGGATTTAATAGTGTTAAAAAAAGTATGGCCCAAAAAAAAAAGTTATAAACACGGTAAATAATCATTAAGATTGCTGCATGTAAAAGACATTGGGAGGGAGAGGAAAAAAAAAAAACAACCAAGAAAAAAAACCCAACTTTTGTATTTCTAGACACAGTTACGTCATGTCCAGAATCCTCAGTTGCATATGAAACGAAGCAGACGACGACAGCGGGTAGGAGCAGCAGACAGCCAGGGACTGTGGAGGCTCTACTATACGGTGGTGTGTTTCTTGAAGTCCAGGGAGCAGGAGTTGACGCAGTAGCGCACCCCTGTGGGCTTGGGGCCGTCGTCAAACACGTGACCCAGGTGTGCTCGGCAGTCGCCACACTTCAGTTCCATCCGTTGCATCCCTAAGACAAGGAGGGGTCACTTGTTAATGACTCTTCGTTTTTCTGCGACGGTCTGTCACTAAACGCCTTACCGCAAACATTGTACATGTGCATGACACCAAACAGTAAGTATTGCCAAGTGTTTTAACACTGTGTCAGATGCACTCTGTTGTAGGAATCTAACCACTGCTTTGTCAGCTAAGTCAGCTCGGTTATGGGACAAATCTGTTTTGACTGAAGGATAACACGTCGACCATCAGGGGAAAGACAAAGTGTCCGTCTCCCTTGCTTCTCTTGAATCATTATTATCATCATCATTGTCATCATCATCATCATCATCATCATCATCTTTATCACACCCACCACCATTGTACAACTGAAAACATTTAATTTACAAAACTGTTATCACTGCCACCCCCACCACCATTACTGCCATGTTTTATCCTGCTAATGCATTTTGAGACACCTCCCCCTGATGCAGAGGCCCATACTACCCTGGTCTTGTGGTAACTTCAGTGCCACATTCCCCCAAACCTCCATGCTGAGCACTGTGAATTTGTTTTGAAGCCTGGACATTCATGGGGACTGCCATTGAAGGGCTGTGATGGTGACCACCATGCCACGATGGATGCCTGCCTGCCTGCCTCACATAGTCTGGCTTTAGAGTCACAAATAGCTGATGGTATCCTATGTATGGTGAACAACAACAGACAGCACTGGTCATTGCTCTGCCATGACCTAATACTGTCCATCCACTTGAGCCTTTTCTGGATGGTGGCTTAACAGCTGACTTGTTCTGATATTTTGCTGTTGACTTTTGGTTCTGAGGAGAGCTACAGATGAAGCCTAGGTATGGCTATATATATATAAATACTAAAGTGAGATGAGACGGGAATGACTGACATAAAAACAGCAGCACTGTTTTTCTTTTTTTTTTAAATGTGACTGCATGAAAAAATGCCCAAAATAAGGACGAACACAAAGAAAAGACTGAAAAATAAAGAGAAAGAATACATGTAAGCATCCCTACACTCTAATGTAGAGCACTCCTCAGATCTCAAGTGCCTCATCCCCATAAGGTTATCCTGAGAAACAACGAAGACACTGAGCACTGTGCTGGAACATCAACGTGGAATCCCTAACATGATGGAGACAAAACATGTATTTCAGCAACATCCAACACAGACACCACTGCTTTTTTGTTTTTTTAATCTCACATAACAGACACCAAGTCTCAGCAGGTGTTTTGAAAGGCATGGCCTGGTGAAAGAGTATTTTAGCTTCTAATCAGATTAGAATAGCATGACTTGGTTTTTCTGTCACAGCTGCTGTATTACTACTGGTATACTGATATGTACATTGAATCAATGAGTAATTGGATATGTACATAGATCTGTGTGATGCTGTCTGACAGAGAAAGAGAGCCCAAAAGAAAGACAGTTTCCACAGGTCTGTAAAACCTGCATCACGATTTCAGAGTAAAACTAAACTGTAAGGCATACATCATGGTTATGATGAGTGTGTAAATGTCTTTTGTAAGACAATCTGTGTGTGTGTGTCTGTGCGTGCGTGACTGTGTGCGTGCATGTGTAAATATGTAGGCATGTTTTTGCATGCGTGCGGTGTATGTATACATGCACGTATGCACTGAGCACAAGTGAACATGCAGTAGCCATTCACAAAGTCCCAGGATGAAAACGAAGCTCACCATGAGCAGTGTCCACTTTGAGAATGACTTTATCCTTGTCCATGACGTCATGGAAGGCTGGCCACCCTGACTTGGAGTCAAACTTGGTGTCTGAAGAGAAGAGAGCGTTGCCACACACCACGCAGTTGTACACTCCTTCATCCTTGGCGTGCACGTACTTTCCAGAATAGGCACTGAAGAACAAAAGTGTGCAGACTTCTTACGACAAGCAAAAAGCAGACACTCACAAAATAGATCATTGTCAAAGTGTGGACAGGAACATGTTTATGATGGGAGCACAGCAGAGACTGTCTGTATGACATAAGCACAGGTTAGCACTAGCACTACTCAGTGGTTATGTACAGCATCAGACTGGTAGTGTGGAGTTTTATCTGAAGTCACAGGTTCAAATCGCCACTGAGCTGCGTGCCTGGAGGGATTTTTCCCCCCTGAAGTCAGCACTGGTGCAAACCCTTTTTCAATAAAAGTGCTTTGGATGTGATTATAAACCAAAGTCCCACACATGGTAATGAATGTAAAACACTTATTTGAAAGAAAACAATCCCCCCTCCTCCCCCTAAAAAAAATCCCCCCCTCCTACTACCAAAAAAAAAACCCTAAAAAGAAAAGACAATTTATACACAATAAAGAAAATACGTTATACATCACAATTTAAAAACTTATTTAGTTATTAATTACCTTTTTTTTTTTTTACAAATTCTAAAAATGTTACACAAATAATAAGTCGCAGTCACACCATCAGAACATTACTAAGCCATGACAGGCATGTACATATATACAACACATGCATGGATCCAATCCATGCACTGGGTTGTGCAAGGAAAGAAAAAGAAAAGATTTTCTAAGCATTTCTCATTTTCTTTTCTGCTCTATTTTTATTTTCAAAAACAATCAATGACAGCATTAGTGGCCCAGCAGCAGACAATGCTGTGTCAGTTGCTTTACACACACAACATACCCTTTTGTACATATACATAACAATATTAACATACCCTTCTGTATATATATACATAACAATTAACATACCCTTCTGTATGTATACATAACATACCCTTCTGTACGCACATAACATACCCTCCTTTCATAACATACCCTCCTGTACACACATAACATACCCTTCTGGACACACATATATACCCTTCTGGACACACATAACATACCCTTCTGGACACACATAACATACCCTTCTGTACTATACATAACATACCCTTCTGTACACACATAACATACCCTACTGTACATACATGTATAACATACCCTTCTGTTCCCTTTTCCTGGGTTACCCTGTACTGCAGAGGGGTCAGGCGTTTCTTCAGCTCATCTTTTTCCAGCTGCACCAGTGCCTCCCCATCTTCCTTGCATGACGCCTTCAGCTTCTTCAGTTTGGGCGACACTTCTTGCTGCTTGCTCACAGCATGAAGGATATTCATCCTGAACCCTTTTTTTTTTTTACCTTTTGTCCGGTTTTGGGGGGATTTTTTTTTTTCCTTTTTAGCGGCTTCACGGAGTCTAAAAACACAGAAATTCAGTTAGTATTTTTTTCCCTTGTTTCTTCAGGAAAAAGTAAGTGGTTAAATAACAGTTAGTTTGTGATTTTCCTGTGACTGTGTATGATGTGAGCACTTGTGAAAAGTTGATTCTTTGCTAAAAGAGCCTTGCATGCTTTCTTTTCTATCTTTACTAGAGATGCATTACAGCTGTTTCTGACATCAATTCTGGTTTAATGGTGCATGGTTAAACAGCCCTTCTGCTTTGGGTATAGCCTAGGGCAAGAAGGCAGAAAACCTGTCAAACAAACATAATGATATGATTAAATAACAAATTATCTTTTATGACTAACATCATTTTAACCATACCAAATTTTGTAAACTTCCAAATATTGCAAATTTTGGCACCTTCAATTTCACTTTCAGTTAAGGAGAATTCCTGCTAGGCCAACATAATAGTAAATAATACAAGCTGATACAGATTAACAGAGATTATTGATCTAGATATCGAAGACAAATATATACTGCTATAGTCTAGATGCAAAATCCGTATCTTTGCAGTTTGCTGCTTCAGTGTCATACATCATTACAAGCACATGTTAAATACTGTTCCGCTTTTCGTAAGAGTAGGCCATTGTGTGCCGGTAAAAACAGATGACAGAATTCACAAATCCGCATACACATGGGGACTGGATGTAAAAAAGTACATAAGACTTGATAAGTGCTTATTCTATTATCCTCGATAAAAAAGAAGAAGAATGATGATAATAAGAAGCATTACATAGTTCTCACTGGAAATTTAACTTGTCATTACATGAGAAATTCTTATCAAGCACACAATGAAGCTGTTTCAGCTATCCCTTCAAGTTAAACTTTCTATCTAGGCTAGTTTCAAGTAGTTGGGCATTAAAAAAATAATGCACAGCAGAAAACAAGATGAAAACAAGTTAAAAATTTATAATTTAACTAAGTTATACTGTTCTGAATCTCATGCTTTCTGGCAAAGAAACAGAAACGTTATAAATTTATAATAACATTGACTGATCCGGTCTAAACACACACAGTCATACACACACACACACACACACACACACACACACACACACACACACACACACACACACAACTGACAACTCTTGTTCAAGAGGATTTTTCATCTGGAGCTAACATCAGTGCTGACTCCACTCTCCCCAAAAGTCCTTCAGATGGGACTATAAACTGAGGTCCAGTGTCCAAACGCACACAGAATATCTTGCACACATGTTACAACCTGTTCCGCTATTCAGAAGAGCAGGCCATTGTGTGCCGGTGGGAACAGATGACAAAATTTACAAAACTGTATACACACGGGGACAGGATGTAAAAAAGCACATGAGTGCTTATTCCATGGCATTATCCTCGAACTAAAAGAATATTCAAATTATAAAATAGAATAAAAATAAACACACACAGTGACACACACACACACATTCTCACTGAGTAACTCACTCATTCAGTGATTCACTCACTCCCAAGATAGTGAAGATACTACTACTTACTACATTATAGTTTATACCCATACAAGCTTCATATACACAGGAAATCAGGTGAGAAACTGGTTTTGCCATCTATTGATCAAATGATCTAGATGCAAAGCACTGGCTGGAAAATTCAGAGTGCTCTATAGACTATACTCCATCTCCTCCTCAAGGGGTTAACAGAAGCGCCAAGTCAAGAGGTAAGGACAGAGCTTACAGGATAGGCCTAGTGGGAACAGAATTATTCTAGAAAGCTTTTCCAAACATCTAACGTCTGTAGCACTTGGTCTGTGATGTAAACATGATAACTGAGCCTTTCGTTGGCTTCTAGTCTACAGTTTTAGTTATAAAATCTAAATGCAAGAATCCGTCATTTTGTACTTAGTGTTGTTGATTCTTGTGATGAAGCAGGGAATCAGAGTCCACATAACATTTACTAGCTTGGCGCTGGGTTGTATCCGTGGAGCAGTTTTCTGTTTGATGCTAAACATTTCCTCGTTCTTGCCTGTGTAACAGTGTGTTAATCCGGGAGTGATCCTCTCCACATCGGGTACGTGAAACAAAAACACGAGTTTGCAATGCGTCGAAATCGAAGGCAAGAATAAATAACATGCTTTGTAATGCTACACGGATGCTAAAATATGTCTTTAAATTGACACACATGCAATACACACTTACCACAGCACCGCAGAACAGCTGCAAGGACTGAGAAAAACGATCGTCAATCTGGAAATTTCAGTTCACCTCCTCCATTTTGATGGTAAAATCCGGATATCAGCGTTATCTTCTCTTCGCAGGTACAGAAGGCCTTCGGGAGGAAATTATCAAGAATTTTAATATGCTAAATACTCTGAACAATCAAAGAAATACTAAAACTTAAATACTGTCTACAAGCCTAAATTATTCAATGGTCAGATATAATAAAATAGCAGTGCATAACCTTAAAAATCATGCTTGTGTTGAAAAATTACGGCGAAAGAAAACTTGATAGAACCTCACGCTGGCATCTACGACCTAAAAAAGGCTACGCTCGACAAGGTTGAATGCCCATCCCCTTACACACAAACTTTGCCAACTCTCTCTCTCTCTCTCTAACACACACACACACACACACACACTTTTTTTTTTCAGGGCCGTCTGGTATTACTTAAAGTGGAAAGACGTTAAAATTGAAGACTGACTGATTGACTGACTTACTTACACACACACACACACACACACACACACACGCGCGCGCGCGCGCGCGCGCAACTAGTGCGGTTAAGGGTTTTGGAGGTTTAAACCAGGCCTACTATGCATGTGAAATGATTGCAAAGAGAAGGGGAGGGGGGAGGAGGATATACTATCACGAGTATAGAATAATCGCAAAGTTTAACAAACCCAGGGGGAAAAGCAATGGGCATGGCAGTTCAGCTTTGAAAAATCTAAGAAAAGAATATAACTACTTAAACTTGTTTTTATTATTATTTTGAATGAAGAACTTTTAAATCCATACTCATGGACTGCTTCTTCTGGCATTATTCCTGAGTTATCAGGGTTGCAGGTGCAAACCTCCTCCACTCAGACAGATCTCTTCTCTGCCTCTCTTGGTTTGACATCTTGCTCTCTCTTATCTTCCTCCACGCCATCAGTCTTTTCTACAGATGTCTCTCTCTCTCTCTCTTCTCTCCACTCTCCATCTCCTCTCTCTCTCTCTCTCTCTCTCCTCTCTCTCTCCTCTCTCTCTCCTCTCTCTATCTATCTATCTATCTCTGTGTGTGTGTGTGTGTGTTCAAATTCATTTAACGTCTTTTTCACAGTTGTGATATTAGACGGGGGGGTGGGGGGGGGGGGGGGGGGGGGGGGGGGGGGGGGGGGGGGGGGGGGGGGGGGGGGGGGGGGGGGGGGGGGGGTGGGGGGGGGGGGGGGGAGGAGGGGGGTATGAGTGTCAAGGGAGGGGGGTGTAGTTGGTACTGTACAGAGGGAGAAGGAATTTCAGGGGATCAATGCATGCGAAATGATAAACAAAATTAAAAAATAAGAAAAACAACAAACCAAAATTATAGAAAAAATAAAAAACAAACACCGTTACATTACTAACCTATTGAACTACAATAAACAACAGGAAAATGCAATTCTAACAATTTCTAAACAAAATCAGTAATTCCAATGAAAAATGTAAATAAAATTTCAACAACCGAATTTCACGTGAAAAAAACCCAAACCTATCTTAATGTGTGTAACCCCTCCCCTGCCCTCAAAAGAAACCCAAGAAGCACCCCCCCCCCCCCCCCCCCCCCCCCCTGGAAAAAAGAAGCTCAACCCATTAAAAACAAGAGCCAGAAACACCCAACAACAGCCCAAAACCCAATTACAAACACAATATCTCTAGCCCCCTCCTATGACACAAACAAAATAAACAATAGGAATGCAACAACTGTGGATACTAATTTTTTTTTTTTAATCTAACAAGCTCGAAAAAATAATTTCTGGACTAGAGCGTCTTTAAAGTCCAAAGCAATCATAATAACAAACCAACTGGACTATGCATAAGCGATCTAAAAAAGTCGTACATAAGTGACAGACTGCTAAATATTGCTGATGGAGAGGATGCCATCAAAACGGGAATGTGCCCTTTTAAACTGCGACATGTTAATATATGATCTGCTGTTATATTATTACCGCATATGCAAAAGGCATTTCCAGCATATTTGTCTGAAGCAATTCAGTTTCCATCTACAAGCAAGGAAACAATCTGCTTTGAACAGTATACTCATGTTCTCGTATTTGACGAAAGACTCAAATTTACGTACTTCTTTGTGTGCGTCTAGACAACCAAGTCTCCTTCCTCACACTGAAATAACTTTTGTTGTGATTTTATTACAATAATGATAACACTCTTGCAATGAAAAGGGAGTACTAAATTGTGTCACTTCTGATAAACCCTTCGCTCCTTTTTTGCAAGAATGTCAACTTTTTCATTGTAGTAAAAACCACTGTGCGATGGAATCCAACAGAAAGTTATTTCTGAGCCGTTTAATGATAAAAGATGAATCAAATGGCATATTTCGATGACGACTTCAGATCTAACATTTGTTCGCAAAGAATTAATTGCATAAATTACTGATTTGGAGTCTACACAAAAAAGTATTTGAAAGATTGTTTTAGGAAAACTGGTGAGAAAATTTAGGGCCATCAATATTGCGATTAGTTCTGCTGAAAATATTGATATACCTTCTCCAAGATGAAAGTGGTTTTCAGTTTTTAGATCTGGTATGATATAAGCAGCACCAGCCTTATTATCTAATACTGAGCCATCTGTGTATACTTTTAAGTGATTAGGATATTTTTCTTCCAAGTGAATTTTGGCATGAGAAGATACTAAATTGATGTTGTCCTTTTTCGATAGATCAATATAATTGATGTCAAACCTTGCTCGTTTGAGTTCCCAGAATGGAATAGGGGGTAATACATCCCGTTGTGCTACATTTTCTGTTGGCTCCAACCCAGCGTTTGTAAAAATGTTTGATGTGTATGTTCTCAATGTAGTTTGTGATGATATAGATTTAGCTCTCTTTGGAAAATCGGTGTCAGACTTGAGATTAACCACTGATTTCAAACCGTTTTGAACAGTCAGGCTTCGTAACACAAATTTACTGCGCTCCTATAATCTTCCAATGGTAAAACCCCTGAAGCACTGTATGTTTTTAAACATGAAGCATGGATAGGTAGACCTAGGGCAAGTTTATATGCCCTGCAGTCTATGCTTTGAAGTTTTTTCAAAAGGTATTTTGGGGCACAGAAAAATACTTCCTGGGCAAAGGTTAATTTTGAACGAATGAGAGAAGTTGAAAGATGCAACAAGGTAACAATATCTTGGCCCCATGGCTGTTTACTAACAATTTTCAAAATGTTTAAGCTTTTTCTTGCTTTAGTCAAAATATATTCAATATGTTTATGCCATGTTAATTTTGATGTTAGGAAAACTCCAAGGAATTTAACTACTTGTTTATATTGTAAAATTCCACCATGTATTGTGTGTGTGTGTGTGTCTTCAATTTACGTCTGTTCACTTAAAGTGATATTAGACGATGGAGGCGGGGGGGGGGGGGGGGGCAGCATAATGGGATAAGGGCTTTAAGTAGAATAGATACGTGTTGGTATAAATGCACATTAAAAGACTATTCCAATCTATATAAACAGTATGCAAAAACATGGCAAAGAAATAAAATAAAAATTAACAAAAACCCCGAACAATTGAAAAATACTCTAAAGTTGGAAAACAAACAATTGTGAACTACTTGTAACGGCAGCTGCAAAACAAGCAAAATGTAGATTCCGACGATCATACTTTACAAAAAAGAGAATACTGGGGATTGCAACAGAGACAAGGCTAAATCACATAATAACTCTGGATTGGTTAAAACTTCCTGCAGAGACTTATCTTGAAATGATGGTAAAAACGTTTTTAAACCTAGACATTGATACAAAACATGAACATTGGAAAATTTTTCACCGCATATACATTGTATATTTTTGGCAAATTTTGCTCGAAAGGCATTTAATTTCAATCTGTAGATTAGAGAAACAATTTTTCTAGTACAGGATTTTCGAAAACCGTACCGAGTACAAAGAATGTTCTCAAGATCCAGAACTGAACAAGTATGCTGGGGATAACCAGCCTCTTCCTGTTTCTTTTTTACATGTTTCCAGCAAACATTTTGAAGCAAAGCATAACCTTCATGAAGAGAAAGAGGAATATCTAAAACATTTGAATAGCTATCATGTTTTGCTGCCTTTTTGGCAGCTTTGTCGACTTTTTCATTAAAATAAATACCACAATGAGATGGAACCCAGCAGAAAGTAACATTCGAACCCCTCAGAATTAGAAAATGTACCAACAAATTAATTTCAGTAATAAGATTCTGCCTAACGGTCGATGACGAGTTACTTAGAGACTGTAATGCAGATTTAGAATCAACACAGAACAAAATCTGCAAAACAGTATTGGGGAAATCAAGCAGAAAGTACAAAGCCATCAAAATAGCAGTAAGTTCAGCAGTAAAGATGGAATGATTTTTGCCGATGTGATAGGACTTTTCAACCTTTAAAGCTGGAATGATGAATGCTGCCCCTGCTTCCTTGTTTTTAAGAAGGGATCCGTCAGTGTATATCTTAAGATGAGAAGGATATGTATCTTCTAGGTGCACTTTTATATAAGAGCCTAGAATAAGCTCATTTTCTTCTTTTTTTAAAGAGAGATGGTTGATATCAAAATCTGCTTTCTGAAGTTCCCATGTTGGACAGGGTATTAAAAGAGGTGTGGATTTTTGCCAGTCTTTAGGATTGATACTTGACTCTTTGAAGATATTGGAAGTGTAAGTACTAATAGTGACAAGAGAAGATATATTTTTAGCTCTATTGGGAAACTCTAAGTCCGATCTAATTGAAATTTCCGATGCAATATTGTTTTCAACTGTTGAACTTCTTAAGATATACTTTGAAACGGCTAAGTTACGATAATCCTCTAGAGGTAGTACTCCTATTTCTCTATACGTTCCTAAAGAAGATGCATGAAACGGAACTCCCAAAGCAATCCGGAAAGCTTTACAATCTAAGCTTTGAATTTTGTTCAAAAGATATTTGGGGGCACTAAAGAATAATTCTTGACCATATGTTAGTTTAGAGCGGACCAGCGATATTGATAAATGCTTTAGTACTAATGTGTGTGTGTGTGTGTGTGTGTGTGTGTTAACGTGAAATTATTTATTATTAATAATAATGCCTATTCAAGACCAGGGTCGGATGAAGAAAAGTATATTAATCTAGTATCTGTCACCCCTAGAAATAATAACTATGAAGAAAAGTATATTCATCTAGTATATGTCACCCCTAGAAATAAAAACTATCAAGCAATTGAGTTTATCACTCAACCAACTAATCTCTCTCTCTTGTTCCAGCACTGTGTTCGTCACTCTCTTGCCGGCATGCAGGTATTTCTCCTCCAAACATGTCCGAACCATTGTAGTCTTCCTTCTCGACATTGACCACCAAGGTCCTCTACTCTCATGTCTCTCCTCACTTCTTCATTTCGCAACCTGTCTAACAGAGTCACTTCCTAGTAGGACCAACGCAGCATTTTTGATCTCTGCTTTTTTTTTTTCAATGGTCCTTTCGTGGTAGCAACTATCTCCAGACCTTTAAGAATTGGTGGTCTTGCAACGGTCTTATACACTTTTGTTTTCACTTTTGATGAAATTTTCTTGTCACAGAGCATTCCAGTCACTTTTCCCCAACTGTTCCAGCCTGCTGATATCCTTCTTGCCTCTTCTCTTTCTTCCCATCCATCTTCCTGTACTGTTGAGCCCAAGTATATAAACTCCTGCAGTCGTGATGCTTCGTCTCCTTTCATCTTGACTCTTTCTGGTTTAGCATTTCCTTCTCCAGCACAGAAGTACTTGGTTTCACCCGCCTACCACTCACTGTCTTCGAGAGCTTTCCTCCAATTCTCTCGTTCTGTTTTCCCGCCTCTTTCCGTTCAGATGCACAAATGACCACATCATCGGCGAACATCATGTTCTGAAATACTTCTTACCAGATTTCTTCTGTCAAGCAACCCATTCTACATGTTAAAAAAAAAAGAAAGGACTCTGTGCAGATCCCTGGTGTGCTCCCATTGACTTTTCACAGCTTTCACTGACACCAGCTGCCGTCCTCACTTAGTATTGGTGTTTTGTACATCGTGGACCACTCGAGAAAACGTTTCGGGATCTTTCTTCAATTTCAGACTTCTGGGGGACGGGTAGCCTAGTGGTTAGAAAATTGCGCTAGCGATCTGACGACCCGGGTTCGATTCCCGTTCAATGGGATAGTTTCCCTGGAGTTTACATCAGTGCAGACTCCACTCTCCCCATAAGTCCTTCGGATAAGACTATAAACCGAGGCCCCGTGCGCGAACGCACGCAGAACATCTTGCGCACACGTTAAATCCTGTTCCGTTTTTTGTAAGAGTAGGCCATTGTGTGCCGATGGGAACAGATAACAGATTCACAAAACCGCATACACCTGGGATTGGATGTAAAAAAGCATATAGGTGCTTATTCCATTATCCTCGATATAAAAGAGGAAAATAATTAAATAAACGTATGAACTTTAAAACAGGCAGATAAGGATTCTAAATCAGATTCTGCTTGTTTGAATTGATTTTCTATCTACGTCAGTTTTAATTTCAACATCTTGGGTTTCTTGTAATATACAAATGTTTTGTAATCAATGTGCACTATTGTGTGGGACCTTGGTTTAAAATCCCATTCAGAGGACTTGTTGGGGAAAGGAGTTGGTACCAATGCTGACTCCAGAGGGAAAATCCCCACACTGGTAGGAAAACTGCAGCCACAATTTGTGCAATTACCATCGGATCATGCGTCCCATGCTCTGATCATCACCTAAATCCACCTCAGTCAAATATGCAATAATCTTAAATTCTAGCCAAAGATATCCAGAGGGCGTTTAGTAAGTCAAGGTTGATCGTCATGACTTTGATCTTGACTCAAGGTCTATATCTTCAGTTGATGAATGCTGCTTGGCTGTGAAGTGCAATCGGTCGGTCTTGGGTACACATCAGTGTAAAGACTTTATGTGATGTCCTGAATAAGGGTGCACATCATCAATTTGTCATCACAAACCTGGCCACTCTGT
Source organism: Rapana venosa (assembly GCA_028751875.1). Classification (NCBI taxonomy): domain Eukaryota; kingdom Metazoa; phylum Mollusca; class Gastropoda; order Neogastropoda; family Muricidae; genus Rapana; species Rapana venosa. The sequence continues at coordinate 31,413,631 of CM054155.1, read as the reverse complement.
CTCAAGCTTCATTCACACAGTCATTGTTATGTAAATGTTCACAATCTTATGAACAAAGTGGTTGTTTTCCCATCACAGCAACAAAAGCCATCTACTCATCTTTGGTTTATCAGTCAGGGTTTAGCTGCTGCACATGTCGCTAATTAGTCTTATCTTTGCCCTGCAAGACATCTGGCAATGTGGGCAATAAAGTAAATTGCTTGTGTGCTTGTTGGTTTTGTTAATAATGGTGATAGCTGGTTGATGGTACAGTCCCTAAATCGGATGGCTCCGTTTGGACTACAGTACAATCAGGCCAACTTTAGCTTGGTTGCTTTGCTTTTTCTGTCCTAGATCCTATTTCTACCTCAGTGATCTAGTTGGCAGTATGCCATGCTCTAGGCCTTTGTCCATCATAAACAGATGCTCGCCATGACCCATTCCTGGGCTGTCTTTTCATAAAGGCTAGAACTGTCTTCTTCTTCTTCTTCGTCGTCGAGCTCTCAGACAGCAACTATTGTTGTCTATGAGCGAAATGTGCTTCTACTGAGTGCAAGACAAGTCAGGCCCACCACATCCAACTTTGGCGTGGGACAGCATTGCCATACTTTTAAGCCTTTTGGGGGGAAAAAGGCAGAAGACCGAGTCAAGGCGGCAGAAAATAGACAAGGAGGTGACAGGAAGAAATGGAACAAGGCAGAAACATGGAGAGGGATAGAAAAGAGGGAATTCATGGCACATCATTTCCAGAATGTGGGGGTGTATTTATGCTGACAGGGCCCCCGCATTCCCATAGGGAAGTATGCTGACTAAGAACGTACTTTATTCTGTTGAGTTGAAATAGCTCCTTTGATAATTTCTTGGAAATACTAAAGACATGATTTGACCAGGAAAAGTTGTCATCAATCTGTAGACCAATTAATAATTTAAATGAACTAGCTTCTTGCAATACTCCATCAGTAATGTCATAATAAGGGGATAGAATACCCTAGCGTTGTACATATTTGATGATAACCGAAAGTGTGGACTTGAATGTCCTCTTGTGTTGTCTGTTCAAGGTCCCCCCCCCCCCCCCCCCCCCCCCCCCCCCCCCTACTTAACACCATAACATGCAATTTGCATTTCACTAACAAGGAGGCCAGCTATGACTGGTGGGTTGGTTGACACAACCATACCCAGCATGCACACTGCTACCAGGAGAGGGATGGGATCCACCAGGTTCAACTTGCTTATGATACACTGCTCGAAAAATTCAGTGATGTGCCCCCAAAGTCTCCACAAGAAGCTAAAAGAGAAGACAACTCTTGTACAGACCAGCCCACGCCTTACTCCCCCTTCATGTAAACATGTATGCTGAGGACTCAAGCATATACAGAGATCCAGTGATTTCTATTTACACTCAGTGACTTATAGAGACATGAAAATATTCAGCAGACACTTAAAGTTGGATCAGAATTGGGTTATGCAGATGGTGGAGCATCTAAAGAGTGGATTTTACGCTGATGGGAGACAGCATAGGTGACTGTTTTTACAGACCTCTTTCAGGACCCTGAAATATGACTCGGGAAAGGATTATAACAAAAAATAAAACCACACACACACACAAAAGTATGTGTGCATGTGTGTGTATGTGCGCATATGTGGAAGGGAAGTAGGGGTATGATCATTGTTGACAGTAGCATTGTTGCTAACAGTAATGAATACCTAGTTTATAATTATAGGTATGAATGTGAAAGATTGGGTGATATGGCAATGTAACCTGATACAACTTGTTTGTTTATTTTTATTTTGGTGTGTGTGTGTGTGTGTGTCAGTTTATTACTCTTCCACTAAGGCTTTTTTTGTGTATTTCATTTGTTGTCATAATCATATTGTAGTTAATGTGGTTATTAATGATGTTGATGTTCTTAGATAGATGGCTTGGTGAAAAAAGCAAATGCATTGCTTATTCAATGAACAAACAAGACATAAAAATTTGACTTCGAATTTGACACATTCGTACATAAATACATGCATGTACACTTGCATGCAAGCATGCATAGCACATAAAAGCATGCACACACACTCACACACACACAGTCTGTTCTGATGTGTCATTTTTAACAGGATTCCTCCTACACTTCTTCAGCTCCTGTCACCTCTCTCACATCACAATATCTGGAAAAAAACAACACATGCACAGCACATACATCAGTGCATCAAACTTTATTTAGTATGGGTATAGAGATAATCCTCTAGAAAATTTATGAAAAGAAATCTACATGTAATGGATATGATTAAGTAACATTAGTGAAACGCATAATTCATTACGTTACAGTAGATAAAATATATGCTCAACATCTTTCTCTTTTTGAAGTGCATATATATATCTAAAGCATTCTAGTTATTGCATGAAGAATTGCAATTATGCTCACACACATTTACACAGAATCATCACCATTAACCATAACATCACACACGTAAAAAAGGGACTGAATGCATACCTCAGTGGTTGGTTAAGCTACAAAAGATATCAGTTACAAATAAAACAACAACAAAATGAATAAATAAAAGCCACAACAACCTAAAATACAAAACTAAAAAAGTCACATGAAAGTACATCAAAATGCTTCAAATGTATTGAAATGTCCAGAAATTCATACGCTAATGAACATCATTTCCACTGCCATGAGTATAAAACAAAAGCAGCTTCTTTATGACTATAATTATTTGACACTTCACAACATAATTAACTCATTCTTAAGCTTCATGTAAGTATGGAATCCTCTGAAAAAATTCATGTAAAGGTTTCCATCCCTCCACAACACCAATACACTGCAATGGATATAAATTGTTACTCTTCAGTAACAACAATAGCACCACTGCTTGATGAGGAAACTTTTTGCCTGTATATGTTGGCGGATTTGTAGTCTGGAGATAATGCACCCATTTAAAGAAAAAATGGAAAGTCGCATACATATACACTATCCCTGTTTGAATATGAACTGTTCTCCCATCCACCAGACATTCACTGGTGGTTCAGATGCCAGTCTTTTACATTCTACAATAAACTGTTCCATGAGCAATACACATTTAGCACAAAGAAAAGATCCCACAACACCTAGAGAGTTTTTTTTAATTTTTAAATTTTTTTAATTTTTGCTGCCTCATCTTCTGACGACCCCCCGTCCTACTGCTCCCACACCGCTCATCTCCATCTCCCCGCCACAGCCACACCCAGATTCACTGTGTCTCATCCTCAGGGTCGGAAGTCCACAGGGAGCCCATCACTATCAGGCTGCCGTGGGGCCACCAGCCAGAGGGGCCCTGCACTGCTGCTGGGTCACTTTGGTGGTGTTCAGTGGTGCCTGTTCTGAGCTAACATACGCAGGACACCACCTACTAAGCCCCCTACTAACGACAGTATTAGCTCAGTCGTGGAGCCAGACTGAGTGAGTTGCCCACCCCAGGTGGCAACCACCACAACGTCCCTCCAACGACCGTCCCCCGCGAACCTCCAACCCCAAAGGCTTTGACACAAACTCACCACAGGCACAGAAGTGTATGGGCAAACCGAATCTGAGGTCACCATGAGACGAGAGAAACCGGGACCACCGAATCAGAGGCTTTTTTTTTTTAATGCATGATGATCAATGACAATGAGGATGACGTAATGATGCTGCTGTGGAAGTGCATATGCTTTTGAGACTACTTGACAGGGCTGTACTCTACGCTTACTATCATAATATATCCCGGCGTCAACCGGGCCCGAGAGATACAAACACCTGCAGTGCTGGTCAGGTAATTTGAGCAACACTCTCAAACTCGCATCCGTTAAGTGGATGAAACTCGACTGTGTGGTCCCAGTCTTCCCACTGAGCCCACAGCACACTCACTCTGGGTAGGAGCCAGCCGGAGTCCGAAAAATCCCTATGACTCTTATGGGAATCGAACCCGCGACCTTCCAGTCCGTAACCCAAGGCGCTAACCACTGCGCCATGGCGGCTGGTAAAAACACCTAGAGAGTTGTCCCTGGCAAAATTCTGAAGAAAAAAAAAAAAGAGACACTCTCATAGGAAAACAAACCCATATATACAGACAGGAAAACTTATTAAACTCAATAAAAAAAACAACAAAAAAGGAAAGAAAAATAAAAGGTGGTGCTGCTCTTGTGACGATGCACTCTCTCTTAACGGAGGGCAGCCCTAATTTTACACAGTCAAATCTGCCGGGACAGAAGTATGTAGTATGTTCTTTCGAGCCAGAAGGCCCATAGAGCCGGAGCTTATCCCGGTTTCTGTAGCGTTAAGTGAACTGATGGTTTTTCACCACCCCTGTGACAGGACGCTAGTCTGTCGCCAGATACTTCCCCAGCAGAGCTGGTACCTACACCTGGGTGGAGTGAGGAAAATAGGAGTAAAGTGTCTTTCCCAAGGACACAACACCGAGCCGAGCGGGGATCGAACCCGCGACCTCTGGATCACGAGTTGACCGCCTAAACCACTCGACCACGGTGCCTCAAGCCGGGACAGAAAGTGGTATACAATACAATACAATACAATACAATACAATAAGTTGACTGATTGTTTCCTTCTGCAAGCTTTGCCCTCGATCAACTCTCTTTTTCACACAAGGTTAGCATGCAACGAGTCAGCAACAGCAGCTAAGACTCCTTTGTGCAAATGGCAGAGGCAGAAAAACTAGTTTGTTCTGACAAACATTTTATGGGAGTGGTCTGCATGTTTCAGGCAGTTTTCAACATTGGTTCAAACCAATGTTCACTCCTGGCGAACATGCTCTTAATCTAGCTGCCATGTATGATAGAATTAAAAAATTACACTATACCTAGGACCGCACATTGTGTACGTCATGAAAATTTGACAGCTTTTTGCACTGAAATGTTTCTTCATCAACTAAAAAAAACCCAACCCATACAAGAACTACAACCAAAATCAAACCAAACCAAAACAAAAATCATTTCATATGATTCATACAAACAAAACTCATTTTTGAACAGAGTGGGGGTTTTCACATCCCTCTATAAACAAGTATTATTTCTTAATTACAAGTGTTGCCAATTCATGGGTTTTGGACTTTTCAGAAGCACCCCTCACTTCCCATAATACACTATTTCCCAATGATACATTGTTTGGTATGTAAGACTTTATCCATACACTTTTCCCATATACCATCTTGCAGCACTACACATTTTTCATATTTCCATACACAGCATTATACACCAAGTTCATATTTTCAACAATTCTTCACAAACTGTTAACATGACAACAACAAAAAAGAAAACAAGAAAAACATAAGGATCAATAGCTGAATCATACATTTGATTTTGCCAGGAATAATAATCAAAAGAGCATGAATGTGTGTGTGTGTGTGTGTGTGTGTTGTGTGTTACATATATGCTGGTGTGCACATGTGTACTAGCATGCACATGTGTTTAAAAGAATCTAAAGACATATATATGTCCATATGACAATCCTGTGTGAATGTATTAATGTTTGTAACCATAAGTACCAATATATGTTGTACACAAAAAGACCTGTATAGAATATTGTTATGAACTTGACCTGTCCATCACCTATTTGTGCACAAAAATTCCATGTTGAAAAAATCAACACACCCAGGTAAAGTTTGAAATAAAGAATACCAACCCCAGAGCAAAACTGCTCAAACTTCTTCATTTTTCTTTAACAACAACAACATCCACACACACACTTGCTAAAACAATTGCACATAATGACGCACAACAAAAATAGTAACAAAGGCCACAAGGGCATTGGAACCAGGAAGTAAAAACTTACTTTACACTGCCAATGTAAACTTGTGCTAGAACAACACTTTCCAACAACTTTGAGTACAATAACAGTGAGAAGGACTGAAGACTGCAGCAAAGCATTTCTGTGATGTTCATCAAAAGCCAATTATGCACAAGCAGAAACAGAATAGAAAAGAGATACACATACACACTTATTTGTGAAGGTGGAATAACGCCTAGTAGTTAGGGCATCAGACTTGTAATCTGATCATTATCTGAGTGGTTCGAATCTCAGCTGAGCTATCTGTTTGAAAGGATTTTTCCCATGGAGTCAACACTGGTTCTGACTGCATTTCCTAGCAAATCCATCAAATGAGGTCTCATGTGTAATTGCATAACATCTTGCATGTATATACGCATTGGAAAAAAAAATTCAATGTTTAGTAAAAGTGTACACCAAATATGGCCTGTGGCATGGATGACAACAAATTCAAAGAAAAAATGTGTGACCTGGAGAGGGATAGGCTCAGCCAGGTTCACCATGCTCAAAGCACAGCGCAGGAATGAGAGTGGTGGCGAGGGTGCCCCAATGACTCCTCTGAGGGTTAAGGGATCGGTCAGATCATCTTTAACATGTGTACTAGTAAGACCAAAACTTCTGTTGTCTCTGTGTGTTTTATCTATGAGATTATGTAAGGATGACTTATTCATGTATGCACCATTCCAGGTTAATTCTTCTTAAAACACTAGGAATGGACTCCAGACATAATTTATACACATTTTCTTGTTGTGTACACCTTGGCTGGAGGAAACTGTTTCCATTTGGAGTTCCCCCCCCCTCCACCACCACCACCTCCCCCCCTTTTAATATATTTTTTTTAACCCTTTTGCTGCCTGGAAGAAAAGGAGTAAAACCTATTTGCCTTAATTGCTTTTTTTTTTTTTTTAATGTGCAGGTTTTATTGGGCAAACCCTTATAAAGGTATACACTTTCTGAGAAGAAAATTAATTTTAAGACTACAGATTCCATAATATTCCAAACAAACAGAGTGTGAGCTTCAGGTAAATCCAGATAGTTCAGAGACAAGTTTTCTCATGAGTTTGGTTAACACATTGTGCTGTACAGCAGTGCCAAAGAGCTATCCATCATTTGGCAGCCTATGGGTTACAAATTTTATGTCATTTGTTAAGGTGATGTGCAATCTGATGTATTGTAGCATCAATGTATGTGAATAATCTTTTTCTTGGCTCTCCTTTGAGGCTAGAGATGTGTAGAAAGAAATATTAATAAATGAAGTTTTTCTGTGGCCCAAAATTCTCTAGTTCGCGTTTTGTTGGAGTATGTGATACGGTTAAACTTGCATGTACCACTCTAGCTCTACTCTACATCATTCACAGCAGCCAATCATGACATACAGGACAATCTTCATAGTAAAAAATACATCACAAACTACACAAAACAAACAAAACCACAAATAAACAAACCTACTTGTAAAGAAACAAAATATAACATTTATAGCATTAGTCTTCTGAACCATAACAAACAAAACCACAAATAAACAAACCTACACAGACACGATATACATCATTAAAGGCATTAGCTTCTTAACCATGAATTCATTTCACAACATATAAAAACGATATCAGCAGTATATTTTTGTAAGATAACATTAAATAAACACACTAACAAAAGTAAGCAAAATAACAGTATACACTGTATTTAAACAAACTGTGTAATAGTTACGGCCAATCAAATAAACAATCGTAGAATGATTCTGAACATGCTACTTTACATCAATTACGCCTTTAACAAGATTCAAATCAGTCATTAAGATCCCCCCCCCCCCAATCTAATCCAATCCCATCATGTTGTTTATAGACCTGCCGACCACAGAGGTCATATCAGGGCTGTCACCACATCAAAATTTAAATCTCAGACTAAAATTGTGTAACTTTAACAGATTTAAACTCTACTATTGTTCCTCATTCCAATGCCCTGGCCAACCATACAGGTCAACCACATATAAATGAGACAAAAAACGAGATAAAATCAATATCTGAACCCTCAAAACTAACCTTGTTTGTAGTACTTCTAACTGACAACGATGTCTGATTCTCTCAGGAAGCTAAATACATTGTCTGGTGGAACATCATGGAAAAGGATCTTTAAGGAGTCTGCAGTAAAATACTAGTGCCTATTAAGTATTATATATTATATATATCCTGGATCTTGACAATCCAGAAGCAGATGCTTGATAGTTATTCAAACATTATAAGCCACAAACCAAAGGATTGCCTAGCTGTTGAGCAAATGAATGTGAGTAATGTAAGAGTAGCCTGTGCATAGCCTCATTAGCCTGGAAAGCATAAACACACGAACACACACATATAAACACACACTCACACAACCTTCAAAAACACATATGAAGAGAACCCCGTAAGTTTCTGTAGAGTGCCCTCCACTATAACATGCTCTAAATCAACATTAAAAACAGCACTATTATGGTTTCAAAGTTATCTTTCTGAGAGGTCCAATACTGTTATCATCAACCACATAGACTACATTCTTTTGTTTAAAAAGATGCAGATAAAAGGGAAGTAGGTGGGGGGGGGGGTGTGAGAGAGGGAGAGAGCGTGTGCGAGAGAGAGAGGCAGACAGAGAGCGAGAGAGAGGATTAGTATGCATTCATACATACATGTACACACACACGCATACATACAGAGAGATGGAGTCAGAGCAAAGTGGGCAGTGACGAGGAAAAGAGGTGGGAGGGAAAGTGGGAGTAAGAGGATTTAATAAAGAACATTAAATGTAATCAAGAACATATTTGATGGAGTCCTGACTAGTAGTATGCACATCTGTTTGATCTGCTCAATCCTGCAGTTAATGATTTGTTACTGTAGGTCTGTGCATGAGTAAACTGGCGAATGTGTGAGTGGTGATGGCAGAGAACAGGGAGAGAGGGGGGACAGATTTCAGCCCTGGTATGGTTGTAATTTTAGTACTGTGTTGTTTTGCTTCTAGTAAATGAATGTTGTGTGATGGAAACAGAATTGGGAGACAATGAATGCAAAATTTTTTTTTTACATAGTTTTTATGATCAAAACTATGAAATGCACTTTGAGTGTAGCAAATTTAGATTAAAAAAACAACAACAAATAAAGTGATCATCATTATGGACAATAGCTGAATAGTTCTGGTGGAAAAATTTGATTGCAAATGATTTTAATTCTCTAAATGACATCCAGACAATCAAAGAGTTCCTGCAGTGACACCATTAGCTGATAGGTATTTCCACATCACTCCAATAGTGAAGAAGAATGCAGCAGACTTAGTTTTTAACCATGGTTTGATAACTGAGAAATAGATGTCACATAGCACTACAACTGTGGATGCTGATATCCCCACAAAAAGGTAAAAGCTGTTCAAATATACTGTTCATTTACACCACTTTTCCACCAACAGCGTTAAGTCATCATTCACACCAGGCTAAAGGCAGGATTCAGTTAATGTGATGGTTCAGTCTACAAACGTTTTTTTTTTTTTTTGGTATGACCACAAAAACAAAGATGTGTTCAGCATCTGAGGAGGATGAAGTAACAAAACACTTTGCAGCCAAAAACTGTTCTCCGTTGGAAAAAGATACTAAGCTGGCAGATTAGCTGGATAAAGTCAGCATAGCAGTTCACCCTAGGACTCTTCTCCGTAGGAAGGGTTGGGCCAGTAGATGGCCAGTGCTGGCTGCGACTGCTGGGTCACAGGCTGTGGAATGTAGTTGTCTGGCTCGGTGACCAAAGGCTCGTATTTGGGAATCACGTGCTGCTGGTAGACCACCCCCTGGTCCTGGTGGGCCACAGGCGCTTGGTGGGCAGCAGGGGCCTGCAGAGTGACGGCGGTGTGGGCCAGAGGCGCCTGCACAGTCAGGGAGGTGTGGGCCAGAGGGGCCTCTACAGGGCCTGCACTGGGCTCCACAGTCACCTCCATGGAGGCGCCACTGTCAGAGGCAGGCTTCTCCGCAGTGGCGGTCGCCACCACGGGGGTGGGAGGGGCTGCAGCAACTGGGGCTTGCGTCACTTTGTTTTCGGCTTGATGCTCTCCTCCAGGGTGTGCTTGCGGGACTGCTGGCCGTGGGGAATGGGTTCCAACTTGTGCACCTTACGACGATGGGCGGACAGGTTGCCCGAGCTGGCAAACCTGCGTCCACACACTGAGCATGCGAATGGCTTCTCCCCTGTGTGGACTCGCATGTGGTTTTTCAGTTCACGGGAGCGGGTGAAGCACTTGCCACACTGCTGACACTTGTAGGGCTTGACCCCGGAGTGGGTGCGCATATGGCTGTTGAGGCGGCTTTTCTCCCTGTAGCGCATGCCACACAGCTCACAGCAGAAGGGCCGCTCGTCTCTGTGGACCAGAATGTGCTGCTGTAGCTCTGCCTTCCTGATGAAGGACTTGGGGCACATTTCACACTTCCAGGTCTTGTTGCCATAGTGGCGCTTCATGTGGTCCTCGTAGCAGGGCTCTGTGATGTACTTGTTGCACAGGGGACACAGGATCTTCTCCTTGTGGGTCAGGGCATGGCGCTGCAGGAGGTAGCGGGTGGGGAAGGCATCGCCGCATATTGCACACAGCCACTCCTGAGTCTGCTCTGGATGACCCGCTTTCTCATGCTCATCGTATTCGTGACGCGTAGCAAACCAGTTGCCGCAAAAGTGGCAGGTCAAACTGGTGTCCTTGCCCTTGTGTTCTGACTGAATGTGCCTCTTCCGTTCAATGCGCGAAGAAAAGAGGAGGTCACAGGCCACACACTCAAAGAGGACTCGCCTGCATGTCTTGTGACTCTCATCCATGTGGTTCTTCAGCTTGTCCCTGTTATGGAAGATCAAGGGGCAGTAGGGGCAGAAAAGAATGAGCATACCTTTATTATGTTCTCTGCGAATGTGGATGCGCAGTTCCACTTTGGTTTTGAATTTGCAGTCACACTCTGGACAGTCTCGCAGAATCATAGGGAAGTGCTTGGTTTTCATGTGCAGCATGTAGCCTGGACGGCTGTTGTAGGTCTTCTCGCATTCCGTGCAGGTAAAGCTGCCAGTCTCCTTGGCATTGGAGTCAGTATCATCCTCATCTGTCTTGTCGGCACCATCCTCACCCATCTTCTTTTCTTCCTCCTTCTCCATTTTAACTTTTTTCCCTGCTGGTCCACTGTGCTTGGAAGCTTTGTGCATCAGCAGCCCCTGCTTACTGCGGTATTCTTTCTGACACGTAGGGCACTGAAATACTTTAGGAGTTCCCTCTTTCTGATCAGGGACGTACTCATCAGTGTCCTCCCCATCATCAGCTTCAGGCAAGGCCATCTCCAGGTTATCATTCTCCTCCCCATGCTTGGCCACTCTGTGCAGCAGCAGTCCCTGTTTGCTGCGATACTCTTTGCTGCAGTCACAGCACTTGAAGGGTGTAAGGGTCTTGTCTGAGCTCTTCTCCGGCTCCTTCGCCTCAGGTGTAGCAGCAGCAGCAGCAGCGACTTTGGAAGCTTTGCAGCGTTTGCGCTTGGTATGCTGATCCAGACCCATGGCAGTGTGGAACTTTCTCTGACAGCCTGGGCACTCCAGTGTGGTGGCTTGGTGGTAGCTGTCATTGGAGGGCCTCCCTCGCTTCCTGGTCACCATGGGGGTAGGTATGTTCTGCTTCTCTTCCCTGGGGATAACTCTGGCAGCAGCAGGCACAGGTTCACTGGGGGTTGTGTCGGTCTCTGGCTCATCCTGGGACTCTTCGTCAGAGGACCTGGACGGAGAAACGATCACTCTTCTCCTCAGCACACGCTGTGTCTGCCTTGGCTTCCGTCTGTGTCGCTGCTCTGCTTTGTCCTCCTGGAAAAACGCAGCACAACAATCTGATGGGGAGGTTCCTTTCAAGAACTATTATTTTCCATTCAAGAAATACCAGTTGCTATATGTTCTTTTGTTGAAAATAAGAAATAGTCAGTCAAGTCAACTCACAGAGTTTAAGCTACCAATGTGGTTTTATACAGAACAGGCACAGTAGCTGTAAATTGTTATGCACATTTTATAAAGATGACAGAGATAGAATTTGTCCTTTATTCTGGACATATTCAGTGGCCCCAAAAGTTTAGCAGGATTTTCAGCTGGCAAAAATAATTTGAATTAGAGAATTGGTGAAAGGCTTGTCCTTTTCAGTATGGATGACTATACTACAACAAACAAAACTTTCAACAGAATTGTTCTTATGCAAACACTTTTCATCACATGCACTGATGAATCAGACATCCGTCTTCATTTCACCGTGTTTAACTTTAAGAAATACTTGCAAACATTATGACAACAAACATTACAATTCCTCCACGTCTATGAATTATCTTAACTTCACTGACAGCCGGGTACCATATCCCATACACACCAAGATCACAGGTACTATCACACTAGGAAGTAATATATGTCAAAGGAAGTAATTAAAAAAAAAAAATTTCTTAACAAAAAAAAAGAGATTTATTTATACATACAAAAACCACCTTTTACTGCAAGCAATATTTCCTGTAATCTGCATGAACCCTTATAAGGAGAGGTCAACCGGTACTTTTAAACTGTAGAAAATGCACGCAAGAGAAGCAAAACCACACATTGTATGCTGGTTATGTTTGTGTCACCACACCAGCACAAGCCTGTTTTTTTAAGTGGATAAGCTTTCACTTGGCGCTTCTGTAATGGAGGGCAAAAACGTATTGAGTTGATTAAAAAAAACAAAAGAAAGAAGAAATTGAATGTGTGAGTCTATTGAAGCTCCATTGTAGTGCCATTCCTTTAACAATTCTCTATTGATAAAAAAACCAAAACAAAACCACCAAAAGCCCCATTTTTATTGGTGTCGTTTTCTTTATGTACAGATATAAATTACCGTAAAATGTTTTTTTTTAACATTGCATTTTACTTGAACTTCACATGGAATGTGATTGTGAACTAAAGCACTTGCTTATCATGTTTGCTAGGATTATTTTTCGTTTGTTTTTTGTTCCTCAGCTAGAGCTCCACTGTTCACCTATTATGAGTTTTTGCGCAGGCAACTGTTTGCCCACCATTAACTTGATTAAGGTAGCCACATTCCAGCTACACGAATGATGTCTAAACATGACTGTTACATCGCTGTAACTGTCTTCACCTGTACACTCCATCCCGTTCCCTTTGTTCAGCTGTAGATACGTTGTGCTTTTGAACACCCAGATTTAAACAAACCACTGTTGGCCGCTGCTATTTCTCTGTTTCCGGTCCCTCCATATGGAACGACCTCCCTCTTCCACTTAGCCAAAAGCCTTCATTTGATTCTCCCCTGTTATCTGTTCCTACTTTTCAATAGCTACCTTCACCTCCACCACCCCCACCTAAGTGTGTTGTGTGTATAAATTTGATATTTATTTATCTTGATATTTGTGGACGGGTTGCATGCGTGTGAATGACTTGAATGCAAGCGCTTTGATTTATTTACTTTACAAGATTCAGCGCTATATAAATCCCATACATTATTATTATGACAACAGAGTGCATCTTTTACATGCTGTCATTCTTTACTTACTGGCATGCCCGAATTTCATGCCAGAAATCTGCCGTGACTTAAAGTGGTATAAAATGAAAATAAAAATGAAATAATAAAAGGCCTTCTCCCCTAAAAGCCAGAACAGGTTTGAATGTGTGCTCAAGACGTTCTGCATGCATTTACACTGAATGGGACCTCTGTTTATTATAGCCTCATTCTGCACTATTGCGAATTCATTCCGCACTGTTGCGATCTCAACGCCCTAACCACCAGATGATCCTGCCCCCCACCTGATGACTTAATTGAAGCATGGACAGATCAATCATAGCTCACCTTTGACTTTTCCTCTCCTTTCTGTTTAGGGGAAGACTCCACAATCAGTTTCCACAGCTTGGTCCTGTCATTGCCGTCTTCTTGCCGTCTTTCTTGGCCTCCTTACTGTTGTCCTCTGCAGGAGGCTTCTTTCCACAGCTGTCACACGACACCTTCAGCCGTTGCTGACACGTGCTGCAGGTTGGTTGACCAGATGGGAACACACCTGAAGTGGTGTCGTAACTGACAAAACGAAACAAATAAAGAAAGTGAAAGGAATATATAAAAAAACCAAGCCATGCGCGTGTACCTAGCACAAAAAGACACATCACACTTAAAAGTTCCCAAGTATCAAATTCCTTGTTACTGGCCCAAGCCACAAGCTTTTTCACTTAGTTACTAATATGAACAACACACCAAGGCCTGCATTAAAATAATGAAATACTGTGCTTTAAAATGTTCCATGAGGTTGCCGTCATCCTTGACAAGCTCCTATCATAACAACTGGAGTCCTCCATTAATTAAAGAGAAAAAAAGATCCTCTAAAGTGGGAGTATGAATACCTACATGGTGAGGTACATGAAAACTATCAAAGTAAACACAAACTTCTCACCTAATACACATATATACTCTCACAAAATAATTCCCAGATGTGATAAGTAAGATACAAGTCTGGACTGGTGACCCCCAGGGTGCTTAACTATTAGCTGGGAATGTTCAACAACAATACCATGAGGGCAGTTAAGCAAAATAGAAAGGAAACAGGTGTGAAAGGTGAGGACTTAGTAAGTCAAAGGTGAAAACTTGCGAACTGAAAAGTGATAACTTACTACTTCATGAGGAAGCAGGCAATATCCTCATCATTGTGCAGACCCTGAGCATGGCCGATGTCTTTCCACCGCAGGTAGGACTGGTTGCTGAGCAGTTGTATCCAGAAGCCCACCTCCACCTGCTGCTGCTCCATCTCTTTCCCCTTCTCCCCCCTGGATCCAACTCTCCCCTTCCACTTCTCCCCTGCTCCCTTCTGGCCTCCTGCTGCTCCGCTTTTCCCCGGGGAACTTCTGGTGACGTGAGCAGAATTTGTATCAGCTGTTGCACGGACTGTCGTGGCTGTTCTCTTTTGATGGGAGGGTTTGACACCTTCCACAACTTTAGACAACACTTGTGGGGTGACACTGTTCTGTGATGTTTTGGTCTTATTCACTGCTGTCCCAGAGACAATCTCAGGATGGATGCCTTGGGTGTTCTGTATGCCCCTGGTTGTGTTTTTGACAGAGGTCTGTGGACCATTTCTGGACACAAAATCAGCAGTCTCAGCCATGAGCCGCATGTTGATGTCATCGACGGGAACACTCCCTGTGGAGATCATGATCTCTGCTGCTTCAGCCATAACGCGCATGCTGTATTCTGGGTGAGGCTGCTCAGCCAAATTCATTGTCTTCACATCAAAGGAAACGGAGGGTCTGCTGGTTCCTGTCTCCACTACAGCCTCTGCCCCTGGGAGGTTCACCACTCTGACGCCACTAGTCTGTGGTAAGGTCATGATGCTAGAGTCTGCGTATGCTGAGGAGCTCATCTTGAAATCCCCTGCTTGGTGTATCCTCATCAGGTTGGCTTCATCTGCGAGCGCTGCCCTCACTCTTCCACCCCCTGTTGTCTCCATCACTGTGATTTCACCAATATGGGAGGAGTCTGACCTGATACTGTACACATGTTGTCTGTCTGCCATGTTGGCATCCCCAGCCTGTGGTAGCCTTGTCCTAGCAACATCATACACTTGTTGTTTCTCACCTGCACTGCCATCTACTGGTGGAGTTACTCCTGTTCTGGCAGTGGTGTACACATGCTGTCTGTCTGCTATCATGTCCACAGGGCCTACAATGTGTGAATCCACTGCTCCAGCAACGCCATACAGTCTCTGTCTGTCAGTGGCCACAACACTGTCAGCCTGAGACGCCAGGCTGGAGTCAGCATTGTACCCATGCTTGTCAGCTGACCTGATGCTGCTGGTCTGGGATGGATCTGCTTTGGCCACCTCAAACAAATGCTGCCTCCTGTCAGCACTGGCTTTGCCACTCTGGTTTGCTCTGACCTCATACAACTGCTGGGTTTCTAGTGTACTTGCATCATTAGTTCTAGCTAATCTCATGTCAGGGGCAGCACTGCTTTGGAATGGCAGTCCTCTGTTGATGTCATATTTCTGCTGCATCTCTACTGCACTGATGTCCCTGTTTTGTAATGCTATCATTCTGCCAATGTCTGCTTTGTCCTCCACCTCCATGGATTTGATTTCACTTGTCTGCGGTAAAATGGTTCTGTTGCTGTCCATCTGCTGTATCTGTAACTGGCTGCCTTCAGTGTGTGGCATGTGGTATCTGCTGATGTCACTAGGGGCAGGTAAGCTGATCCTGATGACATTGCCATTCTGTTGAATGTTCATTCGGCTCCCATCAGCAGTCTGGATCTCTGTAGTGCTACTGTCATCTGCAGGCAGCAAATCAATTCTCCTGAATTCACTGTGCTCTACACTCATCTGACCCAGGTCACTGGTCTGAGGCAAAATGACCATGCTGATGTTCCCTGACTGGGGCATGGCCATGGCGCCCACACTCTCCCCCATCTGGGGGTAAGTGACGATGCTGACGTCACCAGTCTGTGGCAGAATGATGGGCTTTGTGTCAACAGTCTGCTGTTCACTTAAGTCACTGCCTTCCTGCATGTGAGGTATGCTTATCCTGTCCTCCTCAAAAGCATATCCTCCATGAGCTTGCAAGACACTGATTCGACTCATATCAGCCACATTGCTTCTAGCTATAAGGTCGCTGTACTTGATGTCCATGTTGGAGGTCCCTAAGGTGTGAGCAACAGCGGTGCCCATGGGACTGCTGTTGTCAATCTGGGCTGTGCTGATCACCCCAGCAGGGGGTAAATTCATTCTGTTGAAATCATCCATCTGAGACATGACCACAGCCCTGATAGTGGCCATGTCTGAGTTAGGAATGCCACCTGCTTCAGAGGTGCTCAAGGTGGTCACTGCATTCATGTCACTGGTCAGAGACACAGCTGTCCTCAGTCCCCCTCCTTCCTCTTGACCACTCACCTTGCTGAAGGGCACGGACTGCCCTGTGACTGGCACACTGATCCAATATCTATCAGCATCAAGCACGGGCAGCTGGCGGCCATCAGTGTCCAGGGGATTCATTCCACTGACAGTGGATGTACTCCCTCTGCTTACATGACCACTTGCCTGAGGGCTCCCACTGCCCACACTGTCTGCCAGAGTCATTCGTTCTACATGGTCTACCGCTGTATGCTTTCTCAAGCTTTCACCACCTTCTAAAGGACCAACATTGTGCTCATACATTCTGTCCCTCTCAGCATTTTCAAGTACACTCCTCACGCTTAAATCTGAAGTTCTGAGGTTACTAACTTCTTTTGTTTGTGGATCACTTATTCTGTCTACAGTGTGAGCATGGACGACGGCTCTCTCCATGTCATGACTGGACAGTCTGCTAATATCAGCCATTTGGGGTAAGGTCACTCTGCTGAGGTTCTCCATGTGAGGCTCCACTCCTCTGTTCACGTCACTGGCATGGGCAACACCTAAGGCCTGACTGTCAACCACCAGGGTGACACCACCTCTCTCTGTGTTGCCAGTAGTGCCATCACTAGCAGTTAGTCTGTCTACCTCGCTCCCTCGAGACACGCTGGATCTCCTGAAATCAATGGGTTCAGCAGTTATAACCTCGCTGGCCTGCGTCATCAGTGACGAACCAACACTCCTCAACTGTACGCTGCCACTGACATAAGCTACCTGTTCAGGTAAAGGGGCTGTTGAACAGATACAAGCGTCAGAACCAGAGTAGGATGAATGGCCTGGCGAAGCAAAAGTCACGTGGATTTCTGGATTGGTGTAGGATGACTGGGCCATGGTGGTGTATATGGTGGCCACAGCAGTGTGGGGAAGACTGGCAGGCACCGGATGGTGTGTGTGGGGCAGGGAGAGGGGAGGAGAGGCGCAGTAGGTCTGCGGCAGGCTCTCTGTGCCCGGGTCCTCCTCACCTCTCTCACATTTCGTCACCATGGCAGTGCTGCTGGACACAAGGCTCTCCCCCTGTATAACATACACAGAGCTCACTGTATTGTCTCCACGGATTTCTGCAGTTCATGTGTGTGTGTGTGAGTGTACGATTGTGCATTTGTAAAGTGTGTTTGGTATATGACTGAAAGAGTGTGTGCACCTGTTTGCATATGTACCCATGTATCTCTTTTCATCACATGTGTGCATGCAAGCACATGTGTGTACATTTGTGTATGTGTGTATGCATGATAATTCACATGACTGCATGTGTATACAGGCATACCCACATTAAAATGCAAACCAGCTTGTATATTTGTCTTCAATTACAAAAGACTACAAATGAATTTGAGATATAAAGTGTGTTCTGTAATCAGGTTCCTCAAATTCAGAAAGGTCATTTACCCCAAAACTGAAGTGCAGCTACCTGATTGGTGGGCAAAAATTGAGTGCATGCTGGTTATGTTTGTGTCATCCATACCATCAGCCATACCTGGTATCCTCTTCTATAAAAAGTGGATGTTTTTCTAGTATATGTGCAAGAACTAAAGTATCTGTTTGCACCTGGTTTATAGCCTCGTCTGAAGAACTTTCTTGAAACCATAGCTTGCTACATGAAATTGAAAAAAATTTTTTTTTGAAATATAGAATAGATTTATGAAATATAAAGCAGTTTTATAAAGATAACATGGTGCAAAGAAACAACCAAACTTGGGGTGGGGGTGGGGGTGGGGTGGGGGGACTTCACAAGAGATCCAGCAGGGCAGACTTCTGTAGAAGATAAATTCAAAACAACAAACACCTGGACAACAGTGACAAACCTTGCTGTTGTCAGCCAATGCTGTGGGTCCTGACAGCCCTGCCTGCTGTGGCCGGCCATTTGCGTCACTGTCAGCCATAGTCACCTTGTCTGTGACCAGTTTTGGACTCACTGCAGCACTGCTTGCCTTGCAGATCTCTTCTCTGCTTCACCACCAAAAACGATACATGCACGGATCTGCCGAAGACACGGACACCACAGAGATTTATGACAATATTCACAGCCCTGAAAAATTCTATACAGTATTGTTTTGTACTGAATACAACTTTCAGTCATGGCAGATTTATCTGCAAGGAATTAAGACTGTCCTTTCCAGGGTCAGCCCATTGTGATAAAATCAGCATCATTCAGCATCTTTTGGTTTCTTCTTAAATTCTCCTGTCAACATACATACATGAACATTTATTTCCCTATCAGATTGGCTTTCTCTCTACAGAATTTTGCAAGGGGCAAATCTCCTGTTGCCATAGGTTCTTTTGTTATTGTATGCTATTAACATATGTTGCACATTGGACCTTGGATTACTGTCTGGATGTCTCATCCAAAAGACTTGTATCCAGACCACCACTCGATGTTTGAAAAACAGGGAAAAACAAATGGAGACTGGACCCACACTTCTTATTATCTAGAGGGTAGTAACACTAGTTGTGGTGAGAGAGAGAGAGAGAGTGTGTGAGTGTGTGAATGTGTGTGTGTGAGAGAGTGTGTGTGGGTGTGTATGTGTGTGCGTGCACAAGCAGGCATGCACAATAATTGTAATAATATATAATTGTAACGATGACGATGACAATAATAATGATAAAAATGAAAACAATAATAAATGGAATTTTTACAGCACTCTAGTATCTTGTGAAAAATTAATCAAAGCATGTGTTCAGAATGATTAGCCCCCCCCCCCCCCCCCCCCCCCACAAAGTCCAAGACAGGTCAGTTTCTGCTATAATTAGCACCAGCTGGGATGGAATGGATCAGCTGAGAGTAGCTGAAAATGGGGGAAACTTGACAGCTGTGACTACTCTGTCAAAGGGTAACATTTTTAAAGGCAAACAAATTCACAAGTGTATGTGTTTCACTGTGCATGTACATATGTGCATGTGTGAGTATTTATTAACTACATTTTATTCTTCTATTTCAAAGATGATGAAAAAAGCACTGATGTGCTATTTTTCATCCAGTTTCTGTCTGCAAGTAGTTTTAAATTTTGTCATCTGGTCATGCCAGCACAAATGGCATACTCTTCCTAAAGGCGGAACAGGTTTTAACATGTGTGCAAGATGTTTTCTGTATGTTTGTCACAGTATCTTGTTTTACTATACTAGTACTATATTTTGTTTTATTACTCTCATGTGTGTGCGAGTTTGTGTTTTAGTGTGTGTTTTAGTGAGTGTGTGTGTGTTTGTGTGTGTGTTTGTGTGTGTGTGTGAAAGTATTCTTTCCAGATGGTACATGGAATTAGCAATGGAAAATTTTGCTTTTTTCTTCAACAAACTACAAAGAAAAGTAATAACAATGAAAATACTAAGGATGAAATAAGAAAAAAGAAAAGAAAATATAACCTCTATGAGTGTGTGTGTGTGTGTGTGTGTGTTCGTGTGGGCGCCAGTGTTGTAGTGTGTTTCAGCTTGTGGGCCCTTTCATCAACAACATAAAGTCTAAAGTATAGATGTTGCATTTTTATGGAAAGCATCTTTCTTAATTGAAATAACAACCATCAACATAATAATCATCTGTCCATAAAAAAATTCTGTTCTACATGACTGCCCAGAAGTTAGGAAATGAAAATGCAATGCCTATCAATTATCAACCTATCAATTAGGAAGGAATTGATGAACAGGACGCTTGAATGCTATTTGTCCTTGACCTTTGGTCACTAAGCAAACAGGTGAACAATGCTGGTCACTGGTGCAATTGTTACACTTTTAGCGAAATTTTCTTATCATACTATCACATAGGAGTACCCTTTACTCTCAAGTAATAATATTCAATAAAATAGTCCCCAATTATTTTTTAGGTAAAACTTTGCAAAGTACGCTTTGAGAACAACTGATTCCAGGAAGCAGCTTTCACCTAATGTGATTGACTTCGTGTGCCTATGACTATGATCCAGTTCAAAGCAACTTGTACTGCGTGTCTAAAAGAAGCACGTGGCCTAACGATTTAAGTGCACTTACTGTTTTATCTAACGCGTAGATAAAGCACAAAACCTTGTATTTACACATGAAACAAACAATTTTTACCTCATACGCCTCAAGAAAATATGCAGGAGGATCGACCAGTTAGACAAAGCTACTATTTTAGTTTCGAAGAAATCGTTGTTTCTGGAATGAAACAAATTACATCATACCTGTGATATAATCTACTATTACCAATAGCATATTCAAATAAACTTCTTCCTAGTTTCGCAAAAGTGGGTGAAGATCTGATTTATATACGAAACTGATAATAGATTTGGTTAACGCAGATTAATAATTTTATTTGGTCTTCAATCCCTCTAAAGGCCATTGAAAAATATAAGCAGATATTATCATTTAACGAAAAACAAAAAACGGGTTAACAAAATCCTCTTACAATCCTTTCTTCAGCAGACAACATCGAAAGGGAGCATGACTGACTGAGGGCCGCTAAAACGATGATAAGATAACGGCGCTACTGTTACTATGTCGGTAACCATGGTAGCTGTAGAACAAAAACAATATATTAAAAAATCCAAAAAATACCTCGGGTACATAAACATGACAAATTCAAATGCATTCATTTCAATGGCAGAAAGCAAAACAAATGTTCAGTCACCATGCAATCAAAATGATTAAAATGAAAACTGTAAATATTCGAAACAAAATTAATTTGTACACTACAACAGTAAAAAATCACCTTAAATCTCTTTACGCTTTATAACTTGAAATGCACTCTACATTAGCATTTTCATAAAGGATGCTAATTCAGTGAGGTTTTTGTTGTTGGTGGGGTTGTTGTTTTTTTTTAACTGATGAACATAATGTGGAATTTCAAAACATTTGGGCGTCTGAAAAAATATCTGGTTAGATATATATACTTCGACATTCCTTGAAAAAAGGACTTAGAAATATCATGAAATTCATCCCCAAGAACACCACAGTGGAATTTTCTATATATTCTTTCACTGCTGTGGATACCAAAAGTTCTTCTCTATTATTGGCAATCAGTGATTCAAAGCCCTAAAATGAATGACTGCAAAAGCAAGATTTTCAGGCAATACGTTGAAGTAATTTCTAAAGTATAACTGATTTTTAAACACACTGTATTGGTAACAAACCTCTCTAGAATCTAGATCAGAGAACCATTGCTGTGTGTGTGTGTGTGTGTGTGTGTAAACCATGGTACATCACATAACACACACACACACACACACACACGGACATGTGCGGGCGAGACTAACCTTACATAACAGGGAATGAACTTGATGTCAGTCAGTTATTTTCTTCACCTTCACCTATCCCCTAGTCCCTTTGACGGGGGGGGGGGGGGGGGGGGGGGGACCAATGAAGATTTTGCAGCCAGCTTCATCCACTCCCAGCGATCCTCTGCTTCCGGTAGCAATTCGTTCCACCCAAAGCCAGTCCACTCTCTGATGTTGTCTTCCTATCATTTTTACCTATCTGCCTCTTCCTCTGCCTCAGTTGCCTCCTCCCCCTCAATTGTTTACTGTGACATGAAATATGTTTGCGTTGTTGGCTGGCATGACAGTAGGTGGAATGTCAAGGTGCCTTTTTTCCTTCTATGTCACTTTCTCGTCAATTTTCTTGTTAAGTCCAGTTCCTTTGGGGTCGGCCCACTATTGCGTGGGCCCGATATTGCTGGGGGCCCACTATTGCGCGACAGTGTAGACGCAGCCTGGGGAATACTGTACTGACAATAATATGTGATGCAGCCTAAGGTATAGAGCCGCCTAAGGTGTAGTAAACGTTGCAGCCTACCTACGATGCAGTAAGGCTGCAACGTATATTATACCTTAGGCGACACTGTCGTTTTATACTTTAGGCTGCTAATCTTCATGGCAAAGACAATGCATATTTTTAAACAATAAAGGGAAATAAAGAGGTGTCAGTTTTTTTATTCCACAAAATCACTTTTGCAATCCCAACATTCAAAGCATCGAGCTCAAAACCACTACCTTATAAACAAATCTCAGGTGGTCATAATATGATACCAACAAATAAACTGGCAAAGAAAATGTTGATATTGCATTCATTCCAATCTTGAAAATAAATTCAAAACATAACACGGAACATTTTCATCCATAAACTGCAGAAATATCTGTTCCTCTTTCTCCAACTATCTCAAAAAAAACCACCCCCAACTAAAGTAACTTGGAAAGAACAAAATTAATACATGAGGAGGAAATGCCAGTCATTTTTTCGCATTTTCCGAAACCTGGACTAAATAATGACTTTTCCCGCTTCTTTGATTGCGCGCAATACCGTGGCCGCGCAATAGCCCCCCATTCCTTTTCTCCTATTTTCTAGCTCCTACCCACCTATAAGAGCGGATAGCTCAGGGTCGGAGCACTCGCTTTCCCAGCCAATTAAGCAGCGTTGAGCGTGGTTACCCAGTGGTGATAGGGTGACCCCACACGTTCCCCCTTCCCCCAGCTGTAAATGGGTACCTACCCTCTTTAGGGTCAGGGAAGGTAAAGCATCGAGGGAGAGGAGATGGGCGCTGCCCTCAGTATGCTGGCCCTAGAGAAGTGAGGTCTCTGACGCCTCCCTCCCCTATGACCTTATAGGTTATGGGACTCCTTTACCTTTTACCCCTATAAACAGATAATCTAGGTTTTAAGTGAGCATGAAAGCAGTCAAAGAATTTAGGGATTCACTCAATAGAGTCGCAGTGAAATGGATCCCCCATTTTGTAGTGAGGTGTGATTTTGGCTATATTTGAAAAATTCAGTAGACTTACCCAATATAATAATGACATACACATTATACATCATTGAAAAGTTCATAATGTCTACTTTTGAGATTGTCTCACAGGTTTTTAATAGATGACTGTATTCATTTTGTACAAATTTTCAAAACATGTCACTGAGTGCTGAAAAATAAAAAGTTTGGAAAATTGTATGTATGTTTGTGGGTTGTGTCCAACGATGACCTTCAAAAGTTAGGGCTATCTTACATGACTTAAACTTCATCAACTAGTCCCCTTGAAGCAATGTGATGATTTTTCACCAAGTTAAGTTCCCTGGAGTTGGCTGAATCCATCTGATGTCACTTTTTTTTACAACAGATTTTTTTTTAAAAGAATCATAACACTGGAGAGCCTGAAATCCCAAAGTTATCACTTGTTGACATGTCAAACAAAATTAGCCAACAGACAAAACTAGGCAAGCTTATGGTCAAGGGAAGCAACTGTGTTTAGAAAAATGATTGCCCTACAGGCCAGAGTACTTTCCCTTGAGTTAAACATCACTTAGTGTTGTTTTTTTAAAATTCGTAATTCTGCCGATTCTTAAGATTCGGCATGTCACAGTAAAGGAAAAGAGTGCCAAGCACCTCAATGAGTTAAGGAGGGATATAGGGTCGAAACTGATAAATATTGTTCACAAGCTTTAGTTAGAAGTCACACTATATACTGAAAAGGAATGACTTATAAAGCCAAAAAAATATTACTTTAGGGTCTACTCTTTTTCATGGGATATGGCTGCCAAAACGAATTGTTTCAAACTTCTCAATTTTTTTAATCCATAACAAGTACAAGAAACCGGTTTTTATGAACATGTTCTACAACCTAAATTCTTTAAATTTACAAAGCGAAATCTCCATAATTATTAATTTTGCATTTGGCATTTAAAAAATAAAAACCAAGCAAACCATGATCTTGGCCACTTCTAGACACTTAAGGTTCGTCGTGAAGGTTATTCTTTCAATGCTAGATGTGCTGACAAGATACATTTCAAACAAACTGTCATGATGTCTGCAAGGAATATCATAATCATGTAGGAAAGTGTGAGAGATAGAAGGCAACCCTATTGAACTCCAGCCAGAGTAGTAGCAGCAATAGCAGCATATAGATCTTTAATTATGATGGTGTCGGCCG
The DNA here is from genome assembly GCA_028751875.1 of Rapana venosa. Taxonomy (NCBI): domain Eukaryota; kingdom Metazoa; phylum Mollusca; class Gastropoda; order Neogastropoda; family Muricidae; genus Rapana; species Rapana venosa. The sequence continues at coordinate 31,389,081 of CM054155.1, read as the reverse complement.
GTTCTACTGGTTGCTTTGAGCTCGCATAAGTATTCTTCTTATTTTTATTATTATGATGATGATTATGATTATGATTATTATATCCATGTTGAGGATCATGTACTAAGCTCTCATGAGTTCTTTTTCTTTTTACACCAAATCCCTTTGTGCATGCTGTTTTGTCAATTTTGTTATCCATTCCCACCCAGCCCAAATGGCCTACTTTTCCGAAAGGCGGGGTGGGTTTTAATATGTGCACAAGCTGTTCTGGGTGCGTTCCCATACGGGACCTCTGCTTATGTCTCATCCAAAGTACTGTTCTTTCGAGGGAGTGGAGTCGTCACTGATTTTAACTCCGGGATGGGGGAAGGGGGGTGGGGGATCCCCTTGAACGGGCGTCTTGGTGGTGGCTCGAACCTGGGCTCAAACTCGGGCCACCAGATCGCGAGCGCAATGTGCAATGCTCTAACCACCAGCCCTAGTGGCATTGAGCTTGAGCGGGATGTCACGTCAGTTTTGTTTGTTATTGTCGTTGTTGTTTAATGTTGGGTTTTTCTTTGGTAACTGTGACCCATGATGATTTTGTTGTTGTTGTTGTAAACAGTGCCAACTATCAGATTACCGTTTCGTCTGTCAGTTGGCTTTGGTTTTTGTGTTATTTTTGTTTTTGGTTTTGGTTGTTGTTGTTTTTTTGTCTGTGAAAGTGTAGTAGCAGGGGAGGGGGTGGGTGGGGGGTGTCATTGCATTTTTGCTTTGTTTTTTTTTTCAAAGGTGGGTAGACTTGAAGATCAATTCAATCTACCTTAGCAAAATCCAGCCTTTTCTTCAGCAACAATTATGTACTTGCTGGTGGAATTATTCAGACTTATTTGAGTGCTAACTCACCTGACTGACTCAGTATAACTGACCAATTGGATAACTGACCAACAAGCTGACCAATCAACCAATCATCTTGGTCGGACAACTGATCAACTAATTAATCAATCAACCAGCCGATCGACCTACCAATTCAGTGGCTGACTGACTAACCAACCCACCGACTGACTTACAAGCTCACTAACTTTAACTGGATCCACTGGACCAAGTAAGAAAATCGAGACTGCTACCCTGCATATGTAAAATGTTAGTTTTGTCTACATCTTCAGTTTCCAACATTGACCCTTCTGAATTAGAATAACAATGAACAGCTGAAAGGTCAGGTCTTCTCCCGATGAACCGTGATGCACGTGGAAAATAATTTCGGTTCACCCACAAGGGAGATGAATCTTATAAGGCCTGCATTGGCCTATCACTGTTCAGTTGACGTTGACTGAATCAAACTTCGCTACGACCACTGGACAAGAAGCACTGTAGCAGTACAGTTTTGACATGAGGCCACAGGTAAGTGTTGTTATTGATTTTTGTTGTATGAATCAATGTTATTATTCTTAGTTTTAAAAAACCCACATATTTGAAATTAAAATATATGAACAAGAAACAGCCCTGTTAATTTTCCCCCCTTTTTTTCTTTCTACACTGGATTCCATACGAAGTTGTGCAGATTATTATGGTAGGGGAAAAATGTCCGTGTGCTCTTAACTCCTGTAACAAGATATGTACTTGTGACTCCCTCAGAAATCGTTGCTACACTGAACTGAATTCTTCTTGAGTTCCATGTCCTAACTACGAAGCTATTTCGCCCCCTGTCCTCCTATCCCCCATGACAAAATTTGTGTTCCCTATAATTATGCTTGAAATGTTCCACGTCATTCGTATGTAGGAACCTATAAGGAACACCATTCACTATTGGGTTGGGAGTCGTAACAAGAATGGGAAAAAGAATTTTGAGATTACAGAAAGTAAATAAAAAAAAAAGGGGGGGGGGGGGGGGGGGAATTGAGATTAAAAACAGAACTTGACTCGCTCATCAGTGACACTAAAATAGTATAAGGGTGAATGTTATGAACAAGATTCATCCAGTGTAACTCCAAAACACATGGAGAATACGTACACAAGGGCTTACTAGCTGTAGCCGTTCTATCTTCCATCAAAAGTGCTTTGATTTTTAACGCCTGCACTATAATATGTTCTCTGTGCATTTGCAAATGGGGCATCATCTTTTTTTTATAAATTATCTGAACAGATTGCAGGGGATAAATCCTCTTGCACAGCTCATTGGAAAATTGAACCTCCACCCTCTACCTTCAAATCATGAGTTAAACATTCGAACCACTAGGCGATCCTACCCCTTTCCTTATAATTATATCTATCTATCTATCTATCTATCTATCTATCTATCTATCTATCTATCTATCTATCTATCTATCTATCTATCTATCTATCTATCTATCTATCTATCTATCTATCTATCTCTCTCTCTATACTACCTAGCTATCTCTCTATACTATCTATCTATCTCTCTATACTATCTATCTATCTATCTATCTATCTATCTATCTATACGTACAGAATAAAATGTATTTATCGAAAATTGGATATTTTCTTAAGCTTATCAGTTCATTGCCAAAACCAAGTCCAGTGCCACATGCGCTAGAACTCTGAGGTCTACCAAAAGTGAGATCTTGTGTATGCTACTTGCTAGGCCCTATTCTTTTTGTCCACATGAAAGTAGCCACATTCCAACTGTAGGGATGTATGCTGAGTATGTATGCGTTTCGGTAACCCATCAAAGGCTGACACGAATTACCGTACGGGATCTTCAACATGCACATTTTCTTCTTGCATGTGTATACACATGAAGGGAATTAAGGCACTGGCAGTTCTGCACTTGAAGTTGACCTGGGATATCGTGGAAAATCTCCACCCTTAATTCACCAGATGCCGCTGAGATTCAAACCCACAACTTCATAGAGCAATGGGATTGAAGCCGAGCGTTCTTAACCACTAGGCTGTGGTGTCCATTTAGATGTATATCACGCACACACACACACGCACACACGCACACACACACACACACACACACACATACGCGCACACACACACACACACACACACACACACACACACACACACACACACACACACACACACACACACACACACACACACACACACACACACACACACACACACACACACATACATACATACACATACATACATACATACATACATACATACATACATACATACATACATACATACATACATTCATACATACATACATTAACTATTATATATTTATATGAGTAAGAATATAATTAAAATTCGTCGAATGACAAATTTTCAGGTCAAAACAACCCTTACTGAGATGCCTGAGATGCAGTCTCCATTGTTGAAGTATGGACTGGTTCCAGCTGACCTTCTCATGCTGCTGTATCTGAAATACCAAGGTCATCTGCCAGCATTTTGGGGAAAGAGCAGCCGTTTTTGCCCATGACAAGTGAGTATTGTTAAGTTTGAAAATGAAAGTCAGTGGTTCGAGAGACTCGGTTTCTCATGCTCCTTGAATTTTGAGACCTTCTTTTCAAGGCCTTGAATTCCCTTAAAAGTGACCAAAATAGCAACCTGTGACAAAAACCTTGAAAGCCTTGAAAAATCAAGTCTTGTTTATCGAAAGTATTTTATCTTTAAAGATATTAAAGATTTATTTTTTTGCAAAAATTAAAATGCATAATAGTGCGTAAATGAAATAATGAATTGCAGATCTATACAAAACGTCTTAAGGGAGGCAATTACTAATACAGTGCATGCACAGTAAATCACCTAAAGTTGTATGGTTGCCTGACTTGGATGGATTTTGTCTGTTCAGTTCAAAACAACAAATCAAGACTAAAAGTGTATGGTAAATCCCATGTGACTAAAGAAAGCAGAGCTTGGAGGGTAGATTAACAAAGTAACAACAAAGAAAAGTGTTTTAGCTGCTTTAACACTTTGTTTTGAACTTAAGTTGCTATGATACAGGGGGACAAAATAAGGCGCAACTAGTGCCCAACATTTGGCTCTAAAGGATGATTTTATTTTGATTTTTAATGGAAAATGAAGTGAACATGATGAGTGATCCTTCTGCTTTTGGATTCTACAAGTAGGTATTTCATTTCAAAGTGTGGCACTCTATTCTTTGCTGACTAAATCGGTAGATGTGGCATCCAACTTTATGTAAAAGAGATGATTATAAACTGTAGGGATTTTGTTTCTTTTTTTAAATTTTTATACTCCACTCAGACTCCATTCCCCTGAACGTTCTCTGGATGAGATAACTGAAGTCATTTGTACAAGTTCATGCAAAGCATGTTGAACATATGTTGGAACCCATTCTGCCTTTTACAATAGGCCATTGCATGCGAAGAGCAGATGACGGCGAAAAACAACAACAAAACAATCCAAAATGACTGCATGTGCACTGGTGTTTTTCGACATTGTCCTCAAAGTTGGAATGTGGCTACCTCAATGGTGAGCAAACGTCCGCATCCTCAAAACTTTTATAATTGGTGAACATTGGAGCTCTAGCTGATAAACAAGAGAAAAAAATGGTGCTAACACACGTGTAGCCTCTTGTACACACAATCTATTTTCTGCAGAGTAGTATGCTGTAACTGGTGGTATGGATAGCACAAACATGCCCAGCATGCACATTCCAACTTGGAGAGGGATGGGCTCCACCAGGTTCAACATGCCCAAAATACACTGCCTGTTAAGTGCAGTGCCTAAGGAACACCTGAAGGAGTTGAAGAAAAATCAATCTGGATCATAGACTGTACCAGTGTATGAAAGAAATGCAGTCCATTGAAAGAATGTTGCAGCCCAGCTAGCTGATAATGCAGTCAATCTGGATATCGGTCTGTATGAAAGAAATGCAGTCCTTTAAAAGAATGGTATAGTCCACTTGGTAATGGAAACTTTTTGTAGTGGATAGCTAAGAAATAGAACTTGTGTGGTCAGATCCTCTGAAATAGTAATTACTTTTAATGTTGGTGTGCATGACACAGTTCTATGCATGTTCTTGTCATCAGGTACAGGACAGCAGCTGTGAACCTTCTGATCAGAGAACGCAAGATGGAAGTGCATTAGTACAGTACCACAAGGCTGCTGATGTGATTTAATGACCAACTTATTTCTTTGGAAGGCTTCTGTATAGATTGGGAAATGTAGGAAACCTTCGATAAAGCTCGGTCTAAAGCCAGTCCTTTAAACGGCTTCTTGCTAATGGTTCTCGATATAAACATATGTTCATTCGTCTTGGACTTTGGAGTTAGGATATTCTACAGTCCCAGTGCTCAGTTTTTAAGAAGGCTTGTTTCCAGAGGCTTCAGAGTTCAGTAAGAGCTGACATTTTTGAAATGTTTAGTTAAGAGAACAGAGTCACTATTTGGCAAATATTATTGGGAACACTTATTGCAAAAACAGGAGAAATTCCAAGGTATGATTCCTCACATCTGATATATTTCTAGGGAAAAAAGTCAGAGTAGCAGTTGATTGCGGAAAGTTCTTGCTAAATGTTAAGTTTACTACATGAAGTAGAGCAGGAAAACTGCAGACCAGCAATTACCGCCTTGCCCAGTTCTTGTGCACATTTTTAGAAAGTATCTGAGAACACATCTATATATGTATACAGTATAGTACTTGTAGTTCTAAGGAAGTGATTCATGTCACTTCTTACATTTTCTGTTTTGATAAAATTTAGTTTCTTCATTATTAGGGAATGTTTCATGGCCATCTGCTGGACGACCTGTCAGCTGCCTCTAGATGATCACTGGTCACCAAGTTTCTGATTGTTTTAATATCACCTAACTCCCCCCCCCCCCCCCCCCCCCAGTAAAACTGGAATAATTTTAAAGGAAGCTAAAAAAGTAAACTAAGGTAAACTGAATAGACAAAAGCTAAAACGGGACTTTAGAGTAAATTGAAATAAAATGGAGATTTAAAATTAAATAGAACAATAAACCCAAAAACAAAATTAACCAGAAATTTTTAAAAAGTTAACTAAAACAAAACGCCCTTATCAGGAGATGAAAAACAAACATACAAAAAAAACCTATTAAACTAAAGCGAAATTGAACTATACAAACCTGAACTAAACCAAACTGTGAATAAAACTAAACCAAGAAAAACTAAATTGTAAATAAAACTAAACCAAACTCTAAATAAAACTAAATCGAGATAAACTCAACCAAACCATGAATAAAACTAAATCAAGGAAACTTAAACTAAACTTAACCATAGACAAAACTAAACCAAGAAAAACTAAACTAAACCAAACTGAATTAAACCAAGAAAAAACAAAACTAAACCAAGCTGAAAAAACTAAATCCCCCCCCCCCACTAAACTAAACCAAACCATGAATAAAAATAAACCAAGAAAAACTCAACTAAACCAAACCATAAATAAAACTAAACCAAGAAAAACTAAACCAAACCGTGAATAAAACTAAACAAACCGTGAATAAAACTAAACCAATAAAAATTAAAAACTAAACCAAACCGTGAATAAAACTTAACCAAGAAAAACTAAAAACTAAACCAAACCATGAAAAAAACTAACCCCCCCAAAAAAACTAAAAACTAAACCAAACCATGAATAAAACTAAACACACAAAAAAGAAACTAAACCAAGAAAAACTAAAAACTAAAACCAAACAGCGAATAAAACTAAACCAAGAAAAACTAAACTAAACCAAACGGTGAATACTAAACCAAGCCAAAATGAACTAATACAAAACGAAGGGCGAAAATACAAATAAATCAAACCAAATCCCGATTAACACTAAACTGAGTGAAACGAGACAAAACCAAACCAAAAATGGAAACAAAGCTGTATGGGAAAATAAAAGGAAACAAACCCCCTAAAATGAAAAAAAATAATCAACCAAAAAAAACCACCCCCTCCCCCCACCCCCATCCCCCCAAAATGATCTTACCTTTCCCCTTAGCACCCCTCCCTTCCCCCACTCAAACAACAATAATAATAAGCAAAACTCTGTAGTAAGAGATCAAAGGGGGACAATCTTGGTGACAGTGATCCTGGTGTCCTGAAAAGAACATCACTGTTGAAGGCACTGACAATGCTTGGTAGGCATCCTTTTTCTTTCGATAGTGAAGATGACTATGACTTTAAATCAGGTCAGGAGGTCTGTAGCTGTGGGTCTGGGGGTGGCTTGTTAGTTTGATCTGGGCCCTGAAGGTTGGCCCACATAGTGGACATGTGGGTAGGTACTGTGGTGGGAATGAAGGTAGCTCAGGCCGTTTGGGTAGCTTGCTTCTTCTTAAGAGTAGGGCTAGTGACTCTGTCTCCCCCTCACACTCCTTTTAGCGTTTTCCAAACCATCTTGGTTCTTTCTTTCTAATCCCTTGGTCTGTAGAGGTTTCCTATGTTAGGGTTGAAAGTTGTCACACTGATCACATGGCAGTTATTTGCTTCTTCTTAGAGTAGGGCTAGAGACTGTCTTTCCCTCACACTCCTTTTAGCGTTTTCCAAACTGTCTTGGTTCTTCTTTCTTCTTTCCTTGGTCAGAAGAGGTTCTTATATTAGGTTTAAGTTGTCACACTGATCACATGGCAGTTCTACGGTAGCTGTACTTAAGGTACTAATGCCTTCAGCTGAGTACATGGGAGTGCTACTCTGAAAACTGAGGACGCCCCAGCTTTGAGAAAACTTCACCAATGCATCCCAAGTATCTTCACGGACCTGTTACATCAGTGGACTGCTGACAGAAACCCAGACAGTAACACTGAAGTCTGTCGGGTTCCCCTACATGTCACAAAGCAGGTGAGACCTATGAATACGTGATCAGCTTGTGTCAGTGTGTATGTCCGTGTGTGTTTTGTGTTTTGCAGTTGTCTCCATGTCTGCCATCTTGTCTTCTTTACTATCTGGCTTGTATGACGATGTGTGCATCTTTTTATTTGCATTTTTGTTCCGCTTTGTTTGTCCTTATGTATACATGTCTGTTTTTGTCCTTTTGACTTTGAGTCCTGTCTTTTTTATGGCCCGTGTTTAATTTTGAAAATAGTTTTAGAAGTTGTGTGTCCAAATCACTGTCGACAGTCCAGACACATATGTATACCTACTTGAAGTGAGAACCAAGAGGTCACATGCTTAAGGGGCTAGGTTAGAAAATCATACAAGCTGTCACTTTAAAATCTGCTTCTCTCCCTTAACTCTGTGAGAAGTCACTGGGACACTGTGCTGACTTCAGATCATGTTTTTTTGGCAAGTAGACCCTTGTGGAGCCTATCCCTCTGCAAGGATGTAGTGCATGCTGGGTATGTTTGTGTTTCCATAACCCACCAAACACTGACATAGTTTATGAGATCTTTTGCATGCATTTTCATGGGCAAAAGAAAATACGGCACTGGTATGTCTCCAATTTTTACCAGGGAGATTTAAAAAAAAATCCAAACCATCTTTAATTCACCAGACGCACTTGCTGAGATACAAACCTCTGATTTCATGGACCCACTAGGATGAAAGTCAAAGGCTCTATCCACTCAGCATTCTATTGATCCAAGTTCTGTGTAAATCTGCAGATCAGGATGATAGTTCTCTTCCAAAATACAGTGCCAGCATCTACAGCTCTTATTGTATTATTTGTTACTGTCTCTTAGAATTGTTAGCACCAAAAAACAAAAATCAAGTAAAACCAATGTAGTGTATAGACTACAATCATTAGGAAATGCAGATTTGTCACTGTGTACATTGCCAGACTGACTTGTCAAAGAGTAAAAATTGATGGCATTCTTGTTACATGCTGGAAGTTTAACTTTTAAGAAAATAAAATCAGCTGTCAATTTACTTTCAAGTGACGAGATCAAACATGACAAATTTCAGGTAATATGTGATTTATCAAATCGTGTAATTACAGTAAAATCGAAGCTGATGAACGATGTGGTTAGTCCAGGAAAAACTATTTATCAGTTTAATCCGAAAAGACCTTGAGGGGTGGAATAGGTACTGATAACTTAAGGGGGAAGGGGGAAAATCCCCTGAACGGGTGTCTTGATGGTGGCTCAAACCTGCGCCATCAGATCATGAGTGCAGTGTTCTAACCACTAAGCTACCCCGCCGGGTGTTTGAAATGGCCATATTTGCAAATTTCTCTTCTAAGTGTGTAATCTCACAGTGATGCCTAGATGTGATAAGGTATAATGCATATTGTAGTGACAGCATCCCCCCCCCCCCCCCCCCCTACCAAATGCTGGCTGAAGCTGGGGAATGTCCAGCATGTCAGTACATAGAGAACTGTGTGGATGCAGTGGAATTAACTTTATTACACATAATGCTTCAGTCTTTAGCTACACGTTTATATAGCTGAAAAATAGTTTACTTGAAATAGAGTTTAAATAATTTCAAAAATACATATCAATGCCCTTATATTTCGCTTTTGAATCTTCAGATCTCATCAGAGTGGAACACTGGCTTACCAAGAACACACCAGTGACCCAAGTCAACGAGGAAAACAATGACCCAAGTCAACGAGGAAAACAACCCAAGTCAAGGAATATTACTGAAGTCAACAAAGAAAAACAACAGCCCAAGTCATTGAGAAAAACAACCCAAGTCAGCGAGGAAAACAACCCAAGTCAACAAGGAATACAACCCAAGTCATCGAGGAAAACAGCCCAAGTCCACGAAAACAACAGCCCAAGTCAACAACAAATACAACAGCCCAAGTCAACAACAAATACAACAGCCCAAGTCAACTAAAATATCAGCCCAAATCAACGAAAAAAAACAACAGCCCAAGTCAACAAGGAAAACAACCCAAGTCAACGAAAACAGCCCAAGTCAACGAGAAAACCCCCCAAGTCAACTAGGAAAACATTCCAAGTCAACAAGGAAAACAACCCAAGTCAACAAGGAAAACAACCCAAGTCAACAAGGAAAACAACCCAAGTCAACAAGGAAAACAACCCAAATTAAGGAAAAGTCAGCAAGGTAAACTGGCCCAAGTCAACAACAGCCCAAGTCAACGAGGAAAACAACAGTCCAAGTTAACAAGGAAAACAAACTCCCAAGTCAACAAGGAAAACAACCCAAGTCAACGAGGAAAACAACCCAAGTCAACGAGGAAACAAAAAAAAAAAAAAAAAAAAAAAAAAAAAAGAAAACAACCCAAGTCAACAAGGAAAACAGCCCAAGTCAACGAGGAAAACGACGACCCAAGTCAACGAGGAAAACAACTCAAGTCAACATGGAAAACAACCCAAGTCAACGAGGAAAACAACCCAAGTCTAGGAAAACAACCCAAGTCAACAAGGGAACGAGGAAAACGACGACCGAAGTCAACATGGAAAACAGCCCAAGTCAACGAGGAAAACAAGCCCAAGTCAACGAGGAAAACAGCCCAAGTCAACAAGGAAAACAGCCCAAGTCAATGAGGAAATAAAACCCAATGTCAACAGGAAAACAACCCAAGTCAACGAGGAAAACAACCAAGTCAACAAGAAAATAACAACCCAAGTCACGAGGAAAACAACCCAAGTCAACGAGGAAACACAAACAACCAAGAACAACGAAGGAAACAACCAAGTCAAACAGAAAACAAGCCAAGTCAACGAAGGAAAATAACAAACCCAAGTCAAACGAGGAAAACAACCCAAGTCAAAGGAAAACAACCCAAATCAACGAGGAAATAAAAACTCAAGTCAAACGAAAACAACCAAGTCAACGAGGAAAACAACCCAAGTCAGCAGGAAAACAATGCCCAAGTCAACGAGGAAAAACACCCAAGTCAAGAGAGAAAACAACCCAAGTCAACAGGAAAATAACAACCCAATCAACGAGGATAACAACCCAAGTCAACGAAAACAACCCAAGTCACAGGAAACAACTGCCAAGTCAACGAGGAAAATAACAACCCAAGTCACGAGGAAAACACACCCAAGTCAACTAGGAAAACAACAACCCAAGTCAACGAGGAAAACACCTCAAGTCAAAGAAAAACCAGTAAGAACAACCCAATCAGCGAGGAAACAACGCCCAATCAATGGAGGAAAACACAGCAAGTCAAAGAGGAAAAACAATGACAACGAGAAAATTACCTAAGTCACCAAAAAAAACAACAGCAACAAATTCGAGTGAAAAATGACCTAACAAGATAGGTGGCAAGGGTTTTTATTTTTTCAAAGAAATTGATCAATTGAAAAAAAGGAAGAAAATTCCACCCCCTCTCCTCCACCCCTCTCTCGAAACCCAACCCACCACAAACAATCTTTCTGAGAAATAAGGAATAATCAGAAAAAAATGACTCCACCAAAAAGGGGGAAAAGAAGTCTTGCTTTTTTATTTATTTATGAAGTTGATTTTAATGATTGGCTGTGAAAATACTCTTGTCCTTATATGCTTTTTGGGACTGGCAATTATTTTTATTTATTAGTTGTTTTTTCTCTCGAGAATCGGATCAAATGACTTACAAAATACTTTTGTGATAATGTGCCCCTTGATCCCTAATGTGCCCCTTGATCCCTGTGTAACTGGCAATGCTTGTGGTGTTTGTTTGGATTTTCTTTGGATAGAGACAAATTCAGCCATTGGAAAATAGGTAAATGTGTTCCATGACCTATACAGTCTTTAGGCAGCACAGTGTCAGAGGCCTCAATAATAGAAATTGAAAAATGGGCAATGAAATAGCCATTGGTTTGGCTCAGGTAGAAATTTGTGCTAAAAAAGTGTAACTTGTATGCTAAAAAAAAACAAATCCTGGTGGGGACCTGACTTTAAGCAGGACTGTTCATTGCTATTGGGAAATTAGTACTCTGGCCATCAGTTATGTATTGCAAGATCTGAGAGAATAATTTTAGTCTTGAGGTAGTTAACAGAATTGGTAAAGGATTTCACAGTATTTTTGTGTGTGTGTGTGTGTGTGTGTGTGTGTGTGTGTGCGCGCGTGTAAAGGCGGTGGTTTGGGGAAGGAGAAATCGGGTTTGAAGGAGAGGCAAGGAAGGGAAAGGAGTGTTTAGGATGGGTATGGATACACGTTTAGAGCAGTGGGGATGCACATGTAGAACAATGGGGATAGTAAAAGACTGGCTGATAAGATTTTTTCTTTCGTGGTTTATTTTTGGCTTAAGGTGTTTTTTTCCAAAAATATCTTGGACCTGAAATCTGATGGCAAAACTGGAAATTTGTGGACACTGAAGTCTGATGCATAGCCATAGCTGTTGAAAGAACCAGTGATTTCTGACATAAGAGTTCCATACTATTGTGAGCTATGTACCATTGTGTCTATAGCTTTATACCATTTATTCTTATGCTTTTGTGCCCACATGTATTCTAACATTCAGACCGACCAGCTGACAGACATCCCTTGCCCACTACTAATTCTTTAACACTAACCCTAACACTAACCTCAATTCTAACCCTGGCCCTACATGTGGACACAAAAAGCAGATGGACAAAATGGTGTGTTCTGACACAATGGCTGAACAATTTTTCTTCGGCTTTTATTTGTTCTTTTATATCGAGGATAATGGAATAAGTGCTCATTTACTTTTTTTTTTTACATCTAGTCCCTGTGTATGGGCTGTTTTGTAAATTTTGTCACCTGTTCCTGCGGGCACAGAGTACTCTTCTGAATGGTGGAATAGGTTTTGATATGTGCACGGGAAGTTCTGTTTGCGTTTGCACACAAGACCTAGTTTATACTCAAATCCAAAGGATGATGGGAGGAGGGGTGCTAATTTTTTTTGGAAAAGGATACTAGGAAGGGGTATGTGTTGGAATGTTCTGGTATAAGAGGGATGGGGCAAAAGGTGTTATGGCTGGTGGGGATAGGGGGCAGGCAGTTGCACTTTGTTCAGGGGAGGGTGGGGTGGGGGTGGGGGAGCATACTAGCATTTTAGACATTTTTAAAAGCAAAAGTAGAGGGGGCTGGTCTCAGAATGCTTGATTTGAAGGGGGAAGGGGGGTGCATTTTAGAAAAAAAAGTTTATTTAAAAACAGAAGCTGGGTTTAGAATGCATTACTGAATAATCATTGGGGGAAGGAACTTGGAGAAGGTGAGGATGCATTATAGAAAATGGAGTTATTTAAAAAAGAGTAGACAGTACTGTGTGAGTACGTTGAGGTCAGTGGGAATGTGTGTGCGTGTGTGAAGGATGGATTTATGCTCCAGGCTAATCTATGGAATGATATACCACAGATAGGTCACCAGTGTATGCTATACACAAAAGTTGCAAACTCCCTGTGTGTGTGTTGTGTGTGTTGCTTAAAATTTTTTTTTAGGGGGATGTAATGTAGAGCATTACTGAAAAAGCAACATGAATTTGAAGTTCTGTGTGTTCGGATTAAAGAAATATCTTAAATGGCTGGATTTACAGATGAAAGCAACATTTACTTTAAAAATGACATAATTTTGGAAATGATGGAGCTAGAGAAAGTATTGGAATGTCATCTTAAAAAGTATTAAATTTTTTTTTCTGTGTACATCTTACTTGACAACCTTGCATTAGGAAAGGCATTTCCCCCCTTTTTATCTTACAATATATGGTATAAGAAAAACATCTTTGCCTTTCATTGTATGTGTATAATAATGATTGCTGGCGTCTTGTATTGGTGTGTTCTGTTACCTTATTTCCGTCTTGCCTTTTGCTTTGCTGTAGGTTAGGGACATGCCCTTTACCCAGGTCGTAGCACCCGAAGCCTGTTAATAGACTGCTCATTTGCATCTTGCCTAGCAGTCCGATTTCCATTGTCAGCACAAATGTACTCTATGGAATGGTATACTACAGATATGTCTCAGAAATATGCTATACTGTATACACAAAAGTGTGTTTAATTAAAATTGCCTTTAATTTTTTTAATCTTTGTTTGGTTTTGTTAAATCTGATGAACAAAAAGTGGGGGAAAGAGGTTGAAGGCCTCACAATGTAATTCAAGAAAAAAACCCACAGAAAAAGATGAGAGAAATTAAAAAAAGAATTGAAGGAAGAAATAAGTAGAAAAAGGTTGGATACCTTGCACAAAAAATCTGGTTTTTGCAAGGCTGATGTGAAAGATTTGACACCAATTGGTTGCTCATTACTGCATTATTTTTTTGCTTTCTTGCATTTGTCCAGCCTTTGCACTGTATGTCCATTTACCTGCTTTTCTGCAAGTATGGAACATCACTTAAAATGTATTTGTTTAAAAAAAAAATCAGAGTACTAAATGTTGTAAAATGATATTCTAGCAGATCACTGCGATAATATACTGTGGTACAGGTCGTGGTTTTTTGTTTTTTGTTCAGCCTTGTTTTACTTTTGTGCTCTCATAAAACCCAGTTGTGTGAAACTATCAAACTATCTAGCATGTGTGTGGGTTTTTTGGTGGTTGCTCGGAAATTGGTTACAAGCTGTTTTACAAAGCACTTTGCTGTATCCTTTTTTGGGTTTATGGCTTTAAATGATGAAGTACAAGAAAAATGTGCATTTTAGCGAGGAATGCTGGTGGACAGATATCTTGTATTTAAAGTCTTGCTTTTTTCCCCATTTTATTGTCTCCCCCAGCTTTGACATTCGAATTGAAACATTTAGCATAATGGTTTATTTATCTTTTAAAAAAATTGTATACCAAAAGCTGATGTTCATTTGATTTTTTTTCATGTACCCAATTAGCACTGAGCGCAGAGCAAAGTAGTTTACTGCTGATGTCCTTTTTGCTTTTCATTGTAGATGGTAGTGATTGGGTAATGTCAACTGCTGTGTTACCCACTGTAACTATAGGCATTATTTCAACACAGCCTGACATATTTGTAGTGACATGGTTTTGCTCTTGAAGCATTTGCCTGTCTTAGCTTATCTATTTCCCCAAATGTAAGGGACACATATTTGTTGTGTGGGTTTTCTTTGTCATTGGCTTGTCACTTCATATTTGTTTATTCTTCTGCACAAATAGCATTATAATACTGCTAAGTGTGACCCAGTAAAACTTTGTTTCTCATAGTTTTCTTCCAAACACATCAGTGCCCCTTCTTGAATGAATTATACTATGCTTCAAAATGTGAATGTTTTGTAATTTTTTCTTGGTATATGTTTCATTATTTATTTTGGAGAGTTGAAATTTCTCAGCTTTGTTTGGGAAGTTGTGTAATTGGTTTTGTTTCATGTAATCATTTCAGGCAATGCCCACATTTTCACCTTCAAATGAATAGTGTATGAGTGTAGCTTGTTGCCTCTATCACTTCTTGATCATAACCACCTGAAGGACATGGCTTAAATCATGTCTCTAACCTATGTGAAATTCTTAGACAATAGTTTTGCATGGTATCACGCTAAGATATACATTTAATGCCCTCCACTGTTTGCTGCCCCCTTGCCCCCATTTCATATAATCCATGGTCAAAATTAGTGTCTTATGTGCATTATTTTACGATATATTGCATTTGAATCTGGTTTCCAGTTGAACGTACTGCCATAAAAGGTAAATTGGCAAGCCCATTATTTTGTCAGTAGTATGTTTTTTTTGCTTTTCGGTTGCAAGTATTATCAGCTGTTTACTTTCTCTGTACACTTCATTAATCGATACATGTTTTTCTCCATGAACCCAGTTAAGCTTATTCTACAATCTCAACTGAAAATGTACGAAGGTGTGGGTAATTTTGTACAACCCGATTTAATAACCTTTATTGTATGTGAATAAGATAAGCTTGCCCACCTGACTGGGTGGAGAAAATGTTACATGTTTATTTAGAGGATAAGAGGACCAGCAAAGTTTCCTGTAACCAGTATTACTTGTATTTTTGAGTATTTCATTAAAGTCCTGTGCAAAATTGATAAATTTATATCTGTAAAAAGTTTAAAAATCAAGCGGTGAGCACACACCACTTGACTTCACAAACTTGACTTTCTTTTCTGAAATAAAAATGTACAAGCTTTTCTTTTCTTTAAAACTTAACAAGCTGACGTTTGCACTTGTTCATGGTGTCTGTGGTTTCTGGCTGTAAAGTTAACGTGGCTGGAATCAAGCTTGTTGTCACCACTGTTTCAAAAGCATATTGGAATGAACAGGTCATTGTGGTCTGAATTTTGTCAAATGTGTGGAGAATTCAACAGCGAACAAATGTCAATCGGTCATTATGTCATGCACAGAATGTCTTGTAACTCTTTAAAACCCGTTCCGCTTTTTGGAAGAGTAGCCCATTGTGTGCTGGTGGGAATGGACGACAAAATTACAAAACTGCACACACACTCGCACAGGGACTGGATGAAAAAAAACCCACCACAAGCGCTTATTCCATTACCTTCGAAATAAAAGAATAAAATGAATTTTAAAAAATCCCCACGCTCTGGAAATTGTGCTAGAAATTTTCCCTTTTCTGTCACTTTTCCCCCCTGTCTTTTCTCTTTCTTTTATATCATCTCTCTTGCTTTTCTGTCTTCCCATTCTATCCGCCCTTTTAAAAAAAGTAAATCTTTCATATATTTTCTTTCCATGTACTTATTACGATACAGGCCATAGGCATGGTCCTTGGTCAATGGATCCTCAAATGCTGTCTTTGAAAGATTTTATTAGTGCATTTCTTTTTCGAATCGGTTTTTATTTCGAAATGATGAATAAGCTCTCAAGTGCATCTTTTTTTTACATCTAGCCCCAGCTGTTATCAGAGATAGCATCATGATAGAAAAACTTTAAAACAAAAGCAAAATCCAAACAAAATGAAAGGCAACCCTGCCCCTCAAAAAGCCAAAACCAAAAACCAAACCACATAAAAATCGGAACATTTTGTCAAAAAGGGAGGAATAGGCTTCAACCCATATTCATTATTATAAAAAGCAACAGCAAGTGCAACGACACAAGAACAAACGTCATAGATTCAAAAGAAAATTAAACGCTCCTAATCCAAAAGCGAAACAAATTGCACACACACACACACACACACACCATAATTATGACTACATGCAGCGGAAAGTTCTTTTCTCCATGGAGTGCTTCGCACTAATGCGCGACGCTTTGAATTCCTTCCCCTGGCAAAGAACACGATTGCCTTCTTTAAAAGTACTAAATATCATAACGGCTCATCGCAAAAGTGCATTGAGTTATCTCCCTTGGCAGAGAACGCCGTTAACGACCTTCTTCGCTGTCACTAAAATTCATAAAGGGCTGCCGCAGCAGGGGAGTTAATCGGGGAAACCCATAAGTTACTAGTCAACAGAAGTTTATCTAGCTTTGCACAAATTACATCAGTTAAATCGCAAAAAAAAATTAAAAAATGAAGGTACCAAACATCCCACAATTATTTATTTAACCTGGTAGAACATAAGAAAATACTGACTTATTTGAAAGGCAGAATTAACGTACATGCGCACACAAAACGGGGAAAGGCCAGCTTAGGGGGCATTGCCTGTTTGGCCATGAGCGTGCACATTCGCCAATGCACGGACAAGGGAGCCTCAAATCGTTGGCCTAGATGGACATCGGTTAATTTCTCACTCTACCCCGTTATTATCACTAAAACAGCGGAATAACACTGTACTACATAACTTCGATCGAAAATAAATACACGTTTTCAAAAAAAGCCTTATATACCTTTATTTTCTACACACACGCGCGCGCGCACACACACACACACACACACACACACACATATATATATATATATATATATATATATATATATATGGCACGTTATACATTAAATACATAATACATACAATAAACTAAAGCAAGGTGACACACAATCAAAATCAAACAGAAAACTAGCTCACAAATCAACTCCCAGAGCAATCGACGAAACACACAACAGAAAAGATAGACAGAAACTTGATAGACTTATTTCAAATTAATCAAGTAAACCAACTAAACATGTAAGCAATTGCATATGTAGACTAGGTAAACTTGTAAAGGGTGCCTGTTAGGCCAGTTGACTTTTCTTGGGTGGTGGTGGTGGTGGTGGTGGTGTGTGTGTGTGTGTGAAGAATCTTTAAGAAGCCAGTTTTATAATGATGAAAAAAAACTGTAATTGGTTACCTGCGCTGGTTTTCCTTCGCTACATCAATTTTTCTCAATCATATAATCGGGCAAGTGAGGAACAGAATCTCTCCTGGGATCTCAGTGAAAGCCATTTTTTGTTTCTTCGGCATCCCTTGCCAAACCAATTGTCAGTTGCAGCATTGTATCAGAATGTATGAAATGAGAGTTATTTCAGCAATACAGCTCCTCACACATACAGACTGAAACACAGTTTTTACCTCCAGAGTACAGTGGTGCAGGACTAACACTCTGGAACCTGTCTGCCAGCTCAGCCTCCAGTGGCAGGAGTTTGAGGTCAGCGAAGCTTGTGATGCCATAACTTTGCACACAGTACTGACTGGTCGGTAACTTTTGATGATTCCACTTTAGTGTCAATAGAATTGTGCTGATAATTCTTAGAATTTTTTTCATGCGAGAGTGTGGATGCTTTTGCACCCAGAACATAGGGCAAATTTCGTCTATTCAGAGCCACAACCATACATCTCCATACGTCTCCATGTATGGAGATGTGCAATTGTGGCTCTGAATAGACGAATAATAAGGTTCTTTTTGAGAGTACGGGTGTATTTGCACCCATGGCACCTGTGGTCCCTTCTTTAAGACTATGGGCGTGATTGCACCCACGGTGTATGGCGTACCTAGTTCCTTCTTTGAGAAAATAGATGTGTTTGGGCCCACATGTATGGGGAGGGTTATATAATGTTTTTGTTGTTGTTTGTTTACTTATTTATTAAAAAAGCACAATTTTAATGACACGTGCTCCAATATTTTGTAAGCAAAGTCATAAAAGTACATCAAGATTGTCGGAAATCAAGACTGTTGACTGAAATAAGGAACAGTGAAAGTATGGGTGCATTAGCACCCAAGGCGTGTGGGTAGGGTTAGGCAAACCCTGCAAGCTGAAAATGATCAGGACTAGAAAATGTTTGTAATATAGTTGTTACTGAATCCTTTTTGTAATACCACAGGGATAAACTCAGTCGGACAGTTTGCACAATATTTGTAATATAGTTGTTACTGCATCCGTAAATGATCGTTAAACTGAAGATCATCATCATCCGTTTTTAGTATCAGAGGTATGAAGTCGAGATCTGATTATATTGCATAATGCTTGTACAACAGCTGGCACTGAACACTTTGGTAGTATCGGAGGTTTTAATCAAAGTCTGATTATTTGTATAATACTTGTACAATAGCTGGTACTGAACACACTGATAGTACCAGAAGTATGAAATAAAGGTCTGATTATTTGTATAATGTTCTGACAATTGCTGTTCACCTTCACCTTCATTTATCCAATAGCTTAGTAGATTTTTGGACACCCCTGAAAATTTTGCAACGAGCTTCCTCCATTCCTCGCAGTTTTCAGCTTTCCGTAGCATCCAAGTATAAACTCGAGGTCTGATTGTATAAAGCTTGTAGTGCGCTTGCTTCTGAACCTTTTGGTAGTATTAGAGGTACAAACTCTAGGTGTGACTGTTTGTACAATGTTTGTAGTATAGTTGTTGCCGAAGCTTTTGGCAGTATCAGAGGTGTGACATCTGGGTATGACTGTATAATGTTTGTATCCAGTAGCTGTTGCTGAATCCTTTGGTAGTATCAGAGATGTGACATCTAGGTGTGACTATACAATGTTTGTAGTATAGTTGTTGCCGAACCTTTTTGCAGTATCAGGGGTGTGACCTCTTTGTGTGACTGTACAGTGTTTGTATACAGTAGCTGTTGCAGAAACCTTTGGAAGTATCAGAGGTGTGACATCTTGGTGTGACTGTACAATGTTTGTAGCATAGCTGTTGCTAAAGCCTTTGACAGTACCAGGGGTGTGACATCTAGGTATGACTATACAATGTTTGTACAGTAGATGTTGCTGAACCCTTTGGTAGTATATAGTGTGACTGGCTTGCTTGATCCATATTAGCTCCAGCATATTCCCCGCCAGAAACAAAAAATAATAAAAGAATAACAACAAAACCACCCCAAACAAACTGAGATGCATTTTATGTTTTAATGCAATCCCTGTGGATACAATGGAGACAGAGGGGCTAGTATTAGTATTATCAATGTTCTAGACATCCATACTAGTGGATAAAGTGATCCGGAAGCACTTTAATAACGTTCAAAGATGCCTGTTCAAATCCATCATCAACTGAACATCACCTACAAAGCTCCCGCTGAAGACCTTCATACCTCATGGGGCCAGGCTAAAGTAAGATAGAAGGAAGTCGTGAAAAGGAGGTAACCAGGTTGGGAAAAGTAGGACATTAGGTTCCAGTGGGAACGAATTGCTAAATTTACACACACACACACACACACACACACACACACCACACACCACACACACACACACACACACACACACACACACACACACACACACACACACACACACACACCCCAAACAAAAAAAGCTCTGCATGCATTCCAGGAATGGGTGTGAAAAAACCTGAAAACTGCTTATCTTCGAAATTAAAGAATTTAATCGAATAGAATTGTATTGAATTAAAATGCAAAATCATTGTTGGTTCTTTGTTACCAAAGGTCTGAAACTCAGGGAAAATGCCGAAAAAAATGGAGCAGATTTGTGTATCCCCCAAAATGGCGATACCTCAAGAGTGAGACAAGCGGAGTGAGGTGACACTTTTATTTAGACTATATATTGCTTGGTGATTCTGAAGCCAATATGAGATACAGTCGACTAAGAACTATATAAGAAGTAAACATAATTTAAGCCTGTGGCATATACTGGGTAGATTTCTACACTAAGATACATTAATAGAGAATAACAGCTCCAGGAAGTTCAAGTCCCACTTACCAAATTTTATTGACTTCACCAAAGCCTTTGACAACATCTACAGAATGTTACGAAGGGATATCACGCAGATGCGCGGTATACTCCCACACTCACCTAAACAATCAAACGAGTGTATGTGAAATCTAAATGCTGTGTGCTAGATGTGTTGACTAAAGATAGCAAATTTCAACATGTAACAGGGGTTCACCAAGGGTGTCTGCTATAGCCGGTCATTTTTGTTCCAGCGAATGAGAGGGTGATGCTCAGGAAAGCAATGACAGAAGGACATAGTGGCTAGAGTGAGAAAATATTATCTAGGCTAATCGAGAGTTTTCAGGCGATATTGCTGCACAACCAGACACCATGCGTGACTTGTAGTTTTTTTCCGTAAGATCAGCGCATCAGCAACTAGCTTAGGGTCAACATCAGCATCAGAAAGACTAAGAATAAGCCGGCCAGGATTCACCATCCCCTAGATTACTCAGACTACAATGAAAAAGGAAAGTTGGGAATTTGTGCATATCTCATAAGCATATTTAACTACAACGAACCATACATAAAGAATTTGGCAGTCATGTTTAGGAAAACTTCAGCTTGATCAATCAGTTTGACAAGTTTCAGCGTGCTTTAAAGTGTGTGCTAGATGTTCCTGCGTTCGGGAGTGGAGTCGGCATTGATGTTAACTCCAGAGGAAAAATCCCCCTGAACGGGCATCTCGGTCATAGCTCGAACCTGGGCTATCCCATCACTTAAACATATGTCAATGTGTGAAACTGTGCGTTTGTATCATGCACATATGCATGCGCCCATAATCTAAAACAACATGGACACAACCATGCATGCGCATCATACACGCGCGTTACGCAATGCTACCACATGTCGTTTATAATCATTTGGCTAGAATACTTATCTCCATGCATTAATAACCACATGTTTCTCAGTCTGTATGTATCCATTCTTGTTTTGTTGGTAGTTTGTCTTATTCTTTTTTCTTCACCATTCTCTTTTACTCTCTACCCCTTCTGTCTTGTTCTTCTGTCCTACTCTTCTCTTCTCTATCTTCTCTCTTCTTCTTCTTCTTCTTCTATCTTCTTCTCTTCTTCATTTCTTCTTTTTCTTCTTCTTCTTCTTCTCTTCTTCTTCTTCTTCTTCTTCTTCTCTTCATCTTCTCCTTTCTCTCTCACTCACACTACACACTACAATTCTTTACATGTAAATAGTTGTAGTTGATATTAATGTTTGTGTGCACGTGCGTGTACGTTTGGTATATTTTGACACTATATCACTACGGTATAGCGCTAAACAAAAATGGCTATTATCATTCGTAGCAGAGCTTTAAATTTTTTTGGATGAGGCCTAGATTCCATGTGCAACTCACAGATAGTGCACGTAAAAGAAACCAGGGCCACCAGAAATTTCTGTCGTAAAATTCTGTAAAGAAAAGTCGTTCTCATAGGGAACAAAGTGACATTTGCAGGCATGAAAAGGATACAAACAAAACGGGTGGTGCTCTTCTTGTTGGCGACACGCTCTCCCAGGGACAGCAGTCCAAATTTGCATGCAGGACAATCTACTGTGACTGAAAGTCCTATACAATGCAATACAGTGCGTTGCAATGCAATGCAACTCAACACAATACAATACAAGACAATAAGATCAATGCACAGTGGCTAGCCTAGGACTAGGAGACGGAATCAGTGCAGAATGCCAGAAGAGACCCAACACAGAGTGGTAAATGGCTACAGTGCCTGTACAAGCACCTCTGGGCGAGTCAGCCTCAGGTTTCTTGCAATTTAAGTTGTGATGGATGCTCCGTACAATATTCGTCTATTTTCTTTTGACCAATAATAAATCAGAATAAACATGTCAAACCTCAAAAAAAATCAGTGTAACATGATGCGATATGATGCAATTTAATGCAATACCACAACCAACCAACCAACCAACCAACCAACCAACCAACCAACCAACCAACCAACTAAAAACAACTTGGAAGTAATAAGAAATCCATGTAAGGTCAAATAGGCAAATAACGGTAAAAAGTGAACATCTTATGCCCAACTCATCGTTATCTTCATTATCTGTTTGTTCAAATACAACAACATACAATTCACATTATAGGCTGTGGAGGAAGGGGAGGAAAAGAGATACCGTTTGCTTAATGATAAAAATTTACACCATTGCAAAGGCCTACCCCCCCCCCCTCCCCCACAAAAAAAACAACAACAACAAAAACCCCACAACAAAACAACAAAAACAACAACAAAACGCCAATGTGCCCGAAAGCAATAGTGGTGAAAAAATCAAACAGGTTTGTACAGCATTGTTTATTCACTTCTGTCATTTTCAAACAATCTTATTCAAAATCAAAAGCTATGACGTGATCAATCACTGGTCAATACCACTGATACAGAAAGCTGCTGAACCTGTTCTTGATGTGATTTTCAGTGATCATCTTGTTTGTACTCCTTCTTGGATTTCTGGGAATAATCTCGAGAGAACAGCTGCAGGAAAGTTTGTCGAAACTTTGTACCGTACACGTAGTACACAAAGAAGTTAAAACTGGAGTTGATCACAGACGTTAGATAAAAGATTCTTAACAAAACGGAGTACAGGTTCTCGTATCGTCCGCCAAGCCTCAGGTCTGGAACTGTGATGAGAAGAACGCGCACCACCATGGATGGCACAATGCACACGATGAACAGAACGGAAGTTCCTACAATCATCCGAGTTAACGCCAAATCTCGCGAAGTGAGAGAATCAGAAGCAGACGACACTGTCTCCCTCCATGACGACAGTTTCCTCATTTTGACGACGATGATCACAGTGCACACGATCACGCAACCAACGCAGTATGCAGGTAGCAACGAACCGTAAATGATGCCATCTAGAATGAACCAAACTTGCTGATTTTTGAGGAACAATTCGCTGGGGAAAAACTGCAGAAAAGTGCTGTTGTTACTGACATCGAAGACGCAATGAACCCTATACCGCATTCCAGACACAAAGACTCCGGCAATGAGCAGCAACAAGAAGACCCACAGCACGACGGCTGTCTTCCGCGTGGACATCAGGTTCTTCACCAGCAGAGGACGAGTGATGCACAGACATCTCTCCAAGACTATCACAGAGGACACGACGTGAGATGCTGACCCTGTGCCGATCAAACCAACTATACCGTTGTTGAAGAAGAAGGCTTGCGCTGGTCTGACTTGGTCCCCTCTCCCAGTGAAAACCATGTACAAAATATCGCTGTTATAGCCGTAGGCTGCAGCGACGTACAAAAAATCCATAAGCGACAGAGTGAACAGCAGCATGTTGATTCTCTCCTTCAGCCCCTGCTTCCAGAACACCACCATGTTCGCCGTGTTACAGAACAGAGAGACCAGAAAACACAGAGGCAGGCAGATTCCAGTGAAGAGGATGTTGACAACGACTTCGGCTTGTTTAGGGATCAGGTTGTCTTCGTTATCCCAGGGGAGTATGTCAGACCCTTGCTTCAACACACACCCTTCTGGGACAGAGACAGCGCTGGTGGTGCTCACCACAGACACAGACGAGGTCAGCTCATCTGGGATACCGGAGTCATTCAGTGCGGCCATGGTGATTCTGTTTTAGTGAAGATTTTCGTGTGTAGACCTTGTTGCTGCCAAATGACAAGGACTGTCCGCTCCTGTGTAGTGTTGTAGCAAGGCCAGTGTGTTAATTTCAGACAGGACTTTGCTAGTTAATCTGGCGTTTATTTAAACAGGATTTTTACATCTGTCATGCTCAGTCACAAAAATGTACAGTAAAAAGGTACCGTGGAGAAAATGTTTCTGGAGAAAATGTTTCTAAGTTTTTCTGTCCTTTACCACAATCAGTGCACATGCAAATGATAGTGAATAGGATAAACAATACTGATGTGGTAGAGAGCCCAGACAACTACAAAACCTTAATTTAAAAAAAATTATTATTAATTTCGGGGATTCACTGCACTGAAAAGTGTAACTAGTCAATTGTTAGCAAAACATTCATTCAATATTAGGACAAGATTCTCAGAGCAATAGTTATCATGTTACAAGATTCTCATGCTTTCAGTGGTAAAAAGTGCTTTTATATATTTTCATAACTTTTATTTCACACATTCAACAGGAATTGATAATGACATCCAAAAATAGTTTCGAAGAAAAAAAGGGGAAAAAGAATCGCGAAGAAAAATTGCAAAGAAGAAGAATTATGATGAAGATGTACGAAGAAGAATTGCAAAGAAGGAGAAAGAAGAAGAAGAAGAAGAAGAAGAAGAAGAAGAAGAAGAAGAAGAAGAAGAAGAAGAAGGTCCACAAGACCAAAGCATTAAAGTGTGTGCAGCTCCCAACGGTAAAACAGTGTAATCACACATGCTCATACTTTTGTTGCTAGCAGAGTACTCAGGGAGAAAACCTAGGATAAGACACACCTTCAAGAACAACCAATTCATACTTTAGACAAATAATAGACAGAATACATGGCAATCGTGTCGTTTTCCTGTATGACTGAAAGCGGGTGAGGAGACTGCCACATAAAGGTGACAACCTGGCCAAACGACAACAGAGAAATATAATATACATGTTTTCTGTAATTGAATTGTTCTGTTCTTCAAGATTCAAGTATACGCCCGTGTGTGAGAACGCTGGCACAACCAACACCTTACACACGCGTTTAAAACCCATCTATTTTTTTGTGTAGGAGGGTAGTTCAGCCACGGAGATCTATGTCAAAGATAACACATACCGAGCATGCAGTTTGTGACCTGATGGGGGATGAGCTCCACTGGATTCAACTGATCCCAGCTCAGGACACACTGTCTGGAGGTTTCGCACAGTTTTCCCAGTAACTCACTCTTTATCTAAGAACGTTGTAGTTCGTGATCTGACAGCCCGGGATCGAGCCATCACCAAGCACCCATTCGAGAGGATTCCCTCCCCCCCCCCCCTTCCCCACCGGAGTTAACATCAGTACCGACCTCCACTCCCCCGAAAGTCCTTCGGATGGGACTAAAAACCGAGGTCCAACATGCAAACACATGCATACTATTTTGGTACAAACGTTAAAACCCGTCCCGCCTTTCGCATGAAT
>CM054155.1:31350827-31358327 GCA_028751875.1 Rapana venosa | reverse complement strand
ATCGACTATGACTCTCTGACTAGGAGGCTTGTCTCGCACAGTCTTTATGTGCTGCAGCCCTGGGAGCTGGTTGGCCTTTGGAGAACATCTCCAATGCTGACTGTCCTTATGCCCACTTGGCCGAGAGAGTGGGGATGTACTGTGGGCAAGGCATCTCCACTATAATCAAATTTCTGCCCAGTTTCCAAAACAGCAGCTGCCTCCTCTGCTGTTTTGGAGGTCATCGTGGGACACGACGGACAAACATACATAGCCAAGGAACAACAACAACAATAACAACAACGACAAAAGTAAAACTGGTATGCAGGCATATTATGATGGCAACCAGGTGATGTGTGACAATGTTCTGTTGGTGATGTTAACCCAGTGGTCAAGGTGGAAATGCATGTCGCTCAGGAAGCTTCCCTGTTGCTGTACAGTGTGACGAGGGTTGTAGCGTGGGAGGACGCCGTGTCCCTTGTGCTTTATCCGTCCTCTGAAGACCCTCGTGGCCTTTGTGTGGTCTTCGAGGATGCTATAAAACACAAGCGTCTGAGTCACCTTCACCAAACAGGGTATAATCTGTAAAACCAAAATATCCACACACAGTGGCATCAGCAATAAGGATGACACACCTCGTTACCATAAAACGTGAAATGATTATTGGACACTCGGAATCAGAAAAAAAGGATGGACACCATTATTGTGCTCAAGAAATAAGATATCTATATTAATTATGGCGCTTTTTCATGTTTTGTTATTTTCAAGGTGTGTTCAGTAAATGCAGTCAGGTGGAAGAGGGTTTCTTTTTTTTCCTTCGAAGTTTTAAATTTTATTGTTATGAAAGACCATACCTATTGCTGAAGTGTGTGTGGTGTGTGTGTGTGTGTGTGTGTGTGTGTGTGTGTGTGTGTGTGTGTGTGTGTGTGTGTGTGTTTGTGTGTGTGTGTGTGTGTGTGTGTGTGTGCGTGGTGTGAGTGTGTGTGTGAGTGTGTGTGAGTGTGTGTTGTGAGTGGTGTGTTGGTGTGTGATGTGAGTGTGTGGTGTGTGTGTGTGTGTGGTGTGTTGTGTGTTGTGTGTGTGTGTGTGTGTGTGTGTGTGAGTGTGTGAGTGTGTGTGTGTGTTCTTTCTTTTATTTAACGTCTGTTCACTCAAGGTGATATTAGACCAAAGATAAAGTGTTACAATATATAGAGAACGTGTGTGTGGTGTGTGTGTGGTGTGTGTGTGTGTGTGTGTGTGTGTGTGTGTGTGTGTGTGTGTGCCTGTGTGTTTACCCATTAGTGTCTGTGCACGAGATAAAAGAAAGAAAAAAGCCACAAAGAAATTATGGGAGGGGCGGGGGTGAGGTGGGGAAGGAGGGGGCAGGCATTAAACAGCTTAAACTGCAGCAAGAATAATTACAAAAGTTTGCCAACAGGGCTTCTAACTAAACAACTAACTATCTCCAACATAATCACATTATCGGCCAATAATTGTTCAAATGACATATTTGAAATCCTATCTACAACTGTACCAGAAAAATATGGTCGAAGTACTTCACAATGAAGAATGACATGCTTAGGTGATAAGTCAGAACCACATGGACAAGTTATCTGTTTACAAAATTTTGTCTTAAATGCATCTAATCTGAACCTGTAGATCATACTTCCCACCAGTCTGTTATGAAAATGACACACTCTGACACTTCTGTTATGAAAATGACACACTCTGACACTTAATGAATGTTCACGTAAAGAATACTTTCGTTGGCTGTTGACACGGTTCCAAGAAGCTTTTTTCATCAGAAGTATGCACTCCTGAAGACTGAGTGGAAGGTTCAGAGGTGCTGTAACTTTACAGTCCGTGTCCATGGGCAGCAGCTTTGGCTACCAAAGCATTTAATACTAAGGTAAGGGGGGAATTAATCATTGAAATTTGTCACCTTATACATTTTCTTTCCTTACGAGGTACTACCCTTGCCTTTTGCTGGATTCCGTCACATTGTGGAATCCACGGCAACGAGAAAGCTGACCAGTGTGTGTGTGTGTGTGTGTGTGTGTGTGTGTGTGTGTGTGGAGAGAGAGAGAGAGAGAGAGAGAGAGTGTGTGTGTGTGTGTGTGTGTGTGTGTGTGTGTGTGTGTTGTGTGTGTGTGTGTGTGTGTGAGTGTGTGTGTGCGAGTGTGTGTGTGTGTGTGTGTGTGTGTGAGTCAAAGTCAAAGTCAAACTTTTATTTTCAGATGGTACATTGAATAAGCAGTGCATTTGCAAAGGAAAAAAAGCGAGAAAAAAAAAATATATGCAGACATAGAATAAAAAACCTAATCTATGGCAAACCATACAAATCAAACAAGAAAAGACAATAACATATGCATACATGGAATAAAAAACAAAACAAAAAACCCAGAAAAATATTAAACCATACAATTTAAATAATTCAAACATCTTGAAAAAATATCCGTCATAATACAAACAAACAAGCAACAAAGAAAAACCAAAACAAACAAAGAAGACAAAACAAAATAAAAATTAAAAAACCCACACCAACTGCTTCCCTCCCCCCTCACACACACGCACACACACAAACCATCAACCCTACAAACAACTGAATAAAACAACAACAAAAAAAGATCGAATCAACAAGAACAACCACAGCAAGGAAATAAACAATCAAACAAACACAAACATACATACACAGCAACAACAGCAACAATAACCAACATATGACAAGAACAACAGCCAAGACAAATGAAGAACAATATAGAACTAACAAAAGACGAGAAAAAGAGTCCAAAATACCCCCTCCCCCTCCCCAAGAAAACCACCCTAAACCTAAAACAAACAAAAAGCAAAATAAACCAGAATCCTACCCCACCACCACCAACAATAACAACAACAACAACAACCAAATGGATATAAGCAGAGGAAACTGATGTATCATTTAAACACTTACATACACATACACATCCTCACCCATATCCCCTTCACCACATAATAAACTCATATATAAGGAAAACAAGAATAACCAACAGCCATTGGATTCAGAGCAAAGAAGTATAACAAAGACATCCATTCCCTCCCTTTCCCCATGTCATATACACGCATGTACATGTGCTTTTTGATTTGAGGCAGAACAACGTTAATCCTTCCATCAAAGAATAAATTCAGGCAATGTAAACCCACCCAGCAGTACTAACGTCAGCAATAAAAATTTAGCTCATCTAATACAATGAAAAAGAAAACTAACAGCGACAAAATTAAATAAATCAGCATATTTTTGTGTAACACAAAACACGTAAAAAGGCCAATACAGCAAAGAAAGTAAAAAACCCAAAACCGAACCAATTACACAACACACACGCACTCACACACTTGTACACACACACACACAACACACACACACACACACAACACACACCACACACACACACACACACACACACACACACACATTGTTGAAACACTGACATATCTATACAACTTGTGTATTGAGAAAAGGTGTTTTCCTCTCAAGTTTAAAAAGGCAAAAGTTATACCTGTCCATAAATCAGGTGACTGCTCTTCTCCTTCAAATTACAGGCCAATTTCAATTCTCTCTGTACTATCTAAACCCATTGAAAAACACATACAAACATCCCTACATTCTTACTTTATAAAAAACAATCTATTGCAAGAGGATCAATCAGGGTTTCGTAAAAACTATTCCTGTCACACTGCTCTAACTCAGCTCACTGACATTCTCCTACACAATATAAATGACAATAAGTTTACTGGCCTCCTTTTTGTTGATTTTGAAAAAGCATTTGATGTGATCAACCACTCTTTGTTATTGCGTAAATTAGAATTGTACAAACTGCCACCTGAAGTTATCCAACTACTAGAAAATTTTCTGTCTAATAGGCAGCAGCTTGTATCTGTAAATAACCAAGCATCAGAACTACTACCCATTAGACATGGGGTACCACAAGGCTCAGTATTGGGACCACTCTTGTTTTCAGTCTATGTAAATGATTTACCCTGTTTTATTAAATGTAACTTTGAAATGTTTGCTGACGATACCACTCTTTTTTGTAGTAATTCAGACTCCAGCAGATTAACTCGCAAACTTCAATACAGTATTGACAAATTGATTATTTGGACTCAATTAAACCACATGTCCTTAAATGCACAAAAAACAAAGTGTATGTACGTATCAGCAAGACAGAAAAGGCAAAAAATGAATGATAGGTTTCAAACTCTGTTCTTGGATAACGGAATAGTTGAAGAAGTTGACTCACATAAAATATTAGGTGTTACCATTGACAAAAATATGACTTGGACTGATCACATAATGTCACTAGGTAAACACCTAGCCCACAGGCTACTTCAATTATCCCAAATAAAACACTTTCTAAATAATCATTCTCGAAAACTATTTTTTTGCGGTCACATTCTACCATCATTGACTATGCGTCAACTATTTGGGATACCTGCAGTGGAACGAACTTGAAATTCATTCATCGTTTATATAAAAGAGCAGTAAAACTTGTATTGTTAAAAACAAGCACCCTGACAATTGAAGATTATAAGCAAATAAATGTCCTGACATTGCGAAACCGACTTTTATTCAATAAAGCTGTGTTTATGCAAAAAGTTGTTAATCAAAATGCACCTCCCAAGATTACCAAAGCTTTCAAAGTTAACCAACATAGACACAACCATTTGCTAACATTTCCAAGACCCAGAAATAACCTATATAAATCGAGCCTCTTGTATTCAGGCAGTGACCTATGGAATAAACTCCCCAAAAATATGAAATGTATTAAAAGCAAAAATCAGTATAAAACACATCTAAAAAGATATTTCATGAATAAAAGTACAGAACACAACTTGTAAACTTAAGAGAGTGATTTAAGTGTCACTGACGTTTGTCTTGTCATTAAAATCAGATATGACCCAAGTTTTCATATTCATTCACGAAGAAAATGAAGTATGTTCGTTTAAAATCAAAGACATGTATTCACGAAGAAAATGAAGTATGTACGTTTAAAATCAAAGACGTGTATTCACGAAGAAAATGAAGCATGTACATTAATCAAAGACGTGTATCATGAAGAAAATGAAGCATGTAAGTTAATCAAAGACGTGTATTCATGAAGAAGATGAAGTATGTACGTTAATCAAAGACGTGTATTTAAGCACAAGATGAAGCATGTACTTTAATCAAAGACGTGTATTCAAGAAGAAGATGAAGTGTGTACGTTTAAAATCAAAGACGTGTATTCATGAAGAGGATGAAGCATGTACTTTAATTAAAGACGTGTATTCACGAAGAAAATGAAATATGTACGTTAGTCAAAAACGTGTATTCATGAAGAAGATGAAGCATGTACGTTAATCAAAGACGTGTATTCATGAAGAAAATGAAGCATGTAAGTTAATCAAAGACGTGTATTCATGAAGAAGATGAAGCATGTAAGTTAATCAAAGACGTGTATTCACGAAGAAGATGAAGCATGTACATTAATCAAAGACGTGTATTCATGAAGAAGATGAAGTAGGTACGTTAATCAAAGACGTGTATTCACGAAGAAAATGAAGTATGTACGTTTAAAATCAAAGACGTGTATTCATGAACAAGATGAAGTATGTACGTTAATCAAAGACGTGTATTCATGAAGAAAATAAAGCATGTACGTTTAAAATCAAAGACGTGTATTCATGAAGAAGATGAAGTATGTACGTTTAAAATCAAAGACGTGTATTCATGAAGAAGATGAAGTATGTACGTTTAAAATCAAAGACGTGTATTCATGAAGAGGATGAAGTATGTACATCAATCAAAGACGTTCATTCATGAAGAAGATGAAGTATGTACGTTAGTCAAAGACGTGTATTCATGAAGAAGATGAAGTATGTACGTGAATCAAAAACGTGTATTCATAGCTCCATGTGTGTTCAATACCCTTCTACTACTTACTTCACTCGATGAAATATAAAACGTGAAAGTTCCATTCAACATTCACATAAAATATCCTGACCAAGAAACGAAGGAGAACAGCCATTTTTTTGTTGTGATTGGATTCTCCAAGATGAAAACGAGTTTCTCTTAGTCTAATATCACTAAATGTGAACAGACTTTCAACATACAACGAGTTTCTCTTATTAACCCCCCCCCCCCCCCCCCCCAAGAGGGAGCAACCCCTTTATGAATGTTACTAGCCCCAAAGAAGGCAACAGTGTTCTTTGCCATTTGAGATGATAAGCTTTGCGCATGCGCGCGAATTAACTGCCCACCCCCCTCGTCCAACGGCAGTAACCCCAAAGAATTCAACAGTGTTCTTTATTAAGGGGAGAGAATTCAAATGCGTGGCATATTTTATGTGACGCGTGTCACAGTTTAAAAAAGAGGTGGTGGTGGTGGTGGTGGGGGGGGGGGGGGGGTAGTGTATTTTCTCGCTTGTTATTATTCTCTCGTATTCATTTTTGTTTTGATTAATTTTGACAACCGTCACTCCTACCAGCACATCTGACAACTTTGTTCAAAAGACAAGTACACAGATCTATCTATACCTCTGTAGGGGGGAAGAAAGGATGTAGTTGGAGGTGACTGGTCCTTGGCATTTGATTATACCCCCCCCCCCCCCCTCCAAACCCTGACAACAGTACATTATCGTCAGTCACACTGATAATTGAAAACGTGTGTGTGTGTGTGTGTGTGTGTGTGTGTGTGTTGTGTGTTTGTGTGTGTGTGTGTGTGTGTGTGTGTGTGTAAGAGGGGGGAGGGGGGGGGGGGGGCAGTGGATCGGTGGTCTAGAAGTTACGCGCCTGCCTAGAAAGCAAAAAGTCCGGGTCGGAAGTGTGCAGTGGTTTGATCCCTTGTTTGGGCCCAAAATTGTCCTCCCATCCATTAGACCATGAGTGGTGGTCTGGGTGCTAGTCTTTTGGATGAGAAGATTAACCGAAGTCCCGTGTGTTACACACAATTAGTTAGCGCACGTAATAGAACCCACTGCAACAAGAGAGTTGTCCTTGACAAAATTATGTAGAAAAAACCAACAACAATTCTGATAGGGAAGCAAACACAGTTGATGACAGGAAAAGAAAAAAAAAAGGGTGGCGCTGCTCTTGTGGCCACGCGCTGTCTCCCCTGGGAGAGCAGCCCGAATTTCGCGCAGAGGAATCTGCCGTGACTTAAAGTGGTATGAAAATGGAATAAAAGAAGACATTTTCATGTTCTTAGTTCATGCTGTTATTCGTTTTTTGTTTGGTTTGTTTTTCGTTTGTCTTTTGTTGTGTTTTTTTCCTGTCCAACTGACCATAATATAAGCAGTCTTCTACCCAAAAAAATCTCAGCTGATTTCATTCTTTTTTTAAAAATCCACTTTCCTTGTTTTTTTTTGTACAGGATTTTACAGCCAGAGGGCCTAAAATGACGTCATGTCATTGACGTAAAGTGTCTGATTTTTCCAGCTACGAGTAGGCCTTATAGCCTTGTGGAAATCTACATGCAGAACTGGTTTACTGCTTAGATACTGAAATGTGGCGAAAATATGTCGTACG
>CM054155.1:31330827-31345827 GCA_028751875.1 Rapana venosa | reverse complement strand
GCAGACGCCAAAATGTCCTCTTTTCTGGTTTTCTCTTTTTCTTATTCTCTTTTTGCCATTTATTTGTTGCTTTTTCCCCTCTGTCCATCCAACTGCTACCTCCCTCTCTAATATATATGACTTTTATTGTTTTGGTTTGGGGTTTTTTGGGGGTGGTGGTGGTGGTGGTTAGTTTTTGTGTTTTGATTTGTAAACCACACGTTAGCCATTTTTTCTGTTCCTCTTTCCCTCTATCATGCCATCTCCGAGCCTTTTTTTCGCGCTTGCAGTTGAAGAGCGCTTTTCTTTTCGTTTCTCGGCTACAATTCTGAGGTTTAGTAAGAGTGAACATTTGCGCAAGCGACCTTTTATACCCACAGTTGAGGTGGCCACACTCTGACTTCGGGAATGATGTCCAAACACGGCACCATGCCTGCGTTTTTAAAATTGTATGCAATGGCTTACTCCTCCAAAACGCCAGAACAGGTTGAACATGAGCAAAGGTGTTATGCGAACCGTTCGCACATAGGAACCTCCGTTTTAGAGTCTCATCCGAAGGACTTTCGGGGAAGTGGAGTCGGTTCTGATGTTCACTCCAGAGGAAAAGTTCCCTTGAACAGGTCGCGGGTACCTTGGTGGCGGCTGGAATAAACCAACCCCCAACTAGCGAAAGTTTTAGCTCAATCGCGGAGCCAGATGGAGTGAGTCTCTCACCCGAGGTGGCGATCACCACAACGTCCCTCGAACGACCGTCCCCTGTGAACGTCCAACCCCAAAATCTTTGACACAAAGTTATCACAGGCACAGAAGTGTATGGGGAAACCAAATCAGTGGTTGCCAAAAGACCAAAGCAACTGCGACCATCGAATCAGAGGCTTTAACATTTGTATTATTATTATTGCATGATGATCAGTGATAATGAGGATAACGTAATGATGCTGCTATGGAAGTACTTGTGCTTTGAGACTACTTGACAGGGCTGCACTCCACGCTTTCTATCCTAATATATCCCAGTGTCAACCGGGCCGAGAGATACAGACACCTGCAGTGTTGGTCAGGTAATTTGGGTACACTCTCAAACTAGCATTCATAAAGTCTCAAACTAGCATTCGTAAAGTGAATGAAACCCGACTGTGTGGTCCTAGTCTTCCCAATGAGCCCACGGCACACTCACTCTGGATAGGAGCCGGCCGGAGTCTGTCTCAGAAATTTTAGAACATACATTGTATGTAAGAATATGTGTGTGTGTGTGTGTGTGTGTGTGTGTGTGTGTGTGTGTGTGTGTGTGTGTGTGTGTGGGGTGTGTGTGTGTTCACACGCACATGCATGTATGTTTGTGTGTGTATATAATATATATTCTATGCTATAATTATATTATTATTATATATATATATATATATATATTATTATCATCTCTATTCTCGTGAATCTCTCTCTCTCTCTCTCTCCGTTTATAATAATATTATATTATCATGTGTGTATGTATTTATGCACGTATTGATGGATGCATATATGTATATAATGTACGTATTGATGAAGATAATAGATGGATATCATTTTCTTTTCTGTATAGACTACGCACGTAGGTATGGCTACGTAGATTTATACGTTTGTGTGGACGTTTGTACATATTTTTTTATGTACATAGCGTTAATCGGCGTTTGGCTTTTTTTGTTTCAGTGAATATTGCTTTCAATAAGCCTGCAGAGACCAGCAGCACCTTCTTTGACTCTGTGGGAGGCTGTGGAGCCGTGAACGCCGTGCCTGCAGCAGTCTTTAGGAAGAGGGACACCTCCAATCCCAATTGTTTCCTGACGTCGATTCCCGACAGGAACCCATGGTGGTCGCTAGACCTGCTGAGCATTTATACTATGGATAAATTGATTGTTTACAGGGAGACAGGTAACTAGTTCTTTAAGCATAGTCCTTCGGATGAGACTATACACCGAGGCCCCGTGTGCGAACGCATGCAGAACATCTTGCGCACCCGTTAAATCCTGTTCCGCTTTTCGGAAGAGTAGGCCATTGTGTGCCGGTGGAAACAGATGACAGAATTTACAAAAGCCGCATACACACGGGGACTGGGTGTAAAAAAGAACATGAGTGCTTATTCCATTATCCTCGATATACAAGAAAAGAATAAATAAAGCATGAACAGCATTCGTTGAATAATCGATATTGGTTTGGTTACTTCTTTCTTGTTACTGCAGTAGAAAACTGCAGCAGCGACGGTAACAGCAACAACAACAACAACAACACGTGTTAAGAGAAGTGTACCTGAACATATGGATCAACGGGTAATGCCTCTGTATGATGATCCCGCTGTTTTCACTGAGGGTAATATTGCCCCAATTCCAGTAAGTATTTTGCATGGGGATGTTACCAAAGACAGGTAATCAAAGACTGTGCCAGAATTACAAAACAACATATCGGCCTTATAAACTACCCAAAATATGATGATACTTAAAATCATGAAGAGGGATAAAAACAAGATGAAGAAGTGTTTGCAGAAGAATAAGCTGGCTTCAAGAAAGAGCACAACTGAACAGATCTTTTACTGCAGGCTTACAACTGAAAAACCCATTTCCAACACCGTTAAGATCAGTTTCACAATTTCATTGACTTAAAAAAAAGCTTTTGACAAAGTGTGACATGATGGGCTGTGTCAAACCCACAGAACTTTCAACAGTGAGGAAGTACTGGTCTAGATCATTCAGACATTCAATAACGATGCCAGACGTGCAATTCTGATGAATAGCCAGGTTGGAAACATCTCTCAGGAAAACAATCAGGAGCTAGACAGTGCTGCATACTCTCACCTACTTTATTCAACCTCTTTCTGAAGAAGATCATGTGTGAGACATCTTGAATAGCACCACTGTATCTCTTGGTGGCAAATACATTTGCACTCTTCCGTTTTCTGGTGACATAGGTCTTGGAAGTGGCAACAACGAGCTCCAAGAACTTGCAAGCAAGCTAGAAGAACAAGCTAGCGCTTCTGATGTGGAGATAAGTGCAGAGAAGAGCAAGGTTATGGTAAACAGAACCAGTGACTTTACGGTTAGCAACTTAACGATGCAGCATCCTTCAAATACCTTTGCTCCACCTTGACCAAAGATGGCTGCTCTTCAGTTGAAGCAAACCAGACTAGCCCTTGCAAATTCGCCCGTATAGAAAACTAAGAAATTAGTTTCCCAACAAAACTGACCTTGTTTAGAGCATTCATTTCCATCATGCTATACGGGCGTGAAAGCTGAACCTTGAATGTGGAATTAAAACAAAAAAGAACAGAAATTTAAACCTTTGAAATGAAATCATTCAGCAAGCACATCTCCTGGCAAGACTACAGTATCAACGAGTCAGTGTGGCAAAAAGCTATCACCAAATATGCACCACAAAAACCACTTTCGGCTGTAGTAAAGAGAAGGAAATTGGCGTGGTTTGGTCAAGACGCATGTCACAACGCTCTTTGTCAAGACTATTTGCAGGGGACACGTGAGGAAGGAAGCCTCAGGGTCAGACAAAGAAGTGGACGAAGGTTATCAGAAGACTGCAACAACCTTGGCATGGCTGTGATGCTGTGAAAGGCTGGAAAGACCAGCCTGGACAAAATTGTTGACCACACGCCCCACATTCCCCCCATACGACCATCCAGGTCATGGGACTGATGATAACGATGATAGTGATAATGATGATAATGATGAAGATGGCGTATATGGTGTGTGTGTGTGTGTGGTGTATGTGTATATATATATATATATATATATATATATTTATATATATATATATATATGTGTGTGTGTGTGTGTGTGTGTGTGTGTGTGTATGCGCGCATCACTTCTGCTTGTGCCTGCAAGAAACAGTTCAAGGACATGTGTGAAGCTTGATAGCTTATAATGTTGTATAATTATGTGTTTGGCAAATTGTTTTTCAGAGTGACTGATCTGACTGGCGTGTTCTGTTCAGGTCTGTATGAGTTTAATCTCCTCATGGCCAACGTGGATGTGACCCTTGACGGCAGATTGATCTACAGCTATACCAGGTTCAGCAATCCTAATGCGAAGTCCGATTCCAACAATCGTAAGGAAGAGTTGTACTATGCTCGATAGTTTAAAGTCAGGAAAAGCTAGAGTGAAATGACAAACACATGCATGCATCCATCCAGCCGCACACCCATCCATCAGTCCATCCCTCCTAATGGTGATAATGGACTTTGAAGCTGCAACAAACAGGTAGGTCAGGTTAGTTGTCACCATCATCACTCAACTCACCTCAATTCAACTCAACTATCTTAATTGCCACTGTCGACAGTAGGAGCTTCACGCAATGCCACCAGGGTTAGACATCTCTCTCTGTCTCTGCTGAGTTCTACAATCTCCTGTAGCCCTCCCAGCAAGTAGAAGAGTATGTAATGTGTGAACTAGAGGGGTTTCAGTGCTGTAGTTTGCATGATAGGCAGACTGGAAAGAAGGGAAAAGATGACTAGAATGAAGGTGACTGTTCAACTGTTTTAGAACTACCTTTTTCAAGGACTTTAGCAATGAAAATATCTTATCGTCAGTGGTGCCCCAATAGTCTACAAGACTACGGGACAGGTGAAAGTGAAGGTGAAGAGATGAAAAGCAGTTTAGAAACTGGTCTATAATTCTGTAGAATGTCGGAATCAAGGTTATGCTTTTTTGAGTAGAGGCCTCCCCATTGCAGTTTTGAGGGTTGATGGAAAATGTCATGAAAGAAAAGAAGATTTTACTTTTTTAGTTTAGTGATAGTCAAGCTGTGGAAGGCACGCCGATAAAAGAGAAGCAGGTCAAGGATCAAGCTCGCAAGATTTTATTGTCATTTCCTACAGAATTGTTTGGATTTCTTTGCACTAGTGGGATGGAAGAAAAGAAGAGTGCCAATAAACTATAAACTACGGATCAGGAGGGGCAGGCTTGAATAGAGTCTGCTCCAGTCTGGAACGAACGTTGTGGACTTTATCGGCAAAAAAAGGAAGGAAAGACAGAAGAAAGTTCAGATAGGCTTTTGGGGGAAAGCAGAGGGTTTGTTTTCACAGACCCAAGGAGTTTTGAGGTTAGAGAAAAAAGAGATTTCGTGGATGTAGCACTGAGAACTTGTGAAGAGTAATATTCAATCTTTGCTGGAGTAATTATATTTTTTTTTAACTTTGCTTATTTGTTTCCCCAAAAGTTGTTTATCAATTTCAGTTTTTGCTGACGGCCACTGACCCTCCAGTTGTTGGCGTTTGCACTTTGTACTGTTGTCCTGTGGTGGCGGTGTACTAGAGGATGGAATATCTTATTTGTGCGTGCCTCCGATTTTAGAAATGAAATATTCCTTACTGTAAATTTCCACTATATCTTTTAAATGTACGTGCCTTCGATTTTAATGGAGGAGGATCATGCCCCTATCATTAGGTGCATGGTTAACACCAAACTCATTGATGCTGATAGGTGAGACAGGTGAGGCCTTCAACTTTGAAAACAACAGCCATAATAACATAAGTAGAGGCAATTTATATGTAATATTCAAAAATTAAACTTTTAAAGATAAAATCGTATTTTAACTCCGACTCCTGTTCATATGACATTCCTCTGGAGAACAATATTACTGCAACAATGCCAGGACTCGTGAACCCATACATCGACAAAAGAGATTAACACATTGTTCAGCTTCAGCCTCGTTTACCCTCTATCATTTTATAAAACGTGTAATCGACAAGACCATTGATTAAACCCAACGGCTGTAATCAGAACTTCGAGGAACTCTAAGCCAACATTCAGTTTTTATCTGAATACCAGACTTCATAATAATAATAATAATAATAAATGGAACTTATATAGCGCTATATCTTGCAAAGACAAATCAAAGCGCATGCATTCAACCTAATCTTACACAGTCATACAACCAATGACAAATAATCAATAGTTCAAACAGATATTACAAACATGGTACGCTGCAGACCAAATCTATGAAATAATATTGCAATAGTCAAATGTTTTTCAAAAGCACACACACACACACACACACACACACACACACACACACACACACACACACCACACACACATACACACACACACACACACACACACACACACACACA
The DNA here is from genome assembly GCA_028751875.1 of Rapana venosa. Taxonomy (NCBI): domain Eukaryota; kingdom Metazoa; phylum Mollusca; class Gastropoda; order Neogastropoda; family Muricidae; genus Rapana; species Rapana venosa. The sequence continues at coordinate 31,339,742 of CM054155.1, read as the reverse complement.
CACACACACACACACACACACACAGGTCATATGCTTTAGCAGGGTGATAGGACATGGGTTAGTGAAGGGTGGGATAGTTCTGATATGAAACAGGAGGGGGGAAATCTTAGGTTTGAAATAAATGTCTTGAGGCTGGATTTAAAATTCTCTCTCATGCTTACGTTGTTTCACTAAACCCTGGTTTAGAGATTGAATCATATAATTAAACTAGGCTTAGGCTAGGAGGTGGAGTTTGATTAGCATTATCTTGAATCTATTGGAGGGAAGAGAAATGATGCGATATGCAGCAGTAGAGCCCATGCTGAGCAAGTCAGCATTTAGCATTGTGTGACCACTAGGTTTATGGTAGGGCCTGTATGTTTATCAGAAATATCTCAATTCCATGGGGAGGGCACGTAATTTCTCTTGGGTGGGAGAAAAAAGATGTTTACACGAGTTAAATCTCCACATGTACACTCATTCTTTCTGTGAGCGTGCGCACGTGCACACACACACATACACACACACACACACACACGCACGCACGCACGCACGCACGCACGCGCGCGCGCACACACACACACACACACACACTTTTCTTGTAGCAATGTACCATCTAGAAATAGTAATTTGACTTGACTTGACTTGACTGTAAAAGCCAATAGCAGTGTTGTCAATTTCAAAGCTATATACTAATTGTGGAATGGAAGAGAATTTTTCGACATCATTTAGTGTTACTCAAGCATGCTCATTATGATCAACATCATCAGTCCTTGACCTTCATGGTCTTGGGGATTGGGGGGGGGGGGGGGGGATCATCATCAATGCCTTTGTGCCTTATTGGCACATAGGGCAGCAACAAATGTTCTCCACTCCTGTCTGTCCTGGGCCAGCTTCCGAATGGTTTCCCAGGTATGTTGGAAGGTCTTCAGCTCTGTTTCGACAGTCCGACGCCAAGTGTTCTTGGGTCGTCCTCGTTTGCGTTTTCCCTCTGGTGTCCAGTGGAGGGCTGTTCGGGCGATGTTTCCCTGTTCCCGACGGCAGATATGCCCTATCCATCCCCATCGTCTATGCATGATGATGTTGTCCATGCTTTCTTGGTTGCAACGGGCAAAATGTTCTTGGTTGGAGGGAACTAAGGACTTATTGGTCGACAGTTTTCTCAAGACTAGTCTGTCTTCAGTTTTCCACAGTAGAATGGCCATGTCAAGGTCGGTCCATTCTTTGATGCTGATTTTGCTGACTCTATGACAACTGGCGTGTACCGTTGCTTATTGACCATCACATTTCTGTTGCAGGAAAAGTGTTTGAGATACGGTTACGTAGGATAGAGACTGGGCGTTACCTGCGGTTTGAAAAGTTTTTTGACAGTCAAATGAGTAGAGGGGAAAACATCCTTCATATGTGTGAACTGCAGATCTGGGGTTAGCTCTCTCTCTCTCTATCACTCTCTCTGTCTCTCTCTGTCTGTCTATCGTCTGTCTGTATCTGTCTCTCTCTGTCTCTCTCTGCCTCTCTCTGTTTCTCTCTCTCTTTGTCTCTGTCTCTCTCTCTCATTTCTCTCTCCCTCTCTCTCTCTCTCTCTCTCTCTCTCTCTCTCTCTTCTTGTTGTTCATGATGATGTGTAACCACCCCCCCCCCCCTCCAGAAAGAAGCTATGGTCTTAAATCTGAATAAACTTTTTGCATTTGCATTTCTCTCTCTCTCTCTGTGTGTCTCTGTGTGTCTCTCTGTCTCTGTCTCTCTGTCTCTCTCTCTCTCTCTCTCTCTCTCTCTCTCTTCTCTCTCTCTCTCTCTCTCTTTTCTCTCTCTCTCTCTCTCTCTTTCTCTTTCTCTCTATCTCTATCTCTCTGTCCTCTCTCTCTCTCTCTCTCTCTCTCTCTCTTCTTCCTTCTCTCTTTTCTCTCTCTTGTTGTTCATGATGATGTATAACCCCCTTCAGAAAGGAGCTATGGTCTAAAATCTGAATAAACTATTCGCATTTGCATTCTCTCTCTGTGTCTCTCTGTCTGTCTGTCTGTGTCTGTCTGTCTGTCTCTGTCTGTCTGTCTGTCTCTCTCTCTCTCTCTCTCTCTTCTCATCTCCTCGTCTCTTCTTCTCCCCCCCTTCTGTCTCTTCTCTGTCTGCTTCTTCTCTCTCTCTCCTCTCTCTCAATAAAACATTCGAGTTCAAGTCTCTGTCTGTCTGTCTGTCTGTCTGTCTGTCTGTCTGTCCTCTCTCTCTTCTCTCTTCTCTCTCTTCTCTCTCTCTCTCTCTCTCTCTCTCTCTCTCTCTCTCTGTTGTCATGATGATGTGTACCTCCCTTTACAAAGGGCTATGGTCTAAAATCTGAATAAATTATTCGCATTTGCATATCTCTCTCTCTTCTCATCTCACCTCCCCCCCCCCCCTCTCTCTCTCTCGTTCTGTCTCTCTCCTCTCTCCTCTCTCTCTCTCTCTCTCTCTCTCCTCCTCTCTTGTTTTTCATGATGATGTGTAAACCCCCTTCAGAAAAGGGCTATGGTCTAAAATCTGAATAAACTATTCGCATTTGCATTCTCTCTCTCTCTCTCTCTCTCTCTCTCTCTCTCTCTCTCTCTCTCTCTGTCGTAGTGCTGTACTACATTATTAATCAAAAAGCTGCACTCGTGGCTGGAAGAGAACAATGTAATTTCAGGTTGACAAGCTGGTTTTAGAACAAACAGAAAAAACCTCAACAGTTGACCAGATTTTCAACTTGCATGCTTCCTGTTCCAAAATGTCTTTAAACAAAGAGGATATGCTACATACCTTAGTTGATCTTAGGAAAGCATTTGATTCAGTGAGACATGACAAAATGGCACAATGTATGTGAAATCAAGGTATTGCTGGTAACTGTTTTGGCCTTTCTTAGAGCTATTTATATTTCTCTGTTTTGGTTATGTTATAGTAAACTGTCACTATCCTGATACTGTAATGTCTTGTTGGGGTACACCAGGGATATCAATAAGTTCGAATTTACCCTCTTTATTCATGAATTAGATCTCTAACAGTATGCCATTATCAAGTTAACATGCTGCTCATATGCTGCCGGAATTTATTAAAATATCTATATTTCTTTTTGCAGATAATATAGCACTATCATTGAAACTGCTGAAGGGCTTCAAAACTAATTGAATTTTCTCAAAATATTTTTGTGTATAAATAAAACTGGACTAAAACAAAAGCTATGATGTTCAGGAAGAGGGGTTTTTAAGCAAACATGAGAAACAATTCTTTGAAGACCAATATGTGGAAGTAGTGAATAATATCAATCACCTTGTGTGACAGTGAGTCTTAATAATGTTTTAAAAAATATTTTTAAAAATTGTGGCGAGTAACTTTTGAATTATTTGGTATAAAAATTCAGCTCTTTTTGTCAAAGGCAGTCGAAATTTTGGGGTTGAATAGGTTACATATCATTAAAGAGATTCAACTGTTAGCTTGTACACGCCTCTTTTCTGCTCTGGGGAAAACTTTCTTTTCATTTATCAATGTAAGAAGGTTTTTTGTTTGTTCCCAGATCGTGTAGTATGCTTCCATTTTTCTTCGATCTGTCCAATTGGCCCATAGTAGCCTTTTAAAAAGTGTCATTTGGATGTGATTCTTGGCAAGTTAGTACAACAAGTAGTTTGCCATTGCTTTTTTGAGGGGCAGTGCAGTCTTACTGTGCAGGTGTCCTGATCTGACCTTTGTCTCAATTTGAAGTCATCTGCTCATGACCTTCGAGATCAAGAGCCGAGTATAGGAAGGTACTCTTTCTCTGCCTCTTGTCTCAACCATTCCCTGCTTACAAGACGTTTGTGGCATGCATCACAAGTCTGGCCCCATCCCTAACGAGCTGTCTGGCTTGGCTGGACCTGACAGGGCCTGGAGTCCCAACAGGCATAGCTCGTGGGATCGTAGCTGGCACGCAAGCTCCACTGCCAAAACAAGGCAGATGCATATGGTGGAGCCAATGGCATGTACATCACCAGAATTTTTTTTTTTTTTTTTTTTTTTTTTTGCTGCCTCATCTTCTGACGACCCCCCGTCCTACTGCTCCCACACCGCTCATCTCCATCTCCCCGCCACAGCCACACCCAGATTCACTGTGTCTCATCCTCAGGGTCGGAAGTCCACAGGGAGCCCATCACTATCAGGCCGTCGTGGGGCTACCAGCCAGAGGGGCCCTGCACTGCTGCTGGGTCACTTTGGTGGTGTTCAGTGGTGCCTGTTCTGAGCTAACATACGCAGGACACCACCTACTAAGCTCCCTACTAACGACAGTATTAGCTCAGTCGCGGAGCCAGACTGAGTGAGTTGCCCACCCGAGGTGGCAACCACCACAACGTCCCTCCAACGACCGTCCCCCGCGAACCTCCAACCCCAAAGGCTTTGACACAAACTCATCACAGGCACAGAAGTGTGTGGGCAAACCGAATCTGAGGTCACCATGAGACCAGAGAAACCGGGACCACCGAATCAGAGGCATTTTTTTTTAATGCATGAGGATCAATGACAATGAGGATGACGTAATGATGCTGCTGTGGAAGTGCATATGCTTTGAGACTACTTGACAGGGTTGTACTCTACGCTTACTATCATAATATATCCCGGCGTCAACCGGACCCGAGAGATACAGACACCTGCAGTGTTGGTCAGGTAATTTGAGCAACACTCTCAAACTCGCATCCGTTAAGTGGATGAAGCTCGACTGTGTGGTCCCAGTCTTCCCACTGAGCCCACAGCACACTCACTCTGGGTAGGAGCCGGCCGGAGTCCGAAAAATCCCTATGACTCTTATGGGAATCGAACCCGCGACCTTCCAGTCCGTAACCCAAGGCGCTAACCACTGCGCCATGGCGGCTGGTATCACCAGAAATATTGATAGGATTAGGATTTTTCTCTGATTAATGGACCAGTAGCCTGTGCATCTCCAGAAAAGATAACTTATGAATTAGCAATATTCTCCAAAGTGTCGAGTCTGAATGGTCGCGGTTTCGGTGTCATCAATAACACTCATATCCAAAACATCAGGCAAACTTTGTCCAGGCATGGGAGAGGACAGTCTGCTCTCTGCTGATAAACTAATGATCGTTTGCACTCTAGACAGGGGTGTTACCTCTTACGCCATCCTGTAACTGTTTCTCTTTGCTCCCCACACCTAACTGTGGGGTTTTCGTTTCATTTTGAGGCCATGTTCTGTCTGGGCTAAGCTACTGTATCAAGGCTTTGAAGTATGTGGGCCCAAGAAATATTGATTGAAAATGCAGTCTTGATTGGAGTCTTATTATCTTATTTCCCTGTATACTCTGATGATATTTATATAACAATCTACATTTTTGTCCACATATTGCATGAATCTATTCACTGAAATACTTTACCCATGGGTTATCATAGCTTTTCTGTTGAAATTTCAGTATGCAAAAATGGAACGTTTGGCCAGCATCCCAGATCCTGCTCGCCATGTCAGTCGCAATGCAAATACGGATGCAATAATTATTTCGGATGTAATCGGCTGGGTAAGTGTAGTAGATGCTTAGTTTTCTTCAGAGGCATTGCAGGTATGCTACACTGTATATGTCAAAATATGCATGCAGGTGAACATTGAACAACTGCATGAACCAGAGCACACCGTTTCAGATGTTCAATTTTCCTAAGAAGTATTCGAGATACGCTTCTCTGTCTTTGCCAAGAAGTCCACCTACCTAGACTTTGATCTATACCTGCATAACCCAATGTTTGTGTGAAGCCTTGGATGTATGCTGGGTGTGTTGTGTTTCTGCATTACCCAGGTTGCTTCATTTTTTTTAAAATGATGTTCTTTCTTTCCCAGGTGTGAGGAGTGGGTCAGAGTGCATGTTTTGGGTGACCCCCATGCCGGCCACATAGTAGACTTCTCTCCCACTTGGATTCTCTATAGCCAAACTTTTCCTGATTTTCAGAGTTTTTTTCCTTGTTGCCAGTTCAGCCTCACAAAGGGTCAGTGTGAATGAAAGCATCGCCAGCATCTCAAATAGTTCTGGAAGATTATTAGACTGTGGTAGGAAATTCCCACCACCTTTGATAGCATTTCCACGCACAACTATGGCCCCAACAGGTGATGGAAAAGTGACATTCTGTGCTCCTGTCTGCTCTCCTTGTGAAGACCAGCACGCTGTGTGGGTGTTGCTCCTGTCTGCTCTCCTTGTGAAAACCTGCACGCTGTGTGGGTGTTGCTCCTGTCTGCTCTCCTTGTGAAGACCAGCACGCTGTGTGGGTGTTGCTCCTGTCTGCTCTCCTTGTGAAAACCTGCACGCTGTGTGGGTGTTGCTCCTGTCTGCTCTCCTTGTGAAGACCAGCACGCTGTGTGGGTGTTGCTCCTGTCTGCTCTCCTTGTGAAAACCTGCACGCTGTGTGGGTGTTGCTCCTGTCTGCCTCTGTGATGAAAGCATGAGGGTTTGACTTGACTTGACTTATGCCTCTTGGTTCCTTGGGGAACATAGGGCTGCAACAACACCCCTCCAACGAACTTGGTCTTGGGAGATCCTCTTCAGCTCATGAGGGTTTGAAGGTGGGGAATTCCCAACAACTGGATGATGTCTTAAGTGCATTCATCATGTTCACCAAGTGTGCATGAAAGGAAGTAAGGAACTGGCTAATCTGCACTTCAACTAACTTGAGAATGTGAAAAGCAAAGTTCTAATTCTTTATCTACCAGAATGCTGCAGAGATTTGAATAAAGAACACGCGTTCTGCAATGTTATTCATTGAATCGTTGTAACGCTATTCACTGAATCATTGGAATGTTATACATTGAGTTATTGCAGTACTGTTTATTGAATTATTGCAGAACTGTTTATTGAATCATGCAGAACTGTTTACTGAATCATTTCAGCACCGTCCATTGCATCATTGCAATATTGTTCATTGAATTATCGCATTGCAATATTGTTAACTGAATCATTGCAACACTGTTCATTGAATTATTGCAAAACTAATCATTGCAACACTGTTCATTGAAGCACTGTGATACTGTTAGTTGAATCATTGCATTGCAATATTGTTAATTGAATCATTGCAGCACAGTTCATTGATTCATTGAAACGCTGTTCATTGAATCACTGCAACACGTCCTTGAATCCTTGCAATACTGTTTATTGAACCATTGCATTGCAATACTGGTCATTGAATCACTGCAATATTGTTCATTGAATCCCTGCAATACTGTTCATTAAATCACTAAAATACTGATTATTGAATCACTGCAATACTGCTTATTGAGCCTTTGTAATGCTGTTCATCAAATCTTTGCAATGATACTATTACTACTACTACTACTACTACTACTACTACTACTGCTACTGCTACTACTGCTGCTGCTGCTGCTGCTGCTACTACTGTTCTACTACTACTACTGCTACGACTACTGCTACTAATTTTATAATAACAATTATCATAATAACAATAATGATGGTAACAACAGCAATACTACTACTACTACTACTACTACTACTACTATTACTACTCCTACTACTACTCCTACTACTACTACTACTACTACTACTACTACTACTACTACTACTACTACTACTGATAAGATGAAGAAGAAGAACAACAACCGTAACAACAACAACAACAACACAATAATACTACTACTACTAATAATAATTCAAGTCAGTGATTGTTAAAAAAAAAAGAAGCTTTTGACACACAGACAGGCTTACCTCAACAAGGTGTAAGTATCCATCAGCTTCACTCACTTACTCACTCATCCCTTGGTCGGGACGACCGTTGGGGTACCCGCACGGACGCTGCAAGTGGACCGCCAAATGGTTCTGTCCTGGGCTGTTTTCAGGAGGTTTGGTACAGTGAGGCCGGTCCACTCCTTGATGTTGGAATCCAGCTTTGCGTGGTCCCTGCCTCCTTGCTCCTTCACCATTCCTGCAGACTGTCTTGACAGCTGTTATGCCTTTTGGTGCCAAACCACTTCATTTCCTCCGTTTGACTGTATCTAGCAATGTTCTTGTTGCCAGCCATGCCTCGATCTGCTGCCAACGTAGCTTGTTTGCGTCCTGAGGTGATGTTCGGATCCGCTGAGGCACTTCACTCAAGCTTGAATGCGACTTCTAAATCGGCAGTAAGTGACCATGCTCACAGCTGTACAAGGCAATGGATGTGACGATGCCTTGTAGAGTCTGACCTTAGTGGGTCTGATGTTTGGTTTCTCCACACTTTCGCCAGCTTAGTCATGGAGGAGAGTGCCACAGCAAGTCTGATCTTCACCTCTTGTGTGCTCGTGCCTTCTTTGGTGATGACTGCTCCAAGGTACTTGAAAGTTTCCACCTCCTCTAGTGTCTCGCCACTCATCTTGATCCATCAGCTTATCCACAAGAAAGAATCACATTGATTTCACACACAGTGATCTTTCCTCAGGCTCAGGAATTGCTTTCAAGTAAAAATTGCCAATACTGCCTCTTTCTGCATGCACCTCTTCTTTAGCACAATCTTCATCATCAAAAATCATCAGCTCACAATAATTTAAGAAAAAGTCCAAAAGCAGACTCACAAATCAATTGACAGTTAAAGGGAAGAAACTCAATTGAATGTAGACTAGTTCAGCTAGCAGAACGAGTAATTTCCTTTGCATTGGATGCAAATAAGTTGGGGTTTTTTATGTTGTATTTATAGCTACGATTCAGCATTTTGAGGCATAGTGTCGTATCTATAGCTATGACACAGTGCTAATGAGTTCTAAGGAAAAAGTGTCATATGTAAAAATATTGATAGAAAACAGGCTTAAAAAAATAGCAATCATAGTAATTCCCATGCTTGGAAATCTGAATTTGTTTGAAACAGGTGCTTAGAGCTCCAAGATTCCCCAATGGTGGAACTTTGCATATGCAATTGTTTGTCCTCTATTCAGTCACCACATTTCGATATCTGCGATGATATCTTAACACTATACCAGCATGCAT
>CM054155.1:31308327-31325827 GCA_028751875.1 Rapana venosa | reverse complement strand
AGTTGTTTTAGAGCCTCTGTAAAAATTGGTAACAGTTTCAGTTGTAGTCTTTATAATTATCATCTTCATTCATTTAAATCACTAACTGTTGATGATAATTGTGCCTAATTCGTTTTTATTTTGCCATCCTGTGTGTGTGTGTGTGTGTGTGTGTGTGTGTGGTGTGTGTGTGTGAGTGTGTGTTGTGTGTGTGTGTAATGTGTGTGTGTGTGTGTGTGTGTGTGTGTGAGTGAGTGTATGTGTGTGTGTGAGTGTGTGTGTGTGTGTGTGTGTGTGTGGTGTGTGTGTGTGTGTGTGTGTGTGGTGTGTGCAGCATCGGAAGCAGAGTTCAGCCTCATCCAGATATCGGTGATGAACCAAACCTCCCCATCCCTGGCCCTGCGGCCAAATCGTGCGCAAAACTGCGGGGTCTCACCCAGGGCCAGAAGCGGTAGTTCTGTCGGCATCACCTGCGCCGATCGCGGCAAAGTCGGCGAATACGTCTACCTGATTAAAGACCAGAAGACCTCTCTGTCACTGTGTGAGGTGGAGATCTTCGGCTACAGGCGCAAAAGTAAGAACATCCCGGATTCCTCTCCTCAGTATCTGTTTCTTGATAATCAATGAATTAAAAGGTAAAGGTAAAGGAGTCCCATAACCTATAAGGTCGTAGGGGAGCGAGGCGTCAGAGACCTCACTTCTCTAGGGCCAGCATATTGAGGGCGGCGCCCACCTCCTCTCCCTCGCTGCTTCAATGAATTAGTGTATAGATAAATGAAGGATTGAATGAAGGAAGGAAGGAACGACTAAGGGAAAAGGTACATTAAAGATCACATCATTTGAAAGCACTTTCCAGTTAACTGAGACCGAATGAATTATTTATCGAAGTCTCACTGGCAATTAAATCGGTTTATTCCATCTTCTGAAAGTATTCACCCCCCCCCCCCCCGTCCTTTTATCCACACACTTCTGCGTTTGCTCATTCTGTTGTAGAAATGCCAATCTCTAGGCCTCTCTTGGTATGTGTGTGTGCCAGACACCGGAAAACCGCTGTTCTCAAGGCTGCTCAGCTCTTGAAACTCCTGCCTGCCAGGGACCTTTTTATTTATTTATTTTAAAATTTATTTATTCTTTTATATCGAGGATAATGGAATAAGCACTCATGTGCTTTTTTACATCCAGTCCCCGTGTGTATGCAGCTTTATCAATTTTGTCATCTGTTCCCACCGGCACACAATGGCCTACTCTTCAGATGGGGGAAGAGGTAAAAGTCAGAGTTCGCCGTCTGAGGAATAAGGAGGGTTTGGCAAAGTTTTCATAGCATCTGCCACTAGATACGCTTTTACGAGCTTTGACCGTTGAGCAGGTGTGCTATAGTGAAGGATCTTCATTCCCCTCATGTTCCCGGCTGTTTTGGTGGGGCAGCTGGGTAAAAGTTCTGACGTCAGACAAAAATGGAGTCCCTGTAGAATTTACTTGCCCATGCCCGTCTGGCCTTGCTTGCAAAGTTTCTGCAGCACAATTTTTCTTTGTGCTGAAACAGATATTATGCAACACTTCTTTTGAAACCGCTGGCATCGAGCAATTGAAGGCGGATTTGTACCTTTCCAAACCCATTGCTTTGTTTTTAGGACTTTCTGGGTGGGATGAACATGTGAAAGGGGATGATGATGATGATGATGATGAAAAAGAACATGAAAAAGTTATTAATTTTGTTTTATTTTCTGTTTCAGTGACGGTAGTTGTGAAAGTTTGTGAAACCAGCATGTTAGAAAGAAATCAGATAAGCCCACTATATCCTGAAAGCAGCATGAAGGAAAAGTGGAATGAAAATGACATTTAGCGGGATAGTACCCCATTGAATATGATGTAAGATACTAGCAGACTCATGTGGGACATTTTTTTTAAAAATCATGGCGTGTTTTCAGAAAATAAGCTTGATGATTAAAATATCGTGGAAGAAGTCGTAAGTTACTTTCCAGCTGTTGTTTTTTTCCACAGTGGATGAAGTGAAGAAAGAAGTGAAAACTGGGAAGGGGGTAGGGAGGAAGTGGGTGTGTAAGAGTGGGAAGAGATAGTTGATCAAGGATTGTTCTGGGATCTCAATCAAAGGGGTTGATTCTTCTGGTGAGAGCATTCAGTGGGTGATCAGCACTAGATCCAAAGGGTTTTCTTGATTAGGGATGTGGGGAGAAGTTAGCGTTCCTTTATTCAGTTGTCATAGGCTTCCTGGGAGAAAATACGTTATAACAAAAGGTGTGTTATCTCCCATTTTGGACCCAAAGAACATCGTCTCTTTATCAGCCCCTCAGCCTTGTGTGTTGTGTGTTGTTTTTTTAATGTTGTATGGGGTGTGTGTGTGTGTTGTGTGGTGTGTAAGTGTGTTTGTGGGTGCGTGTGTGTGCGTGCGTGCGTGCGTGTGTGTGTATGTATGTATGTGTGTGTGTGTGTGCGTGCGTGCGTGCGTGTGTGTGTGTGTGCATGCGTGCGTGTGTATGTGGGTCTATGTCGGTGTCTATAACTGTTTGTGTGTGTAGTTCTTACATATCTATATTATTCGATGTTAGCAATCCATTGCGCTGTGTTTCCCAGTACTGAACACGAGGGCACAATGTCAACCCAACGTGTATCATACTGTCTGTTCCGACAACGATGACTGCGATGACAGCCTATGCAGTAAGGCTTTCTGATCGTCTTTCTTACGTCGTCTCTGTTTCTGTCTGTTGTTCGTCTCTGAGGTTTCTGACTCACTCTATGTTTCTGACCTGTTTTCTGTTTGCGTCAGTTTTTCTCTGAAGTTTCTGACTTAACTTGATGTTTCTGTCAGTTTTTTTCTCTCTCTGAGGTTTCTGACTTACTCTCTGTTTCAGTCTCTTTTTCTCTGAAGTTTCTGACTTACTTTCTGAGTCTGTCTGTTTTTCTCTGAAGTTTCTGACACTTTCTGATTCTGTCTGTTTTTCTCTGAAGTATCTGACCTACTTTCTGATTCTGTCTGGTTTTCTCTGAAGTTTCTGACTCGCTTTCTGTTTCTATCTGAATGTCTCTGAAGTTTCTGACTTGCTTTCTGTTTCTTTCTGTTTGACTCTCGTTTCTGACTTACTCTTTGCTTCTGTCTGTTTGTCTCTGAAGTTTCTGACTTACTCTATGTTTCTGTCTGTTTGTCTTAAAGTTTCTGACCTACTCTCTATTTGAAAAAAACAAAAAGACAGAAACAGAGAATAAGTCAGACAAATTTTTTCCAATAGCCCCGAGATCAAACACACAGAAACAGAGAGTAAATCAGAAACTTCAGAGACCAAAAAAGACAAAAACGGAGATTAAGTCCAATAGCCCAGAGATCAAACAGACAGAAACAGAGAGTAGGTCAGAAACTTCAGAGTTAAGGAGACAGAAACAGAGAGTAAGTCAGAAACTTCAGATTGAAGCAGGCAGAAACAGAGAGTAAGTCAGAAACTTCAGAGGGAAGAAGGCAGAAACAGAGAGTAAGTCAGAAACTTCAGAGTGAAGCAGACAGAAACAGAGAGTAAGTCAGAAACTTCAGAGACAAGCAGGCAGAAACAGAGAGTAAGTCAGAAACTTCAGCGTGTGAAGCAGGCAGAAACAGAGAGTAAGTCAGAAACTACAGAGACTTAAACAGACAGAAACAGAGAGTAAGTCAGAAACTTCAGAGGGAAGCAGGCAGAAACAGAGAGTAAGTCAGAAACTTCAGAGTGAAGCAGGCAGAAACAGAGAGAGAGAGCTTGGCTTGGTGGCACTAAGTGTTCATTAAACAGGTGGCTTTCTCACGCTTTGTCATCCATCTTTTACCTGTATACCCCAGGATGTGAAACAAATTCGACCAGTACGTCTCTGGTGGATCTGTGCGGTCCAGAGCTAACGTACCTGCCTGGAAAGCAAAAAGTCCGGGTTCGAAGTGTGTGGTGGTTGGATCCCCGTTTTGCGCCAGAAACATCCTCTCCCCCCACCCACTTATCCCCTATCCATCCATTAGTGGTGGTCTAGGTACTAGATTTTCGGATGAGACAATAAACCGAGGTCCCGTGTGTTAGACATAATTATTTAGTGCGCGTAAAAGAACCTACGGCAACAAGGGAGTTGTCCCTGGCAAAATTCTGTAGAAAAAAAGTCCACTCTGATAGGGAAACTAATACAGACAGGAAAAGAAAAGAAAAGAGGGGTGGCGCTGCTCTTGTGGCGACGCGCTGTCCCCAGGGGAGAGCAGCCCGAATTTCACGCAGAGAAATCTAACGTGACTTATTAAAGGGGTATACAATACGATACTGATGTAGATCAAAACCGCTATTTTTTTCAGCGACAGTTTCACTTACCGGTAAGTATTGGCTACTTCACTGAGGTGGCCGGTGATCATTAAAGGTATGCCTGTCAAGTCAAGTCAAGTCAAGTCAAGCCAAAATTTTATTTCCAGATGGTACATTGAATAAGCAATGCATTTGCTTTTTTTCATCGAGCCATCTATCTAAGAACTAATTTCTTAATGATTATACTGAAATACTACATTATTGCATCCTTTGCCATTAAATTAAACCAGTAAAAAGAGCAAAATCGATAAGATAATACATTGAAAAATACAAATTTCCACATGTACATATACACGCACACACATACTCATACACACCTGCGTGCGCGCTCACGTACACACACACACACACACACACACACACACACACACACACACACACACACACACACACACACACACACACACACACACACACACACACACCACACTGTGAGTCTGTGAGTCAAGCTGTGTGTGTGTGTGTGTGTGTGTGTGTGTGTGTGTGTGTGTGTGTGTGTGTGTGTGTGTTGCTACAGGGACCAAACTGCTGAAGCCATGCACAGCCACAGAGGACTGCAAGAGGAGCCTGGTGTGTGATGGTGGTAAATGCAGTGAGTAGTGCCTGTGGGTTTCTTCTCACTGGTGTGTGTGTGTGTGTGTGTGTCTGTCTCTGTCTCTGTCTGTGTCTCTCTCTATCTCTCTCTCTCCTCTCTCTCTCCGCATACACACGGGGACTGGATGTAAAAAAGCACATGAGTGCTTATTCCATTATCCTCGATATAAAAGAATAAATAAATAAAATCTCTCTCCTCTCTCTCTCTCTCTCTCTCTCTCTCTCTCTCTCTCTCTCTCTCTCTCTCTCTCTCTCTCTCTCTCTCTCTCTCCCTCCCTCCCTCTCTGTGTGGATTAATCACGATGTTGAAGATGTAAAAGAATTTATTCGTATGTTTAGAGAGAGCGACTGGTTAAATGTTGATGGCAGGACTGGAATTCTCATCTTCAAAATAGTGATAGGTTTGATTTTTATAGACTGTTCACATATTTGAATTATATACCAACCTACATGTCTGTGAATATTGATAGGCATATAAAGCGTATCATGACCAAATTTAGAGTCGGTATGTCGGATTCATTTGTCCATTCAAAATGCGATAGTAAATCATATGGTAGAACTTTAATATATCCATTGTGTAGTGATTCAAAAGAAATGAAGTTCATTTTGTAGTACTTTGTCCAAAAGATATTTAAGAACAATTAGTTCAGCAAATTACTTTAGATGTTTGTGTCTGTTTAACCTCGTAATGTTAATTTCAGCGACAAATGAAACTACTGTTAAGAGATTAAACATATATTTGTACAATGTATTTAAAAGGCGAAGCGAGTATGTAGCAAATTGTTAATATGAATGTGTCTTGTCAACATTGTCTTGTACAGCCCCCTTCTAAGGGGCTATGGCCTTTATGAATAAATATCGGAATTGGAACCTCTTTCTCCAAATACCCTCAGTAAAACATTCGAGTTTGAGTTCTCTCCCTATGTGGTTTAAACTGAATTTATTCAAGAAAGTGCCATAAGAATACAAGCACACCTTATAGAGAGAGAAAGAAAGAAAGAAAGAGAGAGAGAGAGAAAGAGAGAGAGAGAGAGAGAGAGAGAGAGAGAGAGGGAGAGGAGGGAGGAGAGAGAGAGAGAGAGAGAGAGAGAGAGAGAGAGAGAGAGAGAGAGAGAGAGAGAGAGAGATTATCTATTTGTTTATTCATTTATTCTCTTATTCATTCTCTGAACTTCGAGCATAATCGAATAAGCACTCGTGTGCTTCTTTTTTACATCCAGTCCCTACATGCATGCAATTTTGTAAATTTTGTGATTCGTTCACACTAGCACATTTAATGGTTTACTGTTTCAAAAGGCAAAACATATTCTACTCTGTATGTGTGTGTGTGTGTGTGTGTGTGTGTGTGTGTGTGTGTGCGTGTGTGTGCGTGCGTGCGTGCGTGCGTGCGTGCGTGCGTTCGTGCGTGTGTGTGTGTGTGTGAGTTTGTAATCCATCTTTCTAAACTATAATCCAGTCCAAACTCATCTAACACAACGTGGCATTCGCGTAATCGCACAAAAGCAACAAAGATGCAATGCAAAGCAAATACTGAGGTTGTTGTCATGCTGTTGTTGTTTCTTATTCTGACTTTTCCTTCTGTGTGCAGAAGTCAACTTTGAGGGCGATTGCAAAACGCACACTGAATGCAAAAGCGGGACAGACTGTGACCCCACAACTTCCAAGTGCAGTATGTATGTTACCATTAGTTTTTCAGGTGACGTGGTGTTTCAGTGTAAGCCATTGAGTTGTGGCTTCATACAGAAATAGCTAGCATATCCATTCAGCGCTATGGGCTCCATTTCGGCTAGTTTCCGGAAACTACGTGATGCGCATGTCCGGAAGAGGCCATCGTGTATGCTTCTGGCAGCCATGCTTTGGTCTCTTTTTTACATCCCCTGAAAACAAAATCAAGCCCATCCTTAAAACCAGGTTTGTTTTTGGCCCCAAAATCTGATCAAGTTTTTGTTGTTGTTTTTTCTAATGGATTTATCTGAATTTTCAAGATTGTTGTTTGTAAATATTTAATTTTATGATGGAGACTGAAGCAGTCAGCACGTGCATGGCTGAAGGTCAACAATGAAATGGTGGGAAGCGCACCCACTGAAAACAAAGATCATCATCCGAAATATATCATGGATGCAGCTGCTTTTTTTTTTTACTAGGCCGTCTCATGATATCTCGGTGGACAAGGGGAACGAAAGCTGGCCTCCAGCAACTTACCAGTAACTGACTTCATTTTTGGTAATGATTCGAAGACCAAATTGTCCACCATCAAATTGGTAACAACATTTTGGAAAAGATTTCACTAACTAACTCTCACAGAGGCAGAAACGTTTCCCCTGCTAGTTTAGAACAGAACGAATGGAGAGGAAAGAGAGAGAGAGAGGACGTGGGAAAAGGCCAAGTTTGGTTCAGATGCAGCGCACACACGAGAAATTAAGGTCAGAACAAGAGCTGGGGTACCAAGGAAACAGCCCTACACTCAGGCTTGAATCTCCAAAGCACTGCTGAAACTACCTCCACAGGCTGGTTCATGGTCACAGGGAACATTTCAGGCAGGCAGGTTGAAATGTTTGGTATACCACAGTAGAAAAACAACAACAACACTGACATCACACTCTTCTCTTTAATCTGACACAAGAAGCAAAAAATCCCCACTGAGGAGTTTCCAGTTCAAAACTCTTATTCCACAACGTCAGGTTTAAGGATCTCGGTGGGAATGTATGGATAATGAAGCTGGAAAATAACTAGAGATAGATAGGCGGTTTTAACACACAAAAAAATCAGGTGATGAAAGGAGACAGGTAAATTCTTCTTGTACTGAAATCAGATGGGACGTATAGAATGGTCTTGAATCTGAAGAAGTTCAATGAATATGACTTGTTCCTTGTGAACATTTTAAAACGGAAAATCTTCAGTCAGCAACAAGAAGGATGGCAAAGGGTTGTTATGTGGCGTTTGTAGACACATGATAATGTATGATACTCTGGTTCTGTTGCGCAGCAAGTCACTTGGAGTTAAGTGCAAATTCAGCCCCGCTTCTCTCTCCCCGCGCTGTGTGTGTGTGTGTGTGTGTGTGTGTGTGTGTGTGTGTGTGTGTTCGTTCGTTCGTTCGTTTTAACGTCTATCCACTACTGCTGCTACTACCATTTCTGCTACTATGGCTACTACTATTGCTCCTTCCGCTACTGCTACTGCTATTACTACTACTCCTACTACTGCTACTACTACTACTACTGCTACTACTACTTCTACTACTGCTACTACTACTAATACTGCTACTACTACCATTGCTGTTGCTACTACTATTGCTGCTGCTGCTGCTACTACTACTACTACTACTACTACTACTACTACTCCCATAGTGTCGATGATGATGGCTGCTATCGTCATCAAATATTGTTCATTGTTGGTACCATGCACCATTACTCACCTTTGCTATTATTCTTGTGAATCTGTTATATAATATAAAAACGATATTCAGGAGTGCCGCATACCATGCCAACCCCTATGACCATTATCTCGTTCACAGAAAGAGCGTTGGAAGCTCGATGTCAATCGACCGCCGAATGTCGGGACGGACTGGTGTGTGATGCCCTGAAACAGTGCAGTAAGGTTTTCTTGACCATTTATTTATTTATTTATTTTATTTATTCTTTTATATCGAGGATAATGGAATAAGCACTTATGTAGATTTTTTATTACATCCAGTCCCCGTGTGTATGCGGTTTTGTAAATTTTGTCATCCGTTCCCACCGGCACACAATGGCCTACTCTTACGAAAAGCGGAACAGGATTTAACGTGTGCGCAAGATGTTCTGCGTGCGTTCTCACACGGGGCCTCGCTTTACAGTCTCATCCGAAGGACTTCGCTTTCTGTGCTTTCTTGTAGTAGTGAACGCGTGTTAACCCGGGAAGATTTGTGTTGGAAAAGAAAAGTCTGGAAGCTAAAAAGAGGCAGACTGGGTTTAACTGGTAAGCTGTTATAACTGCAGTCAAGGTACCTACACCTAACGACACATCTTGCTGTTTCGCGAGTTGGCTCAACATTGATACGTAGCTAAGAAAATTGCTTTTCAGAAACTAGAAGGGCATTAATTTCACAAGTTCAGCAACGATAAAATATTAATTTCATTTTGTCCAGTAGCTTCTCAGATTTTTCTCTGGGTGGCCATTGCTTGTAAAGGCGTAAAAGAAAAAGGATGTCGACCAGAATCAACTCACGGCTGCGGTGATAGAAGTCATCTTCAACAGCGACATTTTAATTTTCTAAAAGTTATAGTCAGGGTAGCCTTTAGTTTTGCTTCTATACAAGCAGCATTGGTTACTTCTGATTCAAATAGAGAGCGCGGGGAGGGGGTGGGGGACTTGGAAAGGGATATACCGACTATACACTTGCATTGACAAGTCTGTTATTACAAACTCATCAGTGGATCGGTGGTCTAGAGGTAACGCGCCTGCCTAGAAAGCGAAATGTCCGGGTCGGAAGTGTGCGGTGGTTTGATCCCCGCTTGGGCCCAGAAATTTCCCCCCATCCACGAGACCATGAGTAGTGGTCTGGGTGCTAGTCTTCCGGATGATACGATAAACCGAGGTCTCATATGTTACAAAACTATTTAGCGCACGTGAAATGACCCACGGCAACAACAGAGTTGTCCCTGACAAAAATCTGTAGCCACTCTGATAGGGAAACAAATACAGTTGCAGACAGAAAAGGAGAGCAGCCCGAATTTCATGCAGATAATCTGCCGTGACTTAAAGTGATATGAAAACGAAAATGAAAAAAACCCACATATCTCCTTTTGATATTTGTGGTGTGTTGTCTGAGTTAAATCTAGACTGTCTTAAAGGCCAAAAATATTGGTTAGAAAAATGAGAGTGGATGATATATTTGAAAATAATAAAGCTTAAGGTTCATTTATCTTTTCTTCGCCGTAGACAAGAAAAATAAAAAACTAAGCAAGCAAAAACATTGATAACAAAACAAACAAAAAAAGAAACTACGACTTAAGTTTTTTTCTTACCCAACAAAGTTGAAGCCAGTCAAAAGAGTCATGTGTAATTGCTCATACAGGTAATTTTATGACTATCAAGAATGCTGGGTTTTTTATTTTGATAAATAAGCACCATGAATTGAACAAGAATATTTGCTCAGAAAGAACGAAAAGTAACGTAACCTGTTGGCTCTTTCACTATCTATCAGTTTTGGTCGGTCGATGTATCACATTCAAAGGTACTGGGCTACATGATTCTTGAGTGCCCTAGCACTGCTAATTGTACTGCAACAAACTTGTAGCCTGGTTGGCTCAGCGAAAAGTTAGAAAGTAACAATGCAATAACAGTGTCCAATCTGAGTCTACCATAAAAAAAATTAAATCATAGCAAACCAAGGATATTCTAAATTCTTCATAATGTCTCTCATATTTTGTTGGTGGTGGTGGTGGTGGTGGTTGGTTTGTTTTCTTTTTTGTTTGTTTGGTTATTTTTAGTTGTTTTTTGTTGTTGCAGAAAGTAAAAAAAAACAAACCACCATCAGTAGTATGCTGTTTTTGTATTTCAGAATTGAAAAATAGGAGACAGTTGTGTTGACGTGTATGTAGCGTTCAAAAGAGTTGAAGTTGTGGCTGCTCCTTCTCTTTCAGAGCGGAAAGCGGCCGACCCCTGTAGGTGGTGCCTCAGAATGCCCTGCAGGGGCTGCGTGTCAAGGACGATGCGCTTGTGATTCGCAGTACAGTGCCCAGGATGGAGACATTTGTAGTAAGTTGTTTGAGATCTCAGGAGAGCTCAGGAGAGAATGTCGCTGACAAACAGCGATGGAAGTTTCATGTGCGTTCGTTGAGGCTCCTGCTTCCCGTCACCCCCCACCCTTGTTTTTAAACATAATTTGTGAAGAAAAAACACTGTAACGTATGCAGCTGTCATGTTCTGTGTTTTCTCGAAAAATAGAAAATGTGACTGAATACAATGAGAGAGGACTAGTTTGATTTGTTTTTGCCAAATAATGCAATGATGTTTTCAATAACCTCCTCCTTCCACACTCCCCTTCACACACACACACATACACCACACACACACACACACACACACACACACACACACACACACACACACACACACACACACACACACACACACACACACACACACACACGAAGGCACTTGTATTTTCAGTTGGTGCATTTGTTCAAAAACGTTTCAGTGCACATTGCATTAAGTAATACATGTGACACCCAATGACGATATTCCCACATGACCCTCCCTGGACACGGCAGCAGGTCAGGTGAGTTGTCAGAAGCAAACTTGCTGCTGAGGGCTGACAGCACAGCACCCTCCCTCAGCTGTTCCGCAAAACACCGCTTAGAGAGAGGATGGATGATGCTGGTAGAACCGCTAAAAGAGAATTACAGAAGTCAAAATGCAAGAGAATGACGAATGTGACGAGCTTGGATGTTGCACCAATGAACAGGTACTTGTGTGTCTTTACTTGCGAATGAACAGGTGCTTACACCGCTTACAGAGAGGCCGCTCAGAACGCTGGCTCCATATCCCTGGCAGAAGATCCTTAACATTGTCAACTAATCCTTCCTTTCTTCCCGCGTTTCTGAGCAAAAAAAGAAGGAAAGACAGGACAGGCTGCTTGTTTCCCTTGGAGAGTGGGTCACCGTGACTTGAGAACCACTGACTGCGTCCACCATGTCTGTGCATAACAGTTCGCCTCTGAGATGTTCTTTTGGAAAGGACGAGTCACTGACTGTACTAGATCCTTTCAGAGTGTGCTAAAATACAAGCGGCACAAGGGATCCCATATGACTGGATCAGTGAAAAACACTTGCACCCAGGTTACAATGTAAAACTGCGTGATTCAGAACAGGTTGCAAATACATGCTGATAAAACCAAAGTCATGCATGTCAGGACCAAGCATGAAATTTCCGCAACTTCAGTAAAATTCGGCAGTAGGTTAGTTCCTCTGTCCAGCTCTGAAAAGTATCTAGGTGTTGTGATTGATAACACACTTTCCATGCAAAGCTTCATCACCCAGTCCTACTACAATCGATTACGGTATATAAGCACAATTCGCAAGTACCTTTCGATTGATGCAACATCCAAGCTCGTCATATTAGTCATTCTCTTGCATTTTGACTTCTGTAATTCTCTTTTAGCGGTTCTACCAGCATCATCCATCCTCCCCCTTCAATGCATACAAAACTCTGCAGCTCGATTTGTCCTCGGAAAGAAAAAGAATCTGAGCACATTGCTCCTCTCTGGCGATTTCTCCTCTGGTTGCCTGTCCCACAGAGAGTAAAGTACAAGATCAGTACCCTCTGCTACAAATGCCTCCACAACACAGCACCACTGTGAATGTCTTCACTGGTACACTTCTATTCGTTTCCTCCATTCTGCTGCAGATGCCCTGTGCTTACAAACACCCAGATTTAAACAATTTACCATTGACCTTTCCCTCTTTCTTCATTTCTGGTCAGTCAATGTGGAATGACCTCCCTCTCTCTTTTCATCAATAGCCTTCACATGACGCTTTTAAATCAATCCTAAAGACACTTATTCCCAACCTAAGATCTTGCTCTACTGTTTTCTTTTTCCTCATATCTGTCCATTACCTTTCAATAGCTTGCGCGTGCGTGCGTGCGTGCGTGCGTGCGTGTGTGCGTGTGTGCGTGCGTGTGTGTGTGTGTGTGTGTGTGTGTGTGTGTGTGATTTCAAACTTGTTAAAGCTATTTGTGATTGATTGCGTGCGTAAGAACAATGCAAGCGCTTTGATTTGTTTCCACAAGATATAGTTCTCACATGTATTATAAGCTCTACGTATCATCATTATCATTTCATCATGTATGGTTAATAGGTTAAGGAGGGGTGGTGGTGGTAATCTAAAAGGTTCTGAAACATGACGACACTTTTTTCGTTCCTTAGCTAGTCCTCTAAGGTTTACCAATGATGACACTTTTGCGTTTAGCGACGAGTTTTTGTCCACCATTGAGGTAGCTGCATTCTGAGTTCGGGGTTTGAAACAGAAATGTGACATTCTACAAAAGGGGGTTATAATTATAATAATAATAATAATAATAATATAATAATAATAATGTATGGAATTTATATAGCGCTGAATCTTGTAAAGCAAACAAATCAAAGCTCTCAGATGACATGATTTTTATTTTTTTCATATCGAGGATAATGGAACAAGCACTCAGGTGCTTTTTTTATTTTTACATCCAGTCCCCGTGTGTATGCGGTTTTGTAAATTTTGTCATCCGTTCCCAACCGGCACACAATGGCCTACTCTTTCGAAAAGCGGAAGAGGATTTAACGTGTGCGCCAGATGTTCCGCATGCGTTCGCACACGGGGCCTCGGTTTATAGTCTCATCGGAAGGACTTTGGCTGTGTGAAGAGCCCCCAGAGCAGTGGCTGTCTTGTGGTGTGAAGCCCCCGTGCTTGCTGTGTACTGGCAGAGCCCAATGCACAGCGGATAGGGTCTGCCTGCACTGACAGCAGCTCCTGTCTGGAATCCCACTGTGTCAACAACACCTGTGCCTGCCCCCCTGGCCAGGCAGCTTATTTTTTGGATTTCTCTTGCAGTGAGGTTTATATACGTCTGTCTGTCTTGTCTGTCTGTCTGTCTGTCTGTCTGTCTGCCTGTCTATCTGTCTGTCTGTCTGCCTGTCTGTCTGTTTCCACTGTGCAAGTTGTCTACTGGCTTGTCTTCCTCTCTGGCTGTCCTCGTCTTGCTCTGTATGGTTATTTATTTATTTATTTATTTAATTTATTTATTCTTTTATATCGAGGATAATGGAATAAGCACTCATGTGCTTTTTTTTTTTTACATCGAGTCCCCGTGTGTATGCGGTTTTGTCAATTTTGTCATCTGTTTCCACCGGCACACAATGGCCTACTCTTCCGAAAAGCGGAACAGGATTTAACGTGTGCGCAAGATGTTCTGCATGCGTTGAATATCTCTCTTAGGTCAACAGTAAAAGTCTACTTCTACTGGTTCCCCACACGGTGCAGTTCTCTTACCTACCCTTTTCACTCTTTATGTAAATGATTGTAGTGGATCCGATACCATCCTCTTGATGAAACACTCTGATGACATTGCTCTGCTCTTGTAGACCTGTCAAGTTCACACTCTGTGTATTCTAAGCAAACTTTAATATTTGTTTTTGGATACTGTGTACTCATATTTTTCACCCGGTGTGTTACTAAGGCCTCACAGTGATTCCCAGGTGTAGTGAGTAAGAAGGAGTTCATGTCACAGTTGACCGTCAGTGTGCTAAGCTGGGAAACGCCCAGCACTGTCCCCCCCCCCCCCCAAAAAAAAAAGAACAAAGCTTGATAACTCTATCCTGCAGAGTGCGAATACAATCTATCGCCATTCCGTTTGATTTATCTATCATCTCCAGGCTACAAAAAAGCATTAAAAATGATAATGCTCCGTCAATGTCAAAATAATACATAATATGAACAATTTCATATGGGCAACTAACACTGCAGAATAGACATCCTGTGCCCATCCCAGTATAAACACTAACATTATCTTGTCGCCAGAAAAACAACAACAATACAGGTAAAATGTCATGTAATGAATACACAGAAAATATTGGTCAAATTTGTTTGAAAAAAAAGGCACACAATAGGCAAGAGAGACAATAGAAATGCAAGAACAAAAACAAACAAACACACAAACAAAGAGAGTGATAGAAAGGGGACATTTCTACCACAGAATTTCCAGAAGATGGTGGTACTATTTATACTAAATGAGCCCCCGGTATCCCTACGTGGAAAGTACCATGATCAGTAGCAGCAGCAGTAACAGCAGCAGCAGCGGCAGCGGCAGTAGCGGCAGCAGCAGCAGCAGCAGCAGTAGCAGCAGCAGCAGCAGCAGTACAGGCAGTGGTATTGGCAGTATTTATTTATTTATTATTTTATTCTTTATAGCGAGGATAATGGAATAAGCACTCATGTGCTTTTTAACATCCAGTCCCCGTGTGTATGCGGTTTTGTACATTTTGTCATCTGTTTCCACCGGCACACAATGGCCTACTCTTCCGAAAAGCGGAACAGGATTTAACGTGTGCGCAAGATGTTCTGCATGCGTTTGAACACGGGGCCTCGGTTTATAGTCTCATCCGAAGGATTTATTCGTATTCTAGCTGATGGGTAGAGCTCCACCACAAACTTAACCAAAAATTCCGCTGCGGTGGAAGACATGGAAACATACTCGCTCAAAGCCGTGATCTTCCTTGATTTCAGAGCTGCAGGCTGGAGGCACCTGTTCGGGAGACAGCGATTGCAACGCTGGCTTAAAGTGTGAAAGGAGCACGTGCAGTAAGTGGCGGGCCGCTCTTGGAGCTGTGCAGGGGTGCCTCTGTCTCTGTCTGCTCTGCCCACCCTCAAGGCGTTTTAGTCTGGCTGCTTGGAGTCTTCTTGATTGGGGGACCTCCTAATTGTGATGATGTCAGTACACATTGTATGTCCGATGTGATGCATGTCAACTATGTGCATCAGCAGTGGCCGGCTCGTTTCTTTTATAGAAGGTAGAAGGAACTTTCAAGTCAAGTCAAGCCAAGTCAAAATCATCCCATGAAGGGCAATTACAGTACTGACAGGCACATTGATACGTATCATTATCTCAAAAGACACCACAAAACTACATTTCATATTGGTATAAACATTCCAAGATAACTTCAAATAAAGGTATCCCAAACACACACACACACACGCGCACGCACGCACGCACGCACGCACGCACGCACACACACACACACACAACACACACCAGTGTAGGAATACAATGAAAAAAAACCCTATTGACTGGAAAAGACGTATAAACTTATCATTTACGCGTACACGCACACACATACTCACTGTAAGGTGTGCATAGTAATATCCGTGTACTTCAACATGAGCCTTGGTTTGGTTTCACCTGATGGACTCGGGTGGCGGGAGGGGGGGTGTGGGTGTTGGGAGGGGGGGTGTGGTGATGGGAGAGGGGGGCAGAATCAAAACAGACTTTCACTCTCTTCAATATGTGGAAGGCTCATTGAGGATAATAAATACATGATTCTTTAAATTCTGGATCTGCCAGTAAGTGGCGGCTTTTTGAGCTGTGCATTGGTGTTCCTATGTAACTATCTTCAACATGTGAAAAGCTCATTGAGGATGATAAATAAGTACATGATTCTTTAAATTCTGGATCTGCCAGTAAGTGGCGGCTTTTTGAGCTGTGCGTTGGTGTCCCTCAATACTGAGCTATCATGTCTAGAGTAACAGCACTTTGGCGCGAGCAACGAGAAGTCGTATGGTTCGATTCCCGTTTGAAGCGAACTTCCAACCCATACGCATAGACCTTGAGCATGATCGTGTTTATTACACTTAGATGAATGAGGACTTGAGGTTCGTATGTAGTACTCGCATTTGGTGCAGTAAAAAACCTTGCACAAAACATGTCCCGGGAAAGGTTAAATTCTGTTGTTGTCAAAATGCCATCTGGGAAAAAAATCACATAGACGCTGTGATACTCCCCAAGAGTAGTCAGCTGAATTGTAGCAGGCGATACTATAAAATACAGTACAATACAACACAATATGATGCAATACAATACAATGCGATACAATTTAACACAGTACAAAACAATACAATGCGATGCAATTCAACACAATATAATGCAATACAATACAATACAACGCAAGGCAGTACAGGGCAATGCAATGCAACTCAATGCAATCTTACACAAAGTACCGTTTCATCCTCGTCAAATTTGCCATAGCTATTGAATTGATTTATCGACTTGGATTTGTCGAAGAGTAATTCCTGAGTAATACATCAGGTTCAGTGATTGGTGGATCGGTGGTCTAGAAGTAACGCGCCTGCCTAGAAAGCAAAAAGTCCGGGTGGGAAGTGTGCGGTGGTTCAAATTCCGTTTGGGCCCAAAACTTTTCCCCATCCATTAGATCATGAAGTGGTGGTATGGGTGCTAGTCTTTCGGATGAGACGATAGACCGAGATCCCGTGTGTTACACATAATTACTTAGCGCACGTAAAAGAACTCACGGCAACAAGGGAGTTGTCCCTGGCAAAATTCTGTAGAGAAAAGCCACTCTGGTAGGGAAACAAATACAGTTGAAGACAGGAAAAAAAAAGATAAATGGGTGGCGCTGTTCTTGTGGCGACACGCTGTCCCCAGGGAGAGCAGCCCAAATTTCACGAAGAGAAATTTGCCGTGACTTAAAAAAAAAGAAAATGAAAAATGAAATTGTTTCCTAGGCATTGCGCTGATTGGTTGTCTGTTAGTCATTATTGCTGAGTATGAGAGCTGTATTATATACATTTCAGATTGACATCTTTGTAGATTGGTTAAGGACCTTTTCCAAAAAAAATTCACTTCCAAAAGGTACAAAATGAATGCAGACTTAGCCCCCGTAAGAAAAGAGTTACAGGAGCCATCTATACATTCAAGGGAGACAATTAACATACCAACATTGAAGGGAGACAATTAACACACACAGTCACAAAACTTGTCATTATCCATAGCATACAGTTCGCTGATGTCAGAAAAATCATTCAT
Organism: Rapana venosa; assembly: GCA_028751875.1. NCBI lineage: Eukaryota > Metazoa > Mollusca > Gastropoda > Neogastropoda > Muricidae > Rapana > Rapana venosa. The sequence goes on along the minus strand of CM054155.1, from coordinate 31,308,377 downwards.
ATCCTTCTTTTTCCATAATGCCTTTATATGGATACCCCTTTCTGACAAAA
>CM054155.1:31295827-31303327 GCA_028751875.1 Rapana venosa | reverse complement strand
GAGCTCTAGCCGAGGAACGGCACTCCTGGAGTTAACGTACTAATACTACTTACCCCCCCCCAAAAAAAAAAAAAAAAAAAAATCCTTCGAACAAGACTTTAAACCGAGGTTCCAATGTGCGCGAACTGCAGGCAGATCATAATTATAGCACACACATTCCAACTCGTCCTGCGTTGGTAATAATTATGAACGACAAATGATTTTTTGGGTTTTTTATTTTTTTGTTAAAAATGTATGCACATTGTATGCATGTTGGTGTGTGTATAGACATCACCCCCCCCCCCCCTTCAATGTCAGACGGCAGCTAGCTACTTTAATGGTGGGTATAAACACTCGCCTATGCCAAAGTCTCAGGTTTTTAATTTCTTCTATATCGAGGATAATGGAATAAGAACTTATGTGTGCTTTTTTTTTGACATCCACTCCCTGTGTGTATGCGGTTTGGTAAATTCTGTCATCTGTTCCCCAACGGCACACAATGGCCTCCTCTTACGAAAAGCAGAACAGGATTTAACGTGTGCGCGAGATGTTCTGCGAGCGTTCGCAAACGGGACCTCGGTTTAATAATAATAATAATAATAATACATGGAATTTATATAGCGCCATATCTTGCAAAAAACAAATCATTTGGTTTAGATAGATAGATAGATAGATAGATAGATAGAGAGAACTCGAACTCGAATGATTTATTCACAATAAGGCCATTGGCCCATACATGAAGGGGGTTGCCGAACTGCCTAGTACTTTGGTAGGGGTAAAAGCAATAGTAACGACAACATGTTACTGTATAACAAAAAGTCAGTTACAAAAATATGACTTGGGATAACAATATCTCTCTTATTCTGAAAGCTTAACACAGATATAAAGTGAGGCTGTGCACAACCTCAGGATGACTTGATGCCAGGAGTAAACAGAGTCTAAATAAATTAGGCTGTCTACTATATTTAACAGGGATGTAATTCTGCCTAACATCCTCTAATACTGGACAGCACAACACAAAATGTACTTCGTCCTCCGGTGCTTGCTTACATAATGGGCATAGCAGCCTGAAGTCATCAAGATCATGTTAATAGAGAGAGAGAACTCAGAACTCAGAACTCAGAAAATTAATGTATCTCAGCCTTAGGCCATAATACATGGTTGGCGTAGAAGAAAATGACAATGCCACAGAGTGGGCAAAAACCGGATAACATACACAATACCAAGCTCACTTTCAGTGAAAGAAATAATGAAGACAATGCACAAATACATAGAGAGAGACAGAGAGAGAGAGAGAGAGAGAGAGAGAGAGAGAGAGAGAGAGAGAGAGAGAGAGAGAGAGAGAGAGAGAAGAGAGAGAGAGAGAGAGAGAGAGAGAACGTGTCTTGCATCTTACAATGTTGTTTTTTTTTACCTGGCGGCTTCAATCAGGGCTAGACCTAGGAGACCCGTGTGAAGAAAAGGTGGGTGCCCTCCAGTTCGCCTGTCGTTCTGGAACTTTCTGCGAAAACAATCAAGTTTGCAGTGAGTCCTCTCTGTAGTCGCCATCCGATCATCTAGCGCGCGCAGACACGCAGACAGACAGACAGACAGACACTCACACAGACAGACAGATAGACTAACACGCATACCACATACACACATACACACCACATACACACATACACACATGCACGCACCACACACATATACACACACACGCGCGCGCGTACGCGAGCGCTCACCTGCACGCATGTACACACCTATAAACGTTCACACACGCGTGCGCATGCACACACGCATGCACGCATGCTCACATATGCATACATGCACACACACACACACCTACACACATAACACGCATGCCTGCGCGCGCGATCGCGCTCACACACACACACGCGCGCGCGCGCGCGCGAACGCACGCACACATACACATGACTATTTCTGCTGCTACCACAACTACTACTCTTTGTGATGTCACTACCACTACCACACTACCATTACTCTTTGTATGACACACATTACAAAGAGTAGAGATTGTGGTAGCAGCAGAAATAGTAACGTGTATGTGTTCATGCGTTCGTGGGCGCGCGCGAGGATGCGTGTGTGTTGTGTGTGTGTGTGTGTGTGTGTGTGTGTGTGTGTGTGTGTCCCATAAAGCATATTCACAAAGGGTTTGGGGTTGTTGTGTGTTGTGGTGTGTGGTGCATACATGAACACACAAAGGTATTTTTTGTGTTATGTGTGCGGGGGTGCTGTGTGTGGGGGCCCATACATGCAAACACACAAAAGAGGGTTGTGTGGTGGTGGTGTGGGTTGGTGTTGCAAAACATGCATACACAAAAGGAGCTGAGTGTTTTGTTGCGTGTGTATGTCTTTTGTGTGTGGTGTGTGTGGTGTGTGTGGGGTGTGTGTGTGTGTGTGTATGCATATGCCGCTGTTTTGAAATTTGTGCGCCCAGAAAAAAAAAATCATCTCTTTCACACATCGTGCCTTGGTCAGGGGTAAAGCATTACACCCTTCATGTTACTCAGACTTCAATGGTGCGTGGTAGCGCCAACAGGTTCTTCAACAGAAAAGCGGAGTACTGATGCTCACAGACGGTTCTGGTGTGGGTCCCAACATGTTTTCTTCAGACAAAAAAATTAAATGCCGGAGTACGCTGTACACAGACGGTGTATGCTGGTGTGTGCCAACAGGGTTCTTCAAAAATAAATTCCGGAGTACGACTGTACACAGACTGGGATGCTTTGTTGGTGCCAGACTGATTCTTCAGACACAAAATGCAGTGAGTTGACTGTATCACGACTGGTGCATGCAATGGTGGTGCCAACATGATTCTTCAGACAAAAAGCAGTGAGTACGACTCATCACAGACTGGTGCTGCTGTGTGGGTGCCAGACATGATTCTTCGGACACAAAAGCCGGTTTACTGACTTATCCAGACTGGGCACTTGGTGGGCCAACATGATTCTTCAACAAAAAATAATGCCGTGAGTACTGCCCTTTGCATCACAATGGGCATGCTGTGTGTGGTGCCAAATATTCTTTAGACAAAAAAAATAAATCAGTGAGTACTGATGCATCACAGACTGGTGCATGCGTGTGTAGTGCCAGACATGGTTTTTCAGACAAAAAAAGCAGTGAGTACTACTGCATCACAGACGGTGCATGCTGTGGTGGTGCCAACATGTTCTTCAACAATAAATAAATCATGGTACGACTGCATCACAACTTTTTGATCTGTGTGGGTCCCAACAATTTTCGAAAAAAAAAGCAGTGAGTACGGCTGCATCACAGTGGGCAGCGGGTGTGGGGTGCCACACATGATTCTTCGAAGAAAATGAGTGAGTATGACTGCATCACGACAAAGGGCGTGCTTTTTGGTGTCCCACACGATTCTTCAACAGAAAATCAGTGATTCTGACGCATCACAGATGGGCATTTGGTGGTGCCAGACATGACTCCTCAACAGAAAATGCAGTGAGACTGACTGTATCACAGACGTGCATGCTGTTTTGGGGTGCCAACATGATTCCCAGACAAAAAATTTAATGCAGTGAGTCTGTTTTTTCACAGATGGTGCATGCTGTGTGTGGTCCCAGACATGTTTCCCAACAATAAATTAATGCATGAGTACTATGTACACAGACTGGTCCCAGCTGGGGGTTGGTGCCGACATGGTTTCCAACAAAAATTTAAATGCATGAGTACTGACGTATCACAACGGGTGCTGCTGTGGTGGTCCCAAACATTTCTCCAGACAAAAATTAATGCGTGATCTGACTGTATACAGACTGTGCTCTGTGTGTGGTCCCAACATGTCTTCAGAAAATAAAATTAATGCAGTGAGAAAAGAGATCACGACGGGTGCATGCTGTGTGTGTCCCAGAATGGTTCTCCAGACAAAAAATTTAAAATGCAGTGATACTGACTGTTCACAATGGTGAAATGCTGTTGTGGGCCAACATGGTTCCCGACATAAATTTAAATGCATTTAGTACTGATTTCACAGACTGGTGCAGCGTGTGGGTGCCAAGTGGGTTCCCTGTGGACTTCTGGTCTTGAGGTTGTTGACAAGACGTACTTCTCTGGGTAGAACTGGGCCGTAGCTGAGAGATTAGGTAGTCTGGGCGGCATGGGAAGGGTACTGATGGGAGTGCAACAGAGGTTGAGGCAGGAAAACAAATGTTAATAATAAAACTAGAAAGACAGACCAGGCTGGATGTTTATATTTTCGTTCACATATTTATTTGCACGTAGAGAGTTTTAGAGGTACATAATATGAAGTGAACTTAGCGAGAGAGAGAGAGAGAGAGAGAGAGAGAGAGAGAGAGAGAGAGAGAGAGAGAGAGAGAGAGAGAGAGAGAGATGTGGTAATGTAAAACTATGCTATGTAACACCATATGTGGTGACAGTAGAACTGCACTATGTAACACTGTGTGTGGTGACAGTAGAACTGCACTATGTAACACCGTGTGTGGTGACAGTAGAACTACAGCATATAACACTGTGTGTGGTGACAGTAGAACTGCACTATGTAACACTGTGTGTGGTGACAGTAGAACTACAGCATATAACACTGTGTGTGGTGACAGTAGAACTACAGCATATAACACTGTGTGTGGTGACAGTAGAACTGCACTATGTAACACTGTGTGTGGTGACAGTAGAACTACAGCATATAACACTGTGTGTGGTGACAGTAGAACTGCACTATGTAACACTGTGTGGTGACAGTAGAACTACAGCATGTAACACTGTGTGGGGTGACAGTAGAACTACAGCATGTAACACTGTGTGTGGTGACAGTAGAACTACAGCATGTAACACAGTGTGGGGTGACAGTAGAACTGCACTATGTAACACTGTGTGTGGCGACAGTAGAACTGCACTATGTAACACCGTGTGTGGTGACAGTAGAACTACAGCATGTAACACAGTGTGGGGTGACAGTAGAACTATACTATGTAACACCGTGTGTGGTGACAGTAGAACTACAGTATGTAACACCGTGTGTGTGGTGACAGTAGAACTACAGTATATAACACCGTGTGTAGGGTGACAGTAGAACTACAGTATGTAACACCGTGTGTGTGGTGACAGTAGAACTACAGTATGTAACACCGTGTGTGGGGTGACAGTAGAACTGCAGCATGAAACACAGTGTGGGGTGACAGTAGAACTGCAGTATGTAACACCGTGTGTGGTAATAGTAGAACTACAGTATGTAACACCGTGTGTGGTGACAGTAGAACTACAGTATGTAACATTGTGTGTGGTGACAGTAGAACTGTAGTATGTAACACCGTGTGTGGTAGCAGTAGAACTACAGTATGTAACACTTGTGTGTGGTGACAGTAGAACTACAGTATGTAACACTTGTGTGTGGTGACAGTAGAAGTACAGTATGTAACACTTGTGTGTGGTGACAGTAGAACTACAGTATGTAACACTTGTGTGTGGTGACAGTAGAACTACAGTATGTAACACCGTGTGTGGTAATAGTAGAACTACAGTATGTGACATTGTGTGTGGTAATGTAGAACTACACTATGTAACACCGTGTGTGGTGACAGTAGAACTACAGTATGTAACACGATATGTGGTGACAGTAGAACTACAGTATGTAAAATTGTGTGTGGTGACAGTAGAACTACAGTATGTAACACAGTGTGGGGTGACAGTAGAACTGCACTGTGTAACACCGTGTGGGGTGACAGTAGAACTACAGCATGTAACACATTATGTGGTAATGTAAAACTACAGTATGTAACACCGTGTGTGGTGACAGTAGAACTATAGCATGTAACACATTATGTGGTAATGTAAAACTACAGTATGTAACACAGTGTGTGGTGACAGTAGAACTACAGCATGTAACACCGTGTGTGGTGACAGTAGAACTACAGTATGTAACACAGTGTGTGGTGACAGTAGAACTACAGCATGTAACACCGTGTGTGGTGACAGTAGACTACAGTATGTAACACCGTGTGTGGTGACAGTAGAACTACAGTATGTAACACTTGTGTGTGGTGACAGTAGAACTACAGTATGTAACATTGTGTGTGGTGACAGTAGAACTACAGTATGTAACACTTGTGTGTGGTGACAGTAGAACTACAGTATGTAACACCGTGTGTGGTGACAGTAGAACTACAGTATGTAACACTTGTGTGTGGTGACAGTAGAACTACAGTATGTAACACCGTGTGTGGTGACAGTAGAACTACAGTATGTAACACTTGTGTGTGGTCACAGTAGAACTACAGTATGTAACACCGTGTGTGGTGACAGTAGAACTACAGTATGTAACACCGTGTGTGTGGTGACAGTAGAACTACAGTATGTAACACCGTGTGGTGACAGTAGAACTACAGTATGTAACACTTGTATGTGGTGACAGTAGAACTACAGTATGTAACACCGTGTGTGGTGACAGTAGAACTACAGTATGTAACACCGTGTGTGGTGACAGTAGAACTACAGTATGTAACACTTGTGTGTGGTGACAGTAGAACTACAGTATGTAACACCGTGTGGGGTAATGTAGAACTACAGTATGTAACACGTGTGGTAAAGTAGAACCACACTATGTAACACAATATGTGGTAATGTAGAACTACACTTTATAACACAATATGTAGTAATGTAGAACTACAGTATGTAACAGAATACGTGGTAATATAAGACTACAGTATGTAACAATGTGTGTGGTAATGTAAAATTAAAATATGTAACACAAATATGTGGTAATGTAGAACTACAGTATGTGACATTGTGTGTGGTAATGTAGAACTGCAGTTTGTAACACCGTGTGTGGGGTGACAGTAGAACTGCAGTATGTAACAGTGTGTGGGGTGACAGTAGAACTGCAGCATGTAACACTGTTGGGGTGACAGTAGAACTGCAGCATGTAACACTCTGTGGGGTGACAGTAGCACTGCAGCATGTAACACCGTGAGTGGTGACTGCAGGGAAGGCGCTGGGAGACATGGGCTGCAGAAGTGATGAAGAATGCATGGGCGACACGGTCTGTGACCACCAGGGCCATTGCAGTAAGCGTTCCTGTCTGTCCTCCTGCCTGTCCTCCTGTCTGTTGGTTTGTGTCTGTTTGTCTGTCTGTCGCTCGCTCTCTCACACACAAATACATACTCTCTATGTATGTGGGGATGGAGGAGGGGGACGGGATAGCCTAGTGGTCAGAACATTGCGTTCGCAATCTGACGACCCGGGTTCGATTCCCGTTCAAGGGGAGATTTTCCTCTGGAGTTCACATCAGTGCAGACTCCACTCTCCCCCAAAGTCCTTCGGATGAGACTATAAACCGAGGCCCCGTGTGCGAACGCACGCAGAACATCTTGCGCACACGTTAAATCCTGTTCCGCTTTTCGTAAGAGTAGGCCATTGTGTGCCGGTGGGAACAGATGACATAATTTACAAAACCGCATACACTCGGGGACTGGATGTACAAAAAAGGGCACATGAGTGCTTATTCCATTATCCTCGATATAAAATGATAAAAAAAAATTATAAAAA
>CM054155.1:31273327-31290827 GCA_028751875.1 Rapana venosa | reverse complement strand
AAAAACAAATCAAAGCGCTAAATTTTTTTTTAAAAGGGTGTGTATCGGTTTTAAAAAAAATTTGTCATCTGTTCCCCCCGACACAAAGGGGCCTACTCTTTCGAACAGGGAACAGGATTTACGTGTGCGCAAATGTCTGCGTGCGTTCGACAGGGGGCCCTGGGTTTTAGTCTCATCGGGGACGAAAGATCTGTCTTGTTTCGTCTGTCTGTCTGTTTGTCGTCGGTCGTCTTGTCTGTCGCCGCCTGCCGCCTGCTGTCTGCCCGCCTGCCTGTCTGCCTCCTGCCCTTTTGTCTTCTGTCGCCTGCCCTGTCTGTGGTCTGTCTGTCTGCGTCTTCTCTCTCTCTCTCTCTTCTCTCTTCTTCTCCTCTCTCCTCTCTTCTCCCTTTCCCTTTACAGTGATGAATTTTTGCGTGGCACTTTTTGTTTGTTTGAGTTTCTTTGTTCCCATTTAGATGCGCATTTCGACTTCAGGACGATCTTGTCTCTGTCCTCCGTCTCTGTCTTTGTCTGTCTGTCTTTGTCTGTTGTTTCTGGGCTGTTTCTTCTCCCCTCTCTCTCTCCTCTCTCCCCCCTCTCTCTCCTTTCTCTCTCTTTCCTGCGTTCCTTACCATGTGTGGGGGTTTTTAAAATGCCGGCCCGGGCTTCTCCCGTGTGGTGACTTTGCATGCAGGAGGAAGACATGGGAAACATATCACCAGACGCGGGGGAAGTGGATTGGGCACATCCCCCGAAGAGACCCCCGTCAATCACAAGAACACATTGCACTGGCCCCCGAAGGAAGGGGAAAAAAAGAAACCAAAAGCAAGTGGGGGAGAACTTAAAAAGTGAGACGAAGGCCCGCGCACTTGGGGATCGTGACTAGGTTGGCCCCGGAAAAAGGCAGGAGTGGAAGCGCTTTGTTCTGCCCTCACACCACTGGTGTAATGGTTTATGGGATGATGGGTGACTTTGCAGGAGGTCTTTTCCCCTGGGCTTGCCACACGTTCAATTGGGGCAGCTCATTTTTTTTGACGATGTCAAAAGTGGCACCGGGGTGCGCGTACGGTTTAAAAAAAATTTTGTCCCATTCCCCACCGGAAAAAATGGGCCCGTCTTCCGTAACCTAGAACAGGCTTTAAAATTTTGGCGCAAGGTGTATAAAGTGTGTCCCCAGACTGGACCCCCGGGTTTTTAATAATGATCGTCTGAATGACTTTTGGGAAGGGGGGTCAAAACGTCGTTAAACCGGGGAAAAAATCCTCTAGAAACGAGTGTCTTTATGGTGGTCGAACTCGGGGGTGTAAAATCCGGAAGCCGGGCGATTTTACCCGAAGCGTCCTGTCTCCTGTGAAATAGTAGCATGCCCTTTTCTTGAAAATACCAACACTACACAATCCCTTTAAGACCTTTGCATAAATTTTAGCTTAAGGGGAAGGGGTGCTCGGTGGAGGCAAAATCGCTTCCCCCAAATAAGGGTTTAAAAGCATCGAGCGTGGTTACCGTGGTGGGGGACCTTTTTTGCGCCCCTTGGTTCAACCATCCCCAAATTCACCCAGCGTAAAAGGGTACCTCCCCCTTAGGGGCAGGGGAAAATAAAGCACGTAGGGAGAGGGATGGGTGCCCCTCCAATATACTGGCCCCTAGAAAAGCTGAGGCTCTGGCCCGCTCCCCCGCACATAGGGTTTTGGCACCTCGGCATTTTTCATTGTTTCCCTCCAGTAGGGTAATAAAATAATAATAATATTGGAATTATAAAGTGAAGCTCTCTCACCGGGCCCCATCAGTTCCCGTCTTGTGCCTTTTTTTTGCATGTCATGCCTGTTTGGTTCTTGATTATCAGCCTTGGGTTTTCGGTCTGCTAGGGGCGTAAGCCGTTCTTTGGGGCCGTTTTCCCTCCCTTTTTTTTTTTTGTCCCTGCTGTTGTCCTACTGTTGCAAGTGACCCGCGGGCTGTCTTTGTGGTTTTTTAAACGCGACTGGGAATTCCGTTCAACAACAGTCAGAATAAATTTTAGTCCCCCGATTTTTCCATTCTTGTGTGGTTTTTTTTTGTTGTGTGTGTGTGTGTGTGGTGTGTGTGGGGTGTGTGTGTGTGTGTGGTGTGTGGTGTGTGGGGGGAGAGAGAGAAGAGAGAGAGAGAGAGAGAGGGGAGAGAGAGAGAGAGAGAAAGAAGAGAGAGGAGAGAGAGAGCTAAAGAAAGTTATGATCCTTTCATTTGGATGCGATGCCAGGCGGCAGGTGGGGGGGAAGTCGGCAGTCAAATGCTTTAATTTTCCCGGCCACTTGTGACGAAAACAAGATCTGTCAATGCAGAGACAGGTTACATTGTGAACCAGCTGACCTTTCATGGGTAAGGGAGTTATTGCCTGCATTACACTAACACAGTTACCTGCACTCTTCACTGCCTGGGGAAAAGATAGAGAGATAGAGAAGTACTGAACTCGAAAGGTTTAATGTACTCGCCCCCTTTGGGGCCCCAATAACATCGAGGGGCAAAATATTGAAGATGAAAAGTCGAAGATGAAAAAAATTCACATAAGTTTGGTAAGACTTTGGCATAATACCCTGGAGTGCACTCATAACTGTATACTCTTGTATAAGCATATTCCAACTTCATGACTAAATAAAGACTATGGTAGGCCAACAAATCAAACCAAAACACAGCTAAAAACAAAAACTCAGTTCACCTTAACCACTTCCCAGGGTACCACAAAGAGATAATAGACCTATGAACAAAGTTGTTGATGAAGTTATACCTGATATGTTAACACCTTCTCACATACAAAATAAAAACATCAAGCACATCATAAATCATAACATTTGAAATCATTAATGCTCATTAGGTTATTTTTTTCATTTTCATTAGTTACTATACTCACAAGTTATTGCATTCTCAAAACATTCACCACTCCAGAAAAGTGTATCCATCAAATACAACCGTGTCAGCCCTAGGCTAATGCAATGTTAACACAATGCTGTATGCACACACACACACACACACACACACACACACACACATGTATCACATTGTGCTCTTTCATGTCATGTAACGTTTTACGTCATTAAAAGAGAAAATGGGGTGTTAATCAAAACACACAGGAGAGAGAGAGAGAGAGAGAGAGAGGATCAGTTGTCAAAAGGTCATTGTTTTGTGCCCGAAACACTTCCCCCATTTCACTAGAGCGTGAGTGGTGGTCTGAGTGCTAGTCTTTCGGATGAGACGATAAACCGAGGACAGCGTTCAGTGGATTGCAGGAACACCAACATATACATTCTGCACCCGAAGTTTTGCCAGCACATACTAGGTGGTCAAGTATGTCTTCAGTGTAGTTTTTGCCTATGGTATAGCGTGTCATTGTTCTGCATTTAGGAACACACACAAAAAAGCAATATTGAGAGCTGACAATCTGGCATCCTTTTTTATGACTTCGTATTTTTAAAATCATGAACAGACTGGCGTGTTATCGATAATTATTTGGTGTGTGTGTGTGTGTGTGTGTGTGTGTGTGTGCGCGCGCGCGTGCGTGCGTACGTGCGTGCGTGCGTGCGTGTGATAAATATATCCTTTTTTTTCCTTCAAGGTATCAGATCTGGTTCTGCTTGCTCCACTGAGGACGGCAACATGACATGCATACAAGAAGCCAAATGTGTCAATAATCTGTGCTGTGAGTACAGTATAGGCGCCATCTTTCTTTCCTCTTTCGCTATGGCTGTTTGGTGATGTAACGCTGGTACATGGTCCAGTCGTCTGACTGTGTGTGTGTGTGTGTGTGTGTGTGAGAGAGAGAGAGAGAGAGAGAGAGAGAGAGAGAGAGAGAGAGAGAGAGAGAGATAACTGTTCATTATGTTTAAGGAGAGTTGCATGTGTGTAAATGATTTGAGTGCAAGCTCTTCAATTTGTTTGTTTTTTTACAAGATTCAGCGCTATATAAATTCCATATATTATTATTTTTTAAGACGAAGAAGAAAAAGGAAAAATACAGAGAAAATGAAAAGCTGGAGTCAGTTCTAAGCTGACAACCTAGCCAGTGTCTGGAGTGTACTAGGGGAGTAGCACGGTCATGCAGGAAGCCTGCAGGATCAGCCTAGCTGGCACCACAGTTCTGGAGTCGCTCTGTTGATTGTTTTGAGAGCACCAGAACCAGGAGACCATCGCAGTCTCGAAGCCAGCAAAGTAACACTATGACGATCTTGAAGCCAGCAAAGTAACACTATGACAATCTCGAAGCCAGCAAAGTACAACTATTGGGATCTTGAAGCCAGCAAAGTACAACTATTGTGATCTTGAAGCCAGCAAAGTACAACTAACCAAAACGTGTATCACGATGTGCATGAAACTACAAATTTCCTGATTGACCCAATCCCTCCTCCATCTTCCACACCTGACTCACCACTGGAACTCTGGTCTGCTCTTCGTCTGCACACATCTACTTCATCACCCCTGTCCTCTCCCTCTGAAAGTCACCCTCACTCACCACTGTCATCTTCAACCTCTCTGCCTCCAACAAACCGTCTCCATATATGTTTACTTAATGCGCAGTCTGTCTGCCCATATGGTAAAGCCGACTATCTTTCTGATTTCATATCTGAACAGAAAATCGATCTAACTTTTCTCACAGAAACCTGGTTAAACCCACAAGGTCATGAACCAACAATAAAGAAACTGACACCACCTGGCTACAGCAATCTTTCTTTTCCACGACTCTCCAGTGGAGGTGGCATCGCTGTCGTCTACAAAGACACACTGCAACCAGCTCTTTCCTTCTGTCACTCTCTTCCTGTCTCCCATGAATCTTTTGAAGTCTGTGAACTCGACCTCAACTTACCTCGCCATTCTATTACTTTCTGCTGTCTTTACCGTCCACCTCCCAGCCGTACAAACAATCTAACATCGTCAGTTTTCCATCAAGAGTTTCAGTCACTTCTCGATCACTACAGCCTCTCTTCCAAGAAGCTTATCATTCTCGGCAACTTAAACTTCCACTTTGATAACCAGTCTTCTCCTGATGTCAAGCGTTTTTCTCTTTCTCTGTCTAACCACTCTCTTTCCCAGCTGGTGAACGAACCAACTCACAGATCAGGTCATACCTTAGACTGGCTCATTACTGATGCTTTACAAGATCTTGTCACATCTATATTTGTCATTAATCTATTGCTTTCTGACCATTCTGCAATTCTTCTTTTTGTCAATATCGCAAGGCCTATCAAGAAGAACAAGCGTGTCACCCGTCGCAATCTCAAGGCCATTGACATTCAAAATTACTCATCACAAGCTGCTGAACGCCTATCAAAAATCCCTGACCACACTGACCCTTCTAAACACTATAATGATGTTCTCAGCCAACTGCTTGATGAACATGCACCTCCCACTGACTTTTTCCTGCCTGATAGGCCCTGCGCTCCGTGGTACACTCATGATATCCTGGTTGCGAAGCGTTAACGCCGACAACTAGAGTGGCAGTGGCGAAAAACAAAAACTGAAATAAACAAACAGCTCTTGCAAAAACAAATAAACAAAGTCAAAACTTTAATCCATTGATTCATCATTGATTCATCCATTGAATCCATTGATGCCACGACCATGAAATCTCTTTTTTCCCTCACCTCAACTCTCCTCAGATCTGCAAAGGCAAGCCTTCTGCCTACTGTTCACAGCCACTCTGACCTTCCTGCTATATTTTTTTCATTCTTCTCTGACGAAGTCCGAAACATTCGCTCCAGACTGGATCAGACTTATTTCCACCCTGCGCCTCCTGATCCCCAATTTACTGGCATTCCTCACCTTTTCTTTCATCCAACAAGCGAGAATGAAATCAAGACAATTCTGAAAGAAATGAGAATAAAATCATGTGATCTTGATCCTGTGCCTGCTTATCTTTTCATTCAGAGCCTGCAACAGCTTATATGCACCATCGCAAAAATAGTAAATTCATCACATCTTTCAGGAACTTTCCCAATAGCTCTCAAAACTGCAATAGTGACACACCAACTAAAAAATCACGACCTTGACCCTAACAATCTGAAGAACTATAGACCTGTATCTAACCTACCGTTCATTTCTAAAGTCCTTGAAAAAGTTGTTCTGAAACAACTCAACAGCCATCTTCATTCCAATAATCTCCTTCCCCCTGTTTAGTCTGCCTATCGTGTCAACCACAGTACCGAAACCACCCTAGTCCACACGTTAAACACGCTTCTGACTCAGGAAAAATCTCCCTTCTCACTCTTCTCGACTTATCTGCAGCCTTCGACACTATAGACCATTCAGTTCGTCTCTCCTGTCTCCAAAGCACGTTTGGTTTTACAGGCACAGCCCTCACCTGGTTTAGTTCATACCTCACAGACTAATTCCAAACAGTTGCAGCAAACAAGATTCAATCATTACCTGTCAAACTGGAATGTGGAGTCCCACAGGGATCAGTTCTTGGCCCTGTTCTTTTCACTCTCTACACTGCTCCACTTTCACATATAATAAATCGTCATCAGATCAGCCATCATTTTTATGCAGACGACTCTCAGATTCTGAGCAGTGATACTCCTGAAAATCTGCCTTTCTCTTAACAAATATGTCCTACTGCCTTCAAGACATCCAAAATTGGATGATACAGAACAAGTTACAGCTAAATGCAGATAAAAACGAAGCCATGATTGTAGGTACAAAACACAAACTGTCTTCCATCACAACAGCTTCAATAGAATTTGGAAATATGTCTATCCCTCTATCCACTGTTGAAAAATATCTAAACACACTCTCCATGCAAAAATTCATCACCCAGACCTGCCAGTCATGCTACTATCAATTACAGCGTATTAGTGCAGTTCGAAAGTACCTGTCCACTGATGCAACATCCAAACTAGTCATGTCTCTCATTCTTTCACGTCTGGACTATTGCAATTCTCTTCTGGCTGGTCTGCCAGCATCATCTATCCACTCTCTTTATTGTATACAAAACTCTGCCGCTCGACTAGTCCCCAGAAAGAAAAAGTCTGAGCACATTACTCCTTCCTGCGACCTCTCCACTGGCTGCCTGTGTCACAGAGCGTAAACCATAAGATCAGTACCCTCTGTTACAAATGCCTCCACAAAACGGCACCTTCCTACCTCTGTGAATATCTTCACTTGTACACTCCCTCTCGTTCCCTCCGCTCTGCTGCAGATACCTTGTGCTTACGAATACCTAGATTCAACCAATCTACTGTTGGCCGTCGCTCTTTCTCTATTTCTTGTCCATCGATGTGGAATGACCTCCCTCTCTCTCTTCGCCAAAAACCTATTTATGACACTTTTAAATCCAGCCTCAAAACACATTTATTTCAAACCTAAGACTTTCCCTTCTTGTTTCATCCCATTTCTGCCCTTGCCCTCAACAGCCAAAACCCCCATCACCCTGCCAAGGTGCACAACCTCTGTGCGTGCGTACGCGTGTGTGTATACATTTAAATGTGTTAAAACTAGTAACTGTAACTTGTTGCATGTGTTAGAGTAGGATGAATGCAAGCGCTTTGATTTGTTTTTTGCAAGATATAGCGCTATATAAATTCCATTTATTATTATTATTATTATTATTATTATTATTATTATTATTATTATTATTATTATTTAACTATGACAGTCTTGAAGCCAGCAAAGTACAACTATGATAATCTTAAAGCCAGGAAAGTATTGTGACAATCAGGAAGCCAGCAAAATACAATTATGACAATCTTGAAGCCAGGAAAGACCAATTACAACGATCTTGAAGCCAGCAAAGTACAATTATGACAATCTTGAAGTGCAAGTATTACGACCTTGAGGCCAGAAAAGTACAACTATGACAATCTTGAAGGCAGCAAAGTACAGCTATGACGATCTTGAGGCCAAGAAAGTACAACTGTGACGATCTTGAAGCCAGGAAAGTACAACTGTCACAATCTTGAAGCCAAGAAAGTACAACTATGACAATCCTGAAGCCAGGAAAGTACAACTATTATGATCTTCTCAGTAGGAACAAAAAATGCATATTGATATCTGGATCACATGTCAATTCTGTATTTCTGTGGGTTTTCAGAGATCGGTCTGTTGCAGGAAAGGTGATCTGACGGGTACCCTTGAGTGTCATTAGCGTTTGCGGAACAAAGAATGTCAGTCAGTTAGTGTCTTCAGTGGGCTTGCAAACACAAGGCAACAGCAGAGGCCCCAGCACTGAACCCTGTGCAACACCATAGCTCATAAAGGGCTATAATTATCAGAAGAGTAGATAGCATTGAAAGACCACTTTTGTGTAGAGATAGTCAAAAAGGAAATGTGTCATGCCGGATATGTATTACAGTGCCAGCTAAAATCTGAGTTCTAAATTATTTAGATAGAGTGGTCGGTTGAATCAAATGCTGTTGAAAGGTCCAGAAGGGAGAGAGCGAAAGTCAGTTTTGTCATCATCATGAGCCATGAATAAGTTCATTATAATTTTCGGGGATGTTTTACAACTTTGAGGAATGTGATTTATGTGGTTTGACCTGTTCTTCAGGTCCAGTGATGCAGATCCGAATCTCTCCTCTTTTTCATAGAAACTCAAAAAGGGGAAGACCACACCCTATATGAAAATGCATGGTTATCTAAACACAAAATATTACTGCGGAAGTTACTTCAAGGATCAGATGGCTTCTAGCCAATGCGCAACGCCCCCGTCTGTACACACACACATGTACACACCGAAATCATCGTCATTACCATCGCTATTGCCAGATGTTGTTTTTTGGCTATTGCCATATGTTGGTGTGTTTTTTACAGACCTGGAGGTGGGGGTATCGTGTGCAGGAGACAGAAGGGGTCACTGCATGCTCAACAGTGTGTGTGACATCGACAATATTTGCCGTGAGTATTGTAGGAAAGCGCTTAGGGATGCCCCTACATGGTGATCTCTCTCTCTCTCTCTCTCTCTCTCTCTCTGAATGATGTAGTTAGCATAATTATAGCTTGTATGAATGTAACCACACATCCATGAATGTGTTGGTATGCTCGAACACTTGTGCATGTACGCGAGCGCGCATGTGCACGCATGCACACACTCATAAGCGCATGTAGGTTTTCTAGAATGCAGGAGCAATATGTACATGCGTATGTTTATCGTCGTTTAACCATCATGGTGTTATATACTGCGATCATTCTTGGCCGAAACTAAACAAAAAAGGGACACAATGGAACCAAACCCACGAACAAAAACAACACGATATAAAACACAGACTCTGATTTCCTGCCTAAAGCAAGCACCGGACCCAGCAGGGGTTTGGTTGAAACAGAGTTCTTAGTTTATTTATTTTATTTTATTCTTTTATATCGAGGATAATGGAATAAGCACTTATGTCCTTTTTTTACATCCAGTCTCCGTGTGTATGCGGATTTGTGAATTCTGTCAGCTGTTCCCACCGGCACACTATGGCCTACTCTTACGAAAAGCGGAACAGGATTTAACGTGTACGCAAGATGTTCTACGTGCGTGCGCACACGGGACCTCGGTTTATAGTCTCATCGGAAGGACTTCTGGGGAGAGTGGAGTCTGCACTGATGTTAACTCCAGAAGAAAATATCCCCTTGAACGGGAATCAAACCCGGGTCGTCAGATTGCGAACGCAATGTTTTGACCACTAGGCTATCCCGGTCCCCTCCCCCCCCCCCCCCCCCCCCTGTAGTCAAGAAAGATATCACAAAAAAACACAGAAACAAACAGACAAAATGAACCTGACGAGGACGACAGTTCTCCAAGGTAAGGCTGAGGGCAGAAGGAAAAGAGGCAGACCACCACCAACACCCTACATTGCCACCATCACCGAGATTGTTTTGTGGTCTGTGAGGGCTGCAGGAGATCGTAGACCTCAGCAGAGACAGGGGAAGACAGGCGAACTCTGGTGGTGGTATTGCGCGGAGCTCCTTGCGAAGACAGCGGCGATGGAGACAGTTGAGTTTAGCTTGCTGGTAAGCTGGATTTGAGCAAACGTCAATGTTTTCACATGTTGAATATCACATTTTCCTGAGCATTGTACATTGTTCTCATTGTTTCTGAAGGCGACTGTTGACGTGTCATGATGATGACTGTGGAATCTTTTTTTTGTTTTGTTTGTTTGTAGGTTTCAACATCCATCAGAACTGTTCTCAAGACACTTCTATGTGTAGGAACAGAACAGCTTGTGATTTTCTAAAAAGATGCAGTGAGTGTGTTTTTTTATGTTTCGCTTTTGTTGGGTGTGTGTAATATATAAAAATATATATATAGAGAGAGAGAGAGGGAGAGAGAGAGAGAGAGAGAGAGAGAGAGAGAGAGAGAAGAGAGAGAGAGAGAGAGAGAGAGAGAGAGAGAGAGAGAGCGCGCGATCTATATATATATAGAGAGAGAGGGAGATAGATTACTGATGTAGCTGCAATATTCTCCATACGGCACTGTCTTCAGAAACAAAATCTGCTGTAGACAATGATTGTTCAACATCAGCTGACAAAGCTCATTACCCAGCATGCATCCTGCAATCCCGAAGAGAGATGGGCTCCACCAAACTCAACTCTCCCAATGCACACTGTCTGAAAACTCCAGTGCAGTGCCCCAACAACTCCTTCAAAGCAGTTACCAGAGACTTCAAGTCTAGGCAAAATAGACAGTATCCCCAAAGACAGAATGCGGCTACCTTCATGGTGAGCAAAAACGGTTGCATACCCCAAAATACAATCATTAGTAAACCGTAAGGCTCTAGCTGAGGGGCTAAAGAAAAGAACAAGAAAAAGAGATTTGGGTTTAAGTTTTTTTTTCTTTTTTAAGAAATAAGTTTTGTGGATGTGTTTGAGCAGAACGAAGACCAGGTGATGCTTGTAGAGATGATGGAGACTGTATGGCAGGCTCCAACTGTCGGACGCAAACCTGCCAATGTACTGGAGGAATCACTAGCTTGAGAGATGGGGCTTGTGGTAAGAGAGAGAGAGAGGGAGAATGAATGAACGCATGAACGAATTTTATTTGACAAAAGTTACAAGCCCATCAGTCAAACGGGACAATTATAAACGTCATATTAATATACGAATGGATGGGAAAAGGATATGAGTACTAATCTTGAGTCCAGATAATGTCAACCAATATATTTGGTTATTACATACAGAATCTGTTTGATTCATAGTCTGCTTGCATTTACCTAGAGCCTGTGTTACAAATATTGCTAAAGATATAAGCTCGGACCTATTTGAAGATAGCACCTTATGTACAAGATTGGTAGACCTTTTGGTTAGGTTTGTCAAAAAAGTAACGCATGGGCGAATTTCATGATAAGTTCTACAAGCAAACAAAGAATTTTAAATTCTTCTTCTTCTTCTCCACACACTGGACATGAGTTGTTGTCTGTCTCCTCTGTAATATACCACTGTCTGCAGTTCAAAAGACCACACAATCATAGCCGAAATTTCAGTAAATTACTTCGAAACCTTTCATTAGTTAACGAAATCAAATACTGTTCTGGACCAAACACATCTTTAAATGAGCTGAACCAATTGTATTTTTCACTAGACATTAACTTTTTGTGCCAGTTTTGATGGAAATATGAAATAAGTCTATCCTTCAATCCTCTAACAAACTGTTCTTCGTAACCCACCCCCTGGCATAGCCAAACAATGCCAGATCAATTTATCATCAAAAGATCTTTTTACTTTAGTTTCCCAGTTTACTTTATCATTACCCAGACCTTCTGACTGGGTTGAAGCTAATGAGAAAAGAGATATAACATGGTTGATCACATTTTTACTCTCTATTGGCTTGTACAGAAACATTTACAGAAGCATGCTGAATTGTATGTTCCATTCATAGATTTCAGAAAAGCATTTGATTAGGTAGGTAGGAATGTACTATGGTTTATATTTCATAAATCAGGAATTGATGGGGAAATGTACAAGGGTATAAAGGGTATATGGTCATCTGTAACGGCTTGTGTACGCAACAGATGTTCTTACACAGAGTACTTTGACTGTTCCAGAGGCTGTTTGGTGAGTCTGTTAATGTTTTCAATTTTCATAAACGAACTGACCGGCCACAGTAGTAGCACACTCTGGCAAGCATGGAATACAACTGATCACAGGTTCAGTTGAATTATTCCTGTTACTTTTCGCAGATGATATCATTCTTTTGTCTAGCACACCTACAGGACTGCAAAATCAACTGAATACATTAAAATCAGAAGCAGATTGCCTGAGTCTCACAGTAAATTAAGAAAAAAGCAATGGTTATGGTATTTAGGATGGGAGGCCACTTGGGAATGAGAGAAAAATGGACTTATGGGGACCAAACACTTAAAGTAACAAACAACTATAAGTACCTTGGGGTAACATTTTGAACGACGTTGTGTATCAGCTCTACGTTTGATATGATGTGTCGAAAAGCCAAAAAAGGGGTTATGCAATTTGTCAAATCAATGAGACGATTAGTTTCTGCTGATAGCACACTACTTTGGCAAATGTTTGACGCACAAATAGAACCTGCGCTGACGTATGCAGCAGAAGTATGGGGTTTAGAGGGTACCACAAAAATTGACAGAGAGAGAGAGAGAGAGAGAGAGAGAGAGAGAGAGGAGAGAGAGAGAGAGAGAGAGAGAGAGAGAGAGAGAGAGAGTGTCAACATTCGCGTGTATGCGTGTGTTTGTGTGTATGTATGTATGTATGTGTGTGTGTGTGTGTGTGTGTGTGTGTGTGTGTGTGTGTGTGTGTGTGTGTGTGTGTGTGTGTGTGTGTGTGTGTGTGTTTGTGAAAACTAAACACTATACCTTTTGTCACAATTACCAATTGTGGATTTTCTGTGTGTGTGTGTGTGTGTGTGTGTGTGTGTGTGTGTGTGTGTGTTTGTGTGTGTGTGTGTGTGTGTGTGTGTGTGCGCGCGTGTGTGTGAATGTAGTTCCGGAGGCAGGCATGGTGCATGGACGGTGCCAGGGCAAAATCTGCTATGAAGCACGTGCCTTCTGTAACCAGGCCGGTATGTGTCAGTGTAAGGAGGGATACGTGCCTGATGCCAGACAACTGTCCTGCCGTAAGTCAACTAGTGGAGAGAAAGAGAGAGAGAGAGAGAGAGAGAGAGAGAGAGAGAGAGAGAGAGAGAGAGAGAGAGAGAGAGAGAGAGAGAGAGAGAGAGAGAGAGAGAGAGAGAGAACTATGAACTCTAGAATGAATTATTGTGCTTCAATCTTTGGACACAATACAATTCCAAAGGCAAAAATACGAAAAATAAATGAAGAAAATAAACCATCTCATCTCATCTCATCTGCTCCCATAACCCCCTTCAGGGTTGTAGGGGCACTGCAGTGATGAACGTTGCACCAGTTGGCTTCATTTGCGGCGGTTGTGGGCAAGTGCCTGGGTTGTGGAGAAGCTCTTCCTGGTCCATTCAGTGATGTTGTCTGCCCATTTCTTCCTCTGTCTGCCTTGCCTTCTCTTCCCCTGCACTGTTCCTTGCAGTATGGTCTTGGAGAGCCCATCTGATCTTGTCACTTGCCCATACCATCCGAGCTTCCTTTTCTTGACTGTGGTCAGCAGGTTTTTATACTGTTTTATTTGTTGGCTGATGGTTTGTCGGACTTCTTCGTTGGTAATGTGATCCGTGTATGAAATGCCAAGGAGTCTTCCGAGGCATCTCATCTCCAAAGCCTGGATCTTTCTTTGTAGGTCTGCATTCAATGTCCAGGATTCGCATACATACAGGTATGTGGAGATGACCAATGCATGCAGTAGCTTGACCATGGTCCTGAGAGAGATGTTTCGGTCTTTCCAGATGGTCTTGAGCTTCGCCATTGCTGCTACTGTTTGTGCAACTCTTGCGAGGATTTTGGTCTTTGAACCTTCTTCACTAATAATAACTCCAAGACACTTGAAGTCATCTACAACTTCAAGTTCTTTTCCACTAACTGTGATCTTGGTAGTGATTGGCTGGGCACTGTTTGTCATGAGTTTTGTCTTCTCGGCACTGATCTCCATGCTACTGGAGGATGTTTTGTCCAGGTTGTACACTAGGTTGGCGCGGCTAGTTCCTGTTCATTTTTCCTGCCAGTCAGTCGATGTCATTGGCAAACATGAGGCTGATGATTGTCCCGCCCTCCAATACTGACTGTGCCAGTGTGATCTTCTAAGGCATCAGTCATTATGCACTCAAGGAAGACATTGAACAGTGTTGACGAAAAGAGAGCCTTGACAGACTCCCACCGAGGTATGAAACCATTCTCCAACCGTGCCTTGGACAAGCACTGCGCTTTTGCATATGGCTCTTTGATGGTCTGGATGACCTTTTATCCCATGTTGTACTTTTTCATTGTGGCCCATAATGCATCATGCCATACACGGTCAAACGCTTTTTTGAAGTCTATGAAGACGTGGTACAGTTTTTGTTGGTGCTGGCTGTATTTCTCACACAGAACTAGCAGGTTGAATATTTGTTCTGTGGAACTTCTGTTTGGGCGGAAGCCCGCCTGTTCCTCAGCGATGATCTCTTCTACCCGTGGCTTAAGTCTGTTCAAGATGACTTTTAACATTAGTTTACTGGCATGGCTTATGAGGCTGATCGTTCGATACTTCTGGCATTGCTGTAGATTGCCTTTCTTGGGGAGCATAATGATGAATGATTGGGTCCAAGGTGTAGGCCACTCTCCGGTCTACCAGATCTTGTTGCAAGTTCTTGTGAGGATATCTATCACTGTTGTTCCCCCAAGTTTGATCAGCTCTACGGGAATGTTGTCAATGCTTGTAGCTTTCTCATTTTTCAGCGATTTGATTGCTGCCTCAACTTCTCATGATGAATAGGGAAGTCATCATCCTATGAATAGTCCTGACTTATAAGTATGCTGGGGTCACTTTGTGTCTGATGGTTATAGAGCTCTGAACAGTATTCTGTCCATCTGCTAACGATATCTTTTTCTTCTGTGAGGCAATTCCCGTCTTTGCCTTTGATGTTGTTGGACTCTTGCCTGCTTCTGTTGTGTGAGCTCTTTTGCAATTTGATAGGCTCTCCTGCTGTTGTTCTTAGCCAAATTTTCTTCGATATCTGAGCATCGTTTCTCAATTCATTCTTCTTTGGCCTTTTCATGTCTTTCTTGATCTTTTTGTTGATTGCTCTGTATTTCCCCGCACCTGTTGTATAATTGACACTCTTCAGTTCACTTCGTTTATCACACATATCCAGGATTTTATTTGTGATCCACTGTTGTTTTTTCTGACAGTATTTGCCAAGAAGTTCTTTGCTGTTTCCGTCATCGCTGCATCGCGTCTTCTTATCTTTTATAAGACCTTGCCATAATCATACACCTTGGCAGGTACCCAAAACCTGTACTCCTTAAAATGCATGTTCCACAATGATAAATAAGTTCTGACTCAGACCAACAGTTCAAATCAATCTTAGCTCAAGGCTACAGAACAAAACACAGCTCAAAACACAACGTGGACCAAAGTTTATAATAGAGCTATACTTGACATGACAATGTCAACACATGAGCATACAAATTACAAACATCAAGTGCAGCATACATCTAATAGCTGACATCCTTCACACACTATTGTATTTTCAAAACAGAGAGACAGACAGAGCCAGCCAGCCAGACAGACGGACAGACACAGAGAGACACAGAGATGAGTGGAAGAGGGAAAAAGAGTGAGGAGGAAGTAGAGAGGAGAGGGAGGAGAGAGAATGGGGGGTGGGGTGGAGTGAACAACAGAGAGAGAGAGAGAGAGAGAGAGGAGAGAGAGAGAGAGAGAGAGAGAGAGAGAAAGAGAGAGGCAGACATACCGACAGACAGAGAGAGAGAGAGAGAGAGAGAGAGAGAGAGAGAGAATGAGACAGAGAAAATTTGCTTACCTAGTGTTTGCACATGCATGCATATTTTGTGCGCGTGCGTGCCTCTTTTAGCAGGGGAAGCGCTGGCATACCTTTGTGGAGGTGTGCACGCCCTGATGCGTGTATTGTAGGGACCAAACACAAACTCTCTTCCATCACAACAGCTTCAATAGAATTCAGCAATGCTTCAGTCCCTCTATTCACTGCTGTGAAATATCTAGGGGTCGTTATCGACAACACACTCTCCACGAAAAAATTCATCACCCAGACCTGCCAGTCATGCTACTATCAATTACGGCGTATTAGTGCAATTTGAAAGTACCTGTTCACTGATGCAACATCCAAACTAGTCACGTCTCATTCTTTCATGTCTGGACTATTGCAATTCTCTTTTGGCTGGTCTGCCAGCATCATATATCCACTCCCTTCAACGTATACAAAACTCTGCAGCCCGACTAGTCCTCAGAAAGAAAAAAATCTGAGCACATTACCCCTCTCTTGCGCTCTCTCCAACGGCTGCCTGTGCCACAGAGAGTAAACTATATAATCAGTACCCTCTGTTATAAATGTCTCCACAAAACAGCACCCTCCTACCTCTGTGAATGTCTTCACCTGTACACTCCTTCTCGTTCCCCCTGCTCTGCTGCAGATACCCTGTGCTTAAGAATACCTAGATTCAACCAGTCCACCATTGACCGTCGCTCTTTCTCTGTTTCTGGTCCATCGATCTGGAATGACCTCCCTTTCTCCCGTAACCAAAAGCCTACTTACAACGCTTTTAACTCCGGCCTCAAGACATTTATTTCAAACCTAAGATTCTCCCCTCTTGTTTCATCTCATTTCTGTCCCTGCCCTCAACAGCCAAAACCCCCATCACCCTGCCGCAGTGTTCAACCTTTGTGTGTGTGTGTGTGTGTGTGTGTGTGCGTGCGTGCGTGCGTGCGTGCGTGTACATTTGGATTTGTAAAAACTATTAACTGTTGCATGTACAAGAGTAGGATGAATGAAAGCGCTTTGATTTGTGTTTGCAAGATATAGCGGTATCTAAATTCCATGTATTACTATTAATTATTATTATTATTCGCGTTCTGTGTTTTAGGAAAAGACGCTGGGCAGGATTGCGGTCAAAATTCTGAATGTGTTACGGGCCTGATATGTGACGCAGCATTCAGTGCATGTAGTGAGGCTGGCTCTCTCTCTCTGTCTCTGTCTCTGTCTCTGTCTCTCTGTCTGTCTGTCTGTCTCTCTCTCTCTCTCTCTCTCTCTCTCTCTCTCTCTCGCTTGCTCTCTCTCTCGCTCGCTCTCTCAAATCATCAGTTGTAACTGAAAGTGTTCATTTACTTCAGGGACTGTTAAACCGCAGCCCATGACTGACGCACTATGGATGTGTGCGTGCGTGCGTGCGTGCGTACGTGCGTGCGTGCGTGCGTGTGTGTGTGTGTGTCTGTGTCTCTGTGTGTGTGTGCAAGTGAACATGAATATATGCCTGCATGTGCAAGTAAGAGAGAGAGAGAGAGAGAGAGAGAGAGAGAGAGAGAGAGAGAGAGAGAGAGAGAGAGAGAGAGAGAGAGAGAGAGAGAGAGAGAGTGTGTGTGTGTGTGTGAGTGAGTGTGTGTGTGTGTGTGCGCGCGCACAAAGAGTTCCCGAGTAAGACTTGTAAGTCTACAATAATTCTAACAATGTTTAAGTCTGTTCTCTCTGGGAGAGCCC
>CM054155.1:31265827-31268327 GCA_028751875.1 Rapana venosa | reverse complement strand
AATGCGGTGAGTGATTTGTTATGGACCAATGCGGTGAGTGCTTTTTTATGGACCAATGCGGTGAGTGATTTCATATGGACCAATGCGGTGAGTGATTTCATATGCACCCATGCGGTGAGTGATTTCATATGGACCAATGCAATGAGTGCTTTGTTATGGACCAATGCGATGAGTGATTTGTTATGGACCAATGCGGTGAGTGATTTCATATGGACCAATGCGATGAGTGCTTTGTTATGGACCAATGCGATGAGTGATTTGTTATGGACCAACGCGGTGAGTGATTTGTTATGGACCAATGCGTTGAGTGCTTTCATATAGACCAATGCGGTGAGTGCTTTGTTATGGACCAATGCGGCGAGTGATTTCATATGGACCAATGCGGTGAGTGATTTCTTATGGACCAATGCGGTGAGTGATTTCATATGGACCAATATGGACTGATTTCATATGGACCAATATGGTCTGATTTTGTATGGACCAATATAGTCTGATTTCATATGGACCAATATGGTCTGATTTCATATGGACCAATGAGATAATGGCTTTCATATAGACCATTGAGATGAGTGATTTCATGTGGACCAATGAGATAATTGCTTTCATTTGGACCAATGCGGTGAGTGATTTCATGTGGACCAATGCGGTGAGTGATTTCATATGGACCAATGCGGTGAGTGATTTCATGTGGACCAATGCGGTGAGTGCTTTGTTATGGACCAATGCGGCGAGTGATTTCATATGGACCAATGCGGTGAGTGATTTGTTATGGACCAATGCGGCGAGTGATTTCATATGGACCAATGCGGTGAGTGATTTCATATGGACCAATGCGGTGAGTGATTTCATATGGACCAATGCGGTGAGTGCTTTGTTAGGGACCAATGCGGTGAGTGATTTGTTATGGACCAATGCGGTGAGTGCTTTTTTATGGACCAATGCGATGAGTGATTTGTTATGGACCAACGCGGTGAGTGATTTGTTATGGACCAATGCGTTGAGTGCTTTCATATAGACCAATGCGGTGAGTGCTTTGTTATGGACCAATGCGGCGAGTGATTTCATATGGAGCAATGCGGTGAGTGATTTCTTATGGACCAATGCGGTGAGTGATTTCATATGGACCAATATGGACTGATTTCATATGGACCAATATGGTCTGATTTTGTATGGACCAATATAGTCTGATTTCATATGGACCAATATGGTCTGATTTCATATGGACCAATGAGATAATGGCTTTCATATAGACCATTGAGATGAGTGATTTCATGTGGACCAATGAGATAATTGCTTTCATTTGGACCAATGCGGTGAGTGATTTCATGTGGACCAATGCGGTGAGTGATTTCATATGGACCAATGCGATGAGTGATTTCATGTGGACCAATGCGGTGAGTGATTTCATGTGGACCAATGCGGTGAGTGATTTCATGTGGACCAATGCGGTGAGTGATGTCATGAGTACAGACTTGTATATATCGGTAAACTGGAACGGTTCCCCTCACTACAGGAGAAGTGTGAGTAAAGGGATTGTAACTGGGTTGATTTCTGACCCATAGATTGGCTTCCCGCACGAAAGGATAGCATGCGATTAGCAGACGACAGACCTGGTCTCTTTGCCACTGACTGGTAGTTGGGCTTCTCTACCCTCTCACCCTCACTACCTCACCTATCCCGTAGTCCCTTAGACCGTGCAGGCACTAATGAAGATTTTGCAACCAGCTTCCTTCACTCCCCGTGGTCCTCTGCTTTACGTAGCAAATCGTTCCACTCAAGGCCAGTAGTCCACTACTCTCTGATGTTGTCTGTCTTCCCATCGTTTTCTCTGTTGTCTGCCTCTTCTTCGTCTCCTTCCTTGTACTGTTCCCTGTAGGACAGTCTTGGCCAGTCCAGGTGTTCTTTGCCCACGGGGTGCAAAACTGACCCTTTCATCTAGGTTGTGTGTGTGTGTGTGTGTGTGTGTGTGTGTGTGTGTGTGTGTGTGTGTGTGTGTGTGTGTGTGTGTGTGTGTGTGTGTGTGTGCAGCCTATGGGGTGGGTAAATCGTGTAACATCACAGGGAAAAACGACCAGTGCATTGCCGGTTCTAGGTGTGCCAACTTCACCTGTACCTGTTACAGCGACATCTCAATTGAAAACGGCCCTAGGTGTGGTATGTATTGCGCACAGAAATGCGCGCGCGCACACACACACACACGCATACGCACAAACACACACACTCAGTCACACATACAGAGTCACACACACACCACACACACGCACGCACGCACGCACGCACACACACACACACACACACGCACGCACGCACACACACACACTCACGCACACATAGCAGGTAAAAACGATGTTAAATGTCCACATTCAAAAAGAATATGACTGTTTGTTAACTTAACACCTCAAATACAGTTTACATCCTTCGAGTATTTTGTCCCGAAAGCATTTAGCTTAAATCTGTACATGAGGGATAACATAACATTTCTGCGTTTACACCAACCAGA
>CM054155.1:31243327-31253327 GCA_028751875.1 Rapana venosa | reverse complement strand
CTGTCTGTCTGTCTGTCTCTCTGTCTTGTCTGTCTTTCCCTCCCTCCCTCTCTCTCTCCTCTCTCTCTCTCTCTCTCTCTCTCTCTCTCTCTCTCTCTATATATTATATTATATATATATATATATATATAGATACATACTTACATACATCCATACATACATACACACATACATAAATACATGCATGTATGTGTGGTGTGTGTGTGTGTGTGTGTGTGTGTATGTGTGTGTGTGTGAAAATATGTATATGGAACAAAAACTTAACGATCATGATGTGATCTTGATAGTCACACTGTCGTAAAAGCTAAATGTCTTCCCATTACCGATGCGGTCGTTTGGGGAGCGAGGCATCAGAGACCTCAGCTTCTCCAGGGGCCAGCATATTGAGGGCAGTGTCCATCTCCTCGCCCTCGCTGCTTTACCTTCCCTAACCCTAAAGAGGGCAGGTACCCATTTTTACAGCTGGGTGAACTGGGGGACCGCAGTGAAGCCAAGGCGCACGAACGGTCATCCAACACGCTCAACCCGACTTAACCTTAGTTTGGGTGGAAGCGAGTGCACTGAGCTACCCTGTTCCTAGATATTATATGTATGTTTGTCCGCCGTGTTCGACGATGACCTCCAAAACAGCAGAGGAGGCAGCTGCTGTGTTGGATATTGGGCAGAAATTTGATTATAGTGGAGATGCCTTGCCCACAGTACATCCCCACTCTCTCGGCCAAGTGGGCATAGGGACAGTCAGCGTTGGAGATGTTCTCCAAAGGCCAACCAGCCCCCAGGGCTGCAGCACATAAGGACTGTGCGAGTCAAGCCTCCTAGTTAGAGAGTGACAGTCGATCACTAAAGACTAAGCTGTACAGTGGAATTCCATAAATGGGAAAGCCACTGGTCATACAGCCTCTCACTTTGCTGTTGCCCCCAGCGTTAATGGTTTAATCAAGAACTGTGATAAAGCCCAGGCGCTGACGGCATAGATATAATATAAAGATTTTTTTAAACCACAGAAAATGCATACCGGAAGATTAAAAAAGAACACATGCTATTTGTTTCGATACATGCATATTAAACTTAAAATCAAAATAGTTTTTTTACCTAACGCACGCTTCTTATTCCCAAAGACAGGGCTCATTCCATATTGATAAAGGGAAGATGGCTTTTCAAACAGCAGTATCGATTGCTGTTTGGATTGTTTCCCTTATACTTTTTCTTCGCCATAAGCTGGCAAAGAACAAAAATACACACACCACCACCACCACACCACATCACATCACAAGAATATCAAAATGAAGCCAACCATTTATTGGAGAACGCACACACACACACACACACACACACACACACGCACACAACACACACACAACACACCACCACCAACACCACATCACATCAGAAGAATATCGAAATGAAGCCAACCATTTATTGGAGCGCGCGCGCGCGCGCGCGCACACACACACACACACACACACACACATACCACACACACACACACACACACACACACACACACACACACTAAGAATAGCTTGCTGTAACAAACCAAAATAGAATGAGCAAGAACGGAGCATCAACAACATGTACGCACAACTTGTGTAGTAGATTTATCTTTTTGATCAAGATGTACATGAAAAAGTCCTCGCCCCCCCCCCCCCCCCACTTCCACCCTCCCCTACTACCCCTACCCCCCCCCCCCCACCCCAAAAGCCCACCTCAAAACATTCTTACGCAAACACCCCCCCTCCCCTTCTCCGCTCAATCCACACCCTAAAAGGAGTAAGTACACACAGATAAATGAATAAAATAGAATAAATAAATAGATATAAGAAAAGTTCCCGCTGTGTGTGCGTGCAATGCAATATTTATTACTCTCGTGGGTATTATTATGATATTCTCATATGCTTTGAAAGAAATTATTATTATTATTATTATTATTGTACCTTATTGTCAATTATTATAGGCGATTATGGCAGCCTCTCTTTTCCATCTAATCTTGCACCACACCCACTCTGTGTGACAAACTCATACAAACAAACAAGCAAACAGACAAACAAACAAGCACACAGACAAACAGACCAAGTCAAAAACAAAAATCGTAGTCAACATATTAACCACACCATTTTCCTGTATGAAACAGACCAAAACATCGTAAGTAACTATATTCACAATGACAACAATCCTATCATAGTTCAAATATGATCTGTAATTGTTATATGTTAAGCAATACATGAATCAGGTCATGGTTTTAACTACGAACAATTTTTTTTATGCACAAGAAAACAATATAGCTACCACAACAACGATATCTACATCTTTATTGTTGAAAAGAAAAACAGTTTTGACATTGTGTTTACAACACACATAATAATGATAATAATTATTAAAAATAATAATAATATACATCTTTGCAGATGAAAAGAAAAATATGTCAGACATTGTAGTACCAACACACATAGTAACAATACAGATCTTCATTTGGGGAAAGGAAACAGATTTAAACATCACAGCAACAACACACATAATAACAATACACAATCTTCATTGTTGAAAGGAAAAAGATTTTAGACATCACAGTAACAACACACATAGTAACAATACTCATTTTCATTGGTGAAAGGGAAAAGATTTCAGACATGGTACCGAAACGCATATAGTAACAATATACGTCTTGACAGTTGAATGGAAAAAATTGTGGTACCAACACACGTATTCTTTTATTGTTTTCTTCTTTTATATCGAGGATAATGGAATAAGCACTTATGTGCTTTTTTTTACATCCAGTTCCCGTGTGTATGCGGTTTTATAAATTCTGTCATTTGTTCCCTCTGGCACACAATGTCCTACTCTTCCGAAAAACAGAACAGGATTTAATGTGTGCGCAAGATGTTCTGCGTGCGTTCGCACACGGGACCTCTGTTTATAGTCTCATCCGAAGGATTTTTGGAGAGAGTGGAGTCTGCCCTGATGTTAACTCCAGGGGAAAATATCCCCTTGAACGGGAATCGAACCCGGGTCGTCAGATTGCCAGCACAATGGTCTAACCACTAGGCTATCCCGTCCCCCCACGTAAAAACAATATACGTCTTTTTGGAGAAAGGAAACAGATTTTAGACCTTACGGTCGCAACACACACAGAGTAACAATACACATCTTCATTGGTGAAAAGAAAAAAAAAAGATTCGGAACATGATGTAATCACAGCTCGCATAATAACAGTATAAATCTTCATTGGTGAAAAGGTCAAGGATTCTACACATCAATAGTAGCAACAAACACTATCTTTTGTGCAGACGAGAGGACAAAAAAGTCAAAAGTCACTACAGTCACAAAACACATCTGTACTGAGTGAAGACAAAAGAGCTTTGAACATGATACACCGTCACAACAACATAATTTTTTTGGTGTATTTTATTTTTAAGAAATGTGGAAACAAGATAATTCACATCTTAGTCATCAAAGTAGCAGAGACTCCCCCCCCCCTCCCCTCCCCCCCCCCCCCCCCCCCCCATCCCCGCCCCCTCCCCTTCTGAGTATACTAAGTCACGGTCACAAAGGAAACAACAGACGCTATTGTGTTGAACAAAATTATGGTCACCATGGTAACATTATACGCTATTGATTGCGTGCGGGGAAATTTTAGTCACCATGTTAAAAACATATAATTATATCCACCATTGCGTGCGGGAAAATTATATAGTCACCATGGAAACAGTAGACACTATAGTGAGGGGAAAATCAATGTCATCATGGTAAAAATAATACACTATCGTATGGCGAAAGATTTTCGACACAATGTTAACAGCATACACTTTTGTGCTGGGAAAAAAATGTTGTTACCACGGTAGCAATACACGCTATTATGTTGAAGTAACTATTGTCACCATGGTAGTAATATATACTATTGCGTTGGGAAAAATTGTTGTGACTATGGTAGCAATATACACGTTTGTGTTGGGAAAAATATTGTCACCTTGGTCGCAATATACACTTCTGTGTTAGACAAAATTATTGTTACTATGGTAAAAAAAAGTATGTATATACACTATTGTGTTAGGAAATCTTTTTGTTACCATGGTAGCAATAAACAATATTGTTTTGGTAAAAATTATTGTCACCAAGGTAGTAATATACACTTTTGTGTTGGGGGGAAAAATGTTGTCGCTATGGTACGCAATATACACTATTGTGTTTGAAAAAATTATTGTCACCATGGTAGCAACATCCACAAAGGTGTGGGAGAAAATGAAAGTCACCAGAGTAAAAGTATGCACCATTGTGTGGAGAAAAATTATAGTCACAATGAAATCATTTTACACTATTGAACGTGGGAAGAGCATAGTCACCATGGCAACAGTATACACTAGTGTGTGTGTGTGTATGTGTAGTAGTAGTAGTGTGTAGTCACCATGGTAAAAATACACACTAGTGTGTGGGGAAAAAATTTAGTCACCATGAAATCAGTTTACACTATTGAACGTGGGAAGATCATAGTCACCATGGCAACAGTATGTACTATTGTGTATGTGTGTGTGTAGTAGTAGTGTGTAGTCACCATGGTAAAAATACACACTAGTGTGTGGGAAAAATGTAGTCACCATGGTAACAATGTATTCTAATGTGAGGTGAACAATTATCATCACCATGGCAACAGACATAAGGATTTTTGAGTGAAAAAAATTGTAGTCACCATAGTAGCAAGATTTTTTTTTAATGAACAAAATGTGTGGTCTTCATTGTAACAAGAATTTTTCATTAGAAAATAATACAGTCACCATAATAATAAGATATTTTCTGATGGAAAAATGTGTAGTCATCATAGTAACAAGAATTTTGTGTACGAAAAATATGTAGTCACCATAGTAACAAGATTTTTTTAAGTAAAAAAAAATTGTAGTCACCATAGTAACAGTATATTTTTTTATGGAAAAATGTGCAGTCACCAAAATAACAAAACATACTTTTGTACGAAAGAAAACTCACAGTCACCATGGTAATAAAACATTTTCGTGAAGGGGAAAAAAACCCGTCACCATGTAACAAGACACACTTTGTGAAAACAAAAATTCGTAGTCACCATAGTTAAAACTTACTTTTGGTGGGGGTTGGGGGATTAAGAGAATCATTCTCACGATATCAAGGAGACATGTTGTGTGGGTAGAAACTGTTGTTTGTTGTCGTGGTGACAAAGCACAAGTTTGAATGAAAAAAATCGAAACAATTTTGTATGGAAAAAAAATTCAATCGCCATATTAACAAAACATTTTGTAGGGGGGGGGGGGGGAGTTTTACCTACCACATAATAGTCACTTTATTTGAATGTAAGGTACAAACCATAGCCACATTCCCTGTGTGAAATCTTGAAAACAGAGAGAGACAGACAGACACAGACAGACACACAGAGACGAAGAAGATATGTAATCGCTAAAGTAACAATAGCCTCTTCTTTGCTAGAATCAACGCCACCCCCACCCCATCTTTCTGCCCCCCCCATCCCCATGCCAAGCAACAACATATCACAATTTTGAAACTTATAATAACAACAAAGACCTAGCCTCCCCACCCCACCACTCAAAGTATGAAAGACAATAGCCTCTTTCCTATGGCCGTTTAACCTTTTCCATACTTATGGGGACGGGATAGCTCAGTGGTCAGAGCACTCGATTTCCCCAAGCTAATGTTATGCAGCATTGAGCGTGGTTACCACTTGGATGGGTGACCGCTTGCGCACCTTGGCTTCGGTACAGTTTCCTCCCCCCACCCCCAACCCCCAGTTTACCCAGCTGTAAATGGGTACCTGCCTTCTTTAAAGTCAGGGAAGGTAAAGCAGTGAGGGAGAGGAGATGGGCGCCGCCCTCAATATGCTGGCCCCTGAAGAAGCTGATGTCTCTGACGCCTTGCTCCCCTACGACCACATAGGTTATTGGACACCTTTACCTTTACTCTTTTTTATACTAAAGGAGGAGGGAATGTGACTGAGTGGTTACACCATAGTGCTCGTAATGTCACATAACTGGTAGCATGAGTTCAAATCTCAGCTCAGGGGCGTGATAGCCTAGTGGTTAGATCGTTGAGCTCCAAAATCTGGCGGCCCAGGTTTTGAGCTACAACCGAGGTACCCATTCGAAGGGATTATTCTTCTGGAGTTAACATCAGTACTGACTCCGTTCCCCTAATAGTCATACGAATAAGACTTTAGACTGAGATCCTACGTACGAAACCCACGCAGAACATCTTGTGCACACGTTAAAACCGGTTCCACCACCTCTTGGGAAGAGTAGGCCATCGCGTGCCAAATGAGAATAGATAGTAAGATTATTTTGGTAAAAACCGCATACACTGGTGTTGTGTTTATACATCAAGCCCGAAGTCGGAATACAGTTACCTTAAATAACGGTAGGCAAAACCGGTCAAATACACACACAAAACCCCTCACCACATTGGTGAGCCTTCGATCATGGAGCTCTTGCCCAGGAACATCAAAAAGAAAAAGAAACTTACACTACAGCGACTGTTCGAGGGGATGAGGAGAGTGGGGTGGGGTAGAGAGGGGGTCAGGGTTTCCCCTGGTAGTTGTTGTGACGCTGGTTCTCTTCACACTTCCTCAACAGTCGTTCAGATAAGACTGTAACCCCGAGTTCCCGTGTGCGAACGCACGCATGCAGAACATCTTGCGCACACGTTGCAACCCCATCCACCTTTCGTAGAAAGAGAAAAGTAGGCCAGGTATGACCGGTGAGATGGAGTACGGACACGCATATACCCAGCATGCACGATGCTACATGGAGAGGGATGGGCTCCGCCAGGTTCAACTTGCCCAAGAGGCACTGCCTGAAAAATTCAGTGAAGTGTCTCAACGGAACGACTCCTCAGGCTTGCAAGGAGTTGATTGAGAAGTCAGAATTTTTTATTTTACCCTACCTGACTCCCTATTACCTCCCTGCTCTCACCCCCACCCCTGACCCTGCCTGTGTCATGCAGAGTGGTTTATTCACGCTGTCTGTCTGTCTATCTGTCTGTCTATCTATCTATGTTTTTTTATGTCTTTGTGTCCCTTTATCTCTGTGTGTGTGTGTGTGTGTGTGTGTGTGTGTGGTGTTCTCCCTGTCTATCTGTCTGTCTGTCTCTATCTATCTATCTATTTTTTTCTGTCTTTGTGTCCCTTTATCTGTGTGTGTCTGTCTGTCTCTCTCTATATGGGTGTATGGGTATTAGGTTTTCTTTATTATCATAGTAAAAGGGTTTTTAAAAAAAAAAAGGTATGTAATCCTAAGGGCGGGGACTTGATGTAAAGTAAAGCACATGGGTGTTTATTCAGTATCCTCGAACTAAAAGAATTTGTCATTCTCTCTCTCTCTCTCTCTCTCTCTCTCTCTCTCTCTCTCTCTCTCTCTCTCTCTCTCTCTCTCTCTCTCTCTCTCTCTCTTTCCTCCATCTCTTCTTCTATCTCTCTTTTTCAGAGTGGCTACCAGAATTCTTGAATAATAACTTAGTGTCCTGAAATCTACTATATACACCACTGAAATCAGAACAAAACTTCTCTACGTGAAATTCTCACTACTACACTCTCTCTCTCTCTCATAATTATGAGGCCCAGGGTCAGAGCATGACCCTCTAGTTAGCACCCAGTTCCATGAGTTCATGCATGTATTACCATTCGTCTAATATCGCTTATGTGGAAAGACGTTATATTGAAGAACACACATGCCATGTATACAACAGTACAAGACCTCGCACATACGTGCAGCTTTTGATTTTGTTCTATTCGGAGAATGGATACTGAAGCTTTTTTTTGCCCAACAACGTGTCAACAATATTTTCTGAAATCAATTTTAAAGTATGACGTAAAAGGCACTATATCTACGGTTGTTTTGGTTTTTTATAGTTTGTTTCCGGTTCCGGCCACCAAACAACAAAAAAATAATAAATAATAAAAGCTTACCACCTCTCATGTCAGAATACAGAGTTTATATGGATGATGTGTGAGTGTGTGTGTGGCTGGCTGGCTGTATTGATGAAACCTTTTTTTAAAGATGAAGGGAGAAAACGTGTATGTATAATATTTATCCGTTAAGACTGTGAATACTGCTTTTGACTTTCTAATTAGCTGACATATCCTCTTCAGGAGAAGTGAATCTTACGCATTTGTACTCCTTACCCAAGAGATAATTCATCTCCTACTTGAGTGGGTTTTCAAAATATTATTACTACATAATTATTGACTTTCGGATGGCGGAGGAACGGGGGGGGGGGGGGGGGGGGGGGGTGGAGGGGGAGGTGAGAGGGGAGGAGGAGGAAGGACACAAGGACTGTGTGTGTGTGTGTGTGCGCGCGCGCGCGTGTGTATGTGTGTACTAAAAAAATCATTAATCATTATGAGCAGAGCAAACCTGAAATATTTTAACCCCCCCCCCCCCCCCCTGTTTTCCCCAGGACCATTTCCTGAGAGCAACACAACTCAACAATCACCATGGTAACACATTGTCAATCTGTCTGTCAAAACTGTCCATGGCTATGTCGACCAAACATCCGTGTATGTCATACCAAAATCCATAATCACGATAGTAACATTGAAAACTATCAACAACAGTTTGAAAACATATAGGAATGTTGTAATTATTAATATAACAATGCCGTAGTGCGCGTTCTTGTATGTGTGTGTGTGTGTGTGTGTGTGTGTGTGTGTGTGTGTGTGTGTGTGTGTGTGTGTGTGTGTGTGTGTGTGTGTGTGTTGGGGTGGTGGGGGTACGTGGTGGTGGTGGTTATAGTGTGTGTGTGTGTGTTGGAATGTGTGTGTGTGCGCGCGTTTACGCGTACGTGTGTCTTCCTGCGCGCACGCGCACACACACACACTCACACAGATATATAAACCAGATCATCAATCAGTTTCTGTATAACACAAAGCTGTTCACCAGGTCCGCTTCATCCTTTATTCATTTATTTTCCTGTTTGTTCGGAAAAAATACAACACCGTCACACACAAACTCCATCGTAACAACATCACAAATCACTTCAGGGGGAGAAAAACCAAACATTATCATCATCATCATCGCCGTAATCATCATCATCATCATCATCATCATCATCGTAACAAGACCATTATTTCGATAGTTAACGAAAAGACAACATTGCAAGGAAATAACACGAAAGAAAAATGAGGTTAAGAAATATATAGTTTTTATATTTGCTGGACTATTGATTAAGAATCACTTTTCTTTGTTTGTGTGTGTGTGTGTGTGTGTGTGTGTGTGTGTGTGTGTTGTGTGTGTGTGTGTGTGTGGTGTGTGTGTGTGAGTGTGTGTGTGTGTGTGTGTGTGTGTGTGTGTGTGTGTGTGTGTGTGTGTGTGTGTGTGTGTGTGTGGCCCTAACATGAAAAAGTGAGGGTAAGAAACATATGTGTGCTGAAATATTGAATAAGAATCATTAACTTTGCCCCTGTTAGTTTTTTTCCCCTGCGCTAACACGAAAGAGAAACGAAGTATAGAAACGTATGTGTGTTGAAATCTTGATAAAGAATCACTTTTTTCTCTTTTATTTATTTATTTTTTCTTGTTGGTGCTCTAACATGAAAGAAAAGCGAAATTAAGAAATATGTATGTGCTGAAATATTGATCAAGAATCCACATTTTTTTGTTGTTCTTTTCTTCTGGTTTTTTTTTTCTCTGAAAAAAAAGGAATTTTCTGCGTGATATTCAGGGTTGTCTCTCTGGGTTGCGTGCTTTACTCTCAAGTACAGCGTTACACGTTTCTTTTTCTTCTCTTTTTTGACTTCTAATTTTTTCTTACCTACTCATGAATTTGTATGGTCTTGAGAGTGTCTTTTTTCTACAGAAATTTTACTAGATACAATTCTCTTGTTCCCGTGGGTTCTTTTACGAGCGCTGTGTGCGTGGTGTACAGGAGATTTCGGTTTATCGTCAATGCGAAAGACTAGCACCCATACTGCCCACTCCGGGTCTAGTGGATGATGAAAAAAGCTTGGATTCAAACTGGAAACAAACCCTTGTTT
>CM054155.1:31225827-31238327 GCA_028751875.1 Rapana venosa | reverse complement strand
ACTGACTGCTTGAAACGTTCAGTGCAGTGCCCGAACAATATATTAAAGGTCTTTGGGAGTTCAGTCATTCATGCAGTTACTGTTTAAGCGGAAAATACAGGAAGGTTGAATGAAAAGTCTGTTCTCTTCTTTACATGATGAAGCAGACCATCTTACCGTTTATTCTAATTTTAACATTTATACTAATCACAGCCTCAAATTGATTATGCCTCCACACCATAACAGTTTGTTTCCGTGTTGATCTCACTTGTTTATGGTTACCGTTTTTATTTCGAACGATCAACTCAATAAGATGAAAGAGTGTTTCTATTAAGGGGGGAGGGGTCCTTCGGTTTTTAACAAAATTGTCTATCTTGACTGATATTATAACAAAGACACCATATCTTCTTTTAAGAACCAAAATAATCTCTATACAGATACATTTCTCAAAATATATCTGAGACTCACATTCTTTCATCTTGGTGATAGAAAAAAAAGAGAAAAAATAATATTCCCTTGACAAGCAAAACTGTCTCTATAAAATAAATCTTCTTAGAAGAAAATAATAAACCCTAAGCAAAAGAAAAAAACACAACAACAATGAAAGAAGATCCACGCCTTCTCTGTATCCTTAATGAATTGTTAAATACATCCAAGAGCGATAACTAAAGATTTGAACGAGTTTAAAGTAAATATCTTTTCTTTGGTCTGTTTTTTTTTTTCTCTAACTTTCGTTGTTTTGTGTTTTAAAGATTGTCACCTTTCTCTCCAAAACGTTGGCACGTGCGTACACAGATGAGATGACGAATGAGTAGACAGCAAAACGCAGGGATTAGAAGACAGACAGACTCACAACACACACACACACACACACACACACACACACACACACACACACACACACACACACACACACACACACAGGCAGAGGCAGGCAGACAGGCTCAGACAGAAGACAGACAGACAGACAGACAGACAGACCACACACACACACACACCACACACACACACACAACACAGAGGCAGACAAATCCAGACAGATAGATAGACAGAATATATATATATATATATATATATATATATATATATATATATATATATTATATATATATATATATATATATATATATATTGATATTATGTGTGTGTGTGTGTGTGTGTGTGTGTATCTATATATAGTTACATCTATATACACATACATATCTATCTCTCTCTCTCTCTATATATATATATATATGCACACACACACTCACTCACTCCCTCACTCACGAAAAGACATTGCAACACAAAGTACACACTTACTTGAGTAAACAACG
The DNA here is from genome assembly GCA_028751875.1 of Rapana venosa. Classification (NCBI taxonomy): domain Eukaryota; kingdom Metazoa; phylum Mollusca; class Gastropoda; order Neogastropoda; family Muricidae; genus Rapana; species Rapana venosa. The sequence continues at coordinate 31,237,032 of CM054155.1, read as the reverse complement.
AAACCATACAACATAGATCAATATTCACTTCTTGTGGACACAAACAAGAGAGGAGAAAATAATAAAACTCGATATTTTCATCGTCGTCGTCGTCATCGTCTGACTCTCTGAGGCTTTAATCACAAAGAGAAGAACCACACACACACACACACACACACACACACACCACACACACAACACACAACACACACACCACACACACACACACACACACACACACACACACACACACACACAACGCACACACACACAACACACACACACACACACACACACACACACACACACAACACAAACAACAACAAACAAACACAATACAACACAACATACAACAATATTGGAATGATGTCTCCGGTCGATATGTGACGATATACATACACAGGTAATACTCGCTCATATTTATTTACATTATGGCATGGTCAACTAGTTTACAACCTTTTTAAAATTTTATTTTAAAGTCAGGAACAGTGAAAACAATGAAGTAAAACGCAACTATTTAAAACGTAGTTGTAGCAATTTGTTAATAATCTCAGTTATATATAACTCAAAAGTTTTTATAAAGAGTTGATGTGTATATACATACACACGAAATCATATCAACCAATATCACATAACACTGTATCAATAAGTATACGTTCAAAGTCAATTAAAATTGATACATCTACATATACCTTTGAACATGCTCGCACCCACACACCCACGCACGCACGCACACATGCACTAACGCACGAACACACACACGCGCGCGCACACGCGCGCGCACGCAAGCACGCATGCACGCACACACACACACACACACCAGTCTTCCAAAAGCAAGTGAAAATAATTTCAAAACACTGCAGTTGATGCAACCAAATCTATCAACATTGGAATGTAGAGATTCTGAATAGCAACAACAATATCAACAGCAGCAACAACAAAAACAACAGCAACAACAATAACGACGACGATGACGACGACAATAATGATGCTGGTGGCGGTGGCGGTGGCGATGATGATGATGATGATGATGATGATGATGATGATGATGATGAATACATACAAGAAGAAGAAGAAGAAGAAGAAGAAGAAGAAGAAGAAGAAGAAGAAGAAGAACTTCTGGGCGGATTTTGTTAAACGAATGGGTTTTTAACATGTGCCTGTGATGTTCTGCATGCATTTGCACACAGCATCTTGATTTTGGAATGGCATCTGAAACAAAATTAAATCTTGGAGTGCGAGGGGGAGGGAGAAGGAGAAGTGTGAGTGGGGGGGGGGGGGGAGGGGGGAGTCACTTCAAACGGACACCTCAGCGGAGACTGCACTGGAACTCGCGCTAGCAGTAACCCTCTGATCATGAGGCCGGTGCACTAACCACTGAGCCACCTTGCCCCAGATTTTGCCATTGCTGTGAGAACTGCTCCTGAACGCTTCTTTTGCTTCTAGCCACACTTCTCCTAACACACCGTCACTTCTTGCCACACTACTCCTACACATCGTCACTTCTGCCACACTACTCCTAACAGACCGTCACTTCTGCCAGACTACTCCTACACATCGTCACTTCTGCCAGACTACTCCTACACATCGTCACTTCTGTCACACTACTCCTACATATCGTCACTTCTGCTACAATGCTCCTACAGACCGTCACTTCTGTCACACTACTCCTACATATCGTCACTTCTGCCACACTGCTCCTACAGACCGTCACTTCTGCCACACTACTCCTAACAGACCATCACTTCTGCCACACTACTACACATTGTCACTTCTGCCACACTACTCCTACTCATCGTCACTTCTGTCACACTACTCCTACAGACCGTCACTTCTGCCACACTACTCCTAACAGACCATCACTTCTGCCACACTACTCCTACACATTGTCACTTCTTCCAGACTACTCCTACACATCGTTACTTCTGCCACACTACTCCTACAGACCGTCACTTCTGCCACACTACTCCTAACAGACCGTCACTTCTGCCACACTACTCCTAACAGACCGTCACTTCTGCCACACTACTCCTACAGACCGTCACTTCTGCCACACTACTCCTAACAGACCGTCACTTCTGCCACACTACTCCTAACAGACCGTCACTTCTGCCACACTACTCCTACACATTGTCACTTTTGCCAGACTACTCCTACGGATCGTCACTTGTGCCACAGTACTCCTACACATCGTCACTTTTGCCACACTACTCCTACACATCGGCACTTCTGCCAGACTACCCCTACACATCGTCACTTTTGCAGGAAGTACTCCTAACCTTCTTTAACACGTCTGTGGGACTTCTCCTGAATGTTGTCACTTCTGTGGGACTTCACTGAATGTTGTCACTTCTGTGGAACTTTTTCTGAATGTTTCACTTCTGTGGGACTTTTTCTGAATGATGTCACTTCTGTGGGACTTGTTTTTTAAAATGTTGTCACTTCTGTGGGACATTTTTTGAATGTTATCACTTCTGTGGGACTTTTCCTGAATGTTGTCACTTCTGTGGGACTTCTACTGAATGTTGTCACTTCTGTGGGACTTCCACTGAATGTTGTCACTTCCGTGGGACTTCTCCTGAATGTCGTCACTTCTGTGGGACTTCTCCTGAATGTTGTCACTTCAGTGGAACTTCTGAATGTTGTCACTTCTGTGGGACTTCTGAATGTTGTCACTTCTGTGGAACTTCTGAATGTTGTCACTTTTGTGGGACTTCTTCTTAATGTTGTCACTTCTGTGGGCCTTTTTCTGAAAGAGGGCACTTCTGTGGGACTTGTTTTTTAAAAAGAATGTCACTTCTGTGGGACATTTTTTGAATGTTATCACTTCTGTGGGACTTTTCCTGAATATTGTCACTTCTGTGGGACTTTTTAAAAAATGTGTCACTTCTGTGGGATTTTTTCTGAATGTGGGACTTAAAAAAGCAACACCTTGTCACTTCTGTGGGACTTTTTCTGAATGATGTCACTTCTGTGGGACTTTTAAAATAAATGTTGTCACTTTTGTGGGACTTTTTCTGAATGATGTCACTTCTGAAAGAGTTCTAACTGGGAGCTACTCCTCAATATTGTCACTTCCGTGGGACTATTCCTGATTTGTTTCACTTCTGTGGGGACCTTTTCTGAATGTTTTCACTTCTGTGGGACTTTTTCTGAATGTTTTCACTTCTGTGGGACTTTTTCTGAATGATGTCACTTCTGTGAAAGTTTTTAATGTTGTCGCTTCTGTGGGACTTTTTCTGAATGTTTTCACTTCTGTGGGACTTTTTCTGAATGATGTCACTTCTGTAAAAGTTTTTAATGTTGTCGCTTCTGTGGGACTTTTTCTGAATGTTTTCACTTCTGTGGGACTTTTTCTGAATGATGTCACTTCTGTGAAAGTTTTTAATGTTGTCGCTTCTGTGGGACTTTTTCTGAATTTTGTAACTTCTGTGGGACTTTTCCTGTGCGTTGTCACTTGTATGGACTTTTTCTGAATGTTGTATCTTTTGCAGGAGGTCTCCTGAGAACTATTCTTGAATGTTATCACTTCTATGGGACTTTTTCTGAATCATGTCACTTCTATGGGACTGTTTCTAGATGTTTTCACTTCGGTGAAACTTCTCCTGACTGTTGCCACTTGTATGGAATTTTTCTGGACTTTTGTCGCTTCTAAGAGGCTACTCCTGTATGTTGTCACTTCTAATGAGACTTCTCTCTGTTTGTGTATCTTTCTTCTTCTGTTTATATTGTGTCAACGGGAAGTCTCTCTCTCTCGTGCGAAGGGAATGGAGAGAGAGAGAGAGAGAGAGAGAGAGAGAGAGAGAGAGAGAGAGAGAGAGAGAAAGTGAGTGAGAGAGAGAGAGAGAGAGAGAAAGAGACAGACAGACAGACAGACAGATAGGCAGACAGAGACAGCGAGAGACAGACAGATAGAGAGACAGAGACAGATAGAGAGACAGAGACAGAGAGAATTGATGTAAAAAGCCAGGGGAGGGGGAGGAGGGTAAGAAAGAGGATCCATTTTTCGTTTGTGAGCAATCTAGAGGAGAGATGGTGGGTGGGCCTCTTTCAAAGGAAGAATAAAAAAAAGTTTAAAAAATCAAACAAGCAAACATAATATATGAATAATGCACACACACAAAGAAATGATAGATAACTGAAAAACTAAATAAATGAGAATGTACAATTTTGCGTTGTAAAGCATTTGCGTAATAAAAAATGACCGCATCTCTGTGGAATGTACATATATATATATATATATATATATATATATATATATATATATATATATATATATATATATATATATATATATATATATATATATATATATATAATAGATAGATCAATAAATCAGTAGGCTCCAAACTGATAAAAGAACAAACAAACAACAAAGACATGAACAATGACAACCAATAAACCCAGTACTACTTCTCTTCCACCCATGAGCAAAAACAACGCACGTCACGTATGCTGAATACATCATTATGCCTACAACAAGCATGTGTAACCATTTTGATTGCAAGAATAATAAATATTATGCTGAGCGTGCACTGTTAGTCACAGACAACCATACGATATGCCGGCTTGAACAAATATCAAAGCAATATTATTATGATTATGATTATTATTACTCCTCAAAACTAAGCTGTACAAACGAGTTGAAATACCATAGCGTCAGATTCATGTCAGACAAATAATGATGTACGTCTTTAATCGGTTATGCAATCATATATTTTCTTTTTACATTTTAAAGCTTTGTACTTGTAAGGTAGGGGGGAGGGAGGGGGGTTAGGGAGAGAATACACAGTGGGGGGGGGGGGTGGGGGGTGGTAGGTAGAGAATACTCAGTGAGGGTACTGCTGCTTGGGAAGAGGAGAGAATTGTTTACAAAGAGCGGCATCAGTTTTCCACCTTTGATCCCCCTCCCTCCTCTCCTTCTCTCTCTCTCTCTCTCTCTCTCTCTCTTCTCTCTCTCTCTCTCTCTCTCTCTCTCTCTCTTCTCTCTGTGTCTTTCTCTATGAGCTTATTTGCATTTGTAAGAGCATGTGTGTATGGTGTGTGTGTATGCATGCATGCACATGTGTTTGGGTGCGCATACAGGTGTGTGTGTGTGTGTGAGTGTGTGTGTGTGCGTGTGTGTGTATGTGTGTGCATGAGGGAGAAAGGAAGAGAGAGAGAGAGAGAGAAGAGAGAGAGAGAGAGAGAGAGAGAGTGAGAGTAGTGACATAGAGTGAACATGAGACTGATCAATACATGCAACCTTGAAAGAAATTGTTGACAAATTAATGTGAAGTGTTTTGCTTTCATTTGTTTTGCTTTCAAGATGGTCTGAACCTCATGTCACGGGCATATGGCCTGGTACATTAATGTTCCGAGTTCTCTCTCTTTCTCTTATTTATTTTTCCTGATGGATTGTTCTTTCTTTTTTTCTTCATTCATAGATTATGTTTTGGTATGTAGTTTGTATGCTTGTTCTTGTTGTTTTTTCTCTCTCTCTCTCTCTCTCTCTCTCTCTCTCTCTCTCTCTCTCTGTCTCTCTCTCTGTCTCTCTCTCTGTCCTTGTTCCCAGAGGGCTGGTTGTAAAAAAAAAGATGTTTGCTTATGCCATTATCCTCTTTAAATAGAATTCATTCAATTCAATTCAGTTCAATTCTCTGTCTGTCTGTCTGCTGCTCTGTCTGTCTGTCTGTCTGTCTGTCTGTCTCTCTCTCTGTCTCTCTCTCTCTCCCTCCTCTCCTTTTTCCCCCTGTCTTTCTTTCCAAACACCCTCTTTGCTTTGGGGGGTGGGTATCCGTTTTTCTCTTTTTTCCCTTCTTTTATTGGGGGGGTGGGGGGGGGAGGTGAGGGGGTTGTGGAAGCGATTATAGAAGACTGGCTCACTATTACGAGATTTTACACTAAGAAGATAGGGGAGGGGGGGGGGGGTGGCGGTGGGGAGGAGGAGAGAGGAGAGGAGGTGGAGAGACGAGATGAGTAGAGAGAGAGAGAGAGATGAGGAGAGAGAGAGAGAGATAGAACGATGAGAGAGAGAGAGAGAGAAAGAGAGAGAGAGAGGAGGGAGAGAAGAGAGAGATGAGAGAGAGAAAGAGAGAGAGAGAGTGAGGGAGAGAAAGAGAGAGAGAGAGAGAGGGGTGAGGAGAGAAGAGAGAGAGAGAGAGAGGGTGAGAGAGAGAGAGAGAGAGAGAGAGAGAGAGAGAGAGAGAGAGAGAGAGAGAGAGACTTTATCAACACAATTTATGAGCATCACGACTGGTGAAGGGTGAGGGACTATGGAAAAAGAGTTGTGGGCCCTTGGGGTAGGATAGAGAACAGATAGGAAGAGCAGCACTACTCTCCACTTACTTCACAGTTTCTATGCGCGGGGGGAAAAGGAATGGCAGATCAACAATGAATTTCAACAATCTTGATGGCCAAACTCCAAAGTAGATCACATTCAAAGAATACAAACAAGCTATCGACAGCTGAAATTCTGTCAAGATCTCAACAGAAAAAAACACAACCAAACAGATCTTCACAGCAAAAACAACAACAACAAAAAATCACTTAAGAATCACACCCGAAGATGACCGCACAAAATAATCCCAGATGTTCATATCCAGAAAACAAAAATCCTTTAACAATCACATCCCAAGATTGTTTTTTTTAAAGCCCAAGTTGGTCGAAGTCAAAGTATTTACGAATCATACCCCCCCCCCCCAAAAAAAAAAAGAAAGAAAAAAAAAGATTGACAGCTGTAATCTTCTGAGCATTAACCTCCCACACAGACGAAGACCTGCCCATTTCTGTTCATGGTGTTAAGCCAGCATATTGCTGTGAATCTGGTGTGTGTCCCAGACTGATCCGTGCAGGCTAAACCTCCACATCATTGTTGACACTGGAACCACGAGGCGCCTTTCGAAAAGATACAGATGGCTGGGAGCTAGGAGCTAGGAGCTAGGCTGGCCCCCTTTCCATACCAAGATCAGGAAATCAAGGAAGGGTGCCAATGTTGAGCTCCACTGTTTGGCCCTGAGGGCTGCAAACCCAAGCTGGAACATGTTTACCATTCCTCATCTCTTGCACTGGAAGAACATCTTTACTCTTGCGCTGGCAGAACATCTTTACTCTTGCATTGGCAGAACATGTTTACCATTCCTCATCTCTTGCACTCGCAGAACATGTTTACCATTCCTCATCTCTTGCACTGACAGAACATCTTTACCATTCCTCATCTCTTGCACTGGAAGAACATCTTTACTCTTGCGCTGGCAGAACATCTTTACTCTTGCATTGGCAGAACATGTTTACCATTCCTCATCTCTTGCACTCGCAGAACATGTTTACCATTCCTCATCTCTTGCACTGACAGAACATCTTTACCATTCCTCATCTCTTGCACTGGCAGAACATGTTCACCATTCCTCATCTCTTGCACTGGCAGAACATGTTTACCATTCCTCATCTCTGGCACTGGCAGAACATGTTTACCATTCCTCATCTCTTGCACTGGCAGAACATCTTTACCATTCCTCATCTCTTGCACTGGCAGAGCATGTTTACCATTCCTCATCTCTTGCACTGGTAGAACATGTTTACCATTCCTCATCTCTTGCACTGGCAGAACATGTTTCATTCCTCATCTCTGGCACTGGCAGGTAAAGAAGGTGGGTACCTGCAGTACAAAAGGTCAATCCGTCTTTGAAATCCGCGCGTGTGTGGACGTTGCTAGTAGTATCAAGGCATGCAAGATGTCATCGTCTGTTGACGTGATAAGATGACAAGTCATTCAGACACTGGCACTGGTACAACATACACTGGTACATCACGAGGAGGAAGAGAAAAGTACAACAGGGGGGGGGGGGGGGGTGTCAAGGCCTCGCAGAAGTATCAATGTCAGAGTCGAAGTCTTCCAGCTGGGTGGTCTCTAGCTCCACAATGTCGCCGTTGTCGGCGCTCGGGGAAGCGCCGTTCATGCCGTGGTTCCAGTGCGCTGTGTAGCGGTACTGCCTGCTGCACGTGCCCATCAGCCGCCTGCGGAACTTGAGGACGAGGCCACAGAGGAGGAGGAAGAAGCAGGTGACGCTGGCCGCCACCACGGCCACGATCAGGCGGCGGTCGTCGTGGCGGGACCTGGAGCGCGGGGCGGGGGCCCGGGGGCAGCGGAGCTGCTGGACAGTCAGCGAGGCCAGGCAGGCGCCGTGCAGGTCCGGGGGCATGTGGCAGCGAATCTGGCGGGTGAAGGCCGCTGTGCTGACCACCGTCTTCCCCTGGGGGATGGCTGCGCTGCTGTTAGAGCACGTGATGTTGGCTGGCAGGCCGCCACGAGGCCCCTCAGCACCGGAGCCCGCCTGACTGCTGTTGTCACGGAGGAGGGAGAGGATCCAGCCCGTGTGACAGTCGCAGCGCAGAGGGTTGCCCCTCAGGTCCACGACGTCGATCTTGCTCCAGTCAGCCTGCCCAGACCGCAGGGTCTCCAGCTTGTTGTTGTGCAGGTCCAGGTAGCGCAGCTGGGTCAGGTTCCTGAAGACCCCCCAGCTGATGTCGTTCAGCAGCTGGTTGTTGCTGATCACTAAGGTCTCCAGACGAGTCAGCCCCTCAAAGGCCTGGCTTTCGATGGAGTGCAGCCTAGGCAGCCAGGCCAGCGTCAGATTGCGCAGGTTGCTCTGTGTGCTGAAGGAGCGTTCCCTGACCACGCTGATGGCGGTCTGACTGAGGTCCAGTGTCTTCAGCTCTGGCAGGGACTTCAGCATGTCGACAGGCACCTCCTTCAGATGCGTTCCTTTCAGCGACAACTCTTCCAAGCGCAGCACCTTGGGCTGAGAAACAAAGGCATTGGCCTGGACGGACGTCAAGTCCCTGTTGCCGGTCAGAGATAAGCGCGTCAAAAACATCTGGGCGGAGAAAGAATCATTTTCAATCAGAAGGATGGAGTTGTCGTCCACCGTCAGAGTTCGCAAGGAGGTGAGAGGAGCCAGGTAGGCGTTGGACAAGGTGATCAGCTTGTTGCGGGCCAGGTTCAGGTTCTGCAAGTTGCCCAGCCCAAAAAAAGCATCGTTCTGGATCAGCTCAATGGCGTTGCGGGACAGGTCCAGGACCTCCAGGCCCGTGAGGTTCTGGAACCAGCGCTGATCCAGCTCCACAAAGCAGTTCCAGCTCAGGTCCAGCACCTTCAGGCCCTCAAGTCCCACGAACGTCTGGTTGGAGAGGTGCTTCAGGTTGTTGCGGCGCAGCACCAGCGTCTGCAGCTGGGAGAGGTCCTGGAAAGCGGTTCCGGCCAGGAGGGCGATGCCGCTGTTGTGCAGGTCCAGCGAGGTCAGCTGGCGGAGGTGGGCGAAGGAGGAGGGGGTCAGGGAGGTGATGTTGACGCGGGTGATGAGGAGGGTGCGCAGGGTGTCGTTGTAGGCAGGTGCTGGGGCAGCTGGGTCATGGCCATGCTGTTCTCGCACCGCACCTCCTCTGCCTGGCACGTGCAGGGCGGGGGGCACGTGGCGCTGCCCCAGGTCTGGCTCACCACAACCAGCATCAGGAGCAGGAGGACAGAGCAGCGCCTCACAACCGACATGATGACCGTTTTCCTTCAAGGGTTTTGAGTGACACAATGCTGAGCCACTGTGACGGTCAGTGAATCCGCTGTACAACTTTTGTCTTTCACTTCTGTACAACAGAGGTCATTATTTTTTTTTTTATAGCAGATGTTGTCTCCTTACATGCTCACTGTCGCCCTTATCTCAGGGACGGGGTAGAGGTCGTTCTACATACACAGACCGGAGCGAGCGTTCTCAAGTCAGCTAGCTCTCTCTCTCTCTCTCTCTTCTCTCTCTCTCTCTCTCTCTCTCTCTCTCTCTCTCTCTCTCTCAGTGTTCAGTGTTCAGTGTTCTCTCTCTTCTCTCTTCTCTCTCTCCTCTCTCTCTCTCTCTCTCTCTCTCTTTCTCAGTCAGGGAATCCTGGTAAAGTATCCTCTATTCCTGTATCTGCCAGAGAGGAGTTGGATGAAAGGTTTGCCCATGTTTCTTCTTCCAACAACAGCGTGTAATCTCCTTTCAGGGACGGGGTAGAATATTCACAACGATGTCCTGCTGAAGGAAGCATGCGGCGTGTGAAGAACAGCTAGCACCACAACCATGGCTTCACCTTCAGCAAGTCTTGACTCCAAGTCAGTGTTACACAACTGGTATTTTGGCTTGAATCCTCGGTACACGCGCAAAGTCTATCAAAATGTGAATTTCAAATCACAAGTTGTTAGTCATGTCAGATCTGTGGATGTGTTCGGAAGCTGCACAGAATCAAACACCACGGACACGAACATTCCTAAAGAGGTTCCTACAATCGTTGTCAAGACCTACACAATAACAGCTCTCTGTCCATTCACAACCTGATGCTTTCTTCATCAACACCCGTGGACGTGGTCAGGACGTGTCGCTGTGGTCAAGACTTCGAAGCTGTAGTCCAGCAGGATATGAACTGAAGTGACGCTCAGGATCACTTTCCTTCATCAGAAGCTGCAGACGTGAACATGACCTGTAGTGATCATCGAAGCCTGCTGACCTGCATTCAGAACCTGAAGTCTCCGTCAGATGCCGCACACGTGCAAAGGGAAGCCCGCCCTTTCCGTCATGAATTGCGGATTACAATCTGGAGACACAGTATCCACCATCTCTGCAACCATCTGGAGTCATCAGCACCTGTCCTGTGGCCCAACTGCGGTCAGGTCTGGTGGGACTTGCCTTCGTGTTCAGAGCCAAGTGTCCCAAGATCTTTGGTAGAAGGCTTCTTGGACAGAGTGGTGCTGAGGGGTGGGGGGTGGGGATGGTGGGGGTCAGTGGGAGGTCAGGTCTTGCAGTCAGGGCTGGTGTGGACGTCGTCCTTGTAATCAGCGGTGATGGCGAGGTGAGCCAGGAGCTGGTGACAAGAGATGGCGTCCTAGTCCAGTTCTGTTGGGAAGCGAGACTCCTGCACACACAGATAAGGATTGTTTGTCGTTAGCGTCATGTCTGAGATTGAACTAGCTTTGTCTGCGCCTGTGAAGGATTATATATATATATATATATATATAGGAGAGAGAGATATATATATATAGATACATATATCATATATATATACATTACATATATATAGATATATATGTATATGCTATTCTTTATATATATACATATATATATATATATATATATATATTATATATATATATATATATATATATATATATATATATATATATATATATATATGTGTGTGTGTGTGTGTGTGTGTGTGTGTGTGTGC
>CM054155.1:31203327-31220827 GCA_028751875.1 Rapana venosa | reverse complement strand
GTAAAGCAGCGAGGGAGAGGAGATGGGCGCCGCCCTCAATATGCTGGCCCTAGAGAAGTGAGGTCTCTGACGCCTCGCTCCCTTACGACCTTATAGGTATGGACACCTTTACCTTTGACTTACTATTTGCCTGACACAAAAAACCTTGGAGCCAAGCTGTCTACAGGGCAGTACAAGGGGAGACGAAGAAGAGGCGAAAGAACGATGGAAGAACATCAAATGACTGGCTGAGTGACGATTACACGGAAGAAGGCGGGATGGAGAAGCTGTTGAATTCACTTTGCCCCCTTGGTCCACGGGACTACGGGATAGGTGAAGAGGTGAAGGGAAAAAACAACAACAGATAAAAGCAAAAACAAAACAAAACAAAAACCCCAACAATAATGGGTTTTGTGTGTGTGTGTGTGTGTGTGTGGAAAAACTGCATCGCTTTTTTTTCTAAAACTTGTTTCAGAAGTCGTTTTTGTCTAAGAATGAAATGTTCCTAAATCTATTCATAGAAATGAATATTCATAAATTATGCTTACATTGTTTTGAATACTAAAATAATCAACATTCAAAAACTATTACGTGAGTTCTGCTAATATTTCAGTTCAAAATAATACATTGTTTCACTGTCCATCACAAAAAAAAAACAGGTTTGGACTTAAATGAGAAAAAATGGCAATATTCAAGGTGGTTTTGAAATTGTTCCCAGCAATATGCTATGATATCAGACGTTAAAAATCTTCCTTAAGTTTTGGCTGAATGGGGATGAAACCTGACTGTTCTCGCTGTCTAGACAGAAAGAAGGTTTACCGCTAGCCAGATCAATTCTTTTCTCTTTTCATTTTTTATGCTCTTATTTCATTTATTGTTTGTTTTTACTCTTTTATTTATACATTTCTTTTAATTTTAATGCACTATATTGTAAATTTTATCATATAAAATGTCATAACTCAGGAGTGTGTGTGTAGGTATGTGTGTGTGTGCGCGCACGCGTAGGTGTGTTTGTATGTATGTATGTATGCATGTATGTATGTATGTGTGTGGGTGGGTGGCGAGGGGGGTAAGTGTATGCGCGCATGCGCCCGTGATTGCGTGTTTTTATGCATGTGTCCGTGAGCGGATGAAAAATGTTTAAGTAGGGGAAATGGTCGCCTCCGCCTGTGATATTGATTTGCACTATTTTATATGTTTACTTGTTGATTGTTTTTTTAGCTATACTTGCTTGTAACCCACATAAATTTCTCGCCATTTGAAATAGTAAAAACTTGGTATTCGTATTCTTTTTTCAAATTCTTTTAATTTCGGGGATAGTGAAATTACCACTCATATACTTCTATTTCACACCCAGTCCCCCCCCACCTACCTACACATGCAGTTTCGTAAACTGTTATCACCTGTACAACAAGAAAACATGGTCTACTCTTCCAAAAGGCAGAACCGGGGTTGGAACGTGTGCGCAAAATGCTCAGCATGCGTTTAGACAAGAGTGGAGGAAGGGGTGGCGAGTGAGGTGGGGTGGGGTGGGGGTGGTGGGCGGGGGGGGGATGGGGGGGGGGGAGAGGGTTCTTTCGGTTTATTAGGCTCATCGATCTGCAAGCGAGTGTGGAAGGCAACTGGATGTCAGGAAAACCTACAAAATGGGATTGCTCTTGCTGGGGTTTTAAAAGCACTCTTTTTTTTCACTAGTGCCACTGAGCAGTGGGGGTTTAAGACTAACTGTTGCTTGCGAAGGGTGTAAAAGGCAGCTTGTGGGTTGCGGGCAGTGGAGAAGGTGTGTAAGTGTGTGTGGCTAGTGTGTGTGTGGTGTGGGGGGGGGTGGTGGAGTGTGGGGGGTGGGGGGAGGTGGTGTGTGTGTAGTGTGTGAGATGTGAGTGAGTGGTGTGTGTGGTGTGTGTATGGGGGGGGGGGTTTAGTGTGTATGTGTGGTGGTGGGTGGGTGTGTGTGTGTGTGTGTGTGTGGGTGTGGTGTGGGGTGTGTGTGTGTGTGTGTAGTGTGTGTGTGTGTGTGTTGTGTGGGTTGTAAGAATTTTGTGGTGATCGTGTGTATGTGAGTGTAGTATGATGTGATGTTTTGTTTGTTAAGTCCTGTGTATGCGTTTGTGATTTTGTTGTGTGTGTTATGTGTGAAATGGTGTTGTAGAAAAGTGGAAGTGTGTGTTAGTGTGTGCAGTGTTGTGTGTGTGAGGATGTTGGTGTGTGTTTTGGTGTTGTGTTAAAAGTTTAAAGCGTGAATTGTGAGTAGAGACTGATGGAGTGTGTGTTGTGTGTGTGTGTGTGTATGGTTGGTGTGGGTGTGGGTGCATGTAGTGTATGTGTGTGTGTGTGTGTGTGTGTTGAAGGTTTGGGGGAGTTTTGGATGTGCTGTCACAAGTTTCAAGCGTGAATTCAGTGAAGATGATGGAGTGTGTTGTGGTGTGTGTGGGTGGGGGGGGGGTGTGGTGGTGGGTGGTGTAGTATGTGTGTAGTGTAGTGATGTGTGTGTTAGTGTGTGTGTGTGTGTGTTAGTGTTGTGTGTGTGGTGTGGGGGGGGGGGTAATGTATGTGTGCTTCATTTTATTTATTTTGAGGATAATGGAATAAGTACTCATGTGCTTTTTTACATCCAGTCTCCGTGTGTATGCAGTATTGTAAATTTTGTCATCTGTTCCCGTTGTGTGTGAGTGTGTGTGAATGTATGTGTGTGTGTAATGTTTGTGCGTAGTGTATTGGTGTGTGTGTGTGTGTGTGTGTGTAGTGTATGTGTAATGTGTATGCTTAGTGTAGTGTAGTGTTGTGTTATGTGTGGGTGTTGTTTTTTTTATTTCGAGGGTAATGGAATAAGCACTCATGTGTTGTTGTTTTTTACATCTAGTCCCCGTGTGTATGCAGTATCGTAAATTCTGTCATCCGTTCCCGTTGTGTGTGTGAGTGTGTGTAGTGTGTATGTAGTGTGTACAGTGTGTTAAGTGTGTGTGTGTGTGTAGTATGTAGTATGGTGTAGTGTATTGTAGTGAAGTGTAGTATAGTGTGTGTGTGTAGTGTGTGTAGTGTGTGTGTGTGTGTTTATGTGTGTGTGTGGGAGGGGGGTGTTTATGTGTGTGTAGTGTTTATATATATATTATATATATATATATATATATATATATATTATATATATATATATATATATATAGTGCGTGTGTGTGTGTGTGTGTGTGTGTTGTGTGTGTGTGTGTGTGTGTGTGTGTGTGTGTGTGTGAAGGGAGGGGGAGGGAGAGAGAAGGCGACGGAAAGACAGAGCATCAGGCACTCAGACTCATCCATCAGAGTTTACTGCGACAGAAAGGGGGGTGGGGGAGGAGAGGGGGAGGAAGGAAAGAGGAACGGGGATGGGGGGGGGGGGGGGGGAGAAGAAGAAAAAGCTATGACAGCTACTAAGTCTTAGAGACCTACAGCCTCTCTGTCTGTCTGTCTGTCTGTGTCTCTGTCTGTTTGATTGTTTGTTTGTCTGTCTGTCAGTCTGTCTGTCTGTCTGTCTATCTGTGTCTCTGTCTGTCTGTTTGTTTGTTTGTCTGTCTGTCAGTCTGTCTGTCTGTCTGTCTGTCAGTCTGTCTGTCTGTCTGTCTGTCTGTCTGTCTGTCTGTCTCTCTCTCTCTCTCTTTTCTTTCTCCCTCCACATTATTTTCCTCCTCTTCGATTTCTTTCTTTCCCCTTCTTCCTATACTTCTCATGAGGTGGGGAGGAGAGATACTGCCCCTATCCTACACTCCCCCCCCCCACTCTCTCTCTCTCTCTCTCTCTCTCTCTCTCTCCCACATTATTCTTCTCCTCTTCTCTTTGTTTTTCGTTTTCTTCTTCCCTTCTTCCTATAATTCTCATGAGGTGGGGAGGAGAGATATTGCCCCCATCCCTACACCCCCCACTCTCTCTCTCTCTCTCTCTCTCTTTCTCTCTCTCTCACACACACATACACACATGCATACATACACACATACATACATACATACATACACGCTCACGCACGCACGCACGCACGCACGACAACACACACACACACACACACACACACACACACACACACACACACACACACACACACACACACACACAGAGAAGATACCACCTTTAAAGTGAGCTGAGAAACTATCACGGAGAAACTATCATTAATTTCAACAAAAAAATCATTCCACAAAATGTCACGCTAACTTTGGAAAACTAGTTTGACAATGGCACAAAGAGAGAGAGAGAGAGGGGGGGGGAGGGAGAGAAAGAGGGAGACAGAAAGACAGATAGACAGACAGGGAGACAGAGAGACAGACAGACATACAGACAGACGCTAACTTTGGAAAATAGTTGATAATGGCAGACAGACACACAGAGACACAAGAGAGAGAGAGAGAGAGAGAGAGAGAGGGGGGGGGGCGGCACAGAGAGAGAGGGGGAAGAGAAAAGAGAGACAGAAAGACAGATAGACAGAGACAGACAGACACGAAAAAGAAGAGAAATGGAGACACAAAGAAAGAAGAGACAGACAGACTAGACGAATATACAAAGAAAAAAACCCAGACGGGTAGGTAGGCAGGCAGGCAGGCAAACAGACTGACAGACAGTGAAATATACAGAAAAAGAGAGTGAAAACAATGAGATAGAGACTAGACAGACTGACAGAAAGACGGACAGACAGATAGACACACACAACACACACCACACACACACACACCACACACCACACACACACACACAGAGGAATATACATAAAAGAGAGAAAACAAGGTAAGAGACAGGCAGATTGACAGAAAGACAGCCAGACACAGACAGACAGACACACACACAGAGAAAGCGAGAGAGAGAGGAGAGAGATGAGAGAGAGAGAGAGAGTGAGTGAGAGAGAGATGAGAGAGAGAGAGAGAGAGAGAGAGACAGACAGACAGACAGACAGACAGACAGACAGACAGACAGACCGACAGAAACAAAGTTGGCATAAGTAAAAAAGTATTCGTCAGTGTCACTTTTGCACCGACAGCGTTAAAGGTTAGCTCCCCCTGAAGACCCCTGAACTCCTCCTGCCTGTGACACACCAACAGAAACGGAGTCCTCAGGGCGGCAGGCATTCATTTTGCCTTTCCGCCATCCTTCAGTGTATCAGCAACCTTTACAGACAAACTTCACCACATTCAGTTTGCCTTTCAGCCATCCTTCAGTGTAGCAACAACCTTTACAGACAAACTTCACCACATTCATTTTGCCTTTCAGCCATCCTTCAGTGTATCAGCAACCTTTACAGACAAACTTCACCACATTCAGTTTGCCTTTCCGCCATCCTTCAGTGTATCAGCAACCTTTACAGACAAACTTCACCACATTCATTTTGCCTTTCCGCCATCCTTCAGTGTATCAGCAACCTTTACAGACAAACTTCACCACATTCATTTTGCCTTTCAGCCATCCTTCAGTGTATCAGCAACCTTTACAGACAAACTTCACCACATTCAGTTTGCCTTTCCGCCATCCTTCAGTGTATCAGCAACCTTTACAGACAAACTTCACCACATTCATTCATGGGCAGCAGGCATTCATTTTGCCTTTCCGCCATCCTTCAGTGTATCAGCAACCTTTACAGACAAACTTCACCACATTCATTCATACAACGTTTTTTGGTCTTTCGTTTTTTTTTTGGTGCTGTGCTGCCTCGTCTTCTGTGAAACACCGAACCAGAGACAATTTTCTTTTTATGACAAGATGATCACTGACGATGCGAGGATGATTCAACAATGCTGCTACGGATGTGCATTTGTTTTGAGACTACGTGACAGGACTGTACTCTAAAGGTTCCTGTTATAATATATTCCGGCGTCACCCCGGGGCCCCGAGAGATACAGACACCTGCAGTGTTGGTCAGATGATTTGAGCAACACTCTTAAAATTGCATCTGCACCAGACAGAGATAGAACTAGTTACATGTCACGCGTAACATCCCATGCTTTTTCACTAGTCACATGTCACGCGTGACATCTCATGCTTTTTTCCACTAGTTACATGTCACGCGTAACATCCCATGCTTTTTCACGAGTCACATGTCACGCGTAACGTCTCATGCTTTTTCACTAGTCACATGTCACGCGTAACATCCCATGCTTTTTCACGAGTCACACGTCACGCGTAACGTCTCATGCTTTTTCACTAGTCACATGTCACGCGTAACATCCCATGCTTTTTCACGAGTCACATGTCACACGTAACATCCCAATATTTTTCACTAGTCACATGTCACGTGTAACATCCCATACTTTTTCACAGGGAATTTCTGAAATGAAAACTGCCTTTGTTTGGTTGGGTGGGGTTTTTTGGCATTTGTTTTGTCTTGTCAGCAAATGAAGTGTTGTTAGAGATGTTTTACTATTTTAATTTAAAAAGAAACACTTTTCAAGAAAGTGGTCACTCTGATCATGTCAACGTTATGACAGCAGGATTATTATTATGTTCAGGGAGCTGGTGACACGTAGCTTGTGTGTGTGTGTGTGTGTGTGTGTGTGTGTGTGTGTTTTGTGTGTGTGTGTGTGTGTATGTGTGTGAGTGAGTGAGTGTGTGTATGGTGTGTGTATGGTGGGTGTGTGTGGTGTATGGTGTGTGTCTGTGTCTGTGTCTGTCTCTTTGTGTGTGTGTATGTATGTGTGTCTATCTGTCTGTCTGCTATCTCATCTGTGTCTGTTACTATCAATACACTTCATAATTGACCCATTTGGGCAGATACTATGCTTTCGCTGACCTCTTGGAGGATCTGCAAAATATGAGAATACCTGTATGTTGTTGTTGTTGTGCGTTCCCCAGCTTTACACCCTGGGGGTCACCCAGAACATGCACTCTGACTCACTCATCCCACCTGGGAATCACTGCGCGATAGGAAGTACACCGGATGAGAAGTTTGTGTGTATGACTCTTTTCAAGTACCTCGCCATATAGGCAGCCATATTCCGACTTCAAAGGAGAATACCCCTATGAAGTAAACAATTACGTAGTATGTCCGCGAACACCAAGCCTGTTCACCTGTTCGGGAAAAAACAGGCAGACCACCAACATCCTACACTACCAGCATCACTGAGATAAGTGGTCTGGGAGGAGGGATACAGGAGACCGTAGAACTCAGCAGAGACAGAGAAAGACAGCGAAACCTAGAGGCATTCCGAGGCGACAGCGGCGATGGAGACAGTTGAGTTGTGGGGCGGGGGGATGAAGGGATGGGGGGGGGGGGGGGGGGGCAATTCACCAATCAAATAAATGCCTGTAACCGTCATTCATATCACGTATGCCAATTACGGTTCCATAACTGTTTTGAGTTTCTTCTTCTTTGTCGTCGAACGCTTAAACAGCAGCTATTGTGGTCTGTCATAATTATGAACAAAAATGCATTGCGCTGCCGTTAAGCGCCTGACAAATCAGGCCCAGCGCATGGCGTGGGAGAGCAGTATTATGGTTTCAGTCTTTCTGGAATAAAAAGGCAGAAGAGTGGACCAAGAGGACAGAAAAGAAGACACCGAGGAGGTGACAGAAAAAACAGGAACACGGCAGAAACAAAGAGAGGGATAGAAAAGAGGGAATTCCTAGCACAGAATTTCCATAAGTTGGGGATAGATAGACAGACAGACAGACAGACAGAAGAGTGTCACACATTCAGTAACACAAACACAGAGAGAGACAGAGACAGAGAGAAAACACACAAGAGACAGAGATAGAGACAGCCAGCCAGCCAGCCAGACAAACATATATACAGACAGACAGAAGAGTGTCACACATTCAGTAGCACATAGAGAGAGAGAGAGAGAGAGAGGGGAAGAGAGAGAGAGAGAGAGAGAGAGATGAGAGAGAGGAGAGAGAGAGAGAGAGAGAGAGAGAGAGAGAGAGAGAGAGAGAGAGAAGAGAGAAAGACAGAGATAGAGACAGCCAGCCAGCTAGACAAATAAGCAGACAGACAGACAGAAGAGTGTCACACATTCAGTAACACAAACAGATAGAGAGACAGAGACAGACAGACAGAGATAGAGACAGCCAGCCAGCCAACCAAACATACATACATACAGACAGACAGACAGACAGACAGACAGACAGACAGAAGAGTGTCACACATTCAGTCAGTAACAGAACACTTTTTGTTAAAACATTAAAAAAAATACAAAACAACCCAACAAACCCCAGAAAACACATAGACGTGTCATATTCAGTCACGCATCCCGAAACAAGTGAGCAGGCCAAGGCTTGCTGTCACCCAGCAGAGCAGGACAGGACAGGACAGACAACGGGACAACCTGCAGGCCCAGGAACCAGCCTGGGACACTGCGGGACACACACACACACACCACACACATTCACACACATACACACACACAGACACACACACACAGAGTCTCACACACACATTCACACACACACAGAATCTCACACACACCCACACACATTCACACACACACAGAATCTCACACACACACACACTCACACGCACACACACACAGAGTCACACACACACACTCACACACGCACACACACACACACACGCACACACACACACACTCTCTCTCTCTCACACACACAGACACACACACATACACACACATGCACACACTCACACACACAGTCTCACACACACACACGCGCACACTCACACACACTCACAGTCACACACACATTCACACATACACAGAGACACACACATTCACACACACTCACACACAAAGTCACACACACATACACACTCACACACAGACACTAACAAACACACACACACACTCACTCTCTCTCTCTCCCTCACACACACACAAAGAACATCTTGCGCACACGTTAAATCCTGTTCCGCTTTTCGTAAGAGTAGGTCATTGTGTGCCGGTGGGAACAGATGACAGAATTCACAAAACTGCAACGGGAACTGGGTGTAAAAAAAGCACATAAGAGCTTATTCCATTATCCTCGATATTATAAAAGAATAAAATACAAAATAATAAAATAAACACACACACACACAAACACATACTCACACACACTTACACACACACACACACAAACACTCACACACACACACACACAAACACACACACTCACTCACACACACACATCACTCACACACACACATTCACACTCATTAACACACACACACACACACACACACAACACACACTCACACACACACTCACACACACACACTCACACACACACAACACACACACACTCACACACACACTCTCTCTCTCTCTCTCTCTCTCTCTCTCTTTCACACACACACACACACATCTTGCGCACACGTTAAATCCTGTTCCGCTTTTCGTAAGAGTAGGCCATTGTGTGCCGGTGGGAACAGATGACAGAATTGACAAAACCGCATACACACGGGGACTGGGTGTAAAAAAAGCACATAAGTGCTTATTCCATTATCCTCGATATTATAAAAGAATGAAATAAAAAATAAAAATAAAATACACACACACACATGCACACACACACACACACACACACACCACACACACACACACACACACACACACACACACACACACACACACACACACACCACACACACACGCACGCACACAGAGCGGGACAGATACGTGACATCACACACCGTGACAGCTCGCGTCACGCTCCACTGGGCACAAGGTCACATGAATCATGGGAAACGAAAAAAAAGTGGGGGGTTGGAGGGTTGGGGAGCTGGGGGTGGGGGTGGGGGGAAGGTGGGGAGGTGAGGTAGGAGGGGGGGGGGAGGTGAGGAGGAGGGGGATGGGGGGATACGCTTGGGTGACGACGCCCTTTTTTCTCTTGTCACGATGTTTTCGCCACTGGAGTGTAAAGAATCTCGTGGAGACTTTACTTCATTAGCCTCTAGTATACAGTACAGCACAACACTAGTGTTGGAAAGTACACTAGATTGTAGTTAGTTATGGAGAAGGGACGTGATTTCGTTTCCAATTTGTGCCAACTTCTCATCCCTTCAGGTGGGCTTCCTAATCCCCCCACCACAGTGATTTCTAGGTGGGATGAGTCGAGTGAGAGAGTCGAGAGTGCATATTCTGGGTGACCCCTTCCCCTCTCCCCCCCTCCCCGTCCGCCAAAGTGTTAAGCTGAGGAACGCACAACAACACAACATTTCCAATTTTGCCATAAAAGAAATCTATAAGAGGGCGTTCAAAAGTTAAAAAAAAAAACTCTTTCGAGATAAATGACATTATTTTCAGACGCAATTTTTGCCATAAGTAAAACTATCAAGAGAGTGTGTGGTGAAGAGTTAAAAAGAAAACTCATTGGAGATAGACAAATTAGTTCAGATACAAGTTTGCCCATTAAAAAGAGCACAAGAGAGCGTAAAACAAGTGAAAGAAAACGTTTGGGGGAGAGAGAAATTATTTCAGATACAATACAATTCTGCCATATAAAAACCTCTACAAGACAAAGTTGAAAAGTAAATAAAACTTACTGGAGATAGACAAATTATTTCAGATACAATTTTACCAACAAAAAACCCCTATAGGACAGCGTTGAAAAAGTAAAAGAAAAACTTATCGGAGGTAGAAAAATGATTTTAGAAACGATTTTGCCATAAAAATACTCTACAAGACAAAGTTGAAAAGTACAGAACACTTATTGGAGCTAGAGGGTTTTTTTTCAGATAAAGTTTTGCCATTAAAAAGACACAAGAGAGCGTTGAAAAGACAAACAACTTCTTGGGGATAAAAAATTATTTCAGCTGCAATTTTGCAATTTAAAAAATCTCTACAAAATAAAGTCGAAAAGTAAAGAAATCGTGTTGGAGATTAAAAAAAAATTCAGATAAGAATGTTGCCATTAAAAAGACCACAAGAGAGTGAGAAAAAGTAAAAGAAAACTTACAGGAGATAGAAAAGTTATTTCAGATGCAAACTTAATATAGAAACAACAACAAAAGCAGCAGCAGCAACAACACAACAACAACAACAACAACAACAACAACAACAACAACAACAACAACAACAACAAGGGAGATATTGAAAAGCGAAGAAAACTTTATTTTGAGAGACAGGCTTTATTCCAGGAACAGTTTTACCATAGTTTAGACCCCCAAAAATGCAGGAGATTTGCTCTGCCTCAGCCTCTGTCTCTGTCTGTCTCTGTCTCTGTCTCTCTCTCAGACGCGGGGATGTAGGAGTTCTTAACTAGTAGTTCTCGTCGTGTAGGCTGTTTCGGCTTTCTGTTTCATCTTTGTCCTTGTTCTGTTCCAATTAGTGTATCAGGTTTGCAAGCTCTTTCCTAAGGGGCATCGGCCTTTATTTAAAAAAAAAAAAATATATATATATACATATGTATACTCTGTGTGTGTCGGCGTGTGTGTGTGTGTGTGTGTGTGTGTGTGTGTGTGTGTGTGTGTGTGTTTGTGTGTGTGTGTGTGTGTGCGCGCGCGCGCGACGTTTAAGTTTACAGCAAAAAGAAAAGAAACAATGCCAAAAAATATATACACACACTCGAGTTCTCTATCTGTCTATCTGTCCGTTGTGTCTGTCTGTCTGTCTGTCTCTCTCCCCTCTTTTCTCTGTCTCCCTCTCTCTCTCTCTGGCTCTATCTCTCTCTCGCTCTCTTTCTCTCTCTCCCCTCTCTCGCTCTCTCTCTCGTCTCTTCTCTCTCTCTCTCTGTCTGTCTCTCTCTCTCCCTCTCTCTCTCTCTCTCTCTCTCCCCTCTCTCGCTCTCTGTCTCTGTCTGTCTGTCTGTCTCTCTCTCACTCTCTCTCTCTTTCTCTCTCTCTCTCTCCTCCTCTCTCTCTCTCTCCTCTCTCTCTCTCTCTCTCTCTCTCTCTCCTCCCCCCTCCTCTCTCTCTTTCTCATTCTCTGGTGCCCAAGAAAAAAAAAAGGACTTGGTCTTTTCTAATCACTCAGAACGAGTGCGCAGACGATCACGACCAAACGGAATGGGGGATCTGGAAGGAAAGCTTTGGTATTTATGGGGGATTGCTTTCACTGCATGCTAAAGGGCAGGCAGGAAAGGGGAGAGAAAATGGAGGAGAAAGCCCCCAAAAGGCACAAGGGATGTCCAGTACTTTTGTCAGTGTCTGTGTGCAGGCAAAAATGAGAATGTACACGAGTGTGCACAAACGCACATATATGCACATGCACGCATACACGCACACATATATAATAATATGCACACATCCGCACGCGCGCGCGCGCACACATACACACAGAGACACACAGACACAGACACAGACACAGACACACACACACACACACACACACACACACACACACAACAAACAAACACACAGTACATCTTGCGCACACGTTAAAACCCGTTCCGCTTTTCGGAACAGTAGGCCATTGTGTGCCGGTGGGAACGGATGACAACATTTACACAACTGCATACACACAGGGACTGGATGAAAAATAGCACATGAGTGCTTACTCCATTATCCTCGAAATAAAATAATAAAATAGATAAATATTTTTTAAACACACACACACGCTCAAAACACACACACACACACACACATACACACCCACACACACATGCACGCGCGCACGTACACACAAACACACATGCACGCTGCGAATGTGTATCCATGTCTTTAAAAGTCATCTTAATGTGTTATTGTGCTATTAATAGCGTTACAAAGCTAAGCTTTCTTCCCTCCTCTTCCACGACATTTTTTTCTTTTCTTTAAAAAAAAATTGAACTTGGAGTGATTTTGACATAACAACAGATTTAGTTGGGAGACAAATTGTGACCGAATAGCTCCTGACTTCAGTGAAAAATCAACGCAAACTGAAGTGGGTACAGGCTGTCACACAACATCTGGACTAGCCAAGACTATTCTACAGGGAACAAACAGTACAAGGAGGGAGACGAAGAGGCAGACAGAGAAAACGATGGGAAGACAGACAACATCAGAGAGTGGACTGGCCTTCAGCGGAACGACATACCACTACGAAAAGCTGAGAAGCGGAGGAAGCTGGCTGCAACATAATAATAATAATAATAATAATAATAATAATAATAATAATAATAATAATAACAATAATAATAAATGGAACTTATATAGCACTATATCTTGCAAAGACAAATCAAAGCGCATGCATTCAAACTGATCTTACACAGTCATGCAATCAATGATAAATAATCAAAAGTTTAAACAGATATTTACAAACATGGTGCGATGCAGACAAAATCTATGAAATAAAATTTCGATAGTCAAATGTTTTTCAAAAGCACATACACTCGCACAGGCCGTATACTTTAGCAAGGTGATAGAACATGGGTTAGATATGAAACAGGAGGGGGGAAGTCTTAGGTTTGAAATAAATATGTCTTGAGGCTGGATTTAAAAGTGTCATAACTAGGTTTCGGCGAAGAGAGAGGGGAAAGGTTGTTCCAGATGGATGGACCAGAAATAGAGAATGAGGGGGCGGCCAACAGTGGTTTGGGTTTTGAATCTAGGTATTGTAGGCACAAGGTATCTGCAGTAGAGCGGAGGGAACGTGAAGGAGTGTACAGGTTAAGACATTCACATAGGTGGGAGGGGTGCATTTTTTGTGGAGCATTTGTAACAGAGGGTACAGAATCTTATAATCACTCTCTGTGGCACAGGCCCAGCAGTGGAGAGATCGCAAGAGAGGGGTAATTTTGCTCAGATTTTTTCTTTCTGGAGAACTAGTCGAGCTGCGGAGTTTTGTATACTTTTGAAGGGAATGGGTTTGATGTTGCTGGCAGACCAGCTAAAAGAGAATTGCAATAGTCCGACGGGGAGAGAATGAGAGAAGTGACAAGTTGGCTGTTGCAATCAGTGGACAGGTAATTTCGAATTGCAAAATTACCCCCGGGTAATTGATAGTAGCCGCCCTGACAGGTCTGAGTGATGAATTTAGTCATAGAGAATGTGTTGTCGATAATGACACCTAGATACTTCACGGAAGTGGATAGAGGGACTGATGTATTGCCGAGTTCTATTGAAGTTGTTGTAATGGAAGAGAGTTTGTGTTTGGTCCCTACAAACATGGCTTCGGTTTTATCTGCGTTTAACTGTAACTTGTTTTGTATCATCCAGTTTTGGATATTTTGAAAGCAGTAGGCCATCTTTGTCAAGAGAGAAGGCAGATTTTCAGGTGTAACACTACTTTGAATCTGAGAGTCATCTGCATAAAAGTGATGGTTGATATGATGACGGTTTATTATATGTGATAGTGGAGCAGTATAGAGAGTGAAAAGAACAGGGCCGAGAACTGATCCCTGCGGGACACCACATTCCAGTTTGGCAGGTATTGACTGTATCTTGTTTACTGCGACTGTCTGGAATCGGTCAGTGAGGTATGAACCATGAGAGGGCTGTGCCAGTAACACCAAATGTTTTTTGAAGACGGGAGAGAAGAATTGAATGGTCAATAGTGTCGAAGGCTGCAGATAAGTCGAGTAGAGTGAGAAGGGAGATTTTCCTCGAGTTAGAAGCAAGTAGAAGTGTATTTAGGGTATGGACTAGGGTAGTTTCAGTGCTATGGTTGCCGCAATAGGCAGACTGAAACTCAGGAAGAAGACTGTTGGAGAGAAGGTGGTTATTGAGCTGTTTTAGAACTACTTTTTCAAGGACTTCAGAGATGAAAGGTAGGATGGAAACAGGTCATATAATTCTTTAGAATGTTAGGGTCAAGGTCATGCTTTTTGAGTAGAGGTGTAACTAATTTCAGTTTTGAGAGATGAGGAACATTTCCTGAAACAAGAGATGATTTCACTATTTTCGTGATAGCGGGTATAAGTTTTTGGTTAGGCACTGTGCAAAAAGAGAAGCAGGTATGGGATTTGGAGGTCGCATGATTTTATAGTCATTTCTTTCAGAATTGTCGTAATTTCTTTCTCACTTGTTGGATGAAAGAAAGGGAGAGGAGTACCAGAGAATTGGGGATCAGGAACTGCAGGCTGGAAAGGAGTCTGATCCAATCTGGAACGAATGTTACGGATTTTGTCAGAAAAGAATGCAGAAAATATAGAAGGAAGTTCAGAGTGGTTGTGGATGCCCCAAACTGTCTACTAGACTAGGGGGTATGGGACGGGTGAATTACAAGTGCTTGTTCCTTTCTTTGGTTTGCTGTTTGTTTGTTTGTTTTTCTTGTAACATATCTGTGTGCTTATCACAACCATGAAGCGTATTAGTATTATTGCTATTAGTCATGCTCAATTCTCCGCTGTCTGCGCGCAACTGTGGTTTCTTGATGAACACAATTTTGTACGGTACACTTTCCCATTTCTGGGCTAATAAACACAATATTGCACGCTACACTTTCCCATTTCTGGGCTAATAAACACAATATTGCACGGTGCATTTTCCCATTTCTGGGCTAATAAACACAATATTGCACGGGGCACTTTCCCATTTCTGGGCTAATAAACATAATATTGCACGGTGCACTTTCCCATTTCTGGGCTAATAAATACAATATTGCACGCTACACGTTCCCATTTCTGGGCTAATAAACACAATATTGCACGGTGCACTTTCCCATTTCTGGGCTAATAAACACAATATTGCATGTGCACTTTCCCATTTCTGGGCTAATAAACACAATATTGCACGGTGCACGTTCCCATTTCTGGGCTAATAAACACAATATTGCATGATACACTTTCCCATTTCTGGGCTAATAAACACAATATTGCATGATACACTTTCCCATTTCTGGGCTAATAAACACAATATTGCACGGTACACTTTCCCATTTCTGGGCTAATAAACACAATATTGCACGTGCACTTTCCCATTTCTGGGCTAATAAACACAATATTGCACGTGCACTTTCCCATTTCTGGGGTAATAAACACAATATTGCACGGTGCACTTTCCTATTTCTGGGCTAATAAACACAATATTGCACGTGCACTTTCCCATTTCTGGGCTAATAAACACAATATTGCACGTGCACTTTCCTATTTCTGGGCTAATATTGCTTAATCGTTTCGTTAAGTGTGTGTGTGTGTGTGTGTGTGTGTGTGTGTGTGTGTGTGTGTGTGTGTGTGTGTGTGTGTGTGTGTGTGTGTGTGTGAGTGTGTACACGCGTGTGTCTGTGTATCTATTAACCTCAAAAAGCAACAATAACAACAAGAATGTCAATGACACATACGCGTGCGCCCGTGCGCGCACGAGCACGCGTGCACACACACACAACACAAAACACACATACACACAACACACACACAACACAACATATTTACAACACACACACAACACTCATACACACACAACACATTTACAACACACACACAACACACACACACACACACACAACACATCACACAACAAAAAAATTTCAACACACACACAAACACAACACACACACACACACACACACACACACACACACACACACAACACACACACACACACCACACACACACACACACACACACCACACACTCACACACAACACACACACACACACACACACACACACACAAAACTCGTTTTTATCATTGTTTAGCCCTTCTCTGTGCACAGTCCACGCTATTTAGCAATAGATGTACAAATGACTGCACACATTCATCAACTTCAATGCCCCCCCCCTCCCCCCCCCCCCCCAGCCTCTTCCCTTCCGCTTCCTCTTCCCATCATCTGATATCACTTTGAGTGAACAGATGTAAAATCAAAGCAACACACACACACACACACACACACACACACACACACACACACACACACACACACACACACACACACACACACACACACACACGCGGGATAGCCTAGTGGTGAGAACATTGCGCTCGCAATCTGACGACCCGGGTTCGATTCCCGTTCTCAAGGGGATATTTTCCCCTGGAGTTAACATCAGTGCAGACTCCACTCTACCCAAAAGTCCTTCGGATGAGTCTATAAACCGAGGCCCCGTGTGCGAACGCACGCAGAACATCTTGCGCACACGTTAAATCCTGTTCCGCTGTTCGTAAGAGTAGGCCACTGTGTGCCGGTGGGAACAGATGACAGAATTCACAAATCCGCATACACACGGGCACTGGATGTAAAAAAAGCACATAAATGCTTATTCCATTATCCTGGATATGAAACAATAAATATATTTAAAAAATAGGATTGGATCGCATTGTATTGTATTGTATTGTATTGTATTACATTGCATTGTATTGTATCTGGTTGCATTGTATGGCATTATATTAAATTGAATTGGATTGGATCGCATTGTATTGTATTGTATCGCATTGTATTGTATGGCATCGCATCGCATTATATTGTATTGTAATTTGTATTGTACTGCATTGTATGTACTTTATATTGTAATTGGTATCGTACTGCACTGTATGCATTGTATTGGATCGTAATTTATATTGTATGGTGTTGCAATTTGCATTGTACTGCATTTTGTAATGTAATTCTATTGTAATTTGTATCGCATCGTATTGTAATTTGTAAGACCGTCAAGCAAGGTGTAATGGGTGGGGGCGGGGAGGTGGGAGGAAAGTTCCGATTCAATAGTTATTTTGAGGATTGAACCCACGATTTCTTGGGTTGGTTTTTTTTTTTTTAAGCAGGTGTGTTTGTTACCTCTAGGGCCAC